>CM035158.1:82832292-84048617 GCA_020205615.1 Panax quinquefolius
GCCACTACTAATTTTTTGGTAATGTCATTTGGTCTAACGAATGCTCCTGCAGCATTTATGGGCTTAATGAGTGAAGTGTTCAAGCCGTTTTTGGATAAATTCGTAGTGGTATTTATAGATGACATTTTGGCATATTCAAAAACCATGGAGGAACACGAAGAGCATTTGAGGGTGACACTAGAGACATTGAGAAGAGAGAAGTTGTATGCTAAGTTTTTGAAATATGAATTTTGGATTGAAAGAGTACAATTTCTTGGACATGTGATTGATAGAGACGAAATTTTGGTGGATCCCTCCAAAGTCGAAGCTGTGATTAACTGGGACCAGCCGAAGACGCCGTCGGAAGTAAGAAGTTTTCTTGGATTGGCAGGTTATTATAGAAGATTCATTAAGGATTTTTCCAAGATCGCAACTCCATTGACGAATTTGACTAGGAAATCGGTGAAATTTGTTTGGACGAAGAAATGTGAGGAAAGCTTTCAAGAATTAAAGAGGAGGTTGAGTTCAGCACCTGTGTTATCTCTTCTAGATGACACAGGAAATTTTGTGGTATATAGTGATGCGTCGCACAAAGGACTTGGTTGTGTGCTTATGCAAAACAGCAGAGTCATTGCGTACGCGTCACGACAACTGAAGGATTATGAGAAAGGGGTATCCAACCCATGACTTGGAGTTAGCTGCAATGGTTTTTGCTTTGAAAATCTGGAGGCATTATCTCTATGGGGAGAAGTGTGAAATATATACAGACCACAAAAGTCTGAAATATATTTTTACACAAAAAGACTTGAACATGCGCCAAAGAAGGTGGTTGGAGTTAATTAAGGACTATGATTGTGAGATTCTATACCATCCGGGTAAGGCAAATGTGGTGGCCGACGCCCTAAGTAGAAAAGGTCGGGAGAAATTGATGATGTTGACCGCTCAGGAGGAGCTATTTTTAGTAATGGAAAAGCTGGAATTGGAAGTGAAGTATCTTATGGAGATTGACGAGAAGCTGTTCCAGATGCAAGCTGGTACAACTTTACTGGATAAAGTTAAGGAGGCTCAATTTCAGGACGAAGAATGTGAGAAAGTGAAGAAGAAGATATCTGAAGGGACTGAACCGAGATTCAAAATAGACAGTGAGGGACTACTAAGATTTGATAGCAGAATTTGGGTACCGCCAGTACCAGAGATTAAGGAAGAAATTTTGAGCGAGGCTCACAACTCAAGATATTCGATTCACCCTGGTAGCACCAAGATGTATCAAGATCTTCGACAACATTTTTGGTGGCCAAATTTAAAACGAGAGGTTGCAGAATGTGTTGCCAAATGCCTGACATGTCAGAAAGTTAAAGCAAAACATCAGAGGCCCAGTGGGTTACTATAACCTTTAGAGATTCCAAAATGGAAATGGGAACATATTACGATGGATTTCGTGGTTGGCCTACCGAGGCTGACGTAAAGGCTACAACACAAGATGGGTTATTGTTGTTGATCGATCGATTGAAATTCGACACTTCTTTCCTCGATCAAAATCGATTCAACTTAGATTAGTTGGCAATGTTATATGTGAAAGAGATTGTTTCAAGGCACGGAGTTCCGGTGTCAATTGTTTCGACAGACATCCGCGCTTTACGTCGAACTCGAAAGCGTCTCTACAGAAATGCCCGGGTACACGCGATACTGAATGAGTACGACATATCACCCTCGCACGAGAGGGATAGAGTGAAAGAACAATTCAGACATTGGAAGATATGTTAAGAGCTTGTATAATGGACTTTAAAGGAAATTGGGATGACCATCTACCGCTCGTAGAGTTCGGCTACAACAACAGTTACCACGCTAGTATTGACATGCCACCCTATGAAGCGTTATACGGCAGAAAGTGCAAAACTCCACTATATTGGGATGAAGTTGGCGAAAGACAACTACTAGGCCCGGAATTGGTACAACAAATAGCATAAATAGTCAAAGTGATCCGAGTGAGATCGACAATGACTCAAGATGATGTAAGAAATACATCGATCCACACCAGAAGAATGTTGAATCGTAGGGTAGTTATGTGTTTTTAAAGGTCTCTCATTGGAAGGGAAAGATCAGGTTTGGAAAGAAAGGAAAATTAAGCCCAAGATTCATTGGACCCTTTGAAGTTCTGAGAAGGGTTGGAGAAGTTGCTTATGAGGTAGCCTTACCTCCAGCTCTAGAGAATGTCCACAATGTTTTCCATGTCTTAGTCCTACGACCCTACAAACCTGATTACAAGCATGTGATTGAATATGAACTCCTACATTTCGACAAAGACTTCTTTTACGAAGAAATTCCAGTTCAAATTGTTGACCAAAAAGAACAAGTTCTGAGAAATAAAGTAATACCTTCTGTTAAGGTAATTTGGAGGAACCACAACGCTAAAGAAGCTACGTGGAAACTCGAAGAGAATATGATGAAAAATTATCCTCATTTGTTTACTTAGATTGTTATAAGCGATTCTGGGGACAGAATCTTTGTAAGGGGGGAGAATGTAACGGGACGAATTATTGAGTTGTGATTCTGAGGACAGAATCCTTTTAAGAGGGGAAAGGTGTGACAACCGAGATTTTGTAATTTAATTTAAATATTTATTGGATTGAATAAATATTTTTTGATGAATTAATTATTAAATTAATTAATTAATTGATGAAGTTGTGATAGATTAATTTAATTATATGTGTTATATTTATTAAATTGATGTGGAGAATTTTATTATTCGACGTATGTATTTATGTGAGCTTATTGAATTAAAAAAAGTATTTAATAAGCCTATTGTTATTTTAATTAATTTAATTATTAATTAGAGATTTAATAATTTGATGTTATTATTAATGAGAAATTATCTTTATTTTATTTAAAATAAATTAAACTAGTTATTTGATTTATTTTATAACGGGTGTGACATGATTTAAATTATAATATAAAGGTTTAATTAAATTAATGGAGTTTTGAAATTTATATTACTTGCCAAACACGGCCTTAGAGGGAGTTGAGGGCAGTTACCCATGACTGGGTAACTAACCACAATGCGTCAGATGTTTTTTCTTTATTATTTACGCCTTCTTCATTTTTTTTTCCTAAGTCTAGAAAAGTAGAAACAGAGAGGGAAAAGAGAGAGAGTTTGAGAATTTAGAGAGTTGTTAAGAGGTTTGTAAGAGGCAGGAAGAATCAGAAGATTTCATCTCTCTAATCTACGCTTTACGCTTGGGTAATCTCTTCAACCCAATTTATATATTTTACGTCTTTTTAAGTTTCATGAATATGGCTTAAAGTCTTCTGTAAGTTTCTGTAGTTGGAGAGGGTAACAATTATGTGAATATATGTAATAATTCGAGTAGTATGACATGTTTTATATATATATATATATATATATATATTGTATGTTTCCATATCATCAATTTAATAATATTATAACGTATATTATGACTTGTTGTTTCAAAAAGTTACAGAGTATGTTATATGGTCATATGGCCTTATACGTGATTTTAATATGTCAAACATGAATTATTCTGTAAAATTTCCACTTGTATATGATTATGCATGCTAAAACGAACAAAACAAAACTTGAGTGGTTGGATTTGGTTGTATAACGAATCCGTGGCGTTGAATTTTAGGAATTTATGTTCAACACTTTAAGAACAATATAATTTGCATGTTGAATTATGTAATTATATGTTTTTATGGGTTGAAATCACTCTATAAGTGTTGGGTAATGATTATGTATGAATTATAACATGTGGGTATGTATAATTTGGTGAAATTAGTGTTTAAGAAGTGTTTATTTCGTTGAATTCTGTGTTCTTCGCGAACTAGAAATACATAGTCTGGGGTTTCGCGACGCGGCGCCAACTCCCAGTTCATTTCTCGTGCCGCAACACCACCGCACCGCAGCGCCAAGAACCTTAGCCGCATCGCCAAAAATAAGCATAGTAGTGGCGTCGCAACGCCACTTAGCAAAATGGCTAGCAATGAGTTTTTAAAAATGTTTAAGTGTAGCAATGTGTTATTAACTTAATATAATGAGCATAAAAACTTGTTAGCCATATAATGAGGTGTTAAAATAAATTCTTAACATATCCATAACACAATTACGTGTGAATTGAATGATCGAATGCAAAGTTAGCTTATCGTCCGTGAAGTCTTAATTTTTACACTAAGTGTAGTAATTGACTAAGTATAGTCATGAATTCGAGTTAGACAAAAGAATAAACTTATGATGTTTAGTACGTTTTAATTGACTGGTATTGTGAACGTAAATGATATGTAGGATTTAATTCAAGAACGAGTCTTATTAAAGTGTAATCTACGCATGAGGCAAGTTTCCTAATCCTACTTGTTATTATTATATAAGTTGATGAACTCACCTTTCTACATTGAGCAAGTTCTCATTATTATTGATCAAGTCTGTTTTGCCTAATAATCTTTCAAGCATGATGCTGTTATACAATAATTATTCTATTGTATACCCTTTGAGATTTTATTCAAGTTAAATATTCATTTACTGTTAAACCTTATTAGACTAGCGAACCCTTAATGATTCGACTAGTCCATAGTTGATGATCGTTCTAAATTTCAGAACCCTTTATGAATTATCCAAACCAAACTTCCTTTAGTGTAGACTCGAATGTCAAACTGAGATGAACAACCCTGTACAGGGGATTACTTACGCGTTAGCGTTAAGATATTGTGCACAGTATGGTACTAAGGGCTGTTCCCCCTAAGTACGAGAAGAAGAGTCCGTAGTCTTATGACTGTTATAGGTTTCAAGAATAAACACTTGACAACCTAGGACATAGTTCAAGGTCTTATGACCCTCAGAATTTCTTTTGATTCTTGTTATTCATTCTTGATTCAAAAGTTGAGCTTTATATCAGAAGTTATTATTTATCTCGCATGTTATTATTCATTGTTATATCGTTATACTTGTGGGAAATCGTGCTCACTCTTGCGTAATAATAACATTGCAGTTAAGAACGAAAGAATAGACGAACCTTCCACTAGTAAAGGCAAGGGCAAGATTAGCAAGTAATGAAGATTATTTTATTATCATGGTTATGTAATGTTATCTAGAATTGATGTTACTTAAGACTTATTTGTTTATGTTTCCGTACAGATGATTTAAGGTTAGAGTAACATGGAATTTATTTATTATATAGTTGATGTAACCCCATAAGGGGAGAGATTTTTTATTTACTTCTATCTAATGTATGGTTTGCATTTATTTATGGGTAGATAGATAGATGATGTTTGTACAATGAGCACCAAATCCTGTGGAAATGGAAGTACCGGATTTGGGGGTGTCACATTTCTTTAAGATATTAGAATATATATATATATATATATATATATATATGTATATTTCGATTGATATCCGGATAGTTGTAGAAGTTTATGCTATTTGGTTCAGCTAGACGAATATTGAAAGATGTTCATGAAATTCAAGCTTTTCTTGAGAAGTTATGCCAAACCAAATTATTTTGGTGCGGATTCAGATGTTGAAAAGCTGAGGTGAACAACCCTGTAAAAGGGGACATGTTATCGAGAGACAATGGTTCCGAAAAGTAATCTAATATAGTGAGACGATGTTAAGATGTAATACGTTGTGCACGTATTTAGGGGTACGATAAGGTGATCACCCAGAGTACTTGGCAGAGAGTGTTTTCGATTCGTGTGATTGCTAAACATTACATTAAAGATGGTTTATGGTGGTGATGCTTTGTTAAACCTAGAGAAGAGTTCAAGGTCCGTATAGTCTTATGACTGTTAAAGGTTCAAGTCGAGATACTTGATAACCTAGGGACATAGTTCAAGGTCTTATGACCCCTCAGCACGATTTGGAATCTATTAAATTCCTGAGTTATTCATACTACTTCTCAATTATTGAACAATTGTGGAGGATTCTTGTTATTCTGGAAGATGGAAGTGAAAAGGAGAGTATTCCTTAGAAAAGAAAAGTTGGAGAATATGACATGTGGTGTTGGGAGAATTGCGAAAACTATAACAAATTCGTAAACGAACTAAATAAAGAAAGAGATGAATTATCTAGAGAGAATATGAAGTTCTTCGAAGAATGAGAAGTAAAGATTATGGTGATGATGGGAAGATTCTTAGAGGAGGGATTTTTGTCATAGAACTCAATGAATAAATAAAGAGTAACGTAAAATCTATTTTGATAAATCGAATGATTAAAGATTAATAAATAAAATTTCGAGAACGAAATTCTTAGAAGAAGGGGTGAATGTGATATCCCGAGTGTTTATAAGTTGAATAAAAGATAATGGATGGGTTAAAAGAATGTATAATACTTAGAATATAATTAAGTCTAAGTAAATGTTATGAAATAAAAACTTTCAAGAATTGTTGAGAGGAATAGAAAATATAGAACCTATGTTAAGGTAATGCGTTGAAGTTGTTCTACAATAGACTTCTAAAAGAGCGAGAGATGAAAACTAGGTAAGGGAGATTTCGGTGATTAGAGGACGGAATCCTAATAAGGAGGAAAAAATGTAACGAATGTGATTTTTATAATTAATTAAAATATTTATCTGAGTTAGATAAATATTTTTGTTGATTTATTTATTGAATATTAAATATTTGATGTTGGTTGTTATGGCTTAATTTAATTAAGCGTTATAATTTGATAGATAATTTTATAATTGATGTGCATTTTATTATTAAAGTTTAATTGATTTTACTAATAAAATAACTTTAAATTATTTAAGTGTGACATTAGAAATATATTATATGTCATAGTAAAGTAATAATACTATATAATGAATAGCCTAACTATTATGTTGCTTAACTAATGATGAAAAAATGAGGTTATGTTACTAAGATGACTTAATGTGATATTTGTCATGCATGTAAGAGTTTTGTAACATAAGCCTTATGTTATTAGTGGGGGTTACTATTATATTAATTATTAACATAACTATTACCCAAATGAGGAGTTACGCAAGAAGAAATTCTAGAGTTTTTTTAGAGCAAGAGTCTTGGTGGAAGAGAGAAATAGAGAAAAAGAAACTGTTATTTTTGGGTAGCCTGCAAGAAAGATAATAGCTTGAGCTGGGCTGTGAGAAGGAAAAACAAGAGTTGACACAAAAAGGGAGTTACATGGCTAAAAACATTCAGTAAACTCTTTATGTAGTGACTAAGTATTATGATTTGGGAGCAAGGAAACCTTCGTGGTGATCAAGGCTTGAGATTTATAAAAGAAAAACCAAATTCTTTTTCTCTCTCTTTCTCCTCATCTGCCCAGCCCAATTCTTTCCCCTGCCTCCCTTACCAAGTTGTCGAAATCCTCTCTCTTATGACCAGTTTATTTGCTCGGTTTATGCAAGATGTGAAGCAATATAAGAGTTAGAACAAGCAAGAAAAAGGTATTATAAGCTATCTTGCTTATATCTTTATCATATAATGCAAAGTTCGATCAAAATTGGTCCTTATTTGATTTGTTAGTAAATTTATCAGTTTATGGGTAATTGGTTGTGTAAAACAGTATAAATATTGGAAACTAAGTATAGATAACAATAAGAACTTATATGTTGTATAATCATATGAAAATCTAGTATGAATTATGTCTAGAAATGTAAGACATGAAATGTAAGCTAAGTTTATATATATGTATGGGTTAGTATGTAAACTAATGGTTTATATGATTTTTATTGGTGTAATCAGTTAGTGGTAATCTGAAATAGAACCAAGGAGTATAGGATTGGTTGTGCGGAGTAATAAGGTGGCAAAAAATCGTGCTAGAACATAAACCAAACTCTATGAATCTGCGTTTTAAAGCAACGCACACCACACGCTCGATAAAAGTCCTCTATGGACTATTTTTGTTAAAAACGGAGAATTAAGTAAACCGAGGCCAAGGTTACATATATATACACTATATGTAGATAATTAAAGGATTTGAGCAAATCAAATTAGAACGAAAAGTAAATGTAAGCCAAAACGAAAAATCGAAAGATAGTGTGTCGGGCCACTTATGGACTAACATTGGACTGTTTTGGAACATTTGTGGTTTTGATTCATGTCTGAAATTTAAGTTATGTAGTAGTATGTTATACTCCTATGAATTATGAAAATAACCCAATTGGAACGAAGAAAAAATGAGCTCAAACGAATTTATAGTGAATGTTTTGGTAAAACATGTTAAAAACTAAGAAAAACTAGTTGACTGCTGCCCCTAAAATGAAATTTCGGGGTTAGGTAGGATGTTCAGAAAATTCTGGGCTTTTGGTATGTTATAGCACACTGAATAAGCTTTTCATAGACTCCGGAACGGACTAATTCCGACTTCGGAGCAAAGAGTTATGGCCGTTCAAAGTAGTTGCATCAAAACTATCTAACCAACTCGGGGCAGTCACCTTGAACGAATTTTCTGGAATTCTGTGTTTTGAATTTGGAAATGGTCAAAGAATGAAAGTTGTAGTCCAGGCAGTTAGCTTCGCGTGGGATTGAGAATCGCCTAAAAATGTTTTAAAACGAAAAAGTTATGACTGTTTTAGCGAGAGAGGGTACAGTTGGGAAGAAATTGAAACTGTTATGAACGTCTACTTTTAACGCATTATTTGGGCTGCCTAATGAACCCGAATTGGGTGACTCGTATTTTTAAAAAATATTCTCATATATTATATATAACATATTTAAAATTCGTTGTAATCCAGTATACGAGCTAGAAGTAATGAGGTCGCAAAATGGGCACGTTGGAAACAGAGCTGCTGCCCATGGCAGCAGCAGTGGTGATGTTTGGCAATGGCTGGGGGCTTTCCTTGGGCTCTCAGCCAACAAATTTAAATTGCTTAAAATGCACGGCTAATGTTTTACTATAATAGCTGGGTATATCACCTATTTAGAATCTAAAATTCAACATAAGTAAATCAAAGTCGCGAGAAATGAAAAGCTAACTTATTACAAAAAATGGACTGCTGCCCATTAACGAGAACGATCGACCACAAGGAGCATCATTTTCGAGCAAGGTGAGGGTTCAATTTGTTGCCTAATGGCAATGGCGAGAGTGATTAGCAAGAAGTGGGAGTCGCTGCAGGCAACGATTCTGATTTTACCATGTTGGTTTCTTGGCATAGTTTAAAAGTTTACCCTTAAAGCCTAGTCTATGACTCCTAAGTGAACAAGTGCGTAGTATATCTATAGAAAATTCTTGGTTCAGCTAGATGGGTAATGAAAAAAGTTGGATTGGCAAGTGGCATAGCAAGTAACTTGAGCTAAGGGGCTGTTAGGCTTCAAATGGGGCCGCAGGGCCACACCAAGCTTAGCTAAGCCCCACGGGGCCAAGCCAAGCTTGGCTGCCAGCATAGAGAGATTATAGAGGACTGCTATATAATCGTCGAATTCGTGAAATTCTCGGAATGGAAGTAAATTTTTGATATTGAGCTTGGAAACATTGGTTTTCAATGGAGACAAGTCTTATTTGGCGTTATAGAGTTGCGGACTCGAGAATGACCGAATTCCGACTTTGAACGAAGAAACGAGCGTTGAACGTTCAAGAACATTTACCATTTTCGTTAAAAATGGACTAATAGGTGAATTTTGAGCAAACGAAGTCAAATAGATAAAATTCTTACATGAACGCATAGAGTATGTAATTTGTGAACCGTAAGCTTTTGAACGAGCCAAATCGGACTTATAATGAATAAGTTATGAGTCTGGGAGTTTCGTAAAATTTTTAAATTTTGCAAATTGTCTGAGGCATAGAGTTGGCGCCGCGGCGCCAACCCAAGGCCAAATGGATGGCGCAACAGCGCCGTAATAGTGTCAGGGCATACTGCTAAATCGTGTCGCGGCGCGAGATAAAGAGTTAAGTGTGACACCCCCAAATCCAGGTACTTCATTCCCACAGGATCTGGTGTTCACTTAATCAAATATTCATATCTAACTACTCAATCACAATAAAACTGGATAAATAAAACCTTTCCCATTAAAGGGTTACATAATAAAATCTCCCAGGTTATCTAACCTTTAAATACAATCATTCAAATGCGGAAATTAAATAAACATCATTAAAACCAAGTCTAAGATTATCATAATAAAAGTCTAACATCTTAATCAAAGTAAAAATTACAAGTCTTAATCACTTGCACATTTTTCCCTTTCCTTTGCTAGACGAAGGTTCATTTACCTTCTCTTCTTTAGCTGCAATGAGTTTATAAATATGCAAGAGTGAGCAAAACAATTGCTCATTGGATATAATATGGAATCAGCATGAGTATAGCAATAATAACTGCCAAAATAGGCTCATCAACAATGAACAATACTCTATCAACAATAATCAGAAACTGAAATCTCAAGATATAGAAAATATACATCACTGAGGGTCGTAAGACCACGAACTAAATCCCATTGATTGCAGTAGTAATCTTTCAACTCCAACTTTAACAGTCATAAGACTATAATGACCTCGTACTTAGGGGGATCAGCCCTTCGTACAATGTATTGTGCACAAACATTTTAACGCTAGGCGTAAGTTAACCCCTATTCATAACAATAGGGTTGTTCATCTCAGTATTTAGAGTACAAGTCCGCACCAAAGAAAGTTTGGTTTGGATAAGCTTTCAAGGTAATTTGGAATTCAACGAACATCAACTAAGGATTAGTTGAATAAAACTAATAACATTATACTATAGAATAATCGTGATTGATTCAATCATAGTAAACTAAAGTCATGCTTTAGGAATAATCTAAGAGCAAACAATTTGAATAACTATAACACCTTGCTTGAACAATACTAAGCCAAGGTTAATTAGAATTGAATACTAAGCATGCATTGCAATCTGATCGATAAAAATGTTCAATATTAGAATATATAAATTTTGCATGCTAAACAACAAGTTAAATACAAGAATAACTTGCTCAAGAATAATTTACATCATTATATCATAATCGAATTGAAAACAGTAGTTTGATTAACAAGATAATAGATTAGAAAACTTGCTCAATGTAAAAAGAAAGTTTAGAAAACTTGCTTCATTATATCGTAATCGAATTGGAAACCATAATTAGTTCAACAAGATAACGGATTAGAAAACTTGCCTTGTACGAAGGCTAAATCGAATCAATATGAATCACAATATCCTATAAGCATATGTCATCATGACATAGTTAGCCATTACCATTTTACAACCATAACTAAGTACGTACATCATTTAAAAATTAGATTTTTAATCACATAATCAAGTTATAACACAAGTTAATCCTTAATAACATAATTATTCATAGTATAGAAATACTAAAATCAACATTTTACTGATCCTACTATCATTACATAACTTTTTTAAAATTTAAATTGTACAACAAAAAGTACCTTTGTCGGACCATTTGCTAACTCATGACTACAAGCATGAGGCATAAATGGCTGTACATGAACAAAACTACTAAAAGCCATGACTTAGACGTGGTATACCGGTACATTGCATATGAAACTAACATCTTTGGGTGTGGTATAGCGGCGAAACTATGATTTTGATTGACGACTTTGGCAACAACACAAGAAAAGGCCAATTTTGGCCTACAAGCTCATTTCTAACAGACTAATTCACATACAATTCATACAAAAACTTCATGTAAACATAATTCAAGAATTCCTAACATGTTTCTACGCATAAAACAACATAAACAACAAAATTAACACATCCAATTTCATAATTTTTGGCTAAAAACTCACTTTTTGATATTTTTGATGAAAATCAACACTGTAATTTTGTTTTTCAACCAAAATCATTAATTCAAATCATTTTATCAAAGTATATATATACTCTAACAAATTGAATAGCCAATTTATCAATAAAACAACTAAACAATCCATAATTTCTATTTTAACTAAACAATATATAATCACAAAAACTCTCTGTAAAATATTTTTTCTTCACAAATTACATACAAATCATCAATTCATTGTTTATAACTCATGAAAATAATTTTAACATCACTAGTATGTCATATAAAGCCACATAATAACAAAAGTTCATGCTTACACAAGGATTCTACAGAGAATTTGGGAAGAGAAAAACTAAACTTTTAAAACTAAAAGAATGGGTTAATACCTTGAAGAAGATAGTGATGATGATGACTATATCTTTAATTCTCAAGCTTCTTCTTCTCCAATCTCCAGCCTTTCTTACTCTCTCTCTCTTCTTCTTCTTCTTCTTCTTCTTCCTCTGAGTTTTTCTTTTCTTCCTAACTCTAGAGCGTACTAGATAAAATAACATATATAATATAATAGGTACTAATTATATAATAGTATAATTGATATCAGTTATAATAGATTTGAAAATCAAAAGCCATAAGGCATGTTTGGTTGCTAACTAAAAAAATAACCCATTAATCCTTACACCTTGTTTGGTAAAACTCAAATAGATTAAAGACTTAATAGGCATTAGGCCTTGTTTGGCAAAACTGAATTAAAATTCTTTTAAGTTATTTTTATAACTCCTTTATAAAAGGTTATTTGTCACACTTTACTAAATTAAATTAATCTTAATAACACTTTATTAAATTACTACCTCACATAAATCAATACCACAAGAGTATAATTTTCTATATAATTATAACTTTATTTAATCAACTAAGACATCCTTTTTAATTACAAATTCCAATAAAAAAAAATAGTAATTCAATTAATCAAAACTCTCTAACTTAATAATTAAATTAAATTAGCAAAATAATTAATTTTCTTAATTATTTACTTAACAAATAGTTAACCAAATTGAATCAAATTTGAACAATTATCCAATTAACAATAACCATATCCATTAAATACTTAAATAATTCAATAAATATTCAATATAACAATTTATAAAATTTTGGAATGTTACATTAAGTGTGGCGCCGCGGCACCAGTCCTAGAGTTTCGTCAGACAAGAATGTTTACAAGTATAAATTGAATGGTAACCCATTAGTAATGAACTAAGTTGTAATTATAACATTGTTAAGGCATTGTTAGACACTTAATGTATGATGATTAAAGGTCGATAATCAATTGAAGAAAACATCCTTACAAGATATTAAAGACTTAAGTATTATCACTGAAGGTCGACGAATGATTAATTGGAGATGAGAACAACATAATATGCTAAGCCGGCTGTAGAAATTTGTTGACCAAGTTGATTATGAATCCAATGGTTTGCAATACCAGTATGGGTCATGTAATTACTTAATGAACATGATAAGACCTTTCCTAAATCACAGTTATAGTAATGACTTTAGGAATTTAATGTTGTTTAATGAGTAGTTAAACAACGAACGTAAAGTATAAAGAACGTGAACCGTATTCAATAATGATAAGGACTATAAAGCTAAGAGTTACAACTAAAAGTTGTTAAGTAATACGTAAACATAAACTGTATGCAATAATTGTACATAACTTTGAGTTTCAGTTAATAACGTAAGAACGTTAGTAAGCCGTGAGGAAGGATGATTAACTCAAAACAAGTTGTATTAATGAAATAATTTCAGTCAAGTTATATAAGAGAAAGAAGTTGGTAAGAACACTGTAAAGTATAAAGCCGGAACTGTGACAACCCGAAAATTTATAAAATCTTGAATGATTAGAATAAAGGTTAAAGAATAAAACCTAGATGAGAATTTGAGGATTTATTTAAAATTTTTAAGTAAAACCTATATGGTTTGCTATTCGAATGAGAATAGAGAAAATATGGGTTACAAAATTCCTAAACCCTAAAGATGAATTAATATGTACTTGAAGGAATATCAAGAATAAGGTATTAAGATACCTATAAATTCGATGTGAATGGAATAGTCTAAGAAATGTTATATAAGTACATATGAAATTTTTTTGAGGAGATAAGATTTCTCATAAAGAGATGCTTTGAGGTTAAACGAAGATGAGTATATGTATAGAAATATATATACTTAGTAAGGTGCTATATATATTTTAGCAAGAGGAATGATGAATTAAGTTAATGACATAAGGATCAAGATAAAACTATGTTAGTAATTAACATAGCAAGAAAGCGTTGGCCTTGAGTGGCAAATAAGAATTTGAATAAGTATAAAGTCGTTATTTAATACGATTAGCAATAAGAAGGAGTAATTTAAAACTCAAAATTTGAGTTAGAGATAGAATTTTGAAGCATGATCGCTTCTAGGTTGCGTCCTAACGTCAAGTGTAGTCGAGAATGGATGATAAACATAAAATGTGTAAAGGTTGACTTTTTTAGTCAAAGTCAACGATTAACTTTTATGGAGAAAAGTCAAAATTAGTAGCGTGAGAAGTGAAATATGTTATGATTATGTGAAGTATGGATATGATTAAATAAATATACATTATATAATGTGAATACATTTATTTTGTATATAAAAGTGAATTAAGAATTAAGTTATGTAACCTAATATATATATTAGGTGTGATTATTAAATAACCTAAATGGTTATCGTTATTTAGTGGTCCTAATATTTTATTTATATACTAGTGACCTAATCTAAGAGAATTGTGGAACATGTCACAATTTATTAAATTATTTTGTTTGAATATGTGAGTAAAGGAATATGAATATTATGTGATGATTAATATTTGGTTAATTATATAAACAAATAAAATAAACTAGTGTAATCCTAATCATATATTAGGAATGAAGAATTAAATAACCTAAGAGGTTATGATATGGTAGAATATTAGTATATTAATATATAATAATTCTAAGAGATTTATTTTATACATCTCAGCTTAATTAATTTTATAACCTAAATTATAGCAAGTCTAATTGAGTTAAGAAATTAAGTGTACAAGAATAAAGATTAAAATTATAATTATGTGGAATGAAACCGTAATTAAATGATTAGGGTAGGATAAAATGGAAAGACATTGGAATTTGATAAATTTTCAATGGCCCAAAGAATTTAATTTAAAGTTCAAAGAGATTATATATGGTGGCCCAAGAGTTGGCCCAATCAATAATTTAAAAAGCAAAAATTTGATCCAAGTATGAGGGATATTTTTGGACAAGAAAAGGCAAAGGAGGAACATTTTTGGACAAAGAAATTAAACCAAACTTGGTAGATGATAAATAAAACAATGGCATAAAAGGTTATTAATTAGAGAAGAAAAAAAACCAAGAAGAGATAAGAAGATAACGGAAAGAAGAGAGAGAAAGAGAAAGGAAAAAGAAGAGAACGGGAAACGAAAAGAAAAAATCGTGAGGGAGAAGAGAAGAGAGAGATCAGTGGCTCTATGAAGGAAGAAGAGGGAGAAATCTCCACGAGAAAAGAAGAAGAAGAAGAAGAAGAAAAGGTATAAAACTAATTTCTTTCTTCCTAAGCTTTGTTCTCTTTCTTTTTGTAAATTGATAAAAAATGGGTTTTTGATTTGGAAGTTCAAACCCCTATGATCTATGTGTTTTCCATGGATTCAAGTATGGATTTACCCATTTTGGGTGCTGATTTGGTTTGAATCAAAAAGGAAAAGGAAAATAATTTTTCTAGTTTTGAAACCCAAATTTCTATGTACTTTGAAAATCTACCGTTTTATATCTATAACTCATTTTTGCGATCCGTCAAAGAGGGGTGCTAGATATATGTGTTTACTAGTTAACCCAAGTGGTAACACTCAAAAATGTTGAGTTTCCATGGGGTAGTGACTGATTTTACTAAAACAGTCCCATTTTTGGTAGAAGGAAACAAATTGTTTTGGGGCAGTCTAAAACGGGGGTATTTCGTCCACTTTTTGTGCTTTAAAAATTCTAAAAAACTTTAGAGTGATAATATCAGAAGATATGAAGGTTGTGTAAAAATTTGAGAATTTTTGGCCATACGATTTGAGAGATATAGATTTTACGGTGAAGGGCTACTTTTTATGAAGCCACCCGAATAACTCTCTGTGTATAAGTCCAAAAATTACCAAATTGTTACTGAAAGTTCATGTGTATAGCAAGAACATACTGTAAAAATTTCAGAATATTTAGAGTTAATCTCAATTTATGAAAAATCGGAGAATATTTGGCTATTATGGACTATTTAAATATAGTAAATCTATTTTAAAAATTCCGAGAAAAATATATGTTCAATATGAAACTATATCCTGTCAAATTCCAGAAAAGAAATATTTTTGGAACTGATTTGGTATTTTTCATCTAAATGATGATAAATTGATAAATGGATTTAATTAAATATATGATGTTCAAAAATATGAAAAATACGATTTATGACGTGAGACCCTTGAGCATGGCTTATGCAGGTTTTTGATGAAGTTTTGGGTCGAGTGTGAAGTGTTGTGATGTTTATGGCATTTTAGAATGCTTAAACAAGTTAATTAATAAAAGGAAAACAATTGAAAACAATTGTTTATTTATGTGATTAATGACTTAAATTATTGGATTAAAATAATATTATTAAGATATTATTAGTAGTATTTGATGGAATGTTATTAAAAGGTTGATAACCTTAGCGTAAAATATTATTACATAATTAATAATATTCGACGGGAGATTAAAATAAGGGATTTATGATATTTTTCAATGTAATTGTTGAAATTGATATTCAATGAACTATATTATGTGTTTGGGCAAAGGATAGAAAAATAATAAGTGATTTAGTGTTTTTCATGAAAAGGATATGGAATCCACCTTGCTGGATTGGAAAATTTGATGAATTCAGCTTGCTGGATTGAAAAGAAACTTACTGAATTGAAGGATTTAGAATCCGAATTTGGATTGAAGGAATATGAATCCTGCATTGATGGATTGGTGAATCCAATTTCTTTGGATTGCTTTGGATTGCTAATCTAGTTGTTAGATTTGGAATCCGAGATCTGGTTACCATTTGGATTGGTATTTGGGTTGTTGGATTTAGAATCCAGATGGCTAGATTAGTATTTAATTTATTAGATGTTAAAGAATAACTTGTGAAATGAAAAAGCGAGTGATAAATCATAACGTATATCATACAGTGATTGAGGAATTATCAAAGGATGATAATAATGCTAATGTTGTAAGGTTTTATCTAATATTTAATTATGTGATTAAGTGTTAGATAATTAATTGATAAAGTAATAGTATTATGATACAAAGTATGATATGTTGATTAAAATACCAATCTTATTAATGATAGGTCTTTACAAAGAAGTTAACTTAAATTGCGAAAGCGATGAGTCGAATCTAATCAGTAAGTTTCCTTAACTCAAACTTGAGTTGTTAATTCAAAGCATGTTAGTGGTTAATCATTGTTGATTATACCACGTCAATAGTTTATTGATTCGCACATTGTGCATGTTGTATATGTTCATCAGGTATGAAAGGTTGATTACCTTCATTACCATATGTTTCAGTTAAACTTGTTCATGTTAATTGTTGACATCCAATATTATTGGTTCAGTCATTCAATCATTTAAAATTGATTATTGTTCTTTCACAATTATTATATTGTTGAATGTTTGAAAGCTTATTCATTCTTTTCAATCATGATATATCTCCATTGTATTTAAAACTTGTTGGGCAAATTTCTTGCTCACCCTTGCTATATCATGATAAAATTTTCAGATTTAGATGAAAGCTCAAATAAAGACAGAGGCAAAGTCAAAGTGCAAGATTAATTTATGTTGTAGTTAGATCTATTAAATTTTCGATTGAAAATAGTATTGTAAACCTTTCTAGATATTGAAGGTATGTATTGAGTTAAGGTTGTAGACCTTGGGAATGATGTGTAAAAGTTTAATGTATAAACAATTTATGTTTATATCTTCCACAATAGTTATAGAAATGATGTACCGGATCCGAGGTAAAAAGTACTGGCAAGATTTAGGGGGGCGTCGCTGGGTATTAAAGCTATAAACACAGTTGGTATCAAAAGTAGGTTATAAACCGTAGGGGACACTCGAGCGAGTTAGGTAGGTGTACCTTAGGCTATAACCGCGGAGATGGTGATAAGTAATAAACTCAAATATAGTTTAAACGATAAGAGATGAATTTATGTAAATTCATCATTAAGTAAAGAAGAAGATAAAGAAGATTCAAAGAAGAATCTTGAAGAGATATAAGGATAAGAACAGAGTTACGACTCAAAGTAATAGAGAGAAAAGGTGATACTAAATGAACGATGTCTATAAAATGAAAAGTGCCAATAAAATCATAATATAATATGATTAAATAGAAGAATAAGAAGATCGTAGTATAAAACGATCGTAAGTATATGGACAAATGATTTCAAAATAAGATCACCACGTGATCAGATTAAATTGTTGAGTAACATATGATGTGTAAATAATTGGAATGATATAGCTTGATGCTATAAGAAAAGGTACTATGAAATGGTACAATGTAAACTCAAAAAAGAGTGATAAATGTTAAGATGCGGATTAAAGAAAATTCGTATTAAGAAAAGAGAAAGTTAAGATTATGTGGGATTTCAATTGAGGACTCAGCAATTAATTTGAGTTGTATGATTCCTCAGATATGGGGGGAATTTGTACTTGGTTTTAGAATCACTTAGCTTCCTGGTCGATATAGTGGTTAGATTGACTAATTCTTTGTATGGGCGGGGAATTTTCCGCTTAGCTTCCTATATTGATTAGTGGCCGATTTTGGTTTGACAACCACTTAGTTTCTGGCATTGATAATCATTGGAACCTGATGTCACGCTATTTTCTATATGCATGTTGATGAGGTGATTCTATTCTCATGTGTATAACGAATAGGTAGAGAATATAAGGTTAGTTGCGAGTTCTTAAAACTCATACTTATGGTAAGTTCATGACTCATAATCATATGGTATGTTTTGAACCCCTCAGCGAATGGACGCCTATAGTCTGACTAGGATAAGTTCTTAAACTCATATGATTGTGAAAAGTTCCTGAACACATAATGTGTGGTAAGTTTGATGAACTGGGTATAGGAAGGTTATGAACGGAGCACTGAGGATTATATGAATAGATAGAATTATTAAGCAATGGATCATTAGAGAAAGTGAAGTTAATGATGGATGCATAGGTATTCTAAATCTTCTAGCTATGCTAGACTTCAAAGTTTTTGGCATCAAGCTAAATTCACACTGATGTGCCTTTAAAAATGAATTTTTTTTATCCACAACACATGGTGACAAGTGTGTAGGTGTGGACTCCGGGCCACTAACACATCGTTACCTATTGTGGCATGATGACACCAAGGATGATTTTCAAAGGTTTTTGAACGGTTTAAAGAAGAGTTTATGCTAATTGATTCGGCTAGACGAAAATGATTTGAATGATCAAAATGTATTTTTATATCATTAATGCATCATGTAACACAGTCTTTGAGATGATAAAAATGATGGAGTTATCAATGCAGAATTACTTAGTGTTGGATGTGATCTAAAGATCGTCAGCCCACGATAGTATGATGTAGTATGACAAAGCCACAAAATGGCGGAATCCTCAAACAGACTGTATATACAGTGCGGTATCATGACGTCATAAAATGATTTTTAGAATTTTGAAAGGTAAATTATTGCCAACTGAATTTGGCCAGAAATGTTTCGATTGAAATTCGAATTATTGGTATGAGTCTAAGCTACTTGATCCAGCTAGTAAAATGTTTATAAAATTCAAAGTATTCTTTGAAAGCTTATGCCGAACCAAATTGTTTTGGTGCGGAATCTTATGATGAGTCTGAGGTGAACAACCCTAAAAATGGGGATATACTAATTAGATAAAATATTCCAATCTAAGAACGCATATAGTCGTTCCGATTACTAAGGTACAATAGACTGATCATCTAAAGTACCCACATCGGTAGTTTACCTTCTTCGCGATTGTAAACATACCTATTAAAGAAATGTTTCAGAGGTAGAGTACCTTTCTTTCGTAATTGAAAGAGGTAGCAGGTAGAAATATCCCTAAACCTCAAAGTTCATAGTTTTTATTATTCCTCAGACAGATATAAAAAGTTTTTAAAACTCTTCAGAGTAATGTTGTGGTAGAATGTGATGATGGATATGAAATAGTGTGAACTCGTTGTGTACGAGTAGAATCTGAGATGATTGAATAAAGGTTATTATGACAACCTAGTTTTGGTGAATGTTTAGAAGATGTAAACTCCTAGTGAGTAGTTATTGTAAAATGTGAAGATAGAAAAGAAATCCTTGAATGAGGAAATTATAAAGGTTAACTTGAAAACCTAGTTTTGATCAATCGAATAAGTAGAGATTAGTATGCTTTAATTTCGGGGATGAAATTCTTAGAAGAATGGGTGAATGTGACAACTCGAAAATTTATAAAATCTTGAATGATTAGAATAAAGGTTAAAGAATAAAACCTAGATGAGAATTTGAGGATTTATTTAAAATTTTTAAATAAAACCTATATGGTTTACTATTCGAATGAGAATAGAGAAAATATGGGTTACAAAATTCCTAAACCCTAAAGATGAATTAATATGTACTTGAAGGAATATCAAGAATAAGGTATTAAGATACCTGTAAATTCGATGTGAACGAAATAGTCTAAGAAATGTTATATAAGTACATATAAAAATTTTCTCGAGGAGATAAGATTTCTCATGAAGAGATGCTTTGAGGTTAAAGCGAAGATGAGTATATCTATAGAAAATATATATATATATATATATATATATATATATATATATATATATATACTTAGTAAGGTGGTAAATATATTTTAGCAAGAGGAATGATGAATTAAGTTAATGACATAAGGATCAAGATAAAACTATGTTAGTAATTAACATAGCTTGAGCGTTGGCCTTGACTGGCAAATAAGAATTTGAATAAGTATAAAGTCATTAGTTATTATGATTAGCAATTAGAAGAGAGTAATTTAAAACTCAAAATTTGAGTTAGAGATAGAATTTTGAAGCACGGACTGCTCGGTTGAGTCCGAAATGTCATGTTTAGTCAGAATGGACAGTAAACACAAAATGTGTAAAGGTTGACTTTTGGTCAAAGTCAACAGTTAACTTTTTATGGAGAAAAGTCAAAATTAACGTGAGAAGTGAAATATGTTATGATTATGTGAAGTATGGATATGATTAAATAAATATACATTATATAATGTGAATACATTTATTTTGTATATAAAAGTGAATTAAGAATTAAGTTATGTAACCTAAGATATATATTAGGTGTGATTATTAAATAACCTAAATGGTTATCGTTATTTAGTGGTCCTAATATTTTATTTATATACTAGTGACCTAATCTAAGAGAATTGTGGAACATATCACAATTTATTAAATTATTTTGTTTGAATATGTGAGTAAAGGAATATGAATATTATGTGATGATTTATATTTGTTTAATTATATAAACAAATAAAATAAACTAATGTAATCCTAATTATATATTAGGAATGAAGAATTAAATAACCTAAGAGGTTATGAGGTATGATAGAATATTAGTATATTAATATATAATAATTCTAAGAGATTTATTTTATATATCTCAGTTAATTAATTTTATAATCTAATTATAGCAAGTCTAATTGGGTTAAGAAATTAAGTGTACAAGAATAATGATTAAAATTATAATTGTGTGGAATGAAACCCTAATTAAATGATTAGGGTAGGATAAAATAGAAAGACATTGGAATTTGATAATTTTTCAATGGCCCAAAGAATTTAATTTAAAGTCCAAAGAGATTATATATGGTGGCTGAAGAGTTGGCCCAATCAATAATTTAAAAAGCCAAAATTTGATCCAAGTATGGGGGATATTTTTGGGCAAGAAAAGGCAAAGGAGGGAAATTTTTGGACAAAGAAATTAAACCAAACTTGATAGATGATAAGGCCACATGGCCGGTTATTAATTAGAGAAGAAAAAAAAAACAAGAAGAGATAAGAAGATAAGGGAAAGAAGAGAGAGAAAGAGAAAGGAAAAAGAAGAGAACGGGAAAAGAAAATAATAAACCGTTAGGGAGAAGAGAAGAGAGAGATCGGTGGCTCTATGAAGGAAGACGAGGGAGAAATCTCCATGTGAAAAGAAGAAGAAGAAGAAGAAAAGGTATAAAACTAATTTCTTTCTTCCTAAGCTTTGTTCTCTTTCTTTTTGTAAATTGATAAAAAAGGGGTTTTTGATTTGGAAGTTCAAACCCTATGATCTATGTGTTTTCCATGGATTCAAGTATGGATTTACCTATTTTGGGTGTTGATTTGGTTTGAATCAAAAAGGAAAATTAAAATAATTTTTCTAGTTTTGAAACCCAAATTTCTATGTACTTTGAAAATCTACCGTTTTAAATCTATAACTCCTTTTTACGATCCGTCAAAGAGGGGTGGTAGATATATGTGTTTACTAGTTAACCCAAGTAGTAACTCTCAAAAGTGTTGAGTTTCCATGGGGTAGTGACTGATTTTGCTAAAACAGTCTCGTTGTTGGTAGAAGGAAATAAACTATTTTGGGGCAGTCTGAAACGGGGGTATTTTCATCCACTTTTTGTGCTTTAAAAATTCTGGAAAAATTTAGAGTGGTAATATCAGAAGATATGAAGGTTTTGTAAAAATTTGAGAATTTTTGTCCATACGGTTGGAGAGATATAGATTTTACGGTGAAGGGCTACTTTTACGAAGCCACCCGAATAACTCTCTGTGTATAAGTCCAAAAATTACAAAATTTTTACTAAAAGTACATGTGTATAGCAAGAGAATACTGTAAAAATTTTAGAATTTTTGGAGTTAATCTCGATTTATGAAAAATCAGAGAATATTTGGCTATTATGGACTATTTAAATATAGTAAATCTATTTTAAAAATTCTGGAAAAAATATATGTTCAATATGAAATTATATTCTATCAAATCCCATAAAATAAATATTTTTTGGAACTGATTTGGTTTTTTTCATCTAAATGATGATAAATGGATAAATGGATTTAATTAAATATATGATGTTCAAAAATATGAAAAATACGATTTATGACTTGAGACCCTTGAGCATGGCTTATGTAGGTTTTTGATGAAGTTTTGGGTCGAGTGTGAAGTGTTGTGATGTTTATGGCATTTTAGAATGCTTAAACAAGTTAATTAATAAAAGGAAAACAATTGAAAATAATTGTTTATTTATGTGATTAATGACTTAAATTATTGGATTAAAATATTATTTGTAGTATTTGACTGGAATGTTATTAAAAGGTTGATAACCTTAGCGTAAAATATTATTACATAATTAATAATATTCGACTGGAGATTAAAATAAGAGATTTATGATATTTTTCAATGTAATTGTTGAAATTGATATTGAATGAACTATATTATGTGTTTGGGCAAATGATAGAAAAATAATATGTGATTTAGTGTTTTTCATGAAAAGGATATGGAATCTAGCTTGCTGGATTGGAAAATTTGATGAATTCAGCTTGCTTGATTGAAAAGAAACTTACTGAATTGAAGGATTTAGAATCCAGCTTGCTGGATTGATGGATTAGTGAATCCAGGCTCGCTGGATTGCAATCTAGTTGTTAGATTTGGAATCCAGTTAGCTGGATTGCAGTTTGGGTTGTTGGATTTAGAATCCAGGTGGCTAGATTAGTATTTAACTTATTAGATGTTAAAGAATAACTTGTTAAATAAAAAAGCGAGTGATAAATCATAATGTATATGATACAGTGATTGAAGAATTATCAAATGATGATAATAATGCTAATGTTGTAAGGTTTTATCTAATATTTAATTATGTGATTAAGTGTTAGATAATTGATTGATAAAGTAATTGTATTATGATACAAAGTATGATATGTTGATTAAAACACCAATCTTATTAATGATAGGTCTTACAAAAGAAGTTAACTTAAATTGTGTAGCAGTAGTCAACAAATCAGGCAAGTTTCCTTAACTCAAACTTGAGTTGTTAATTCAAAGCATGTTAGTGGTTAATCATTGTTGATTATACCACGTCAATAATTTATTAATTCGCACATTGTGCATGTTGTATATGTTCATCAGGTATGAAAGGCTGATCACCTTTATTACAATATGTTTCAGTTAAACTTGTTCATGTTAATTGTTGACAGCTAATATTATTGGTTCAGTCATTCAATCATTGAAAATTGATTCATGTTCTTTCACAATTATTATATTGTTGAAAGTTTGAAAGCTTATTCATTCTTTTTCAATTATGATATATCTCCATTGTATTTAAAACATGCTGGGCAAATTTGTTGCTTACCCTTGCTATATCATGATAAAATTTCAGATTTAGATGAAAGCTCGAATAAAGACAGAGGCAAAGTCAAAGTGCAAGATTAATTTATGTTGCAGTTAGATCTATTAAATTTTCTATTGAAAATAGTATTGTAAACCTTTTTAGATATTGAAGGTATGTATTGAGTTAAGGTTGTAAACCTTGGGAATGATGTGTAAAAATTTAATGTATAAATAATTTATGTTTATATCTTCCGCAATAGTTATAGAAATGATGTACCAGATCTGAGGTAAAAAGTATCCGAATTTGGGGGCGTCATAGGAACCAATAATAAAAAATCTAATACATAATTAGATTGAGAAGAAGGGTAAGATTCATTAGGAACCATGTATGTTTATTCATGACCTAATGTGGTATGTTATATGGTTATATATTGTAGAGACTGTAAAGACTGAAAGTAAACGTTATTTTTCTTTGTAGCAGATATTTGAAGGCAAGTTTTCTTAAACAACATCTAACCTTCGTGTTAGCCAAGTTTTCTGTGATTCATGCTATGAGATGCATGAAATATTTTACTAAAGGGTCGATGCAAGTTTTACCTCGGCTAGACTAATCTTGAAGAGTTGATTGATTTATTTACAAGTCTTTCAATATAGAATTGATAACGCTATCCTACACCAATTGTTTGGTATGGATTTAAGGTAAGCCTGAGTAGGAATAAATAAATGTATTTTCATCGATTATTCGATGGGCACGCGAGGTTGCCAAAACTTAAACGTGTACACGTTTAATGAATGTAGTGTTGATCAACATAGAGTACTATGGGTTGATCACCCAGAAGTGCTCGTAAGATATGCCGGACTTACGGACTTAGTGTCGGGTTGTCCGTTTCAAAGAAATTATGAAATGCTCATGGTCTTGGACCAGAATTGACGTTTTACTGAACATTATTGTTGGAAAACATTTTGAAGGAAAAGAAGTGCTATTTTGAATTATTGATAGTACTTCGTAACTATTATCCAGTTATTGAAGATATACGATTCCTATGTTTCAAGCATGTTGTTTAAAAGAAATTGTTGTACTTGCGGAGCTTGTTATGCTCACTCTTGCTTGAACCATATGAATGCAGTTTAGACCGAACGGATCGAAGGATTCGACAAGGATAAAGAAGAGTCTAAGGCGAACCTGTAGGTTACTTATGTAATAGTATAGGTTTGAAATGATAATATTTAATATTATGACAAGAACGAATGTAATGGTTATAAAGAACCTGGGGAATATTAGTATTGTTTTGGAATATTTATAAGACATATTCATTCTTTTGAGGCATTTCAATTTAATGTTTGTGTGAACTGTAGCACCGTGTAGCACCATATGTCGGGTTAGAAGAGACTCGGATTTGGGGGCGTCACACTTAGTTCATGTGATTTGTTAGCTAATGGATTTTTAATGAGCTAATTCAGACTTCAAATGAGAAAATTATGAGTCCAAGAAGTTCACTAAGTAAGAAAACTATCAAATTTTTCTGAGGCACAAGGCTGGCACCGCAACGTCGGCTAAGGCTTGAAAGTTAGCGTCGCAGCGCCGAGCCGTGCCCAAAACATACTGGAGAATGGCTCTGCAACGTGGCCATTAGTACAGGGAGTGGCGCCACAGCACCAAGGTCAAGGTATAGACACTGCTGACTCACGCCGCAGTGCGAGTCCAAGAAGGAAAGCTGGCACCGCAGCGCCAACACTAGGGAAAAGATAGTAAAGAATGCTCATGAACACAAAAGAAATATCAGTTGATTAATGGTGAATTATATAATTAATACACCTAAAGTAACATCATTAAAGATTTTAATAACCTTAAGAATTACAACTAAAGGTTAACGAAAGATTACTTAAACGTAAACACATTGTAATACGGTAAACTGTAATGAACATTAAATAATCTAAGTAATGATTAGGTTTAGAAGAAAGGTAAGATATATTAGTGACCTTACATGATTGTTTATAACCTAATGTGGTATATTATGTGATCATATATTGTAGAAAACCTTACAGATTCAAAAGGAAAAGTATTTTATCTGTAGAAGACGTTGAAGGCAAGTGTTCTAACCCTTGTCTATGTTCATTATGGACAAGCTTTGTGATTCATGTCTCTTACGCATGAGTTAATGTATAATGAGGTCAAAGCCAATTCCTTTGGCTAGACTTAATGTGTTCATTGGATTTCTTATAATCTATCGAAATGTTATCAAAGATGCTATCCTTTGCCAAACTATTTTGGTATTGATTTGAAAGAAAGACTGAGTATGAATGAACAAAAGTTTTGTCGTCAAACGACAGACACATGAGGTTGCCAAAACTTAAACGTAAATATGTTTACAGAAAAAGTGTTATACAACATAGAGTACTATAGGCTGATCACCTAGACGTGCTCGTAAGTAATATCGGACTTACAGACTTAGTGCCTGGTTGTCCTTTTAAAAGAAAGAACGAATGCTCAAGGTCTTGAACAAAAATTGATGTTTAATGAACATAGTTCATTATGAAATGTTTTAAAGGAAAAGAAGTGCTATTTTGATTTATTTATAGTACTTCATAACTATTGCTTCAGTTATAGAAGATATACTATTTGTATGATTCAAGCAAGTTGTTTAAATGAAATTGTCATACTTGCTGAGCTAGTTATGCTAAGTCTTGCTTGAACCATATGAATGCAGTTAAGATTGAACGACCTAAAGGATCGAATAAAGATAAAGGA
The DNA here is from genome assembly GCA_020205615.1 of Panax quinquefolius. Lineage (NCBI taxonomy): Eukaryota > Viridiplantae > Streptophyta > Magnoliopsida > Apiales > Araliaceae > Panax > Panax quinquefolius. The sequence continues at coordinate 82,859,147 of CM035158.1, forward strand.
AAGGCTAAGGCAGACCAATGAGTTATCAATGTAATAATATAGGATTATTGTTATAAGTATTTGATATTATGACAAGAAACATATGTAATGGTTATAAAGAACCTGTGAAAAGGGAATATTATTTTGGAATATAAATGAGACATATTCACTCTTTTGAGTTATTTCAATTGAATGTATGTGTGAATGGTAGTACCATGTAACACCATCTGTCGGGTTTGAAGATACCCAAATTTGGGGGCATCACAACTTTATCACTCATGCAATCAACATGGACTATCTTGTAAGACCTCAACTTTTATGAATAAAGATGAATTTTCTATAATTATCATTTTTGAATATTATGGAATGAATTTGATATAATGTTATAGTTGTGGGTAATATTTATAAATTTTGTAAAGTACGCAAGTTGTTATATAATATTCAATTGGTCGGAGAATATTCTTTTTAACGAGGAATATTAAACGACGCAAGACACAATCAATGGTGGACCCCACAACAGAATTATTATCGGATTGAGAAAATGACAAAAATATTTTATGAAAATAATGGCGGAAGTTTTACTCGTTATTACTGTTGAAACACGGTGTTAAAAAAATGCGAGGAATCGCATGGTTGCATAGTAGCACACAGTATTGATTATTGATGCTTACGTAAGAAGTCACTCAGTTTTGTTCAACTATTGCTTCAGTATTTGTTGCATAGTATCTCACATTATTTGATTCAATTATTGTCGATATTTTATATATTATTAAATCAATAATTGAGTTGACAGAGTTATTAATATTATTATTTGAAATATTAATGATGTCTAGAAGTTCTGCCAAAGAGAGGTTTGGTCACCTAATTGCGCCCCAATAAGGAGAAATCCTTATTGGAAAGCCCCCTCTTTCTTGGGAACGACCTGGTCGATTAATATTGCGAATTATAATAATGATGATAAATGTTGTTAAAAATATTGTTGGGATTTTTATGAGGTATCTGTTGTAAATTTTGGCATATTATTTGGAACCCCACTTACCCATTTTTTAAAATAATCGGTAGAAAGTTATTTAGTATATATACATTATGGTGGGGCCCACATGTTGAATATGACATATGGGTGGTGGAAATTTTTGGTTATCACGGGTAAGAAATGGGGAGGGAAGGAATGTCTTGCAAGAAAGGGAAGATATATATATATATATATATATATATATATATATATATATATGTCTAGTGTGTGGCATGTGTAGTAATAGGTGTGTGTGTGTGTCTGAAATGTGCATGTGGTGAATGCCATGCCGTATAAGGCATGGTAGATTTATATATATATATATATATATATATATATATATATATATATTATATTAAGTTTTGTTTTATTAGAATATTTTATAGTAAACCAATCTGCACCATTCATGAATTAGTTATTATTCAGTCCATTCTCCTATAAATAGAAGCTCATTCCTTCATTATTTCTTACGAATTCACTAAAACTCTAGAGAGAGAAAACTATAGAGAGAAAGAAGAAAAGTATTCTGCTACTTCACTACTCCTATATCCAGTTTCTTCTAAGGTAAGGGGTATTATTTCTTTTGTATTCATGAAGAGAACTTCTGTTATTCCATTCTTATTATTCTTTTGGAATAACCTGTATACACGGGCTACTCTATACTTGGTGAAATTCTTTTATTATTCCATTCATTATTATTATGTTGGAATAACCTGTTTATGCGAAGTACCGCATACATGGTGAAATTATTCTATTATTGCATTCTTTATTATTCTGTTGGAACATCCTGTCTGTGCGTTTACGCATAACCTGGTTCCGTTATTTATTATTCTGTTGGAACATCTTGTCGGTGCATGTAATTTCATGGACACTGGTTCCGATTATTTATTATTCTCATTGGAATATCCTATCGATGCGTTACGCGTGACTTGATTCTGTTTTTTTTTTATCTGTTGGAATAACTTTATCGCATGCGATCTATCACATGCCTGGTGATTTCTTTTGTTATTCCATTCTTTATTATACTTAGTTGGTTAAAGTTTTGACTTCTATACTCCATGAAATTAGTGGAATATCCTTGATATTTGTGCTTCATCCAGTATCTTTTCATGGAAATATTCTTTTGAGCATTCTTGAAATTTACTCTGCAAAGAAGTATCATGTTGACAATTTGGACGTTATTAGTTCCTGGATAAATTAATTCTTAAACTTGTTTTATTGAATTCTTATATCATTGTCATCATCCTCATATTTATATTATGTTGAAAGTCATCTATGGCCTGTAGTGCATAGATGGACTTGGTATGATTATGATCAGGGATTAATCGGTATAATCATGACCGTAATGTTACAAATGATGTGGTAAAAGTCCTCATTGGCCCATAGTGCATTGATGGATAGTTGTTGGCATGATCATGACCATTAATGAATACACGAATATCCTTAACCCGTAGTGCATGGATAATTTGTGGTTATGATACTAATGAATATCCTTGGCCGTAGTGTAGGGATGATGTGGATTATTTATTAAGCTAAGTCCCAGCGATAAATGTGATGAAAAACCTTTTAAATGATAAAAGATAGTAGATTTTATTCTCTACTTGACTCTTTTAATGGATTACTTGTTCCGCTGCAGTTAAACTTGATGTTTGTTATATTGTATCAGTTTAACACTGTTGAAGGCTAACGATAATTTATTCTGTATTATCTTAGTCATAATATTTCTTACTGGGCTAGTTGAGCTCACCCTTTTACTTTCATTGTTCTCTTGAGAAATGAGAAGCGTAGCGAGGGGACTAGTCGGGAGCGGAGTGACGGTCCGAGATAATAGCATTAGTAGTCCTTACTATTACATTAAATAGTGTGATAATAAATGTAATGAGGTCTCAATTGAGTGTGGATATTGTCTAGATGACAATATTTGTATTAAAACTCACATCATATGTTTTGTCGTATTTTACACGACTGTTGTATAATTAAGTTATATTTGAATTTTGTACCATGTATTTGGCGACTCAGGATGGGTGATGTATGCCTATTTTGGGGGCGTCACAGTTGGTATCAAAGCTTAGGGATATGATCCCTGGCTAAGATGTGAGACAAGAACTAGGAGGGGAGAGACCGGGAATTCCTTCACTAGTATGACCTACCTAAGTTTATTTGGTATTTATTTGGTCGGTCAGAGTATAGGGATAATATGTGATATGTTAATTAACCCTTGTTTTATGGCAGTCTTTGAAAATGACATCCGAGAATGTTGAGAACATCAATGGAGAATAAGAGACCATTGAGTCTCCACAGATCAATAATCAGGATAATGTGCATTAGGAAGGCAACAATCCTCAGGCAAACAATAACACTGACCAGATGATGAACGATGGAATATTCAGAGGCTTTATGCAATTCATGCAACATCAGGCAAGAGCGGCTCCTGTACAAAATGCAGGTGGAAACACTGGCAACTCTCGGACGGTCACCGCTAAGCAGTTCAAGGAACTGGGACCACTGGAGTTTTTTGGAGAGACAAAACCACTTAAGGCGGAGACATGGATAAAGTAGATCTACAAGATATTTGATGTCTTGAGATGATCCGAGGAGCAAAAGGTTCCCTTTGCCACCTTCATGTTGCGTGTAGAGGCAGATTATTGGTGGGAATTTGTAAAACGTACTCAACCTGCCGCACTGAAGATGACTTGGGAGAAGTTCCAAGAATTGTTCAACGACAAGTACTTTCCCGAAAGTATTCGTCACATAAAAGAGGTAGAGTTCATCAAGCTGGAGCAAAACAACATGATCGTGTCGCAGTACGAAGCTAAGTTTGCCGAGTTGTCCCGGTTTGCATCCCATTTGGTTGATAATGAGGAGAGAATGACACAAATGTTTCTAAGAGGTTTGAAACCCGAGATATGTCAATATCTTATCTCTCATAAACTGTGTTTGTATTCAGATGTTGTTAATAGGGATCAGTTATTGGATCGCGATAAAGAGTCTACCCAACCAAAAGAGAGCAGCCGACAAAATGATAATACCAGTGATAGCAGTCATCAAAGCGGTGACAATAAGTGTGGAGGGAATCAACATGCCAAAAATGGTAACCACTTCGGTTGTAACCATGGCCAAAATAATAAGAATGGACATTTCAAGAAGAAGAGATTTAACAATGATGGAAAGACGTCAGCACCATCACCCGTTGTTAAGGAAGGAGAACGACCACCAATCATATGCTTGAAATGCGGATGGGAGGGACACATCAGTCCAAACTACCCGATGCCGTCCAAAGCATGTTATAATTATGGAAGAGAAGGTCACCTAGCCCGATTTTGTCATTCACCAAAGACAAGTTCAGCTAGGATGGAGGCACCAAAGGACGTCCCAGAAAAGCCAAAGCCTGTAATGTAAGGGAGAGCATTTGTTGTGACCTCCCAAAAAGCAAGGAACCCGAACGAGGTCATCACGGGTAAGCTTATCATAAACTCTAGCGAAGTTTATACCTTATTGGATACCGGTTCTACCCATTCTTTTATTTCTCCTACTTGCGCTCAACGTTTAAATTTGACTCCAGAGAAATTAGACTTTGACTTATCTATTGAAACTCCATGCGAGAAACCTTCATTACATTCCACTGTTTATAAGTCTTGTTTGGTTCAAATCGGTACCCTCACATTACCTATCGATCTTATTTCATTGAAAATACTTGCATTTGACGTAATTCTAGGGATTGGTTGGTTAACTACTCATCATGCAAAAATTGATTATTTTCGTAAGGTTGTTAGCTTTCATATTCCTAACCAACCTAATATGAGAATTAAAGCAACCAAACCATTAAAATCAATCACTGTCATCTCAAGTCATAAAGCTATTCGTTTATTGAAAAACTGATGTCAAGCTTTCTTAGTTCATGTCATGGATCTAAATAAAAATACGTTAGTTTTGAATGATATTTCTATTGTTAATGAATTTCCTGATGTATTCCCTGAAGAACTTCCTGGCCTACCCCCAGAGCGTGAAATTGAATTTTGTATTGACCTTAAACCCGGTACAAAACCCATTTCCAAAGCCCCATATCGAATGGCTCCTATTGAACTTCAGGAGTTAAAGAACCAACTGCAGGAATTGTTAGACATCGGTTTCATTCGTCCTAGTATGTCTCCTTGGGGTGCTCTTGTTCTATTCGTGAAGAAGAAATATGGGAGTATGTGACTTTGTATTGATTATCGGGAGTTGAACCATGTCACTATCAAAAATAGATATCCATTACCTCGCATTGATGACCTGTTTGACAAGTTACAAGGCGCCAATTTTTTTTCAAAGATTGATCTTCGTTCCGGATATCACCAATTGAAGATTATAACCGATGACATTCCAAAGACGGCTTTCTGAACTCGGTACAACCATTATGAATTCCTAGTCATGTCTTTTGGATTGATTAATGCTCCTGCTGCCTTCATGGATATGATGAACCGAGTATTCAAGGAATATTTGGATCACTTTGTGGTCGTCTTTATTGATGACATCCTTATTTATTCCAAAAGCCGTGAAGATCACGAGCAACACTTAAGGTTGATACTTCAAAAGCTTTGTGAATATAAGCTTTATACCAAGTTGAATAAATGTGAGTTCTGGCTTGAGGAAGTAACATTCCTTGGGCACGTGGTATCAATTCATGGAATATCTATTGACCCAGAAAAGATTGAAGCTATTCAAAGCTAGGAGCAACCTAAATCAAATGATCAAAATCGTAGCTTTCTGGCTTATTTGGTTATTCTAGGAGATTCGTAGAAGGGTTTTCTTGAATCACTACTCCATTAACTCAGCTGACTCGGAAAGATACAAAATTTGGTTAGAACGAGGAATGTGAGAAGAGTTTTTAAGAACTCAAGAGAAGACTCATTTCAAAGACTGCTCGATACTACATACCATCCGTTCGGAAGGATTTTTCATCTACTGATGATGCTTGAGCAAAGGGTTAGGATGTGTTCTTATGCAACATGGGAAAGTCATAGCCTATGCCTCTCGACAACTCAAAGAATATGAGAGGAATTATCCTACTCCTGATCTAGAGTTGGCAGCTATTGTTTTCGCACTTAAAATTTGGAGGCATTACTTGTATGGGGAGAAAATGGAGATCTTTACGGATCATAAAAGCCTCAAATATTTCTTCACTGAAAGGAACTCAACAAGCGACAATGACGTTGGCTTGAACTGTTGAAAGATTATGATCATACTATCCTGGAAAAACGAACGTGGTAGCTGACGCATTAAGTAGAAGATCATATGCGGGTACGAGTGCGATATTGTCAACGCAGAGGCCCATTTTGTATGACTTGCAAAGGATGGAGATAGAGATAAAGACTCCAGGGACCCACGTGATGATGGCGAATATATGAGTAAAACCAACTTTAATCGATAAAGTTAAAGCTACTCAAGCTACAGACCTGGAGCTGATGCATATGAGGAAGAAAGTACAAGAAGGTGCTATGCTGGAAGCAAGAATCGATGAAGAAGGAATACTTCGAGTCAACTCCAGACTTTGTGTTCCTAACGATCCTGAGTTAAAGTATAAAATCATGATGGAGGCGCAGAACACATCGTTTGCAATCCATCCTGGGAGTACCAAAATGTATCATGATCTTCGACATACATTTTGGTGGGGTAATATGAAGAGAGAGATAGCACTGTTTATCTCAAGGTGTTTAACATGTCAACGAGTCAAGGCAGAACATCAAGTACCAAAAGGTCCATTGCAACCACTTGAAATTACAGAATGGAAGTGGGAGCACATTACCATGGATTTCGTTACTGGTCTTCCCAAGGTTTCTCAAGGCATAGATACAATTTGGGCCATTGTTGATAGATCGACCAAGTCTGCTCATTTCTTACCAATATGAGAAACTTATACACTTGAACGTCTTGCTTGTATGTACATAAACGAGATTGTAAGACTGCATGGTATGCCAGTATCCATAGTTTCTGATCGAGACCCAAGATTCACTTCAAGATTTTGGGTTAGTTTACAAAAAGCTATGGGCACAGATTTACGATTTAGTTCGGCATATCATCCTCAGACGGACGGATAATCAGAGAGGACTATTCAAACTCATGAAGATTTATTAAGACTCTGTGTCATTGACTTCAAGGGAAGTTGGGACTAGTTCTTACCATTGGTGGAGTTTTCTTACAACAACAGTTATCAAATAAGTATTGGCATGGCTCCATTCGAGGCATTGTATGGAAGAAAGTGTCGTTCTCCAGTATGCTGGGATGAGGTTGGTGAAGAAACGTTGTTGGGACCAGAGTTGGTACGTATGACTACGGTAAAGATTCAAACGATCCAATAACGTATAAAAACCTCACAAGACCGACAAAAGAGTTGTGCTGATCTTCATCGAAAGGACGTGGAATTCGATATTGGTGATCATGTGTTGTTACGTGTTGCTCCGTGGAAAGGAGTTACGAGATTGGGAAAGAGAGGAAAGCTCAATCCTCGATTCATTGGCCCATTTTTAATCCTCGATCGAGTAGGGACTGTAGCCTATAGACTCGCTTTACCGCCAAGTACGTCTCGTGTTCATAACATTTTTCATATATCCATGTTACGTAAACATGTGAAAGATCCGAACCACATTATTGAGTTAGAACCGGATGGAATAGCGGAAGATTTAACGTATGAAGAGGTTCCTGTTCAAATCTTGGATAAGAAGGAACATATTCTATGCTCTAAGGTTATACCTCAAGTCAAAGTTTTATAGAGAAACCACGATGTTGAGGAAATGACATGGGAGTTAGAATATGAAATGAAATCAAGGTATCCTTACCTCTTCGACATACCAGGTACGTACCCTAAATTCGAGGGCAAAATTTCATAAGATGGGGAGATTGTAAGACCCCAACTTTTATGAATAAAGATGAATTTTCTATAATTATAATTGATATAATGTTATAGTTGTGGATAATATTTATAAATTTTGCAAAGTACGCAAGTTGTTATATAATATTCGATTGGTCGGAGAATATTCGTTCTAACAGGGAATATTCGTACGACGACACAATCATTGGTGGACCCCACAACAAAATTATTGTCAGATTGAGAAAACGACAAAAATATTTTATGAAAATAACGGCGGAAGTTTTACCGTTAACTGTTGAAACACCCGATGTTAAAAGTACATGAATACGTGTGGTTGCATAGTAGCACACGGTATTGATTATTGATGCTTACGTGAGAAGTCACTCAGTTTTGTTCAATTATTGCTTCAGTATTTGTTGCATAGTATCTCACGTTATTTGATTCAATTATTGTCGATATTTTATATATTATTAAATAAATAATTGAGATGACAGAGTTATTAATATTATTATTTATAATATTAACGATGTCTAGAAGTTCTGCCAAGGAGAGGTTTGGTCACCTAATTGCGCACCAATAAGGAGAAATCCTTATTAAAAAGCCGCCTCTTTCCTGGGAACGACCTGGTCGATTAATATTGTGAATTATAATAATGTTGATAAATGTTGTTAAAAATATTGAGGGGATTTTTATGAGGTATTTGTTGTAAATTTTGGCATATTAATTGGACCCCCACTTACACATTTTTTAAAATAATCGGTAGAAAGTTATTTAGTATATATACATTATGGTGGGGCCCACATATGACATATGGGTGGTGGAAATTTTTGGTTATCACAGGTGAGAAATGGGGAGGGAAGGAATATCTTGCAAGAAAGGGAAGATATATATATATATATATGTATATATATATATATATATATAGTTTGTTGGGTGGAATATATATATATATATATATATATATTATATTTAAAGTTTTTATTTTATTAGAATATTTTATAGTAAACCAATCTGGACCGTTCATGAATTAGTTACTATTCAGTCCATTCTCCTATAAATAGAAGCTCATTCCTTAATTATTTCTTACGAATTCACTGAAACTCTAGAGAGAGAAAACTATAGAGAGAAAGAAGAAAAGTATTCTGCTACTTCACTACTCCTATATCCAGTTTCTTCTAAGGTAAGGGGTATTATTTCTTTTGTATTCATGAAGAGAACTTTTGTTATTCAATTCTTATTATTCTGTTGGAATAACCTGTATACACGAGCTACTCTATACTTGGGGAAATTCTTTTGTTATTCCATTTTTTATTATTATGTTGGAATAACCTGTTTATGCGAAGTACCGCATACATGGTGAAATTCTTCGTTATTCCATTCTTTATTATTCATTGGAACATCATATACGTGCATTTACGCAGGACTCGATTCCGTTATTTATTATTACATTGGAACATCCCGCCGGTGTGAATTTCGCTTTGAATTGGTTCCTTTATTTATTATTACATTGGAATATCGTATGCAATGCGTTTACGCGTGACTGACCGGTTCCGTTATTTATTATCCTGTTGGAATAACCTTTGTATATGCAATCTATCGTATGCACGGTGATTTCTTTTGTTATTCCATTCTTTATTATACTCAGGTTGGTTAAAGTTTTGACTTCTATACTCCATGAAATTAGTGGAATATCCTTGATATTTGCGCTTCATCCGAAGATCTTTTCATGGAAATATTCTTTTGAGCATTCTTGAATTTTACTCTATAAAGAAGTATCATGTTGACAATTTGGACGTTATTAGTTCCTGGATAAATTAATTCTTGAACTTGTTTTATTGAATTCTTATATCATTGTCATCATCCTCATGTTTATATTATGTTGAAAGTCATCTATGGCCTGTAGTGCATAGATGGACTTGGTATGATTATGACCAGGGATTAATCGGTATAATCATGACCGTAATGTTAAAAATGATGTGGTAAAAGTCCTCATTAGTCCGTAGTGCATTGATGGACAGTTGTTGGCATGATCATGACCATTGATGAATACACGAATATCCTTGGCCCGTAGTCCATGGATAATTTGTGGTTATGATACTAATGAATATCCTTGGCCGTAGTACAGGGATGATATGGATTATTTATTAAGCTGAGTCCCAGCGATAAAAGTGTTGAAAAACTTTTTAAATCATAAAAGAAAGTAGATTTTATTCTCTACTTGACTCTTTTAATGGATTGCTTGTTCTGCTGCAGTTAAACTTGATGTTTGTTATATTGTATCAGTTTAACAATGTTGAAGGCTAACGATAATTTTTTCGGTATTATCTTAGTAATAATATTTTTACTGGGCTAGTTGAGCTCACCCTTTTACTTCCATTGTTCTCTTCAAGAAATGAGAACGTAGCAGGGACTAGTCGGGGAATGGAGTGACGATCCAGATAATAGCATTTGTAGTCCTCACTATTCTGTTAAATAGTGTGATAATAAATATAATGAGGACTCAATTAAGTGTGGATATTGTCTAGATGACAATATTTGTATTAAAACTCATAGCATATGTTTTGTCGTATTTTACACGACTGTTGTATAATTAAGTTGTATTTGAATTTTGTACCATGTATTTGGCGACTCAAGATGGGTGATGTATACCTATTTTGGGGGTGTCACATATCTTCCCCTGGCCAGTTTGATGGGCTGATCAAATATCATCCATTGGCTGTTATGGGATAGTTTGACTAGTTTCAAGATATTCATCCCTTTGAAGGGGCAGTGGGTTAGCGATTGTCATCTTAACTTTTGTCAGCGGAGGATTTGACAAGGATTTATGACTGTTGTACTCGTCGAGAGAGGGCTGAGTTTTCAACTAGTCATCCAGGTTGCTTTTTAGAGTATTTTACATGGCTGGAGGTAGAGACTGCATCAGCTAGGGTTATTTCTTCGTAGCCGGGTATTAATCCTGATGATGGGGAGCCTATGCAGGACCCTGATTCTCCCATCGAGGATGAGTTATTTGTTGGTTCGACAACACCTCTGGTTGATTCCCCCAGTATTCCCACTGTTATGGCTCAACCTTCTATAGAGTATTTGGAGCAGAGTTTGCATCTGATGACATTTGAGAGGGATCAGGCTAGGGCCTTGATTTTAACAGCTCTTTCTAGTAGAGATGCTGCTATTATAGAGATGGATGATGCCCTATCTAGTAGGGATACAACTATTGTTGAGCGGGATGAGGCTCGATCATCTCGGGATACAGCTGTTGCTAAGCGAGATGAGGCTATAGCTACACGAGATGCTGCCACTACAGATAGTACTTCACTTAGATCTCATACTGCTTGCATTGTTGCAGAGATTAGTGCATTCATTGATGAGCATGGTAGCACTATGTAGATGGTCGTAGATCTCTTAGATCGCATGGACACCCTGGTGCAGGAGCTTATAAATTCACCTCCATCTACCGAGAGGGATGCCATATTGTAATTGATGGCTCACTTATCCACGGGTTTGTAGATTAGCTTTTATTTTTTTGTATAGAATAGGTTAGCCATTTTTGTCATGTACAGAACACATTGTATATGTCAAATAATATTTTATGGCAAGGAAATATATTTTAATTCTTCCCATTTAGATATGCCTTGTTACTTTCTTGATAATTGCCTTTTCTCCAGGACTTGCGATCTTGATATATTCTGAACTCCTCCTTGGTGGATGGACATTGAGATGTCTCAGGATCTTTTAGAATGGATCGTTGATCTTTGGGTTTCCTAGCTCTTTGGTGTTTTGGGATTTGTTTCTGAATGTGGTTGTGGTTTGAGGAGAGGATTTTAGCTTTCCTATCTGAGGGTGACCGTACCACAGATGGTCGCTGGTTTTCTCCCATTGATGAGGGGAGACCACGTAGTTCTATCTTTAGTGATTGGTGTTTCTCTTTGAGGATTCAACCGCAACAAAGATGGTCGCCGATTTTTCTTCCATTAGTAAAGGGAGACCAGGTAGTTCCATCTCTATGGTCTAAGCCAATAAGATGTGGTTTGACCATACCACAATAGGTCACCATTTTTTCCCATTAATGAGGGGAGACCAGGTATTTTCTGGTCTGTGGATTGGCCTGAAAGGTTTAAAGTTTAATGGATGATCACATAATCATTGATAGGGTTTTGTGATTTTGCAGGGGTGAGACCGCATCATAAATGGCTGCCTACGTACTCCCATTGATGAAGGGAGATTAAGTCTACGTAGTTCGAACCTAGCGTGAAAAGGTTCGAAAGTTTGACAAAGTTGAAGGGGTTTAGATTTTCGCAGAGGTTAGACCGCACCATAAATGGTTGCCTACGTACTCCCATTGGTGATGGGAGATTAGGTCTATGTAGTTCGAACCTGGTGTAAAAAGGTTCGAAAGTTGTATGTGATGAAGGGTTTTTTGGATTTTCGCAGAGGTTAGACCGCACCATAAATGGTTGCCTACGTACTACCATTGATGAGGGGAGGTCAGGTGTTTGTAGTTCTCGCCTTAGTAAGAACTGATGAGGTTGGAAAGGTTTTAAAAACCTGAATTGACTTGATTGATGGATTGATGATCCAGAACCAGGATGCAGGTTTGCAGGTAACTTCAGACATAATACCTCTTCACGGTGTTTGAGTTGATAAGCTACGAAAATTCTTCACCGTCTATTTCTTGCAATTTGAGGGCTCCTCCTGTCAATACATCCTTGACAATGAAATGGCCTTCTCAGTTTAGGGAAAACTTTCCTTTAGATTGATCTTGGTGGTCAAGGACCTTTTTCAAGACCAAGTAATTTTCTTTGAACTGTCGTAGCTGGACTTTCTTGTTGTATGTTCTAGCGATCCTATGTTTATATAATTGACCATGAAAAATGGACGTGGTCCTCCTCTCATCTATCATAGATAATTGGTCTACCGATCTTGAAACCATTGGTCTTCCTCCATTTGAGCATCTATTAACACTCTTAGGGATTCCATTTCTACCTCTATGGGGAGCACTGCTTCCGTGCCATAGGTTAATCAGTAGGGGGTTAATCATAGGTTAACCTAGTTTGTTGGTTGTTTGTGGGAAACCACTCAGCGTACTATATTGAAACAGTTAGAGACTCGATGTGTACCATGTATAGAAAGTGGATACGTATGATGAAAATGTAGAACTTGAATGAAATGTTAAGCAATGTAAATGAAGTTAGAAATTCTTAAAGGAAGAATTGTTTTATAAACAAAAAAATTCAAGGAAGAATCTTGAAGAGATATAAAGATAAGAAAAGGGAGTTACCCTAACTCCAATAACCAAAATAACAAATAATGTAGTAAATGATGAAAAAGGAAAGAAAGGGGATCGTAAAACAAAACGATCACGAGTTAAGAAAAGACTTTTAAGGGAGATGAATATGGAATAAGATCACGACGTGATCTGTTTAAGTTATAAAAGAAAGATGGTTTGTAATGTTTGAATAATCATAGCTTGATGCTATGATGATGATGTACTATGAAATAGTACGAGATAACTCACGAGGAGTTATAGATGATGTGATACGAGGAATTCGTATCGAGCAAAGAGCAAGTTATGAGCAAGATAGGGTTAGGTAGGATTTCAATTGAGGACTCATGTGATGGTTGAGATGTACAAATCTTTATATGGGCGAGGGTTTTGTGCTTGCACTCATTTTATCACATTGATAATCATTGGAATGTTGGTGTCACGCTATCAATGTATATGTGGTGTAAAGGTGATTCTTTTCTCATGTGTATATTTGATAATTAGAAACTATTAAGATTAGTCAGATATTATTAGGATTAGGTGCAGTTCTTAAAACTAATGCATATGCTAAGTTCGTGACTCATAATAATACGGTATGTTTTGAACCCCTCAGCGAATGGACGCCTATGGTCTGACTAGAATAAGTTCTTAAACTCATATTATTGTGGCAAGTTCCTGAACATCCAATGTACGGTAAGTTTGATGAACTATACTGGGGATATAGGAGGATTATAAGTTGAAATACAAGAATATTTGGTGTAAAGATTGAAATTGATGGAGAAAATTAGGTATTCCAAATCTTCTAACTTTGCTAGATTTTCAAAATTTATTGACTTCGTGCCAATGGTTATACTTTTGATTTTTGGAAAAAAATATTGGGTCACACTAGTGAAGCAAAGAATTTTTAAAAACAATGCTCTTATTCATATGTCTATGCTAATTGCTTTGGCTAGACAAAAATGAATTGAAATATACCAAAATATTTTTTTTTATATATCATCAATGCATCATGTAACCTGGTGCAGAGATGATAAAAATGATGGAGTCATCAATATAGTATTACTTAGTGTTGGATGTGATCTAAGGATCGTCAGCCCACTATGGTATGATGTAGTATGATAAAATCACCAAATGATGGAATCCTCAAACGGACTGTAAATACAGTGCGGTATCGTGACGTCATAAAAAGATATTTGAGATTTCTTTAAGATATGAGAATATATATATATATATATATGTATATGTATATTTCGATTGATGTCCGGATTATTGTAGAAGTCTAAGCTATTTGATTCAACTAGATGGATATTGAAAAATGTTCATGAAATTCAAGCGTTTATTGAAAAGTTATGCCAAACCAAATTGTTTTGGTGCGGATTCAGATGTTGAAAAGCTGAGGTGAATAACCCTATAAAAGGACATGTTTTCGGGGACAATGGTTCCGAGCGTAATGCATATAGTCGTTATAAAACATTACGTTCATACCAACGTAGTGAAGTGGTACAATAAAGTTGGCCACCTAGTATGCGTGTGGAGGGTGTTTTCGTTTTGTGATTGATAAACACTACGGTTTTGCGATGTGAAGGATTAAGTTGAAGCAATCGTAAACCGAGAATAGAGTTCACTGTCTTGTGACCCCTCGGCATGATTTGGAATCTTTGAAATTCCTGTTATTCATATCGCTTCCCAATTATTGAGCAATTGTGGAAGATTCTTATTATTCTGAAAGGTGAAAGTGGAAAGGATGAGAAAATTAAGCAAAACATAATAATTTCAAGAAAGAAATAAAATTCCAGAAAGGAGAGAAAGGTGAAACTCTTAAAAGAGGATGAGGTGAGGAATATGATGATCTTAGACTGATCCTTAGAGAAAGAATTTGGTTGCGGAACCTAATGAATAAAAAGATATTAACATAAATTCTATTTTGTTAAATGGAATGAATGAAAATTAATATGTCAAAAATTTTGAGGACGAAATTTTTAGAAGAAGGGGTGAATGTAATGTCCCGAGAGTTTGAGAATATAGTATATGATAATGATCCTTAGAGAAAGATAATGAACAAGTCAAAGAATATGTAATACTCAAATATAATTGAGTCTAAGTAAAGGTTATAAAATAAAACTTACAAGAATTTATTATCAAGAATGGTGGGAGTAGGAAATATAAAACCTATATTAAGGTAATGTGTTGAAGTTATTCAACGAAGAGATTTTAGTGAAAACATGAGTAAGGTAGGGTTTCATTTGATTAGAGGACGGAATCCTTATAAGAGAGGAAGGATGTGACAAGAATTTTTATAAGTTATTAAAATAGGAATTTAATAATTAAAATTTTATTATGAGATGTTTTGAGATTGAGTATGTATATATACATACTATATATATTTTGAAATGTGTGATCTCGGTGTGAAGAAATATATATTCATATATTGGGAAAGTGAGGTTCAATAGTTAAGTTAACTATTGAAAAAATTAAATGAATTTGGTAATTATTTTAAATATTTATTGAATTAAATAAATATTTTAAATAATTTATTTGTTGAGATAAATAAATATTCGATGAATTTGTTGTGTAATAATTTAGTCAAGTGTTTATATTAACTAAATTAATGTATGGTAATTTTATGGATTGAAGATTTAATTTTATGAAATAATCAAATTAAATTAATTGTTTAATAATTATAATATTGTGTAATGATGTTATTTTAATTTAATTGATTAAAGGAATTAAAGGAATGATTAATTTAGAAGGTTAATATTTATTAAATAAACATTAAGAATTATGTTGGTTATATAAATATGATGTGAATAATTAAGATTTTAGCTCAGTTAAATAAAAGGGTGACAATTATATACTATATGATAAGAGGATATTAAAATAAATTAGAAAACCCAATCTAAAGGCTAGCCAAACATGGCCTTGAGACCTTTGGTATTTTTATCAGTTAAAAAACCTTTTGTTCTATAACTGATATATGTTAAGTTTGCGTATTATGTATATGGTCAGGTTGGTTTACATGTTCTTATAATACAGAGTTGAGAAGAGTGGAGAGTTAGAGAGCTTTGAGGTGTATTGAGAGTATTCTCTATTAATTGATAAGGGTTAGAGGAGGAAGAAGGTGTTGTTAAGTTATTATATCGTCTTGCTAAGTCTTAACATGGAATTCAAGGTATAATTTAGTTTATATTCTCAGTTGTATGTTCTTGAATTTTCTTTTAAATTAGAGTCTTATTGTATAATTTGTGAGGAATTGGATTCTATATATTGGTTAGTATATATATAATCTGTTGGTTATCATTTAGAAACAATTTTCAGAGGATAAATTCATGAAGTTGTGTTTTTGGAGTTTTCTTTTGAAACATGGGTTTTATGGGATGATTTGATAAAAATAGATGTTATATATATGTTGATAGATGATTATAATCTGTTTATGTTGTCTAGAAATGGTTTTCAGAAATCAAAATCCATAGAAACATGTTTAGGATGAAGAACTTGGTTATGTGATAATATTTATTTTGGCTTACTTTGAGACCAAAATTAGTGGTTGAATTATGTGTTAATCTATAAATTGGTATTAGATTATGTTAGTATGTGAAGAAACGAAAACGACGTGGTTTAAATCATGTTAATTGGTTAAGAAACGAAGCTGTGGTGATCAAATTCGCTAAATATGATTAAAACATGAAAATATCGCATGAACGTTTTTGAAATGTTAAAATTACTCTGTAGATGAGTAGTTTAGTGTTTCATGAGTTCATAGAATCGAAAACAAACTAATTCCGACATAAAATGAAGAAGTTATGAAGATTTGAAGTTTGTACATTTAGAAAACTATTTCTGTGCAAAGCCGGACGAGGCGCAATGGCAGACATCGCTAGGTCGTGTGAGGCTGCGGAAAAGCGCGCTGCCTTCTCTGTGTCTCATTGACCGTGGATCGCTTTTGACCTAGTTTGGTAAAACAGCCATACCGTTTTCATACGAACTCCGATTAAGGCGATTCAAGATGATCTAGAACAAGGACGAATAGACCTACAACTTTTGTGCTTTAAGCTTTTTAATTTGAGGTATTTATAAAGGGTCAAAAGGGTCATTTGTAGCACTGTTGTGTTTTCAGAGGCAATCGGAGGGCGTCGGGCATGCACGTATGCAAGTGTAATGCTCTTGACGATAAGAGATGTTGTTCTAAGTTATAGAACATGAATATTAAGAAGTATAATGATGCTTAACATTAAAATAATAATATATTAGATAAGTTATAGAAGTGTAGTAAGCATGCACAAGAAAGTCAAATCGGGTGTATGACGAATAAACGTCAAAACGCCGTGATACGTGTTAATGAACGTAAAAAGTTTTTTGAGTCAAATGAAATAGATATTATAAAATATGAAATGGGTTTAATATAAAACCAATAATGATTCCTAGAAAGATTTAAACACTTGAATGAATTTCAAATATTACATAAGTCGAAAAGTTAACACAATCTAATTGAACATTGTGTGCTAACTAATAGGAAAGTTTATGAAATGTGGAGTAGAGTTTACATTATAATTACTATGTGTTGTTATGTTACTATTGTTAGGTTTGTAATATTCATGAACGCAATTAAATTGCAAAAATAAGCGGAAACGTGTAAAAATCAGAGTTTTAAAATTTTACAAACCATATACCCGGATCACCCTTTATGCACAATTAATAATTAAACGAAAAGATAAAGAATAAAATCATACCCTTGAAGATCGAGCTTCCTCAAGTACAAGTTCACCTCCAAATCCTTTCGCGTTCAACTTGAATTCACCGGGTTTGGTTCCTTCCTTTGATCAACGTTAGCCACCCAAGTGTTTGGCCTCTAGAGGTAATCCACCAAGGAAGAAGAAGGATTCAAGAAGATGGGTGGTTGGCTAAACCCTAGTTTTTCTATCTCTATAGAAAAGGAGCGTACTCTCCAACCATTGGAATTATAACGTAGTTTTGATATCTGATATAAGACTTCTCTTATAAAAATATCAAGTAACCCTATTAAAATAAGGTATTATTTAATTAAACCATTTTAATTAAAGGGGCTCCCTAATCTTATTAGGGATAATTAATTAAACTCCTTTAACTAATTTTCCTTCCTAATCCAATTAGGAATAAAAGAGAGTACTTATATTAAATTAATTCCTAAACTCTTTTAGAAATTAAAATAATAATAATAATTGTAATAATATTAATAAGACTCCTCTTATTAATTTATATTTAATATTTCTAAAATATTAAATAATAAATATTAAGCTATTTAATTTATTCTATCACCATAGATTAAATTAAATATACATAACTTTATATTATTACGATTATGCCATTAACTTCTTAAATAATTATTCTTCCTTTTATGGTGTGACCCTTTAGGTTCTCCTTATTAAAGCTAGGTTATGAATAAATCAATTAGAACAATTCTAATCTTATTTAAATAAATAAATTAAATAATTAATTAATTTAAATAAATAATATTTATTCTACAATAGGGATAAGCCTCCTAGCGATCAACGACTTTTCAGGATAATATAGATTTCAACATTAATCATAAAAGAACCTTTGAGTAAATAGTTACCGTACAATTCAATCCTTCCACCATACAATGTCCCAATTAAATATAAGACATGTAATTATTCTTTGTCAAGTCTTATTTTATTTAATTATATGTATTTCGATCCTTAAATGCACAACACCAAATAATGCAAATTAGAAACTCCTTTCTAATTTCATTACATATGCCGCCGAGGACTACTAGGGTTGTCATTTATCGAATCACATAGGACATTCTCTTCTTTTAATTGAAGTGGTAGATTCTTTATTGATCATACATTATCTCCACGTATACAACTTATAATACCCAAGCATACCCTTTGATATACCCTAAGGGTCTTAAGGAATAAGTCAAAGTATAACTCATCATACACAAGATACTATGATGATCTCAAATCCAAGGATTACTTGTACTACTATCACTACAGAATTTCTATTGACAAAAGAAAGTAAAACTCCATTAGGTATTCCTTAGCGAGCCAACGTTCAAATTGAACTTATTCTCTAATAAGCACCTATATACTTGCTTTAGTGTCTCCACACAAATGATCATGAGATCAATCATCCTCATCCAATGAGCAAGCAACGTATGTACCAATCTATCCGGATTCACTAATCCCCAATTTAGTAATCCAACGATTGGGAACTATTTTAGTTTTAAGCTTTCAATGAATTTAGATCTCATTAGAATGATCATCATCATTATTCTAAAAGCATTGCTTAAAACTATGGGTTTATCACATATTATAAAACAACATCATGTAGATAATGAAAAGCCTTTAATAAATTAATACTCTTTATTTAATAAATGAATAAGATTGTTACAAAGTATATGCTTTATCATCAAACATGATTGGTTTGTGTGCATACTACTTTCAATCTCCCACTTGCACTAAAGTCAATCGTCATGGTATCTCATACTCTTCTTCTCTAAGTGACAATTATCCTGCTGTTGGATAAGCTTTAGTTAATGGATATGTAATGTTGTTTTTGAGAGTTCACTATCTCTATAGTGATTTCCCATCTTTCAATGATTCCTATAATCAAATGAAAGTGCTACATCACATGTTTAGATCCAAGATGAGACTTAGGAACTATTCCTAGTTCTGTAATGAACTTATCATCCAAACAATCAACTTGCAGCTTCATTTACAGCTATATACTTTGTCTTTATCATTAAACCAACAACCTTTTGCTATTTGGAACCTTTCAAATTCACTACACCACTGTTCAAGCTAACACTTTACCTTAAAGTGGATTTTCGGTCGTCTTGGTTTGTCTGAAAAACTTGAGTCTGTAAAGTCCTCTAGTTTTAATTCAGACCCACCATGTATGCTCACATCCTTAGTGCCGGTTAAGAACTTTAAGATGTTTTCACTTTGTCTTACGGTGATCTTCTCGCAATATGGTGATCAACATTAGATCTTGTATATTTCATTGCATACATGATGATAGTCACTCATGCGATCTCTCTTTCGAGAGTCTGTGGGGACTATAAAAAGAGATACACTCCATAGCTCATCAACATGAGTCATCTCTTGAGTTTGCCATGCTAAGCGACTTTAGCATCAAATGAATATATCGTTCCTTGGGTTAAGTTGAGCATCCTTTTAAATCTATCTATATAGATTTGCATCCCCAATAATGATACTCTTCCCAAATCATTCATGGAGGATTGTTTAGACAACTTTATCTTTCTTGATTGTAGCATTGGTATGTAATTCCTCATCCGTAGTATATCAACATATAATACTAGAAATTTCACGACGCTCCCATCGACCCTTTTGTACACACTAGAACTCTTACCTCATCAGTATGTAACTCTCGGATCATCATCTTCATGATCGTACCTCATCATCATCATCCATGATGAATCCATACCTCCTAGGTATCTTTGGACTATTCGCATTTATGATTTGGTTGTGGTACAATAGGTCTATCTACAGGTTCCTTTTATTTGACTTATAGTGTTTTGTGGATCATTAATTCTTCAAGATCTATAATCCTCCCACTAGCCCCTTCAATGATAAACATCTTTATCTTAGAAGGCAGCGTATTTTGCAACAAACACCTTTTGCTAACTAAGATTATAGAACATATACCCTAAACTTACTTTAGGATGTCCCACAAATCGACACTTATAAAATCTTGTCCCAAGCTTATCCTTTGAAACCTTTTCACATAAGTTGGACAACCCCTTATCTTAACATACTTAAGATTAGGAATCCTCCCCCATCCATAACTTTTATGGAGTCTTGGGGCGGATTTTGAGGTTACCATTTTCGTAGATATGTCGACCATTTCTAGGACATTATCCCGGAAGGATCTTTGGAATGTCGGTAAAATCATTATGGACCGCACCATGTCCAACAAGGTACGATTTTTCATTCAGATGCATCAATCAATTATTGCGTATCAGGAGGCGTCCATTATGAGAAAACCATTTGAGATGATCTAGAAACTTATTGCTCAAGTATTTATTCCTTGATCTAATCAAAGAATCTTAATACTTTGTCAATTTGTTTCACTTATGAATTCTTTGAACTTTTCAAATAATTCACACTTGTATTTCATCAAATACACACATTCAACTCTTTGAATGATCATCTCCTTTTCTTATACTAGTTTGTTCAATTTGTAAAATTATTTTTTCAAGTAAGTCAAGTATACAAAATCCATTAAGTGATATTTCAGTCCTATACAAAACATTATTATTATAAATAGAACAACAATTGTTCTTAAATATAATACCAAAGATGTCATTGTCTAACAATAAAATGGAAATAATGTTTCCAACGAGAACTGGAATACAATAACAACTTATTGACTTAATAGACTTGCCCGTAGGCATTGCTAAACTATAAGTTTCTATGGCTAATGTAGCAACCTTTGCTTCATTTCCCACACATAAGATTATTTTGTTTAGCTTTCTACTTCTTCTTGGTCCCTTCATAAATCTATATTTATGATAACCAAAGTCGATATCCAATATCCAAGTAGAACCTTGACTTAAAGAAAAATTTATTTTAAATCTTGAACAAAATTGTATTTGTAATGTAGAAACTTCATTAAGCTTCTTTGGTTAGCCACTGCAAGGTGCTTCTCGCAGTTTTTTCCCGTGTCCAAGCTTATTGCAGTGGAAGCAAACTCCTTTGCTATCCGTATCCAGTTTTGTTCTTATTATCCTTTGTTTTTGCCTTTCTATATACCTTCTTTGAATCGTTCTTCTTTTCAGAAGATCCTTTGGCCCCTACCAAGTAAGACATACGGTTTCTTGGTTGGAAAGTGACTCTCATCATTTTTCAACATGTTAAGCAAATCAACGAAGCTGATATCTAGCTTGTTTATATGAAAAATTCACAACAATTGTGAAAGGAGTCCGGGAGTGAGTGCAAGATCAAATCTTGGCTCAACTCTCCATCCATGACAAAACCAGTTGTCCTAATTGATCAATCAAATTGATTATGTTAAGAACTTTTTGTCCGTACTATAGTGCCATTGGCCATTCTAGATCGGAAGAGCTCCTTAGATATCTGATATCTATCAGTCCTACTTTCCTCACCATCAACTACTTGATGTGCAGGAATATAGTAGGAGCATCCATAGTTTCATGTCGTGGCCAAGCTCGTTACTCGTGGATGCGAGCATGATGCATTGAAATAATGTGCATCATCTTGCCACTTTCTAAAAGTAGCAATCTCTTCCTCGGAGGCATTATGCGCAACCATTGCGAGGATAGGAGTATTAAGGACATAAGATAGCTTTTCGACTATGAGAACTATTCTCAAATTCCTTAACCAATCCGTTTAATTGATTACAGTTAATTTAGCATCTAATATGCTTCGCAAAGATGATAGTAATTTTAGACATTGTAAAATTACGTAAATGAATTTGTAATTAACAACATTTTACATACATTCTTTTATTAATTACCAAAATAAATTAGGTCTTGTTTTAAATTCAGTATCTCCCACTATTTTCTTCAAACTATATTACCTCAATATATATAGTTCGGCAAAATCTAATTAAAGATCAATTAGTGAGAATAAGGATCCCATTTCAAATGTATATAGCTTTGTGGTGACACAACAAACTATATATAAATAAATAGGTAGACAACTCGTATCAATTACATCAACTATGCAACTCCTTGTATTTTGCCTCTTAGATTATTTTGATCAAGCGGTGGCACATCCGAATCAAAATTATCCAAGTTAAGTCAGACCTAGCACTCCATATATTCAAAAAAGAAAATATCATCCTTGTGGTGACACAACAAAACAATATTGTTCAATTTTCTTTATAAGCATCAAATGTGATAAATTAACATCTTAAATACTTAATACTTACCTTGTGGTGACACAACAAACTCATATTAAATATTTAATACTTTATTAATTTTATATCATGCTAGAAGGCGACGTTCGATATTCCAAATATCTTTGAGCGCTTAGGACTTAATATAAAAAAAATTTGAGGATTTATTATTAAATGTCTCATCTTGTTTAAGCATACATGCATATATATATATATAAAATACGCGTCGTATTAATTAACATGCAAAGCATGTTTGCATAATATATAATATATATAGTATAAGCATGCACATATAGAATACTATATTCTACCCGGATTGATTATGGATATTTATTCTAGTTTGGTTCACTAGAGCCACCAAGTGAACCAAAAGGTCAAACCCTAGGGGTGTAAGAAATAATATTTAAATATAACTATTACATTTAAACGGGTCTTCAAGCTCAAGCGCTCCTTGCTCCTTGATCTCCAATTTTTCAAAATTAATTCTAACTATTTCTATTACAAAACTAATTAAAATAAATAGAAACCTTGATCAGCAGTCAAGGGGAAGTACATAGGAGGGAGATAGTATTTACATTCAAAAAAATTAGAGAAGACGAGGTATGCAGACCCCATTTAATAAAACCCATACATTCATGCATCCAACTAAAATAAAATCCAATCACATTGGTCAATTGTTCACAATCAATCTCATTTATTATCATACATATCACCATATGCATCAATACATAACATTCATCTGATGAATAATAAACATTCAATATATATATTGATATCATTTAATGGGCAAATTTAGTTAGTATAAAATCTAATTTTGAATCAAAATAAACTCCTTTATTTTAATCCAAATTTAAATCAAAATAAAACTATTTTATTTTAATTTATCCAATTTTGAATAAAATAAACTATTTTATTTTAATCAAAATCTTTAATCAAAATAAACTCCTTTATTTTAATTAATTATGGAATCTTATTCCATGAAAAAAAAATAAACTTTTTTATTAAAGGAAACACAGATTCTCTTTTTCTATTCACAAATAAACTCCTTTATTTTGAATAATATGAAATCTTATTCCATATTTAAATAAACTCATTTATTTAAGGGAAGATGGATGCACTTTTCCTATTCACAAATAAACTCTTTTATTTTGAATAATATGAAATCTTATTTCATATCTAAATAAACTCTTTTATTTAAGAAAACATAGAATCCAATTTCAACTCCAATTAGTTATCATGGAATCAAATTCCAACTCTAATTAGTTAGCATGAAATTTAATTTTAAAATTAAAATAAACTCTTATTTTAATATTAAAATAAACCTTTTATTTTAATTATAAAATTATTAAGATTATATATTACATATATATATTATCGCCTGTTTTTGGTTTAAAAGAATATATTATATATATAATATATAACCGTCCCATTCATGAATCCTATATAATCCTGCATTCCTGCTTGGTGGCCACGTGAACAAAATCCATTTTTTTTATTCCAGAACCCCTTCCACGTTAAGAAAAAAAAAACTTTTTTAAACTAGTAGTCTTGTACAGGATTTGAAGCGGTTATCACAATATGTCCACTAACATGTCCACTAACGCAGAATCACGTGAGAGAGAGAAAAAAAAAAAAAATTCAAATTACGGCCATAACAGCTTATCCGAAAATTGATTTTTTTTTTTAATAAATTTTACACAATAAATTATGCTCAATTAAATTGTTCTAAACACATATCAATATACATATCAAATTTTGAAATAATTAATAATTCGCATAAAGGTTTGGCTCTGATGCCACTGTTAGGTTTGTAATATTCATGAACGCAATCAAATTGCAAAAATAAGCGGAAACGTGTAAAAATCAGAGTTTTAAAATTTTATAAACCATATACCTGAATCACCCTTTATGCACAATTAATAATTAAACGAAAAGATAAAGAATAAAATCATACCCTTGAAGATCGAGCTTCCTCAGGTACAAGTTCATCTCCAAATCCTTTCGCGTTCAACTTGAATTCACCGGGTTTGGTTCCTTCCTTTGATCAACGTTAGCCACCCAAGTGTTTGGCCTCTAGAGGTGATCCACCAAGGAAGAAGAAGGATTCAAGAAGATGGGTGGTTGGCTAAACCCTAGTTTTTCTATCTCTATAGAAAAGGAGCGTACTCTCCAACCATTGGAATTATAACGTAGTTTTGATATCTGATATAAGACTCCTCTTATAAAGATATCAAGTAACTCTATTAAAATAAGGTATTATTTAATTAAACCCTTTTAATTAAAGGGCTCCCTAATCTTATTAGGGATAATTAATTAAACTCCTTTAACTAATTTTCCTTCCTAATCCAATTAGGAATAAATGAAGTACTTATATTAAATTAATTCCTAAACTCTTTTAGAAATTAAAATAATAATAATAATTGTAATAATATTAATAAGACTCCTCTTATTAATTTATATTTAATATTTCTAAAATATTAAATAATAAATATTAAGCTATTTAATTTATTCTATCACCATAGATTAAATTAAATATACATATTTATATTATTACGATTATGTCATTAACTTCTTAAATAATTATTCTTCCGTTTTATGGTGTGACCCTTTAGGTTCTCCATATTAAACAGGTTGTGAATAAATCAATTAGAACAATTCTAATCTTATTTAAATAAATAAATTAAATAATTAATTTATTTAAATAAATAATATTTATTCTACAATAGGGATAAGCCTCCCTAGCGATCAACGACTTTCCGGATAATATAGCTTTCAACATTAATCATAAAAAGAACCTTTGAGTAAATAATTTACCGTATAATTCAATCCTTCCACCATATAATGTCCCAATTAAATATAAGACATGGAATTCTTTGTTAAGTCTTATTTTATTTAATTATATGTATTTTGATCCTTAAATGCACAACACCAAATAATGCAAATTAGAAACTCCTTTCTAATTTTATTACGCTTATGCCAAGGACTACCTAGGGTTGTCATTTATCGAATCACATAGGACATTTCTCTTCTTTTAATAGAAGTGGTAGATTCTTTATTGATCATACATTATCTCCATGTACAACTTATTATACCCAAGCATACCCTTTGATATACCCTAAGGGTCTTAAGGAATAAGTCAAAGTATAACTCATCATACACAAGATACTATGATGATCCCAAGTCCAAGGATTACTCAGACTACTATCACTACAGAATTCCTATTGACAGCAAGTAAAACTCCATTAGGTATTCCTTAGCGAGCCAACGTTCGTGAACTTATTCTCTAATAAGCACCTACATACTTGCTTTAGTGTCTCCACACAAATGATCATGAGATCAATCAACCTCATCCAATGAGCAAGCAACGTATGTACCAATCTATTCGGATTCACTAATCCCCAATTTAGTAATCCAACGATTGGGAACTATTTTAGTTTTAAGCTTTCAAAGAATTTAGATCTCATTAGAATGATCATCATCATTATTCTAAAAGCATTGCTTAAAACTATGGGTTTATCACATATTATAAAATAGCATCATGTAGATAATTAAAAGTCTTTAATAAATTAATACTCTTTATTTAATAAATGAATAAGATTGTTACAAAGTATATGCTTTATCATCAAACATGATTGGCTTGTGTGCATACTACTTTCAACTATTAATTGATGTGTATGATTATATAATTGTGTAGGGCACGTGAAGTGCAGATAACTAAAAGCTGTTAAATGTTTATTGGTAAACAACGATCAAGGCAAGTCTTTAAGTTCCTATTTGCTATGTGAATTAGTGATTAATTGTTTTAAATATTTATTGCAAAGAGCATGATCTGTTATATATATGTTGAATGTATGAAATTTTAAAGTCAACTTATTACTACGTTGATTGAGTTAAGCATGCTGATTGAGTAAGGAATTCAATCTTTATACTTGATTATATGAATTGTAACATATATGTTATGCTAGTCTAATGTTTATGAGATGTATGTTGAGCATGTTATTATGTGCTACGTGATGCATGAAAACTATTATATTTTGTTGGGCCGTTGAGCTCAACCTTGCAAAATAACCATTTTTGCAGGTTAAGGATTGAAGGTAACACTATGTGCTACTTGAATGATGTGGATCAGAAATAATACATGAAGATTAATACGTTATCTAAAGTTGTTATTTCTTTATACCATGATTAAGGTTTATAAGATGTACTAAATGTTTTATAATGTATAGTTTTATGTTGAGTTGTAAAGCTAAAGTTAGGGTTATCTGATATGTAAAAGTTATCGGATTGAAATGTAAAATTTTATAATAACAGTGACAAAGTGAATCATAAAATAAGATTGATTCAAAGACATGTAGATGATAAAGGTTTTGATTCAGGGAATTAAAGTAAGAAGACATAAAAGTTTAAATTATTCCGCAATTTATAAAGTTTAACATTGAATAATGATGTAAAACTAGAAGGTAGATGTGTTATTAACGACTAAAGTTGAGAATTATATTGTATGAATTTTGGGGTCGTTACACCCTCTCATAGAATGGAGCTTCTTAAATGTCTATGAAAGTCATTACCATCTCAGTCTCTGTCATGGATGGGATTATTTGAGCTGCCAGACGCCTCCATCTTTGGGCATACTCTCTGAATGACTCATTATTTTGTTTCTTGCCTTTGGTGATTTAATATCTATCTTGAGCCATTTGAGTTTGGAAACTGTATTGATAGAGAAAAGCATGGACTAGTTCCTCACAGCTATGGATTTTGGAGTTATCCAATATGGCATATCATGTTCTAGCTGTTAGGTTTGTAATATTCATGAACGCAATCAAATTGCACAAAGTAAGCGGAAGCATGGAAAAAATAAAGTTTTAAAATTTTACAAACCATATACCTGGATCATCCTTTATGCAAAATTATTAATTAAACAAAAATATGAAGAACAAGAATTATACCCTTGAAGATTTGAGCTTCCTTAGGTACAAGTTAACCTCCAATCCTTTTCGCGTTCAAGTTGAATCCACCGGGTTTGGTTCCTTCCTTTGATCAATGTTAGCCACCCAAGTGTTTGGCCTCTAGAGGCGATCCACCAAGGAAGAAGAAAGATTCAGTAAGATGAGTATTTGGTAAAACCCTAGTTTTTCTATCTCTCATAGAAAAGGGTGTACTCTCCCAACTATTGGAATTACGTATTCACGTATGTTGTGAAAGCATCAACCCTCACCCATAATAAGACTCTTCTTATTTATAGATGTAGGCAACCCTACTTAACAATTAAGGAATTAGGTTTTATTTTAATCAATTAGGCTCACAATCTTATTAGGAATAATTAATTAAAGTCTTTTAATTAATTTGCCTCCTAATCTTATTAGGAATATATGAGAGTACTTTTATTAAATAATTTTTGAACTCCTTTAGGAATTAAATAATAATAATAGTAATAATAATAATAATAATAATAAGACTCCTCTTATTAATTTATTAGCGATAACTCGTGCCTGAAGGCATGACGTAATGAAAAATGAAATTAATTTTGAAAAATATTACATTATCTAATGACACATACCACCACAACAATTAATATATACTCAATCATCAATACATATCCAACCACCAAAACATCGAGCTAGTCGGAACTAATTTCAAGAAATTTCGGCAGAGTTTCATTTAAAAATAGATATCTAGCAAATTCTAAACCTCTCTACAAAACTTACAATCATCAATACATATCCAAACCACCAAAAAAACCATCGTTCCATACATAAAAATCATCATAACCATGTATAATTAGTTAACTTTACAAAAGATGAAATACTAAAAATATAAACGTGCAGAAAATAGAGAAACAACATGTTGCATAAGACTCATTACTTTACAGCTTACACTAAGTATTCTTTACAGCTTACACCAAGAATCCTTCAATTTATACCTGAAAATATTTCAAATATAAAAATTATCGAAATATGTGAGTCAAAATAAAACTTGAGGGCAAGTATAGATGAAGGTGCGAGTAAAGTAGTTGAGGATTTTAGTGTTTACATCTCAACAGGCAGCAATATGAGGGATGACTCCCTGCAGCAAAATAATAAACCAAAAGAGATGGCATCAAAAATGCTCCAGAAGCTACACTCGGGATAACAATTTCCTTTAAATTATTGACAACTTAACTTTTTAGACTATAAACCTCGCAATAAAAGAAGTTTATTTGCATTTTATAATGAATTAACGTTTCTTGGTAAATTTAGATTGTCTTATTTTCTCGCTTCATATTAATAATATTCTAGGTTTTATAATTCCACTGTAGGCTTGACACAAAGGAAAGATGGGAGAGGAAATCCAACATGTAACCTATATCTCCTCTTAAGTTATAGGAATGCAGCTTTTATTGGCAGTCACTTTTAGGGCACACTGAAACTCATTTAGTCATCAAACTCCGACGGACTAAAGTTTCAAGCTTTCTTGGGCACTTTTTTCTCAAACTGTACAAATTAAACCAAGAATATTAATAACCTAGAACACAAATCAAATAAGTAAACACTTGATGTATTTGTAGACACATTGTCAAAAAGATACACAATAATATTTACACCATATCATCAACCAAAATGCATCCATATATATTTGCAGCACTACATAAACCTAAAATGCATGTGAATATAAAGTTAAATTGCAATTTCTCAGTATGTGAATAATGCACTATCAAGCATAAAGGTACCCAAAACACTACATCAGATAACATGTCCGACTTAACTGTCATTCATTGTTCAAACTGCAATAAATCTTTTAAACATGAAGGTACCCAAAACTCTACATCATTCATTGTTAACTTTTATTCATAGTTCAAACTGTAATAAATCCTTCACTTGAAAAATGAAGAATAATATATACAAGATGCAGTAACTAAGCGTCACTATTTGGGCTTATAATACAGTTTTTGAAATTATAAGCAAAAAAAGTTCTACGAACCAAATCCATTCACTCATTTTACTTGAAAAAAGTAATACATCAATTATGACTTATATATATATATCATATATCATATATCATATATATTTGGTCATTAACGACGACGGAGAGACAAGGATTATGATGATGTGGGTTTCTTGAAATCGACTTCGAAGACTAATCAAATATTTAGCTCTAAAACCCCAAGAAAAATTAGCTCTCTATCCTTTATTTATAAACACAAACCCAGCAAAAATTCTCAAACAATTGATAGTAAATACTCAAGCCATTGATAGTAAATACTCAAGGAGTTGCAGGGGCAACAAAGGAGAGAGTTCTTGAAGCAAATCTAAAATATAAGAAAATAATAAGCAAGGAAAATTTTTACCTTTTTCTGATTGCATTGTTGTGGGTTCATAGTTCATATTCCTGCTAGATTTTTGAGTGGGAGGAAAGAAAGAGTGAGGGAGTTGGACTGTTGTTTAGTTGGTGGTTCTTGTTGTTTTAGTGTTTGGTATCTCACTGAGTACTACCACCAAATTTTCACCTTCTAAGTTCTGTTTTTCACTTATTTAGTTTTTTTTTTTTTGATAAACTTGAAAAATTAAAATTATTTCTAGATGGCAATTTTTTGCTATATTTCTTAAGACCAATTTGTACTACAATTTGCTAAGTTTCTTAGACCAATTTCTAAGTTTACCATCCTATAGCAGGATTTGGGTTTGATTGTGGTTATTTGACATTGGGGGTTACCAGAAATGAGTTCAATCATGTTACGGTGTGAATTCTATATTGTTTGATTCATGCATAATGATTGATCTAGGCATATTTATAGGAAAAAGAAAAACAAAAGATAATGTATATGCTAAGAGGGTCTTAGTTTTTAGATCTTCCTGTGTGAGTGATGGTTTTTCTCCATAGCAGGGGATCAGGCTTTTGATTGTAGTATGGATGTTAAAGAATTATGGACAACCCTCCGGCCTTAATCATATAAAAGAACGCCTTTTTCTATTTTTTTGTACATTAATGTTGCAGTAATTGGTTTAACATGTATGAATTTAAAGTTCTTATGTTCATAAAAATTTTGTACATTGGATGGCCTCTTTTTCTCTCACTCATGTTTTGTGGGGAATACTAGAATAGATAACCACTTTAGACCCTAATGCTTTTCAACTCTTTAACATGAATGTGCCTTGAGGGGAATTCCTGAATTCAGGAATGTTCATTATTTTTATGTTATTGAAATTCTTGAGCCCAATAGCTAATATTTCGATGAGCTTGATAGATGACCATAGGTCAGTATTTTCTAGGATCCTTAGATACATGGATAAATTTAAAGTCTTGGGACCTGATTATATTGCAAATATCTCGATCAGGTTGAATTGTTGTTGCAACTTTCTTTCTTAGACCTTAGTTTTATTTTCTAATCCTTGGTGTCTAGATGACGAAGTAGAACCTTATTGATTTAAGACATGATGCGCGTTGGTTGTTAGTGAATGCTTATAGGTTTTTGAAGTGCCAGATGTTAGTTTGTTGTTGATAGGTACACATAAATTCTGTCTTGATGCAAAAGATGTTAAGCTTTTGGTATATCTGTTGCTTTAATGTTTTGATGATGCTATTGTTGTTTGGGCATTGAATCACTCTAATTTATGAGCTGCATTTTGTGTGTAATACTACAATAGTATGAATATAGTGTAGCTTGTATTGGTTTACTTTGTTTTGGGGCATGTGATTTATTAGCCCTACATACTGGAGAAACATCAATGAAGAAAGAGGGGATGCAATCTTAATTGGAGGTGGCTAGAGTAACTAATGTTTTGGTCTTGGCCTTTGTTATTATTTACTTTTGATAGGCTTGTTGATAAGGAAATATAAACTTCATATATGTGTTCCTTGCTCAGCACTATGTAGGACTTTGTCAACTCACATATTATACCTTAACATAAAAGGAAAAGGAAACAAAATAAAAAAGTGAAAACACTCCTCCTACTATAAACATAATTCTAATAATATCAACGTTTTAATTCTAATTAATGGAGTATTAATTAGATTTTGTTTCCATCTCATTACTCTTTCTTGTTATTCGAGTGTCATACATAGCTAAGTTTGAGGATGGTTCTCTACTATAGCTTCCACCACCACCAATAAAATTTATCTAATATGGTTAATATTGTGTAATGAATAATTAATTTGATGTCCAAACGTTATTCTCATTCACTTCAAAAAACCATAATGACTAACATTGGATTTGGTGAATACTACTCCACTACAGTACTCTACTTAATTAATAATACAAGCTCAAATTTGTTTAACTCCAAAAACAAAATGCGTTGTAGTACAAGGTGATGAAGCTTCCAAATTAAAAACTTGGATTTGTTGCAACTTTCTGTGCATGGCATCCTATGTAATATAATAAGATACTCCAACCAAAATTAATACATGTGGTTGATTAAAATTTCATCTTGTTAGTCACCTTCTTAGTCACCAAGATCTTTTCAATTGGCTAGATTTTTGTTTCATCTTCAAAATGATTAAAATTTATTGATCAATTCCTTGCGCTTCTTCCTAAAACATAAAAGCTTATTTATTATTAATTTGACCAAACAAAACAAAATTCCAGTTAAGCTTTAACCCTTAAAAATTTATTTATTTCTGATTTTATTATTTTTTGGTGATCATACCCCTATATATTTAACTTTAATGCAAAAAAAAGGTAACCCAAACTAAACAAACAATTATCTTTAGGGCACACCCCTCCAGTTCTCTTGTCCAACCAGTATCTCCTATCATATATCCTTGTAATTGACAACGCCTTTGAAGAAATCGATAAGCAAACCCCTCCAGTTCTCTTGTCCAGCCAGATTTCCTGAAAAATCGAACACCAATACATCGACAAAAAATAAATATTAAAAATAATGTTTAATACCCTCTAGTGCAAAGATATTTTCCATAATCACCTTAATAAATGCTCTTGTTACTTGGAAACACCTTCATAACGTTAAGAAGGGACGTAAATAAGAGGGGGCAACAACGTAATGAGGAAGAATTTGAGAAATTATACCGTGACTTCAATGGAAACCCGAGTATGAATTCGGCTGCAAGAAATTACTCGTCGGAGGTGTCGAGGACAGTGACGTCGGACAGTGTCGGAGGTGTCGAGGACAGTGACGTGGGACCGTGACTTCTAAGCCTTTTGATTCTAGGTACTTTCTTGTTCTAGATCGTAAATCAGGGGCTGGGTATGAAATTTAGGGTTGGGTATGAGAGATTTGGGGCTGGAATTAGGGTTGGGTATGAGAGATAAGAGATTTAGGGGAGTTAGAGGGCTGGGTAGGAGAGATTAGCTCTATGTGCGTAAGAAGATAGAGAGAGAGAGAGGGTTTGGAATTTGAATAAGGAGAATGAGAGAGAGTTGTTGACGTCAATTTTGGATGGGACACTTATCTTTTTTCTCTCTCTGCTCTATTTTAGATTATAGATATTTAATATTTCTAAAATATTAAATAATAATTACTAAGCTATTTAATTTATTCTATGATTTAATTTATTATATCACCATAAATTAAATTAAATATACCTAACTTATTATTACGATTATGTCATTAACTTCTTAAATAATTATTTTTCCTTTTATGGGGTGACCCTTTAGGTTCTCCATATTAAACCGGTTGTGAATTGATTAATTAGAATAATTCTAATCTTATTTAAATAAATAAATTAAACTATTAATTTATTTAAATAAATAATTTTTATTCTACAATAGGGATAAACCTCCCTACCGATTAACGACTTTTCAAATAATATAGATTTCAACATTAATCATAAAAGAACCTTTGAGTAAATAGTTATCGTACAATTCAATCTTTACACCATACAATGTCCCAATTAAATATAAGAAATGGAATTACTGTCAAGTCTTATTTTATTTAATTATATGTAATTCAATTCTTAAATGCACAACTCCAAATAATGCAAATTAGAAACTCCTTTCTAATTTCATTCTACCTTGGCCAAGGACTACTGGGTTGTCATTTATCGAATCACATATGACATTTCTCTTCTTTTACTAGAAGCGGGTGATTCTTTATTGATCATACCTTATCTCCATGTACAACTTATTGTACCGAAGCATACCCTTTGATATACCCTATGGGTCTTAAGGAATAAGTCAAAGTATAATTCATCATACACAAGATACTATGATGTTCTCAAGTCCAATGATCACTTGTCCTACTATCACTAAAGGAATTCCTATTGACAGGAAAAGTAAAACTCCATTAGGTATTCTTTAGCAAGCCAGGTTCAGTGTAATTATTCTCCAATAAGCACCAACATACTTACTTTAGTGTCTCCACATAAATGATCAGGAGATCAATCATCATCATCAAATGAGAAAGTAGTGTATGTACCAATCTATCTGGATTCACTAACCCCCAATTTAGTAATCCAACGATTGAGAACTATTTTAGTTTTTAAGCTTTCTAAGAATTTAGATCTCATTAGAATGATTATCATCATTATTCTAAAAGCATTGCTTAAAACTATGGGTTTATCACATATTATAAAACAACATCATGTAGATAATTAAAAGCCTTTAATACATTAATACTTTTTATTAATAATTGAATAAGATTGTTACAAAGTATATGCTTTATCATCAAACATGGTTGGCTTATGTGCATACTACTTTCAATCTCCCACTTGCACTAAAGTCAATCGTCATGGTATCTCATACCATTCTTCTCTAAGTGATGATTATCCTGTTGTTGGATAAGCTTTAGTTAATGGATATGTAATGTTGTACTTGAGAGTCAATTATCTCTATAGTGATTTCCCATCTTTCAATGATTCTTATAATCCAATGAAAGTGCCACAACATATGTTTAGATCTAAGATTAGACTTAGGAACTATTCCTTGTTCTGTAATAAACTTTTTTATCCAAACAGTCAACTTGCAACTTCATTTATAGCTATATGCTTTGTCTTTATCACTAAACCAGCAACTCTTTGCTATTAGAAACTCGTTCAAGTTAATGCTTTACCTTAAAGTGGATTTTCTGTCGTCTTGGTCTGTCTAAAAAACTTTAGTCTGTTAAACCTTCTAGTTTTAATTCATACCCACCATGAATATGCTCACATCCTTAGTGCCGGTTAAGTACTTTAAGAAGTTTTTTACTCTCTTATAGTGATCATCTCCAGAATATGACAGATCAACATCAGGTTTCATACATTTCATTGTATACATGATAGTTACTCATGCAATCTCTCTTTTAAGAGTCTATGGGGACTATTAAGAGAAATACACTCCATGGCTCATCATTATAAGACATCTCTTGGAGTTTGCCATGCTAAACTGCTTTAGCATCAAATGAATATACGTTTCTTGGATTAAGCCGATCATCCTTTTAAATCTATATATATAGATTTTTATTCCCAAATAAGATACTCTTCCCAAATCAGTCGTGGAGGAATGTTTAGATAACTTTATCTTTACTGATTATAGCATTGGTATGTCATTCCTTATACGTAGTATATAAATATATAATACTTTATCTTTACTGATTGTAGCATTGGTATGTCATTCCTTATACGTAGTAAATAAACATTTGAAATATCTCCTCCGTTGGTTGGCCAAGATATGTAAATTACCGTTTGTTGGCAAACTCCTGACGGGCTTTGGCACTTGTTCTCTTCACAACTTTATCCTCTAGTGTTTCATTTTCTAAAGGAGAGGATGGAATATTCATGACAAAAGGAAGGAGACTAGCATGCTGACAGATGGGATTATGCGCAGTTCCAGTTCATGATAGACGGTGTTGATGAATCACCAGTTCTGCCAATTGATCTACTTGTTTGCAAAGAGCCTTAATCTTTTGCTCCATCATGAACTGGAACTACGCATAATCCCATCTGTTAGCACCGTCTTTGCTGGTCTGGGAAGATTCAACAATGTAATTGGAAGTCTGTCTACTGCTCCAATTAATCATATTGACCTCTTCTTCTTTGTGTTGAGGACGAGGATTGTCTTGCACATGAGGTTGGTCGTGTTTAGTCACAACAATCTCCCCATTCTCAGTTAAGTCTTGGATCTTGTGTTTCAAAGCCCAGCAATCCTGAGGGTCATGTCCCGATGCCCCGGCATGATAAGCACACTTTCGAGTAGCATTGAAACCCTTCCCATTAAGGTTGGCTGGTGGAAGCAGATGTGTAATTTTCTTCTGAGTCCCCTAAGGGTGTGAACACTCGGGGGCGTCTGACTTCTCCACATTTAGGTAATATAGGGTTTGAAGACTGTGCTTTGCAGATGGGAGTAGTTTCTGCTTTGGATAAACATATTCTGATTGACTTTTTGACCTTGTAGTATCAAGGAAACATCTTCCTCTTTCTTTTTATGGACCCTCCGGGGGTTGTTTCCATAAGTTCCAGACTGGATGTGCTTAGCAAATGCTTTAAGAGCGACTAGGTCTTGAATCTTTCCCGACTTCAATCCCATCTCAGCCATCTCTCCGTGTTTGATCATTTCAGAAAATGGCTTGCCAATGTTAGCTAAGACTCTTTCATAGAAAGGAGCTTCTTGCATGTCTATAATGGTCATGACCATTTTTGATTCCGTTATGGAAGGAATGACTTGAGTAGCAATGCGCCTCGACCTCTGAGCATACTCTCTGAAAGACTCAGTAGACTATTTTTTGACCTTGGTAATCTGGTACCGATCAACAATCATCTGAGATTGAAAGCTGTACTGAGTGAGGAAGGCATGAGCTAATTCCTCCCAGCTATGGATCTTTGAGTTATCTAATCTGGTATACCACGATCGGGCTTCTCTCAAATGAGACTCTTCCGGAACAATTTGCATTACGAGCTTCTTATCCTCTGCATAAGATCCAAGTTCTCCTATAAATATTTTCAAATGTGTGTAAGGATCTCCTAACCCATCATACTTTTCAAAGTCAGGAGTTTTGAACATCTCTGGATAATGCACACCAGGGAATATACAAAGGTCAGCATATGAAACACTCCCGTGTGTTCCAATCCCTTTGATAGAATGGATGGTCTCCTCCATTTGAAGGACTTTCTTCCTGATATCACTGGTGTCTGGATCTTCTTTAAGATGGGTGTTTTTAGGAATTTTGTTGGTCGTATCCAATTGCAATTCAGGAATCGTTTTATCTGAACCTTGTGCTCCTCCTTATGCAGAGGATTTTGTATGTACGGGTATTCACGAACCTTGAGTAGATTGGTAAAGTTCTTTAAGCAGAATAGCCAAATCTATAATTTTCTTGCTTAATCCATCAAACTCTTCTCATGAGACAGGAGCAGGATTAGACTGGTCAGACGAAGACGTAGTTGGTTGTAGGCTCGTGGCCTTTTTGGATTTTGAGCGATTAATAAACCCAATTGTTTCCCTACAAAAACTTATGTAGTTTAGTCTTAGGGAATGTATAAATGTTTACATGTTATCATAATGTGTCCATTTTAGGAATATTATCCTGCAAAACGGGTGTCGTTTGATAGCATGTCATGCATGTGCAAATATTCTTCATATTTTCCATTACATAGAGATGAACATGGAATGAAATTACAAGTAATTGTTTTAACAAGTAATTGAAAATGGAAA
This sequence comes from Panax quinquefolius, assembly GCA_020205615.1. Taxonomy (NCBI): domain Eukaryota; kingdom Viridiplantae; phylum Streptophyta; class Magnoliopsida; order Apiales; family Araliaceae; genus Panax; species Panax quinquefolius. Next base: position 82,896,687 of record CM035158.1, read on the forward strand.
GCATGAAGAGACTTTCCTCCGCGTTTGGTTTATCAGAGGCTGACCTATCTTAGGTTACTCTGGTGGCTTTTTGGCATGAAGGTTCCTAGATTATTGCAATCTACTTGACGGGAAGTTAATCCGGTCTTTCAATTAGAGTGAATCTAGGTGGTGCCTTTCCTGAGCCTCGTTGGAAATAGTCTTCCTATGAGTCCAGTAATCAAACACCAACAAGATAGCCTCCTTGTGGAAGAACCACACAACATACATTCACATACAACGTGTCTCGCCGTTTATGAAAATGATGACATGTGTGAAGCACTAATATTACATATAGAATTTAGCAGTGCAATAAATAAAATGGATTCGTACACATTCATCAAAAAATGTAAATGCAACATACACACACAAGCATATAACAGTTTTGAAAAGCTTGTAGTAGCGGCTTAAGCCCTCTTACTGGTGTCCCCAACAGAGTCGCCACATGTCTGTTAGGTTTGTAATATCCATGAACGCAATCAAATTGCACAAAATAAGCCAAAACGTGGAAAATCAGAGTTTTAAAATTTTACAAACCATATACCCGGATCACCCTTTATGCACAATTATTAATTAAACGAAAAGATAAAGAACAAAAATCATACCCTTGAAGATTCGAGCTTCCTCAGGTACAAGTTCACTTCCAAATCCTTTCGCGTTCAACATGAATCCACTAGGTTTGGTTCCTTCCTTTGATCAACATTAGCCACCCAAGTGTTTGGGCTCTAGAGGTGATCCACCAACGAACAAAAATATTCAAGAAAAAGAGTGGTTGGTTAAACCCTAGTTTTCTATCTCTATAGAAAAATGACATACTCTCCCAACTATTGGAATTACGTATGTTGTAAAAAGTCAACAACCACTTCACCCATAATAAGACTCCTCTTATTTATAGATGTGGGCAACCCTCCTGAACAATTAAGGAATTGGGTTTTATTTTAATTAATTAAATTCCTTTAATTAATTAGGCTCCCAATCTTATTAGGAATAATTAATTAAACTCTTTTAATTAATTAGCCTCCTAATCTTATTAGGATATATGAGAGTACTTTTATTAATTAATTTCCAAACTCCTTTAGGAATTAAATAATAATAATAGTAATAATAATAATAATAATAATAATAAGACTCCTCTTATTAATTTATATTTAATATTTCAAAAATATTAAATAATAAATATTAAGCTATTTAATTTATTCTATCACCGTAGATTAAATTAAATATACTTAAATTATTATTAAGATTATGCCATTTTCTTCTTAAATAATTGATCTTCCTTTTAAGGTGTGACCCTTTAGGTTCTCCATATTAAACCGGTTGTGAATAAATCAATTAGACCAATTCTAATCTTATTTAAATAAATAAATTAAAATATTAATTTATTTAAATAAATAATATTTATTCTACAATAGGAATAAGCCTCCCTAGCGATTAACGACTTTCCAGATAATATAGATTTCAACATTAATCACAAAAGAACCTTTGAGTAAATAGTTACCGTACGATTCAATCCTTCCACTATACAATGTCCCAATTAAATATAAGACACGGAATTACTGTCATGTCTTATTTTATTTGATTATATATATTTCGATCCTTAAATGCACAACACCAAATAATGCAAATTAGAATCTCCTTTCTAATTTCATTCTGCTTTGGCCAAGGACTACTGAGTTATCATTTATCGAATCACATAGGACATTTCTCTTCTTTTAATAGAAGTGGTAGATTCTTTATTGATCATACATTATCTCCATGTACAACTTATTATACCCAAGCATACCCTTTGATGTACCCTAAGGGTCTTAAGGAATAAGTTAAAGTATAACTCATCATACACAAGATACTATGATGATATCAAGTCCAAAGATCACTTGAACTAATATCACTATAGGAATTCCTATTGACATGCAAGTAAAACTCCATTAGGTATTCCTTAGCGAGCCACGTTCAGTGAACTTATTCTTTAATAAGCACCTACATATTTGCTTTAGTGTCTCTACACAAATGATCATGAGATCAATCATCCTAATCCAACGAGCAAGTAACGTATGTGTCAATCTATCCAGATTCATTAATCCCCTATTTAGCAATCCAACGATTGGGAACTATTTTAGTTTTAAGCTTTCTAAGAATTTAGATCTCATTAGAATGATCATCATCATTATTCTAAAAGTATTGCTTAAAACTATGGGTTTATCACATATTATAAAACAACATCATGTAGATAATTAAAAGCCTTTAATAAATTAATATTTTTTTATTAATAAATGAATAATATTGTTACAAAGTATATGCTTTATCATTAAACATGATTAGCTTGTGTGCATACTACTTTCAATCTCTCACTCGCACTAAAGCTAATCGCCATGGTATCTCATACCCTTCTTCTCTAAGTGACGATTATCCTACTGCTGGATAAACTTTAGTTAATGGATATGTAATGTTGTTCTTGAGAGTCCTCTATCTTTATAGTGATTTCCCATCTTTCAATGATTCCTATAATCAAATGAAAGTGCCACAACACATGTTTAGATCCAAGATGAGACTTAGGAACTATTCCTAGTTCTATAATTAACTTTTCATCCAAACAATCAACCTGCAGCTTCATTTACAGCTATATACTTTGTCTTTATCACTAAACCAGCAACTCTTTGCTGTTTGGAACCTTTCCAATTCACTGCACCGCCGTTCAAGGTAACCCTTTAACTTAAAGTGGATTTTTTGTCGTCTTGGTATGTCGGAAAAACTTGAGTTTGTTAAGCCCTCTAGTTTTAATTTAGACCCACCATAAATTTCAATCACATCCTTAGTGCCAATAAAGTACTTTAAGATGTTTTTTACTGTCTTACAGTGATTTTCTCCAAAATATGACCGATCATCATCAGGTCTCGTTTATTTCATTGTATACATGATTGTCACTCACGCGATCTCTCTTTTCAAGAGTCTATGGGGACTATTAATAGAGATATACTCCATGGCTCATCAACATGAGACATCTCTTGGAGTTTTCCATGCTAAACGACTTTAGCATCAAATGAATGTACGTTTCTTGGGTTAAGTCGAGCATCCTCTTGAATCTATCTATATAGATTTTATCCCCAATTAAGATACTCTTCCCAAATCAGTCATGGAGGAATGTTTAGACAACTTTATTTTTTTACTAATTGTTGCATTGGTATGTCATTCCGTCTCCGTAGTATATCAACATATAATTCTAGGAATGTCACGATGCTCCCACTGACCCTTTTGTACACACTAAGTTCATTCTTTTTTTTGATAAAATCAAACTCTTTTGATTGTCTCATCAAAACGAATGTTCCATATTTGAGAAGCTTGCTTCAATCTATTTCTTTGAGTGTCTACAACTCTCACCTCATCGTATGTAACTGGATCATCATCTTCTATGATACGTACCTCATCATCATCATCTGTGATGAATCCATACCTCCCATGTATATTTGGTACTATTCTAGATTTATGATTCGGTTGTGGTACAATAGGTCTATCTACAGGTTCCTCTTATTTGACTTATAGTGTTTTGTGGTTCTAGAACTCTTCAAGATCTATTATCCTCCCACTAGCCCCTTCAATGATAAACACCTTTATCTTAGAAGGAAACATGTTTCGCAATAAACACCTTTTGCTAAGTAGGATTATAGAACATATACCTTAAACTTACTTTAGGATGTCCCACAAATCGACACTTGTCAAATTTTGTCCCAATCTTATCCTTTGAAACATTTTCACATAAGTTGGACAACCCCTTATCTTAACATACTTGAGATTATGAATCCTTCCTGTCTATAACTTTTATGGAGGCTTGGGGCCAGATTTTGAGGTTACCTTTTCGTAGATATGCAACCATTTCTAGGGCATGACCCCAGAGGGATACTGGAATGTCGGTAAAATCATTATGGATCGCACCATCTCCAACAAGGTACGATTTTTCCTTTCAGATGCATCAATAAATTATTGTGTATCAGGAGGCGCCCATTGTGAGAAAACTGTTAGGTTTGTAATATTCATGGGCGCAATCAAATTGCATAAAATTAGCGGAAGCGTGGTAAAATCAGAGTTTAAAAATTTACAAACCATATACCCGGATCACCCTTTATGCATAATTATTAATTAAACGAAAAGATAAAGAATAAAATCATACCCTTGAAGATCGAGCTTCCTCAGGTACAAGTTCACCTCCAAATCCTTTCGCGTTCAACTTGAATCCACCGGGTTTGGTTCCTTCCTTTGATCAACGTTAGCCACCCAAATGTTTGGCCTCTAGAGGTGATCCACCAAGGAAGAAGAAAATTCAAAGAAGGGTGGTTGGCTAAACCCTAGTTTTTCTATCTCTATAGAAAAAGTGTACTCTCCAACAAATTGGAATTATGTCGTTGTAAAAGTCAACAACCCCCCACCCATAATAAGACTCCTCTTATTAATAGATGTGGGCAACCCACCTTAACAATTAAGGAATTGGGTTTTATTTAATTAATTAAATCCTTTTAATTAATTAAGCTCCCTAATCTTATTAGGGATAATTAATTAAACTCCTTTAACTAATTTTCCTTCCTAATCCAATTAGGAATAAATGAGAGTACTTATATTAAATTAATTCCTAAACTCTTTTAGAAATTAAAATAATAATAATTGTAATAATATTAATAAGACTCCTCTTATTAATTTATATTTAATATTTCTAAAATATTAAATAATAATATTAAGCTATTTAATTTATTCTATCACCATAGATTAAATTAAATATACATAATATATTATTACGATTATGCCATTAACTTCTTAAATAATTATTCTTCCTTTTATGGTGTGACTCTTTAGGTTCTCCATATTAAACCGGTTGTGAATAAATCAATTAGAACAATTCTAATCTTATTTAAATAAATAAATTAAATAATTAATTTATTTAAATAAATAATATTTATTCTACAATAGGGATAAGTCTCCTAGCGATCAACGACTTTCCAGATAATATAGATTTCAACATTAATCATTAAAGAACCTTTGAGTAAATAGTTCTGAAATCAGATAATTCAATCCTTCCACCATACAATGTCCCAATTAAATATAAGACATGGAATTCATGTCAAGTCTTATTTTATTTAATTATATGTATTTCGATCCTTAAATGCACAACTCCAAATAATGTAAATTAGAAACTCCTTTCTAATTTCATTCGCCTTATGGCCAAAGACTCTTTGGGTTGTCATTTATCGAATCACATAGGACATTTCTCTTCTTTTATTAGAAGTGGTAGATTCTTTATTGATCATACATTATCTCCATGTACAACTTATTATACCCAAGCATACCCTTTGATATACCCTAAGGGTCTTAAGGAATAAGTCAAAGTATAACTCATCATACACAAGATACTATGATGATCTCAAGTCCAAGGATCACTTGTACTACTATCACTACTGAGAATTCCTATCGACAGCAAATAAAACTCCATTAGGTATTCCTTAGCGAGCCACGCTCAAAGTGAACTTATTCTCTAATAAACACCTACATACTTGCTTTAGTGTCTCCACACAAATGATTATGAGATCAATCATCCTCATCCAATGAGCAAGAACAACGTATGTACCAATCTATCCGGATTCACTAATCTCCAATTTAGTAATCCAATGATTGGGAACTATTTTAGTTTTTAAGCTTTCTAAGAATTTAGATCTCATTAGAATGATCATCATCATTATTCTAAAAGCATTGCTTAAAACTATGGGTTTATCACATATTATAAAAACAAAGATCATGTAGATAATTAAAAGCCTTTAATAAATTAATACTTTTTATTAATAAATGAATAAGATTGTTACAAAGTATATGCTTTATCATCAAACATGATTGACTTGTGTGCATACTACTTTCAAAAACCATTTGAGATGATCTAGAAACTTATTGCATAAGTATTTATTCCTTGATCTAATCAAAGAATGTTAATACTTTGCCAATTTGTTTCACTTCTGAATTCTTTGAACCTTTCAAATAATTCACACTTGTATTTCAGCAAATACACACATTCAACTCTTTGAATGATCATCTCCTTTTCTTATACTAGTTTGTTCAATTTGTAAAATATTTTCACGTAAGTCAAGTATACAAAATCCATTAAGTAATATTCTAGTTCTATACAAAACATTATTATTATAAATAGAACAATAATTGTTCTTAAATATAATACCAAAGATTTCATTGTCCGACAACAAAATAGAAATAATGTTTCTAACAAGTACTGGAATACAATAACAACTTATTAACTTAATATATTTTCCCATAGGCATTGCTAAACTATAAGTTCATATGGCTAATGCATCAACTTTTGCTTCATTTACCAGACATAGGATTACTTATCCTTTGTTTAGATTTCTACTTCTGCTTGGTTCCTTCATAAATCTATATTTATGATAAACAAAGTCGGTATCCAATACCCAAGTAGAACCTTGACTTAAAGAAAAATTTATTTTAAATCATGAAAAAAATTGTATTTATAACCAAAACTTCACTAAGCTTCTTTGGTTAGCCTCTACAAGATACTTCTCGCAGTTTCGTTCCAGTGTCCAGGCTTATTACAGTGGAAGCATACTCATTTGCTATCTGTATCAGTTTTATTCTTATTATCCTTTGTTTTTACCTTTCTATTTAACTTCTTTGAATTTTTCTTCTTTTCAGAAGATCCTTTGGCCCCTACCAGTAAGACATGGTCTTTTCTTGGTTTGAAAGTGACTCTCAATATTTTTTCAACATGTAAAGCAAATCAGCGAGGCTGATATCTAGCTTGTTCATATGAAAAATTCACAACAATTGTGAAAGAAGTCCGGGAGTGAGTGCAAGATCAAATCTTGGCTCAACTCTCCATCCATGACAAAACCAGTTATCCTAATTGATCAATCAAATTAATTATGTTAAGGACTTTTATTTGTATTGTAGTGTCATCGGTTATTCTAGATCGGAAGAGCTCCTTAGATATCTGATATCTATTAGTCCTATTTTCCTCACCATCAACTACTTGACGTGTAGAAATATAGTAGGAGCATCCATACTTTCATGCTGACGCTGAAGCTCATTACTCATGGATGCGAGCATGATGCATTGAGCCAATTGTGCATCATCTTGCCACTTTATAAAAGTAGCAATCTCTTCCTCAGAGACATTGTCTGCACCATTGCAGGAATAGGCGTATTAAGGACATAAGATATCTTTTCAGCCGTGAGAACTATTCTCAATTTCCTTAACCAATCCGTTTAACACGGTCCGGTTAAATAGCATCTAATATGCTTCTCAGTGATAGTAATTTAGACATTGTAAAATTCTATAAATGAATTTGTAATTAACAACATTTTAGCATACATTCTTTTATTAATTACCAAAATAAATTAGGTCTCGTTTTAAATTGGTATCTCCCACTATTTTCTTCAAACTGTATTACCCTCACTTATATAGTTCGACAAAATATAATTAAAGATTTGCTAGTGAGAATAAGCATCCCATTTCAAATGTATATAGCCTTGTGGTGACACAACAAACTATATATAAATAAATAGGTAGACAACTCTTGTCAATTACATCAACTATGCAACTCCTTGTATTTTGCCTCTTAGATTATTTTGATCAAGTGATGGCACATCCGAATCAAAATTCTCCAAGTTAAGTCCAACCTAGCACTCCATATATTCAAAAAAGAAAAATATTATCCTTGTTGTGACACAACAAAACAATATTGTTCAATTTTTTTTATAAGCATCAAATGTGGTAAAATTAACATCTCAAAGAATTAAGATACGCCTTGTGGTGACACAACAAACTTATAATAATTAATTGATACTCTATTATTTTTATCATGCTAGAATGCGACGTTCGATATTCCAAATATCTTTGAACGCTTAGGACTTAATATAAAAAATTTGAGAGGTTTGTTATGGATTTCATGTTAACTAATTAGAGTTGGAATCGGATTCCATGATAACTTGGAGTTGAAATTGGATTCCATGTTTCCTTAAATAAAAGAGTTTATTTAGATATGAAATAAGATTTCATATTATTCAAAATAAAGGAGTTTATTTGTGAATAGGAAAAAAAATCTTTGTTTCCTTTAATAAATGAGTGTATCTCTCTTAATAGTCCTCATAGACTCTTGAAAAGAGAGATCACGTGAGTGATAATCATGTATACAATGAAATATACGACACCTGATTATGATCGGTCATATTCTGGAGAAGATCACTGTAAGACAATAAAAAACATCTTAAAGTACTTTACTGGCACTAAGGATGTTATTAATTCTAACTATTCCTAATACAAAACTATTTAAAATAAATAGAAACCTTGATCAGCAGTCAAGAGGAAGTACATAGGAGGGAGATAGAATTTACATTAAGAAAAATTAGAGAATACGAGGTACGCAGACCCCATTTAATAAAACTCATACATTCATGCATCCAACTAAAATAAATCCAATCACATTGGTCAATAGTCCATAATCAATCTCATTTAATATCATACACATCACCATATGCATTAGTAAATAATATTCATCTCATGAATAATAAATATTCAATATATATATTAATATCATTTAATGGGCAAATTTAGTTAGTATAAAATCTAATTTTGAATCAAAATAAACACTTTTATTTTAATTTAAATTAAAATAAACCTCTTTTATTTTAATTTATCCTATTTTGAATAAAATAAACTATTTTATTTTAATCAAAATCATTAATCAAAATAAACTCTTTTATTTTAATTAATTATGGAATCCAATTCCAAGTAAAAAAACAAAAAACTCCTTTATTAAAGGAAACATAGATTATCTTTCCTATTCACAAATAAACTCCTTTATTTTGAATAATATGAAATTTTATTATTAATAAAAGAATATTATTTTTACAAAGTATATGCTTTATCATCAAACATGATTGGCTTGTGTGCATACTACTTTCAATCTCCCATTTGCACTAAAGCTAATCGTCATGGTATCTCATACCCTTCTTCTCTAAGTGACGATTATCCTACTGCTGGATAAACTTTTGTTAATGGATATGTAATGTTGTTCTTGAGAGTCCACTATCTTTAGTGCCAGTAAAGTACTTTAAGATGTTTTTTACTGTCTTACAGTGATCTTCTCCAGAATATGACCGATCATAATCAGGTGTCGTAATTTCATTGTATACATGATTATCACTCACGTGATCTCTCTTTTCAAGAGTCTATGGGGACTATTAAGAGAGATACACTCCATGGCTCATCAACATGAGACATCTCTTGGAGTTTTCCATGATAAACGACTTTAGCATCAAATGAATATACGTTCCTTGGGTTAAGTCGAGTATCCTCTTGAATCTATCTATATAGATTTTATTCACAATTAAGATACTCTACCCAAATCATTCATGGAGGAATATTTAGACAACTTTATTTTTTTACTAATTGTAGCATTGGTATGTCATTCCTTATAAGTAGTATATCAACATATAATACTAAGAATGTCACGATGCTCCCACTAACGCTTTTGTACACACTAGGTTCATTCTTGTTTTTGATAAAATTAAAAACGCATTCAAATTGCACAAAATAAGCGGAAACGTGGAAAAATAGAGTTTTAAAATTTTACAAACCATATACACGGATCACCCTTTATGCACAATTATTAATTAAACGAAAAGATAAAGAACAAGAATCATACCCTTGAAGATTCGAGCTTCCTCAGGTTCAAGTTCACCTCCAAATCCTTTCGCATTCAACTTGAATCCATCGGGTTTTGTTCCTTCCTTTGATCAACGTTAGCCACCCAAATGTTTGGCCTATAAAGGTGATCCACCAAGGAAGAAGAAATATTCAAGAAGAAGGGTGGTTGGCTAAACCCTAGTTTTCTATCTCTATAGAAAAAGGACGTACTCTCCCAACTATTGGAATTACGTATGTTGTAAAAAGTCAACAACCACTTCACCCATAATAAGACTCCTCTTATTTATAGATGTGGGCAACCCTCCTTAATAATTAAGGAATTAAATTTTATTTTAATTAATTAAACTCTTTTAATTAATTAGCCTCCTAATCTTATTAGGATATATGAGAGTACTTTTATTAATTAATTTCCAAACTCCTTTAGGAATTAAATAATAATAATAGTAATAATAATAATAAGACTCCTCTTATTAATTTATATTTAATATTTCAAAAATATTAAATAATAAATATTAAGCTATTTAATTTATTCTATCACCATAAATTAAATTAAATATACTTAATTTATTATTACGATTATGCCATTTTCTTCTTAAATAATTATTCTTCAATTTATGGTGTGACCCTTTAGGTTCTCCATATTTAAGCGGTTGTGAATAAATCAATTAGAACAATTCTAATCTTATTTAAATAAATAAATTAAAATATTAATTTATTTAAATAAATAATATTTATTCTACAATAGGATAAGCCTCCCTAGCGATTAACGACTTTTCGGATAATATAAATTTCAACATTAATCATTAAAGAACCTTTGAGTAAATAGTTACTGATAATTCAATCCTTCCACCATACAATGTCCCAATTAAATATAAGACATGGAATTCTTTTGTCAAGTCTTATTTTATTTAATTATATATATTTCGATCCTTAAATGCACAACACTAAATAATGCAAATTAGAAACTCCTTTCTAATTTTATTCTACTGCCAAGGACTCTTTGGGTTGTCATTTATCGAATCACATAGGACATTTCTCTTCTTTTACTTGAAGTGGTAGATTCTTTATTGATCATACATTATCTCCATGTACAACTTATTATACCCAAGCATACCCTTTGATATACCCTAAGGGGCTTAAGGAATAAGTCAAAGTATAACTCATCATACACAAGATACTATGATGATCTCAAGTCCAAGGATCACTTGTACTACTATCACTATAGGAATTCCTATTGACATGCAAGTAAAACTCCATTAGGTATTCCTTAGCGAGCCACGTTCAGTGAACTTATTCTCTAATAAGCACCTACATACTTGCTTTAGTGTCTCCACACAAATGATCATGAGATCAATCATCCTCGTCCAATGAGCAAGCAACGTATGTACCAATCTATCCAGATTCACTAATCCCCTATTTAGCAATCCAACGATTGAGAACTATTTTAGTTTTAAGCTTTTTAAGAATTTAGATCTCATTAGAATGATCATCATCATTATTCTAAAAGCATTGCTTAAAACTATGGGTTTATCACATATTATAAAACAGCATCATGTAGATAATTAAAAGCCTTTAATAAATTAATATTTTTGTATTAATAAATGAATAAGATTATTACAAAGTATATGCTTTATCATCAAACATGATTGGCTTGTGTGCATACTACTTTCACTATCGACGTCAGGATTTTTATTTATCCCTTTTCTGTTCTTGTTCTTTGGTGTTCTCATGTTATGTGAGATTTGTTTGAAAAAGTAAGTGAAAAAGGTCTGACATGTATATGTCGATAATTTGACTGTAAGAGTCACCAGTTGGTGTTTTTAACTGGTTGCACTAACGCAACCGAGAAAAGGTTTGTACATTGACCTAGTGATGTGACACTGCTAAATAGGTCTGTGAAACCTTGATTCATTTGGGTTTTGGGGCTTGATTATGCGGAGGAAAGGTGTGAGGCCTCGTTCTCACCTATATACAAAGGGTTTGAATTTGTATGAAAAATTCAGTTTTAAACATGATATAGAAGTGAGGTTTAGTAAAAGTGGTTTTTCAAACCATGTGCTCAATAGTAATTGAGACCTTTTCATACTTCCATTTTATTATTAAATGTTCGGCTTGATTGCTTTTATTTTTGAGATGCGAAGCATCTTCAAGAAAATAATATATAGCAGTGCCAAACTCCTCATGGGCATGAAAGCCATCTAAGGAAATCCAAACACCGTGATTAATTTAGAAGCTGCTTACAGCTAAAATGTCCGTCACGAGAACCGAATCTAGATTCAGTGGACTGAATCTGTGATCACATGATTCCTGGGCTCACATGATGCCGAAATTATATATGAAAAGTAGTAAGCAATGCTATAAATATATATATACAGACATGATCAACCACCCCGAAGTGCCTCCATGGGGGATTGGAAATATAAATATATAAAAGCGATAATATATATATATATATATATATATATATATATATATATACAAGATCAACCATCACAAAGCACCTCCATGGGGGATCAGAAATGTAAATAAAGCAATAAATGCGATCAACTGCCACGAAGAAAACTCTAGGCGGGACGGAATGTAAATAAAGAAGTAAAAACGATCAACCGCCACGAAGTAAACTCCAGGTGGGAAGAAATGTAAATAAAGTAGTAAAAGGCCATGAAGTAAGCTCTAGACCTAACAAAAATGTATATATATATATATAAGCGATAAATGCACATGATATATATCTGTGACGCCCCCAAATCCGGGTATCTTCCATCGCGACATATGGTGCTCCACGGTGCTACAATTCAAATAAACATTCAATTGAAATGCCACAAAAGAATGAATATGTCTTGTGTATCAATTCTGGTCCAAGACCTTGAGCATTTCATACTTTCTTCAAAAAGGACATCCCGGTACTAAGTCCGTAAGTCTGGAATTTCTTACGAGCACGTCTAGGTGATCAGCCTATAGTTCTCTTTGTTGATCAACACTACATTCACTAAACGTATGTACGTTTAAGTTGTGTCAACCTCACGTGCCTGTCGTTTGATGACAAAACATTTTAGCATACTCAGTCTTCATTTGAAAACCACACCAATATAACTTGGTAAAACATTGACCATACTTTGATAGATTATAAGAAATCTAACATATCATAAGTCTAGCTGAAAGAATTGGCTTTAACTTCTTCATACAACAACTCATGCATAAGAATACATGAACCACAAAACTTATCTAGATTGAACATAGACAAGGGTTAGAATACTTTCCTTTAGCGTATGCTATTGTTATTACACGTTCACTTTAAGTCTTTAAGATCTCTACAGTAGATGATCACATCACATAACACATCAGATCATGATTAACATACAAGGTTCCTAAAGAATCTTACCCTTCTTCTCAATCTAATCATGAATTAGATTTGTTACTATTGGTTCTGACTTTCCGTTTATAGCTCACCTTGTCATTTCGTTCATGTTTGATTACTTATCTTCAACCTTTATGTATCATAATTAAGGTTTAACAATGCTATAATTAAGCTTTACTTCATTGTTAATCCAAACTGGTGCCGCTCCTGGAACAATGTCTATTACAAACTCGGTCTCCTTATCCGGTGGAAGACCCTACAATTCACTTGGAAATACATCTGTGAATTCTTTAAATATAGGTATTTGTTCCATGGTTGCTACAACTCTCTGGGTATCAACAACATGTCAAAGATAACCTACACATCCCTTCCTTAATAATTTCCTACACATCCCCGGCGATATATTCCCGTAAAATACTACCTGAGATTGTCTCAACGTTTTAATATTCACACATTTCTTCTGATAATCTATTATTGCCACATAGTTAACCAACCAATCCATTCAGAGAATTATGTCGAATTCTCCTAACTTTATCGGTATCAAATCTACCGACAATTTACAACCCCGTATGTCTACGCAACAACTCCTATGAATATCTTCAATTGGAATTATCTCCTCGTTTGCTACCTTAATATTTAAAGGTGTAGGCAACTTTTTGGAAGGTAATCCTAATCGTTTAGCAAAATCACATGCTATAAACGAACAACTAGCTCCCGAATCAAATAGCACGTAATCATTTATGTCGTTGATCGGAATAATACCTGCGACTACGTCCCCTAATGGAACTGCATCTTGGACTGTCATGTTAAAGGTATGACCCATCGGCCTACCCGGCTGCGCTGGACCACTAATAGCTAACTTACTGCTATTAGCGCCCTTATTCCCGTCCGTCCCCTTCTTTGGGTAGTTCTTTGCCATGTGGTCAGTTGACCCACACACAAAGCATCCATGGTTTTTCTTTGGATTTGGACAGTTAGGTGAAATGTGCCCCTCCTATCCACAATTGTAGCATATGGCCTTCCCCTTAAGACAAACTCCCAGATGAGTCTTCCCACAAGTTTTGTAGGCCTCCATTCTCCTCTTTGGATCTCCTTGTTTCACTCCGGTATTCCCAAAGTTAAACACTATCCACTTCTGACCCTCGCCACTCCCGCTAGTTCCGTCTGTCTTCACTCCCCATCAACCTTCCCCTTATTCTTCTTATCTTTGTGGAACTGGCTTAAAGCCTCGCTACCACCTTCGGCTATTATCGCCTTCTCTAAAATAGTCCCAATGAAGTACTTTGGAATATAGATATACGGTTATAGAGCAAGGGTTTCAAGCCCTGCTCGAACCATTGAGCTTTCCTAACCTCGGTGTCCACTTGGTGTGGAGCGAACCTCGTCAGTTCGTTAAACTTGGCAGCATATTGGGGAATCGTCATGTCCCCTTGTTTCAAATCCAGAAACCCCATCTCCATCCTTCCCTGCATACTCGTAGGAAAGTAGTTCTTGAAGAATATCTCCTTGAACCTGACCCACGCCACATTCTCAATACCAGCTCTAGCTTGGTTAGCCCCCCACCAAAAATTTGCTTCTCGTTTCATCATATAGGTTGCAAAGGCAACCTTCTGACCCTCTTCGATATTTGCTATGACAAATGCCTTCTCAATTTCCTTTACCCATGTATGGGCTTCTATGGGGTCCGTAGTTCCTTTGAACTCTGGCGGACCGACACTTTTAAAATCCTTTGAAAGTAGTAGCTCGTGCTACTCCCAAATTCACAAGGATATTAGCCACATTTCTATTAAATGCAACTATTAATAAGTTAACAAATTCCTGCATCGGGTTAATCGGACCTCCTTTCGGTTGATTTATGTTAACACCTTGTGTAACGACCCCAAAATAGGTCCATTCCATCCAACCCATTCTGAGTCGCCAAATATATGGTACGGAAAACAACTACAACTTTATTATAACAATTGTCGTGCAAAATACAACAACACATATCTTTGTGAGTTTGGATACAAATATATACCAATCAGTAGTACGCCATGATGACACCTTACATAAAGGTATAGTCAAAAACTATTTTAGAAATTAGAATCTTTGGGAAGTGCTCAAGGAAACCCTTCGTACATGGGAGGCCATGCTTTTAGGTTATGGTAGATATCATATGGCCACGTAATTATCCTTGGTTGACCAATAGACCCCCAAAGAAACGAGAATATTACTATCATATTCTTCCCAATGGTGAGTCTTCTCTTGACATATCATTATCTCCACTGTCTCTAATTGGGTATTATACTCCAAACAAACACCAAGATTATATAGGTAGTGCTTGTAAATATACTCAGCAAGTGGATGAGCACAACCATGTCTTATGATGACACGAGGTTATATGTCATTAGACATCTTGTATGATAGTGGCAAAACACCCTTCCAAGTTAAATTCACCTCACCCTCAACATCTATAGACCACCATTCTATTCCCTCGCTATCCCCCGCTCGACCCAGCTACACTTTTATTACCTGAAAGGAATTGTAAAACAAAAGGGTGAGCACAACTAGCTCAGTAAAGAATATTATGACTAAAGATAAATAAATTATCAATAGTCTTCATCGAATAAATCGAGATTTAGAACATATGGTAGATGATAAAACTTTTTCAACCATAGTTGCGCGTGAATGAAGCAATCCATTAGAAGAGTCGAATAGACCATAAAATCTATTATCTTCTCCATGTTAAAAGTCCACCAACAATGTTTTATCCCCCGTAACATCAATCAACAATTTCCATCTCACAATCACATGTATAACTTCATAATCATAATTGTAGTTCTAAATTCTTCTCATCCGGGGCGAAGATAATTTCATCACCTGTCTTTACGAAATATCAAAGATCATGGTTATACCAAATCACGTTCACATTCATAATCATACTAATAAATTCATCTTTGCACCACTACCAAAGATATTCATCAATGATTCATCTTTACACTACAAAGCTAAAGATATTCAACAACAGTCATCTTTGCATTACGAGCCAAAGATATTCATCAATAATTCATCTTTGCACTACAAAGCTAAAGATATTCAACAGTCATCTTTGCATTACGAGCCAAAGATATTCATCAATAATTCATCTTTGCACTACTCTGCTAAAATATTCATCAACAAGTCATCTTTGCACTACGAGCCAAAGATATTCATATATCAAAGAAATACATAATCATTTCAGAAGTTATATAACAATAATTATAACCATGTTGATCAATTCACCTTTGCACTTAAGCTAAAAATATGCAATTGTAAATTCAATGGTCATGATCATACCAGTCAACAATTCAACTTTTGCACTACTGGCCAAAGAGAACCTATGGTCACGATCATACCAATAATCTACCCATCTTTACGCTCAAGTCAAAGAGAAATATCATCATTAGGGTTATAAGAATGTTATATAAAAACAATATAATCAAAACATGGTTTTAATTTCAAGAGTAAGATTCATAAATCAACGATAATTTGGTCAGAGAAGAAACCAATTTGTCGTGAATAGTACCCCGTATTCAAACATAGTACTAGTATAACATGCATAAGTAACCTCGACTTTGAAAAGATAAAGTTTCATAATAAAATTCATATCCATATTTATAACACCTTAATCCAAATGTTATAAATCACTTAGAAATCTCATAATCTAATATTATTAATATTATAATAATATTTTAATCATTTCTTAAACTTATAAACAATTTAATTAAATTGTTTACACTTTACTAATTAATGCATTTAATCATCATAAAATGCCAAACTCATAAGATTTCATCACCAATAACCAAAACCCTCATCAAAAATCTGCATATACCTCATATATGATTCTCAAGCCATAAAATCATATTTTCCAATTTTCTTAGTTCACATAACATATTTAATTTATTTACTCATAACTAGAACATTTTCATGAAAAATACCAAATCAGTTCCAAAAATATTTATTTTTTCTGGGATTTAGAAGAATAAAGTCCCATATTGAATATATATTTTTCTCGAAATTTTAAAATTCATTTACTATTTTCCATATGTCCAAAACTACCGAATATTTAAACATTTATCATAAATTATACTTTTGTCCAAAAATTCTGAAATTTACACGGTATACTGATATTATATAGATGTACTCCCAATAAAAATTTCATCAATTTTGGAGTTAATTACAAGGAGTTATAAATAATTACTTTTAAAATAGTCGTTTCTCATAAAATCCATAACTCCTAATCTATACATCCAAAAATTGCCATTTTTGGACACACTCTACTAAAACTCATCAAAATATCATTTCAAATTTTTCCAGAATTTTTGAAGGTTCAGAAAAATTTCAAAACTAAAAACATAATAACCCTTAAAATCCCTTACTATCACCTTACCTCAAAAAGCGATACTTACATTGGGAATAATATTTGAACGAACTTGCACCGTATAGCAATACTCAAAGTATACTCAAAATACTCACAAGAATACGCTCGATAATATAGAGAGAGAAAACTTCAGTTTCTGGTGTGATTTTCAATTCTAACCTAAGCACCCTATTTATAGGAAAATACTTAGAACACCAAAGAAGAAAATTTAATAAATTATTAATATAATAAATTTGAATTCCTTCGCCCACTTTTTTTTGTTCAAACTTCAAGCAACACAAGTATCTCACCTTACAAAACTTACAAAAACGTTTTCATAATTAATTAATTTAAAACTCCAAAAAATAATAATTAATTAATCGAGAACTTCAATAATTCATAATAAATAGCCCTTTTGTCAGGAAAATTAGAATCTCTTGAGTTTTTATAGGAAATTCAATTCTCTACAACTTTACGAGAAGAAAGTTTTTCCAAATTCCAAGCAGAAATTGACCGAAATCCACAAACAGACGATTTTACAATTTATAATCAAATTTTGATTCGATAATTGTGTCCACCAACACAAAATATGTGTTAAACATTTATTACACATAAAAATACTCTTCCTCCTCATATACTCATATATCCCACATTCATTATAAAAATATCACCGTTAATATATTATTAAAATAATATATTTAAATAAATTATTTTATCGAGAAAAAGATAAAATATTAATTTTCAACAATTGTCACTTTAAAAATTTTCTCCATCTATATCCACATAAAATAAATATTTTTCTCATCATAAAATCAATAATTAATTATTCACAAATAATATTACATAATCATGATATTAATGACGAGGCGGGTTGCCGAGGAAGAGGGGCTTTCAATAAGAATTTCTCCTTCTTAGCTATGATTAGGTGACCAAACCTCTCCTTAGGCAGAACTTTCTAGGCATTGCCAATAATGTTATCCAATAATATTATTAGGATAATATGAATTATTGTCTAGATAATGGAAAATATCGTTGTCGTGACAATTATTGAAACAACAATAATATAAAATATCAACGTAGCAATTATTGAATCAATAAAATAAAATATTGAACAGTAATTACTGTAACAATTATTGAGTAATGCCTTCTTAAGAAAAAAAAAATTTATCATGCTTCATGAATAGTACTCGTGAATAGTAACTCGTGAATAGTAACTCATGAATAGTAACTTCATGAATAGTAACTCATGAATAGTAACTTCGTGAATAGTAACTCGTGAATAGTAATTAAAAAAATTGAATACTTTTATTTCATAAAATTAGGGGTCTTACAATCTCCCTCCTTATGAAATTTCGTCCCGAAATTTACGTACACAGTATTTCAAAGAGTTGAGAATACCTTGTTTTCATTTAAGATTCTATCTCCCCTGTCATCATGATTTCTCCATTTGCTCATCTCACCGTATTTGAGATATCATTCTAGAATCTGACTTGAAAACAAGGGTTAATTTAACAAATTAACATATCACATAATATCGATATTATGGTGACCAACAAATAAGCTTAGGTAGGACACACTAGCGAAGGATTTACTCATCTCTCCTCCTAGTTTCTATCTCCGGAGATCTCCGCCAGAGATCATATCCTAAGCTACGATACCTATCGGTTTGCCAAATGTAGCGGCGTCCCCCAAAATAGGTCCATTCCATCCAACCCATTCGAGTCGCCAAATATATGGTACGGAAAACAACTACAACTTTATTATAACAAGCCAAAATATATAGTGCGGAAAATAACTACAACTTTATTATAATTGTCGTGCAAAATGAGTATATGAGTTTGGATACAAATATATACCAAGCTGTGTACGTCACAATGACACCTTACATAAAGGTATAGTCAAAAACTATTTTAGAAATTAGAATCTTTGGGAAGTGCTCAAAGAAACCTTCGTACATGGGAGGCCATGCTTTTAGGTTATGGTAGATATCATATGGCCACGAGAATTATCCTTGGTTGATTAATAGACCCTAAAGAAAAGCGAGAAGATTACTATCATATTCTTCCCAATGGTGAGTCTTTTCTTGACATATCATTATCTCCACTTTGTCTCTAATTGGGTATTATACTCCAAACAAACACCAAGATTATATAGCTAGTGCTTGTAAATATACTCAGCAAGTGGATGAGCACAACCTTGTCTTATGATGACACGAGGTTGTATGTCATTAGACATCTTGTATGATAGTGGCAAAACACCCTTCCAAGTTAAATTCACCTCACCCTCAACATCTATAGACCACCATTCTATTCCCTCGCTATCCCCCGCTCGACCCAGCTACACTTTTATTACCTGAAAGGAATTGTGAAACAAAAGGGTGAGCACAACTAGCTCAGTAAAGAATATTATGACTAAAGATAAATAAATTATCAATAGTCTTCATCAGTAATAAATCAGAGATTTAGAACATATGGTAGATGATAAAACTTTATCAACCATAGTTGCGGTGAATGAGCAATCCATTAGAAGAGTCAAATAGACCATAAAATCTATTATCTTCTCCATGTTAAAAGTCCATCAACAATGTTTTATCCCTGTAACATCAATCAACAATTCCTGTTCACAATCACATGTATAACTCATAATCATAATTGTAGTTCTAAATTCCCCTTCTCATCCAGGACGAAGATAATTTCATCACCTGTCTTTACCTGAAACATCAAAGATCATGGTTATACCAAATCACAGTTCCTGTTCATAATCATACTAATAAATTCATCTTTGCACCACGACCAAAGATATTCATCAACAGATTCATCTTTACACTACTGCTAAAGATATTTCAATAGTCATCTTTGCATTACGACAAAGATATTCATCAATAATTCATCTTTTTGCACTACAAAGGTAAAGATATTCAACAACAGTCATCTTTGCATTACGAGCCAAAGATATTCATCAATAATTCATCTTTGCACTACAAGCAAAATTTAAAATATTCATCAACAAGTCATCTTTGCCTACGAGAGCAAAGATATTCATATATCAAAAAATACATAATCATTTGAAGTTATATAACAATAATTATAACCATGTTGATCAATTCACCTTTGCACTTAAGCTAAAAATATTCAATTGTAAATTCAATGGTCATGATCATACCGATTCAACAATTCAACTTTTGCACTACTGGCCAAAGAGAACCTATGGTCACGATCATACCAATAATCTACCCATCTTTACGCTCAAGTCAAAGAGAAATATCATCATTAGGGTTATAAGAATGTTATATAAAAACAATATAATCAAAACATGGTTTTAATTTCAAGTGTAAGATTCATAAATCAACGATAATTTTGTCAGAGAAGAAACCAATTTGTCGTGAATAGTACCCGTATTAAATACGTACATAGTCTTAGTAATGCATAGTAACCTCGACACGAAAAGATAAAGTTTCATAATAAAATTCATATCCATATTTATAATACCTTAATCCAAATGTTATAAATCACTTAGAAATCTCATAATCTAATATTATTAATATTATAATAATATTTTAATCATTTCTTAAACTTATAAACAATTTAATTAAATTGTTTACACTTTACTAATTAATGCATTTAATCATCATAAAATGCCAAACTCATAAGATTTCATCACCAATAACAAAACCCTCATCAAAAATCTGCATATACCTCTATATATATGATTAAAAGCCATAAAATCATATTTTCCAATTTTCTTACTTCACATAACATATTTAATTTATTTACTCATAACTAGAACATTTTCATGAAAAATACCAAATCAGTTTCAAAAATATTTATTTTACGGGATTTAGAAGAATATAGTCCCATATTGAATATATATTTTTCTCGAATTTTTAAAATTCATTTACTATTTTCCATATGGCCAAAACTACCTAATATTTAGACATTTATCATAAATTATACTTTTGTCCAAAAATTTGAAAATTTACACGGTATATTGATATTATATAGATGTACTCCCAATAAAAATTTCATCAATTTTGGAGTTAATCACAAGGAGTTATAAATAATTACTTTTAAAATAGTCTTTTCTCATAAAATCCATAACTCTAATCTATACATCCAAAAATCGCCAATTTTGGACACACTCTACAAAACTCATCAAAATATCATTTCAAATTTTTCCAGAATTTTTGAAGGTTCAGAAAAATTACAAAACTAAAAAAACATAATAACCCTTAAAATCCCTTACTATCCCTTACCTCAAAAAAGCAAGTACTTACATTGGAATAATTATTTGAACGAACTTGCACCGTAGTATAGCAATACTCAAAGTATACTCAAAATACTCACAAGAATACGCTCGATAATATAGAGAGAAAACTTGAGTTTACGGTGTGATTTTCAATTTTAACCTAAGCACCTATTTATAGGAAAATACTTAGAACACCAAAGTAGAAAATTTAATAAATTATTAATATAATAAATTTGAATTCCTCGCCCACTTTTTTTTGTTCAAACTTCAGCAACACAAGTATCTCACCTTACAAAACTTACAAAAAACGTTTTTTTCATAATTAATTAATTTAAAACTCAAAAAAATAATAATTAATTAATCCAAGGAACTTCAATAATTCATAATAAATAGCCCTTTTGTCGGAAAATTAGAATCTCATGAGTTTTTATAGGAAATTCAATTCTCTACAACTTTACGGAAGAAAGTTTTCCGAATTCCAAAGCAGAAATTGGTAGAAATCCACAAACAGACGATTTTACAAAGTATAATCAAATTTGATTCGATAATTGTGTCCACCAACACACAAAATATGTGTTAAACATTTATTACCATAAAAAATACTCTTCCTCCTTATATACTCATATATCCCACATTCATTATAAAAATATCATAGTTAATATATTATTAAAATAATATATTTAAATAAATTATTTTATCGAAAAAGATAAAATATTAATTTTCAACAATTGTCACTTTAAAAATTTTCTCCATCTATATCCACATAAAATAAATATTTTTCTCATCATAAAATCAATAATTAATTATTCACAAATAATATTACATAATCCTGATATTGCAACCAAAGGCGGTTCAGGAAAGAGGGGCTTTCGATAAGAATTTCTCTTACTTACTGGCGTTTGATTAGGTGACCAAACCTCTCCTTAGATGAGAACTTTCTAGGCATTGCCAATAATGTTATCCAATAATATTATTAGGATAATATGAATTATTGCTCAGATAATGGAAAATCTCGTGTCGTGACAATTATTGAAACAACAATAATATAAAATATCAACGTAGCAATTATTGAATCAATAAAATAAAATATTGAACAGTAATTACTGTAACAATTATTGAGTAATGCCTTCTTACGAAAAAATTTATCATGCTTCATGAATAGTACTCGTGAATAGTAACTCGTGAATAGTAACTCATTAATAGTAACTCATGAATAATAACTCATGAATAGTAACTCGTGAATAGTAACTCGTGAATAGTAACTCATGAATAGTAATTAAAAAAAATTGAATACTTTTATTTCATAAAATTCGGGGTCTTACAATCTCCCCTCCTTATGAAATTTCGTCCCCGAAAATTTACGTGCACTGAGTATTTCAAAGAGTTGAGAATACCTTGTTTTCATTTAAGATTCTATCTCCCCATCATCATGATTTCTCCATTGCTCATCTCTCGTATTTGGATATCATTCTAGAATCTGACTTGAAAACAAAGGGTTAAACAAGGTTAATTTAACAAATTAACATATCACATAATATCTCGAAATTATGGTGACCAACAAAATAAGTTTAGGTAGAGACGATACCAATTGCGAAGGATTTACTCATCTCTCCCCTCCTAGTTCTAATCCAGATCTCCGCTTGGAGATCATATCCTAAGCATCGATACCAAATAAGTCGCCCCAAAATAGGTCCATTCCATCCAACCCATTCGACCCCAAAGTAGGTCCAATATATGTAGTACCAAAAAACAACTACAACTTTATTATAACAATTGTCGTGCAAAATACAACACAACACATATCTTTGTGAGTTTGGATACAATATATACCAACCAAGTGTACGTCATGATGACACCTTACATAAAGGTATAGTCAAAAACTATTTTAGAAATTAGAATCTTTGGGAAGTGCTCAAGGAAACCTTCATACATGGGAGGCCATGCTTTTAGGTTATGGTAGATATCATATGGCCACAGAATTATCCTTGGTTGACCCAATAGACCCCAAAGAAAAAGCGAGAAGATTACTATCATATTCTTCCCAATGGTGAGTCTTTTCTTGACATATCATTATCTCCATTTGTCTCTAATTGGGTATTATACTCCAAACAAACACCAAGATTATATAGGTAGTGCTTGTAAATATACTCAGCAAGTGGATGAGCACAACCATGTCTTATGATGACACGAGGTTGTATGTCATTAGACATCTTGTATGATAGTGGCAAAACACCCTTCCAAGTTAAATTCACCTCACCCTCAACATCTATAGACCACCATTCTCTATTCCTCGCTATCCCCGCTCGACCCAGCTACACTTTTATTACACGAAGGAATTGTGAAACAAAAGGGTGAAACAACTAGCTCGATAAAGAATATTATGACTAAAGATAAATAAATTATCAATAGTCTTCATCGGTAATAAATCGAGAGATTTAGAACATATGGTAGATGATAAAACTTTTCAACCATAGTTGCGGCGGAATAAGCGATCCATTAGAAGAGTCGAATAGACCATAAAATCTATTATCTTCTCCATGTTAAAAGTCCATCAACAATGTTTTATCCTGTAACATCAATCAACAATTCTCATTCACAATCACATGTATAACTTCATAATCATAATTGTAGTTCTAAATTCCTCTTCTCATCCGGAGACGAAGATAATTTCATCACTGTCTTTACGAAACATCAAAGATCATGGTTATACCAAATCACAGTTCTGTTCATAATCATACTAATAAATTCATCTTTGCACCACGGCCGAAGATATTCATCAATGATTCATCTTTAAATATATTCAACAACAGTCATCTTTGCATTCACGAGCCAAAGATATTCATCAATAATTCATCTTTGCACTACTGGGGCAAAGATATTCAACAACAGTCATCTTTGCATTACGAGCAAAGATATTCATCAATAATTCATCTTTTGCACTACTATAGGCTAAAATATTCATCAACAAGTCATCTTTGCACTACGAGCCAAAGATATTCATATATCAAAAAAATACATAATCATTTCGGAAGTTATATAACAATAATTATAACCGTGTTGATCGATTCACCTTTGCACTTAAGCTAAAAATATTCAATTGTAAATTCAATGGTCATGATCATACCGATCAACAATTCAACTTTTGCACTCTTGGCCAAAGAGAACCTATGGTCACGATCATACCAATAATCTACCCATCTTTACACTCAAGTCAAAAGAGAAATATCATCATTAGGGTTATAAGAATGTTATATAAAACAATATAATCAAAACATGGTTTTAATTTCAAGAGTAAGATTCATAAATCAGCGATAATTTGGTGGGAGAAGAAACCAATTTGTCGTGAATAGTACCCCGTATTAAATACATAAATGCAGTATCATGCGTAGTAACCTCGACACGAAAAGATAAAGTTTTAATAATAAAATTCATATCCATATTTATAACACCTTAATCCAAATGTTATAAATCACTTAGAAATCTCATAATCTAATATTATTAATATTATAATAATATTTAATCATTTCTTAAACTTATAAACAATTTAATTAAATTGTTTACACTTTACTAATTAATGCATTTAATCATCATAAAATGCCAAACTCATAAGATTTCATCACCAATAACCAAAACCCTCATCAAAAATCTGCATATACCTCATATATGATTCTCAAGCCATAAAATCATATTTTCCAATTTTCTTACTTCACATAACATATTTAATTCATTTACTCATAACTAGAACATTTTCATGAAAAATACCAAATCAGTTCCAAAAATATTTATTTTACGGGATTTAGAAGAATATAGTCCCATATTGAATATATATTTTTCTCGAATTTTTAAAATTCATTTACTATTTTCCATATGGCCAAAACCACCGAATATTTAGACATTTATCATAAATTATACTTTTGTCCAAAAATTCTGAAATTTACACGGTATATTGATATTATATATATATGTACTTCCAATAAAAATTTCATCAATTTTGGAGTTAATCACAAGGAGTTATAAATAATTACTTTTAAAATAGTCGTTTCTCATAAAATCCATAACTCCTAATCTATACATCCAAAAATTGCCAATTTTGGACACACTCTACAAAACTCATCAAAATATCATTTCAAATTTTTCCAGAATTTTTGAAGGTTCAGAAAAATACAAAAACTAAAAACATAATAACCCTTAAAAATCCTTACTATCCCTTACCTCAAAAAAGCGGTACTTACATTTGGAATAACTTATTTGAAACGAACTTGCACAGTATAGCAATACTTAAAAGTATACTCAAAATACTCACAAGAATACGCTCGATAATATAGAGAAAACTTGAGTTTACGGTGTGATTTTCAATTCTAACCTAAGCACCCTATTTATAGGAAAATACTTAGAACACCAAAGTAGAAAATTTAATAAATTATTAATATAATAAATTTGAATTCCTCGCCCACTTTTTTTTGTTCAAACTTCAACCAACACAAGTATCTCACCTTACAAAACTTACAAAAACGTTTTTCATAATTAATTAATTTAAAACTCCAAAATAATAATAATTAATTAATCCGGAACTTCAATAATTCATAATAAATAGCCCTTTTGTCAGAAAATTAGAATCTCGCGAGTTTTTATAGGAAATTCAATTCTCTACAACTTTACAGAAGAAAGGTTTTCCGAATTCCAAGCAGAAATTGACCGAAATCCACAAGCAGACGATTTTACAAGTTATAATCAAATTTGATCGATAATTGTGTCACCAACACACAAAATATGTGTTAAACATTTATTACCATAAAAAATACTCTTCCTCCTCATATACTCATATATCCCACATTCATTATAAAAATATCACCATTAATATATTATTAAAATAATATATTTAAATAAATTATTTTATCGAGAAAAAGATAAAATATTAATTTTCAACAATTGTCACTTTTAAAATTTTCTCCATCTATATCCACATAAAATAAATATTTTTCTCATCATAAAAATCAATAATTAATTATTCACAAATAATATTACATAATCACGATATTGGCAACCAGTGCGGTTCAAGGAAAGGGGGCTTTCAATAAGAATTTCTCTTACTTGGTAGCTTGATTAGGTGACCAAACCTCTCCTTAAGCGAGAACTTTCTAGGCATTGCCAATAATGTTATCCAATAATATTATTGAGATAATATGAATTATTGCTCTAGATAATGGAAAATCTTGTACGTGACAATTATTGAAACAACAATAATATAAAATATCAGCGTAGCAATTATTGAATCAATAAAATAAAATATTGAGCAATAATTCTTTGTAACAATTATTGAGTAATGCCTTCTTACGAAAAAAATTTATCATGCTTCATGAATAGTACTCGTGAATAGTAACTCGTGAATAGTTTAACTCATCATGATAGTAAACTCATGAATAGTAACTCATGAATAGTAACTCGTGAATAGTAACTCGTGAATAGTAACTCATGAATAGTAATTAAAAAAATTGAATACTTTTATTTCATAAAATTCGGGGTCTTACAATCTCCCCTCCTTATGAAATTTCGTCCCCAAAATTTACGTACCTGGTATTTCAAAGAGTTGAGAATACCTTGTTTTCATTTCAGATTCTATCTCCCCTGTCATCATGATTTCTCCATTGCTCATCTCATGTATTTCAGATATCATTCTAGAATCTGACTTCAAAACAAAGGTTAATTTAACAAATTAACATATCACATAATATCCCGATATTATGGTGACCAACAAATAAGTTTAGGTAGGACACACTAGCGAAGGATTTACATCTCTCCCTCCTAGTTCTAATCCCGATCTCGCCGGAGATCATATCCCTAAGCTCGACCAAATGTAAATGGAAATGTAACGCCCCAAAATAGGTCCATTCCATCCAACCCATTCGAGTCGCCAAATATATGAAGTGCGGAAAACAACTACAACTTTATTATAACAATTGTAACGACCCCAAAAATACAACAACGCCAAAATATATGCGGAAAATAACTACAACTTTATTGAGTTTGGATACAAATATATACATATCTTTGTGAGTTTGGATACAAATATATACCGTCTGTATGATCACAATGACACCTTACATAAAGGTATAGTCAAAACTATTTTAGAAATTAGAATCTTTGGGAAGTGCTCAAGGAAACCTTCGTACATGGGAGGCCATGCTTTTAGGTTATGGTAGATATCATATGGCCACAGAATTATCCTTGGTTGACCCAATAGACCCCAAAGAAAAACGAGAAGATTACTATCATATTCTTCCCAATGGTGAGTCTTCTCTTGACATATCATTATCTCCACTGTCTCTAATTGGGTATTATACTCCAAACAAACACCAAGATTATATAGGTAGTGCTTGTAAATATACTCAGCAAGTGGATGAGCACAACCATGTCTTATGATGACACGAGGTTGTATGTCATTAGACATCTTGTATGATAGTGGCAAAACACCCTTCCAAGTTAAATTCACCTCACCCTCAACATCTATAGACCACCATTCTATTCCTCGCTATCCCCGCTCGACCCGACTACACTTTTATTACACGAAAGGAATTGTGAAACAAAAGGGTGAGCACAACTAGCTCGATAAAGAATATTATGACTAAAGATAAATAAATTATCAATAGTCTTCATCGATAATAAATCGGAGATTTAGAACATATGGTAGATGATAAAACTTTTCAACCATAGTTTGCGTGAGAATGAAGCGATCCATTAGAAGAGTCGAATAGACCATAAAATCTATTATCTTCTCCATGTTAAAAGTCCATCAACAATGTTTTATCCCGTAACATCAATCAACAATTCTGTTCACAATCACATGTATAACTTCATAATCATAATTGTAGTTCTAAATTCCTCTTCTCATCGGAGACGAAGATAATTTCATCACTGTCTTTACGAAACATCAAAGATCATGGTTATACCAAATCACAGTTCTGTTCATAATCATACTAATAAATTCATCTTTGCACCACGGCCAAAGATATTCATCAACATTCATCTTTACACTACATGCTAAAGATATTCAACAACAAGTCATCTTTGCATTCTGAGCCAAAGATATTCATCAATAATTCATCATGCACTTTGCACTACAAAGCTAAAGATATTCAACAACAATGGTCATCTTTGCATTACTGAGCCAAAGATATTCATCAATAATTCATCTTTGCATTATAGGCTAAAATATTCATCAACAAGTCATCTTTGCACTCTGAGCCAAAGATATTCATATATCGAAAGAAATACATAATCATTTCGGAAGTTATATAACAATAATTATAACCATGTTGATCAATTCACCTTTGCACTTAAGCTAAAATATTCAATTGTAAATTCAATGGTCATGATCATACCGATCAACAATTCAACTTTTGCACTCTTGGCCAAAGAGAACCTATAGTCACGATCATACCAATAATCTACCCATCTTTACGCTCAAGTCGAAGAGAAATATCATCATTAGGGTTATAAGAATGTTATATAAAACAATATAATCAAAACATGGTTTTAATTTCAAGAGTAAGATTCATAAATCAACGATAATTTGGTGAGGAGAAGAAACCAATTTTGTCGTGAATAGTACCCGTATTAAATACGTAATGTAGTATCGTGCATAGTAACCTCGACTTTGAAAAGATAAAGTTTCATAATAAAATTCATATCCATATTTATAACACCTTAATCCAAATGTTATAAATCACTTAGAAATCTCATAATCTAATATTATTAATATTATAATAATATTTTAATCATTTCTTAAACTTATAAACAATTTAATTAAATTGTTTACACTTTACTAATTAATGCATTTAATCATCATAAAATGCCAAACTCATAAGATTTCATCACCAATAACCAAAACCCTCATCAAAAATCTGCATATACCTCATATATGATTCTCAAGCCATAAAATCATATTTTCCAATTTTCTTACTTCACATAACATATTTAATTCATTTACTCATAACTAGAACATTTTCATGAAAAATACCAAATCAGTTCCAAAAATATTTATTTTCGGGATTTAGAAGAATATAGTCCCGTATTGAATATATATTTTTTCAGAATTTTAAAATTCATTTACTATTTTCCATATGGCCAAAACTACCGAATATTTAGACATTTATCATAAATTATACTTTTGTCCAAAAATTCTGAAATTTTACGGTATACTGATATTATATATATGTACTTCCAATAAAAATTTCATCAATTTTGGAGTTAATCACAAGGAGTTATAAATAATTACTTTTAAAATAGTCGTTTCTCATAAAATCCATAACTCCTAATCTATACATCCAAAAATTGCCAATTTTGGACACACTCTACAAAACTCATCAAAATATCATTTCAAATTTTTCCAGAATTTTTGAAGTTTCAGAAAAATTTTGAAACTAAAAACATAATAACCCTTAAAATCCCTTACTATCCCTTACCTCAAAAAAGCGATTACTTGATTTGGAATACTTATTTGAACGAACTTGCACCGTATAGCAATACTCAAAGTATACTCAAAATACTCACAAGAATACGCTCGATAATATAGAGAGAGAAAACTTCAGTTTCTGGTGTGATTTTCAATTCTAACCTAAGCACCCTATTTATAGGAAAATACTTAGAACACCAAAGTAGAAAATTTAATAAATTATTAATATAATAAATTTGAATTCCTACTCCATACTTTTTTTGTTCAAACTTCAGCAACACAAGTATCTCACCTTACAAAACTTACAAAAAACGTTTTTCATAATTAATTAATTTAAAACTCCAAAAAAATAATAATTAATTAATCCGGAACTTCAATAATTCATAATAAATAGCCCTTTTGTCAGAAAATTAGAATCTCGCGAGTTTTTATAGGAAATTCAATTCTCTACAACTTTGCAGGAGAAAGTTTTTCGAATTCCAAAGCAGAAATTGAAAGAAATCCACAAAGCAGACGATTTTACAAGTTATAATCAAATTTGATCGATAATTGTGTCACCAACACACAAAATATGTGTTAAACATTTATTACCATAAAAATACTCTTCCTCCTCATATACTCATATATCCCACATTCATTATAAAATATCATAGTTAATATATTATTAAAATAATATATTTAAATAAATTATTTTATCGAGAAAAAGATAAAATATTAATTTTCAACAATTGTCACTTTAAAAATTTTCTCCATCTATATCCACATAAAATAAATATTTTCTCATCATAAAAATCAATAATTAATTATTCACAAATAATATTACATAATCACATGATATTAACAACCATGCGGTTCCCAGGAAAGAGGGGCTTTCAATAAGAATTTTTCTCCTTCTTGGTAGCTTGATTAGGTGACCAAACCTCTCCTTGAGAGAGAACTTTCTAGGCATTGCCAATAATGTTATCAATAATATTATTAGGATAATATGAATTATTGCTCAGATAATGGAAAATCTTGTGTCTTAGTGACAATTATTGAAACAACAATAATATAAAATATCAGCGTAGCAATTATTGAATCAATAAAATAAAATATTGAACAATAATTCTTTGTAACAATTATTGAGTAATGCCTTCTTACTAAAAAAAAATTTATCATGCTTCATGAATAGTACTTTCGTGAATAGTAACTTCGTGAATAGTAACTCATGAATAGTAACTCATGAATAGTAACTCATGAATAGTAACTTCGTGAATAGTAACTCGTGAATAGTAACTCGTGAATAGTAATTAAAAAAATTGAATACTTTTATTTCATAAAATTGGGGTCTTACAATCTCCCTCCTTATGAAATTTCATCCCCGAAATTTACGTACTGGTATTTCAAAGAGTTGAG
Organism: Panax quinquefolius; assembly: GCA_020205615.1. Taxonomy (NCBI): domain Eukaryota; kingdom Viridiplantae; phylum Streptophyta; class Magnoliopsida; order Apiales; family Araliaceae; genus Panax; species Panax quinquefolius. Next base: position 82,928,241 of record CM035158.1, read on the forward strand.
AATACCTTGTTTTCATTTAAGATTCTATCTCCCCCCATCATCATGATTTCTCCATTGCTCTCTCTCCGTATTTAGGATATCATTCTAGAATCTGACTTCAAAACAAGGGTTAATTTAACAAATTAACATATCACATAATATCGATATTATGGTGACACCAACAAATAAGTTTAGGTAGGACACACTAGCGAAGGATTTACTCATCTCTCCCTCCTAGTTCTAATCCCGATCTCGCTTGGAGATCATATCCTAAGCTCGATACAAAAATGTGGACGCCAACCACCAAAATAGGTCCATTCCATCCAACCCATTACGAGTCGCCAAATATATGCATCCCCATCATGCGAAAAAACAACTACAACTTTATTATAACAATTGTCGATGCAAAATACAACAAAACAGGTGCATCCATATGAGTTTGGATACAAATATATACCAACTTTATTACAATAATTGTACGTCAAAATGACACCTTACATAAAGGTATAGTCAAAAACTATTTTAGAAATTAGAATCTTTGGGAAGTTTTAGAAATTAGAATCTTTGGGAAGTGCTCAAGGAAACCATGCATGGGAGGCCATGCTTTTAGGTTATGGTAGATATCATATATGGCCACGAAATTATCCTTGGTTGACCCAATAGACCCCAAAGAAAAACGAGAAGATTACTATCATATTCTTCCCAATGGTGAGTCTTCTCTTGACATATCATTATCTCCATTGTCTCTAATTGGGTATTATACTCCAAACAAACACCAAGATTATATAGGTAGTGCTTGTAAATATACTCAGCAAGTGGATGAGCACAACCATGTCTTATGATGACACGAGGTTGTATGTCATTAGACATCTTGTATGATAGTGGCAAAAAACCCTTCCAAGTTAAATTCACCTCACCCTCAACATCTATAGACCACCATTCTATTCCTCGCTATCCCCCGCTCGACCCAGCTACACTTTTATTACCTGAAAGGAATTGTGAAACAAAAGGGTGAGCACAACTAGCTCAGTAAAGAATATTATGACTAAAGATAAATAAATTATCAATAGTCTTCATCAGTAATAAATCAGAGATTTAGAACATATGGTAGATGATAAAACTTTTCAACCATAGTTGCGGTGAATGAAGCGATCCATTAGAAGAGTCAAATAGACCATAAAATCTATTATCTTCTCCATGTTAAAAGTCCATCAACAATGTTTTATCCTGTAACATCAATCAACAATTCTGTTCACAATCACATGTATAACTTATAATCATAATTGTAGTTCTAAATTCCTCTTCTCATCCAGGCGAAGATAATTTCATCTTTGTCTTTACACGAAACATCAAAGATCATGGTTATACCAAATCACAGTTCACATTCATAATCATACTAATAAATTCATCTTTGCACCACGGCAAAGATATTCATCAACGATTCATCTTTACACTACATGCGCAAAGATATTCAACAACAGTCATCTTTGCATTACGAGCCAAAGATATTCATCAATAATTCATCTTTGCACTAACAAAAGATATTCAACAACAGTCATCTTTGCATTACGAGCCAAAGATATTCATCAATAATTCATCTTTGCACTCTATATAGGCTAAAATATTCATCAACAAGTCATCTTTGCACTACTGAGCCAAAGATATTCATATATCAAAGAAATACATAATCATTTCGGAAGTTATATAACAATAATTATAACCATGTTGATCAATTCACCTTTGCACTTAAGCTAAAAATATTCAATTGTAAATTCAATGGTCATGATCATACGGTCAACAATTCAACTTTTGCACTACTGGCCAAAGAGAACCTATGGTCACGATCATACCAATAATCTACCCATCTTTACGCTCAAGTCAAAGAGAAATATCATCATTAGGGTTATAAGAATGTTATATAAAAACAATATAATCAAAACATGGTTTTAATTTCAAGAGTAAGATTCATAAATCAACGATAATTTGGTCAGAGAAGAAACCAATTTGTCGTGAATAGTACTTCGTATTAAATACACATAGTACAAAGTATCATGCATAGTAACCTCGACGTGAAAAGATAAAGTTTCATAATAAAATTCATATCCATATTTATAACACCTTAATCCAAATGTTATAAATCACTTAGAAATCTCATAATCTAATATTATTAATATTATAATAATATTTTAATCATTTCTTAAACTTATAAACAATTTAATTAAATTGTTTACACTTTACTAATTAATGCATTTAATCATCATAAAATGCCAAACTCATAAGATTTCATCACCAATAACCAAAACCCTCATCAAAAAATCTGCATATACCTCATATATGATTCTCAAAGCCATAAAATCATATTTTCCAATTTTCTTACTTCACATAACATATTTAATTCATTTACTCATAACTAGAACATTTTCATGAAAAATACCAAATCAGTTCCAAAAATATTTATTTTACGGGATTTAGAAGAATATAGTCCCATATTGAATATATATTTTTCTCGAATTTTTAAAATTCATTTACTATTTTTCATATGCCAAAACCACCGAATATTTAGACATTTATCATAAATTATACTTTTATCCAAAAATTCTGAAATTTACACGGTATCTTGATATTATATAGATGTACTCCAATAAAAATTTCATCAATTTTGGAGTTAATCACAAGGAGTTATAAATAATTACTTTTAAAATAGTCTTTTCTCATAAAATCCATAACTCCTAATCTATACATCCAAAAATCGCCAATTTTGGACACACTCTCTAAAACTCATCAAAATATCATTTCAAATTTTTCCAGAATTTTGAAGTTTCAGAAAAATTTTGAAACTGAAAAACATAATAACCCTTAAAATCCTTACTATCCCTTACCAAAAAAAAAGCGATGATACATTTGGGAATATTTGAACGAACTTGCATAGTATAGCAATACTCAAAGTATACTCAAAATACTCACAAGAATACGCTCGATAATATAGAGAGAAAACTTGGTTTACGGTGTGATTTTAATTCTAACCTAAGCACCTATTTATAGGAAAATACTTAGAACACCAAAGTAGAAAATTTAATAAATTATTAATATAATAAATTTGAAATTCCCTCGCCCACTTTTTTTTTGTTCAAACTTCAGCAACACAAGTATCTCACCTTACAAAACTTACAAAAACGCGTTTTCATAATTAATTAATTTAAAACTCCAAAAAATAATAATTAATTAAATCGGAACTTCAATAATTCATAATAAATAGCCCTTTTGTCAGAAAATTAGAATCTCATGAGTTTTTATAGGAAATTCAATTCTCTACAACTTTGCAGAAGAAAGTTTTTCCGAATTCCAAAGCGAGAAATTGAAAGAAATCCACAAGCAGACGATTTTACAAATTTATAATCAAATTTGATTCGATAATTGTGTCCACTGACACACAAAATATGTGTTAAACATTTATTACCATAAAAATACTCTTCCTCCTCATATACTCATATATCCCACATTCATTATAAAAAATATCACCAGTTAATATATTATTAAAATAATATATTTAAATAAATTATTTTATCGAGAAAAAGATAAAATATTAATTTTCAACAATTGTCACTTTAAAAATTTTCTCCATCTATATCCACATAAAATAAATATTTTCTCATCATAAAAATCAATAATTAATTATTCACAAATAATATTACATAATCATGATATTATGACAACCATGCGGTTCAAGGAAGAGGGGCTTTCAATAAAATTTCTCTCCTTCTTGGCCTATGATTAGGTGACCAAACCTCTCCTTGACGAGAACTTTCTAGGCATTGCCAATAATGTTATCCAATAATATTATTAGGATAATATGAATTATTGCTCCGATAATGGAAAATCTTTGTCTTAGTGACAATTATTGAAACAACAATAATATAAAATATCAACGTAGCAATTATTGAATCAATAAAATAAAATATTGAACAGTAATTACTGTAACAATTATTGAGTAATGCCTTCTTACGAAAAAAAATTATCATGCTTCATGAATAGTACTCGTGAATAGTAACTCGTGAATAGTAACTCATGAATAGTAACTCATGAATAGTAACTCATGAATAGTAACTTCGTGAATAGTAACTTCGTGAATAGTAACTAATGAATAGAATTAAAAAAAAATTGAATACTTTTATTTCATAAAATTCGGGGTTTTACAATCTCCCTCCTTATGAAATTTCGTCCCCCCGAAATTTACGTACACAGTATTTCAAAGAGTTGAGAATACCTTGTTTTCATTTAAGATTCTATCTCCCTGTCATCATGATTTCTCCATTGCTTTCATCTCCCGTATTTTGGATATCATTCTAGAATACTGACTTGAAAACAAGGGTTAATTTAACAAATTAACATATCACATAATATCCCGATATTATGGTGACCAACAAATAAGTTTAGGTAGGACACACTAGCGAAGGATTTTTCTCTCCCCTCTAGTTCTATTTCCCTCCTGGAGATAGTTCTAAGCTCGATACCAAATCTCCGCTTGGAGAGATCATATCACCTCAGCTCGATACCAAATGGTTTTGCGCCCCCAAAATAGGTCCATTCCATCCAACCCATGCATCGAGTCGCCAAATATGAGAGGCTCGGGGCTCTTTACTTATAGCTACGAAACAACTACAACTTTATTATAACAATTGTCAGTGGTGCAAAATACAACAACAAATATCACAACTTTATTACAATAATTTTGGATACAAATATATACCATATCTTTGTGAGTTTGGATACAAATATATACCAACGTCACGTCACAATGACACCTTACATAAAGGTATAGTCAAAAACTATTTTAGAAATTAGAATCTTTGGGAAGTGCTCAAGGAAACCTTCGTATACATGGGAGGCCATGCTTTTAGGTTATGGTAGATATCATATGGCCGCGAGAATTATCCTTGGTTGACCTAATAGACCCCAAAGAAAAACGAGAAGATTACTATCATATTCTTCCCAATGGTGAGTCTTCTTCTTGACATATCATTATCTCCACTTGTCTCTAATTGGGTATTATACTCCAAACAAACACCAAGATTATATAGGTAGTGCTTGTAAATATACTCAAAGCAAGTGGATGAGCACAACCTTGTCTTATGATGACACGAGGTTTGTATGTCATTAGACATCTTGTATGATAGTGGCAAAACACCCTTCCAAGTTAAATTCACCTCACCCTCAACATCTATAGACCACCATTCTATTCCCTCGCTATCCCCCCGCTCGACCCAGCTACACTTTTATTACCTGAAAGGAATTGTGAAACAAAAGGGTGAGCACAACTAGCTCAGTAAAGAATATTATGACTAAAGATAAATAAATTATCAATAGTCTTCATCAGTAATAAATCAGAGATTTAGAACATATGGTAGATGATAAAACTTTTCAACCATAGTTGCAGCGGAATGAGCAATCCATTAGAAGAGTCAAATAGACCATAAAATCTATTATCTTCTCCATGTTAAAAGTCCATCAACAATGTTTTATCCCTGTAACATCAATCAACATTTCTCATTCACAATCACATGTATAACTTATAATCATAATTGTAGTTCTAAATTCCTCTTCTCATCCAGGGCGAAGATAATTTCATCAATTGTCTTTACGAAACATCAAATATCATGGTTATACCAAATCACAGTTCACATTCATAATCATACTAATAAATTCATCTTTGCACCACGGCAAAGATATTCATCAACATTCATCTTTACACTACGTGCTAAAGATATTCAACAACAAAAGTCATCTTTGCATTACGAGCCAAAGATATTCATCAATAATTCATCTTTGCACTACAGGCTAAAGATATTCAACAACAGGTCATCTTTGCATTACGAGCCAAAGATATTCATCAATAATTCATCTTTGCACTATAGGCTAAAATATTCATCAACAAGTCATCTTTGCACTACGAGCCAAAGATATTCATATATCAAAGAAATACATAATCATTTCAGAAGTTATATAACAATAATTATAACCATGTTGATCAATTCACCTTTGCACTTAAGCTAAAAATATGCAATTGTAAATTCAATGGTCATGATCATACCAGTCAACAATTCAACTTTTGCACTACTGGCCAAAGAGAACCTATGGTCACGATCATACCAATAATCTACCCATCTTTACGCTCAAGTCAAAGAGAAATATCATCATTAGGGTTATAAGAATGTTATATAAAAACAATATAATCAAAACATGGTTTTAATTTCAAGAGTAAGATTCATAAATCAACGATAATTTGGTCAGAGAAGAAACCAATTTGTCGTGAATAGTACCCCGTATTCGTACATAGTACCGTATACGTGCATAGTAACCTCGACACGAAAAGATAAAGTTTCATAATAAAATTCATATCCATATTTATAACACCTTAATCCAAATGTTATAAATCACTTAGAAATCTCATAATCTAATATTATTAATATTATAATAATATTTTAATCATTTCTTAAACTTATAAACAATTTAATTAAATTGTTTACACTTTACTAATTAATGCATTTAATCATCATAAAATGCCAAACTCATAAGATTTCATCACCAATAACCAAAACCCTCATCAAAAATCTGCATATACCTCATATATGATTCTCAAGCCATAAAATCATATTTTCCAATTTTCTTACTTCACATAACATATTTAATTCATTTACTCATAACTAGAACATTTTCATGAAAAATACCAAATCAGTTCCAAAAATATTTATTTTCTGGGATTTAGAAGAATATAGTCCCGTATTGAATATATATTTTTCTCAGAATTTTTAAAATTCATTTACTATTTTCCATATGGCCAAAACTACCGAATAGTTAGACATTTATCATAAATTATACTTTTGTCCAAAAATTCTGAAATTTACACGGTATACTGATATTATATATATGTACTTCCAATAAAAATTTCATCAATTTTGGAGTTAATCACAAGGAGTTATAAATAATTACTTTTAAAATAGTCGTTTCTCATAAAATCCATAACTCCTAATCTATACATCCAAAAATTGCCAATTTTGGACACACTCTACAAAACTCATCAAAATATCATTTCAAATTTTTCCAGAATTTTTGAAGTTTCAGAAAAATTTTGAAACTAAAAACATAATAACCCTTAAAATCCCTTACTATCCCTTACCTCAAAAGAAGGACTTAGATTTGGAATATATTTGAAACGAACTTGCACCGTATAGCAATACTCAAAGTATACTCAAAATACTCACAAGAATACGCTCGATAATATAGAGAGAGAAAACTTCAGTTTCTTGTGTGATTTTCAATTCTAACCTAAGCACCCTATTTATAGGAAAATACTTAGAACACCAAAGTAGAAAATTTAATAAATTATTAATATAATAAATTTGAATTCCTACGCCCACTTTTTTTTGTTCAAACTTCAGCAACACAAGTATCTCACCTTACAAAACTTACAAAAAACGTTTTTCATAATTAATTAATTTAAAACTCCAAAATAATAATAATTAATTAAATCGGAACTTCAATAATTCATAATAAATAGCCCTTTTGTCAGAAAATTAGAATCTCGCGAGTTTTTATAGGAAATTCAATTCTCTACAACTTTGCAGAAGAAAGTTTTTCCGAATTCCAAACAGAAATTGACCGAAATCCACAAACGGACGATTTTACAGGCTATAATCAAATTTCAGTCAATAATTGTGTCCACCAACACACAAAATATGTGTTAAACATTTATTACCATAAAAATACTCTTCCTCCACATATACTCATATATCCCACATTCATTATAAAAATATCACCGTTAATATATTATTAAAATAATATATTTAAATAAATTATTTTATCGGAAAAAGATAAAATATTAATTTTCAACAATTGTCACTTTAAAATTTTCTCCATCTATATATCCACATAAAATAAATATTTTTCTCATCATAAAAATCAATAATTAATTATTCACAAATAATATTACATAATCACTGATATTGCAACCATGCAGGTTCCAGGAAAGAGGGGCTTTCGATAAGAATTTCTCCTTACTTGGCCTTGATTAGGTGACCAAACCTCTCCTTAGAGCAGAACTTTCTAGGCATTGCCAATAATGTTATCCAATAATATTATTCAGATAATATGAATTATTGCTCCGATAATGGAAAATACTGTGACGTGACAATTATTGAAACAACAATAATATAAAATATCAACGTAGCAATTATTGAATCAATAAAATAAAATATTGAACAGTAATTACTGTAACAATTATTGAGTAATGCCTTCTTACGAAAAAAATTTATCATGCTTCATGAATAGTACTCGTGAATAGTAACTCGTGAATAGTAACTCATTAATAGTAGCTCATGAATAGTAACTCATGAATAGTAACTCGTGAATAGTAACTCGTGAATAGTAATTGAATAGTAAAAAAAAATTGAATACTTTTATTTCATAAAATTGAGGGGTCTTACAATCTCCTCCTTATGAAATTTCGTCCCCGAAATTTACGTACCTGATATTTCAAAGAGTTGAGAATACCTTGTTTTCATTTAAGATTCTATCTCCCCTGTCATCATGATTTCTCCATTGCTCATCTCCTGTATTTCAGATATCATTCTAGAATCTGACTTCAAAACAAGGGTTAATTTAACAAATTAACATATCACATAATATCCCGATATCATGGTGACCAACAAATAAGTTTAGGTAGGACACACTAGCGAAGGATTTAGCGAAGGATTTACTCATCTCTCCTCCTAGTTCTAGCTCCGATTTAACGCTGGACACCAGAGATCATATCTATCCTAAGCTCCCGATACCAAATGTAACGCCCCCAAAATAGGTCCATTCCATCCAACCCATTAACGACCCAAAATAGGTCATTCCAAATATATAGTACGGAAAACAACGGAAAATAACTACAACTTTATACAACAATTGTCGTGCAAAATACAACAACACATATCTTTGTGAGTTTGGATACAAATATATACCAAGTATGTACGTCACAATGACACCTTACATAAAGGTATAGTCAAAAACTATTTTAGAAATTAGAATCTTTGGGAAGTGCTCAAGAAACAACCCATTACATGGGAGGCCGTGCTTTTAGGTTATGGTAAATATCATATGGCCACGAAATTATCCTTGGTTGACCCAATAGACCCCAAAGAAAAGCGAGAAGATTACTATCATATTCTTCCCAATGGTGAGTCTTTTCTTGACATATCATTATCTCCACTTTGTCTCTAATTGGGTATTATACTCCAAACAAACACCAAGATTATATAGGTAGTGCTTGTAAATATACTCAAAGAAGTGGATGAGCACAACCGTGTCTTATGATGACACGAGGTTGTATGTCATTAGACATCTTGTATGATAGTGGCAAAACACCCTTCCAAGTTAAATTCACCTCACCCTCAACATCTATAGACCACCATTCTATTCCCTCGCTATCCCCCGCTCGACCCAGCTACACTTTTATTACCTGAAAGGAATTGTAAAACAAAAGGGTGAGCACAACTAGCTCAGTAAAGAATATTATGACTAAAGATAAATAAATTATCAATAGTCTTCATCAGTAATAAATCAGAGATTTAGAACATATGGTAGATGATAAAACTTTTCAACCATAGTTGCGTGGAATGAAGCAATCCATTAGAAGAGTCGAATAGACCATAAAATCTATTATCTTCTCCATGTTAAAAGTCCATCAACAATGTTTTATCCTGTAACATCAATCAACAATTCACATTCACAATCACATGTATAACTCATAATCATAATTGTAGTTCTAAATTCCTCTTCTCATCCAGGACGAAGATAATTTCATCACCTGTCTTTACCTGAAACATCAAAGATCATGGTTATACCAAATCACAGTTCCTGTTCATAATCATACTAATAAATTAATCTTTGCACCACGACCAAAGATATTCATCAACAATTCATCTTTACACTACAGGCTAAAGATATTCAACAACAGGTCATCTTTGCATTACGAGCCAAAGATATTCATCAATAATTCATCTTTGCACTACAGGCTAAAGATATTCAACAACAAGTCATCTTTGCATTACGAGCCAAAGATATTCATCAATAATTCATCTTTGCACTACAGGCTAAAGATATTCATCAACAAGTCATCTTCAGACTACTGAACCAAAGATATTCATATATCAAAGAAATACATAATCATTTCAGAAGTTATATAACAATAATTATAACCATGTTGATCAATTCACCTTTGCACTTAAGCTAAAAATATGCAATTGTAAATTCAATGGTCATGATCATACCAGTCAACAATTCAACTTTTGCACATTGGCCAAAGAGAACCTATGGTCACGATCATACCAATAATCTACCCATCTTTACGCTTTCAAGTCAAAGAGAAATATCATCATTAGGGTTATAAGAATGTTATATAAAACAATATAATCAAAACATGGTTTTAATTTCAAGAGTAAGATTCATAAATCAACGATAATTTGGTCGAGAAGAAACCAATTTGTCGTGAATAGTACCCGTCGATTCGTACGTAGCAAGTACGTATCGTGCATAGTAGTAACCTCGACACGAAAAGATAAAGTTTCATAATAAAATTCATATCCATATTTATAACACCTTAATCCAAATGTTATAAATCACTTAGAAATCTCATAATCTAATATTATTAATATTATAATAATATTTTAATCATTTCTTAAACTTATAAACAATTTAATTAAATTGTTTACACTTTACTAATTAATGCATTTAATCATCATAAAATGCCAAACTCATAAGATTTCATCACCAATAACCAAAACCCTCATCAAAAATCTGCATATACCTCATATATGATTCTCAAGCCATAAAATCATATTTTCCAATTTTCTTAGTTCACATAACATATTTAATTCATTTACTCATAACTAGAACATTTTCATGAAAAATACCAAATCAGTTCCAAAAATATTTATTTTCTGGGATTTAGAAGAATATAGTCCCATATTGAATATATATTTTTCTCAGAATTTTTAAAATTTATTTACTATTTTTCATATGGCCAAAACTACCGAATAGTTAGACATTTATCATAAATTATACTTTTGTCCAAAAATTCTGAAATTTACACGGTATACTGATATTATATAGATGTACTCCCAATAAAAATTTCATCAATTTTGGAGTTAATCACAAGGAGTTATAAATAATTACTTTTAAAATAGTCTTTTCTCATAAAATCCATAACTCCTAATCTATACATCCAAAAATCGCCATTTTTGGACACACTCTACAAAACTCATCAAAATATCATTTCAAATTTTTCCAGAATTTTTGAAGGTTCAAAAAAATTTCGAAACTAAAAACATAATAACCCTTAAAATCCCTTACTATCCCTTACCTTAAAAGAGCAGTACTTCTGACTGGAATAACGCTGAACGAACTTGCACCGTACATCAATACTCAAAGTATACTCAAAATACTCACAAGAATATGCTCGATAATATAGAGAGAGAAAACTTCAGTTTCTAGTGTGATTTTCAATTCTAACCTAAGCACCCTATTTATAGGAAAATATTTAGAACACCAAAGCAGAAAATTTAATAAATTATTAATATAATAAATTTGAATTCCTACACCCACTTTTTTTTGTTCAAACTTCAGCAACACAAGTATCTCACCTTACAAAACCTACAAAAAATGTTTTTCATAATTAATTAATTTAAAACTCCAAAAAAATAATAATTAATTAATCCGGAACTTCAATAATTCATAATAAATAGCCCTTTTATCAGAAAATTAGAATCTCGCGAGTTTTTATAGGAAATTCAATTCTCTACAACTTTGCAGAAGAAAGTTTTTCCGAATTCTAAACAGAAATTGACCGAAATCCACAAACAGACGATTTTACAGGCTATAATCAAATTTCGGTCAATAATTATGTCCACCAACACACAAAATATGTGTTAAACATTTATTACCACAAAAATACTCTTCCTCCTCATATACTCATATATCCCACATTCATTATAAAAATATCATTAGTTAATATATTATTAAAATAATATATTTAAATAAATTATTTTATAGAAAAAGATAAAATATTAATTTTCAACAATTGTCACTTTAAAAATTTTCTCCATCTATATCCACATAAAATAAATATTTTTCTCATCATAAAATCAATAATTAATTATTCACAAATAATATTACATAATCACAAGATTGGCAACCAGGTAGGTTCAGGAAAGAGGGCTTTCAATAAGAATTTCTCTTCTTCTTAGCGCTTGATTAGGTGACCAAACCTCTCCTTAGACAGAACTTTCTAGGCATTGCCAATAATGTTATCCAATAATATTATTCAGATAATATGAATTATTGCTCCGATAATGGAAAATACTGTATCGTGATAATTATTGAAACAACAATAATAAAAAATATCAACGTAGCAATTATTGAATCAATAAAATAAAATATTGAACAGTAATTACTGTAACAATTATTGAGTAATGTCTTCTTATGAAAAAAATTTATCATGCTTCATGAATAGTACTCGTGAATAGTAACTCGTGAATAGTAACTCATGAATAGTAACTCATGAATAGTAACTCATGAATAGTAACTCGTGAATAGTAACTCGTAAATAGTAACTCATGAATAGTAATTAAAAAAAATTGAATACTTTTATTTCATAAAATTTGGGGTCTTACACCTTGGTTTCATTTCCCTCTTCTTGGCGGCATTTTCCTGTTCCAATAAATAACACATTTCATTATTATTCCCTTCTTATTAGTTAGTTATTATTCAAAATTAAACGATAACTTCATCCTCCATTACTCAATATGTTCCGCAAAAAGGCTTATATTGATTCATTCATTATAGTATAATACTACATCGTTTCATTACATAGCCTAAGCTGATTACATTATTATCCCGCAATTGCTTTCCAAAAATTTGGATTTACAAATGACTACCATTTGATATACAAAAAAGGGTTTTACGTCACTACTAGATAAAGAATATTTACATATCTATTTCAACTCTAGCTACTACTAGATTACATCTGCCTTAAGGCATTATCAAAATATATTGTGGTCAGACCAACAATAACATCCCGACTGATAGTGTTCCGAGTCTGCCCAACATCTATTGGATATCCAGCTACCTGCTGCTAGAAATCCTTATGAGAACTCCTATGAATATAGGACATTCTCCTTATCTTTTGCTTCTTGGTCTTTAGCTCCCCCCTGAGCTCAGAGACCTCCTTCTTTAGCTCATGGACCTTGTCCTTGGCTAAAACTCGCTCGTCGTGTTCCTGTTCCCACATCGACTCCACATCTATCCTATCCTGTACGACAGCTTAGAGCTCAGCTCTTAACTCCTTTACCTCCTGACAATAGTGGAGGTTCCTGTCTAACACTGCCATGAATAGTGACATCATAGACTCCCCTTAGGGTGTCTCTTCTGCAAGTGTCATAGGGTTGAAGGACACCACCTCCACCTCCTCTTCTAACATGCCGTCAAATACAGACATGAGATCAGGGTCCTCTAAGTCTCCAAACTCAATCACTACTACCTCTGGCTCCTCTACTATTGGGTTCGGTATAACCTCTATCTGGTTAACCGATTCTTCACTGTCTACCTATACATCTCTATACATTCCATTTCCACCTGACATCTATAACAAAACAATTAAGTTTGATTAGTACATGTCAGTAGAATAATAAAAACACATAATATATAAATAATGCATTTTTATAGGGTTAATTTCCTCTTTTACTTCTTTGACTTCTCTTAAGGTTATGACTTAAGGTTTTAATTCCCCACCCCCCCTTAAGTTTTTTAACCTAATGCCATGATACCAACCTGTGACGCCAACAAATTCGGGTATCTTCCAACCCGACATATGGCTCTACACGGTGCTACAGTTCACATAAACATTCAATTAAAATGCCTCAAAAGAACGAATATGTCTTATGTATATATTGAAAATCCATATTAACATTCCCCGGGTTCTTTAAACTGTTACATTTGTTCTTGTCATAATATCAAATATTATCGTTAGAAACCTATATTATTACATTGGTATTCTATGGGTTCGTCTTCGCCTTTCCTTTATCATTACCGGATCCTTTGGTCCGTTCGGTCGTAGCTGCATTCATATGGTTCAAGCAAGAGTGAGCATGACTAGCTCAACAAGTACAACAATTCTATTTAACATCATGCTTGAATCATACAAATCATATATCTTCAATAACTGAACAATAGTTATGAAGTACTATCGATAATTCAAAATAGCATTTCTCTTTTCTTTAAAACGTTTTACAATGACAATATTCAGTAAAACATCAATTTCTGTCCAAGACCTTTAGCATTTCATACTTTCTTTCAAAAGGACATTTCGGTACTAAGTTTGTTAGTCCGGCATTTCTTACGAGCACGTCTAGGTGATCAGCCTATACTACTCCATGTTGATCAACACTACATTCATTAAACGTACGTACGTTTAAGTTGTGGCAACCTCACGTGCCTGTCATTTGACGACAAAACATTTTAGCATACTCAGACTTAATTTGAAAACCACACCAATATAACTAGGTAAAACATTGACCATACTTTGATAGATTATAAGAAATCTAACATATCATAAGTCTAGCCAAAAAAATTGGCTATAACTTCATCATACAATAATTCATGCGTAAGAATTCATGAACCACAAAGCTTGTCTAGGTTGAACATAGCCAAGGGTTAGAATAATTGCCTTCAACGTCTACTATTATTATTAGATGTTCATTTTAAGTCTTTAAGATCTCTACAGTAGATGATCACATCACATAACACATTAGGTAATGATTAACATACAAAGTTCTTAAAGAATCTTACCCTCCTTCTGGATCTAATCATGAATTAGATTTGTTACTATTGGTTCCGACTTTCCGTTTATAGCTCACCTTGTCATTTCGTTCATGTTTGATTACTTATCTTAAACCTTTATGTATCATAATTAAGGTTTAAGAATGCTTTAACAATGTTATAATTAAGCTTTACTTCATTGTTAATCCATTACCATTCTTGCTCTATTTACAAACCTTCTTCACTATGCACTCTTTTAAAATTTGGCTACCATTCGGTCATTACTACTATAACTTTCATATTTAAATACTGGTTTTTTTAGTAGATGAGGGTCGAACCCGGTGCTACGGCGCCAATCTTTGCTCGTCAAGCCATGCCGCGGCGTGAGACTATAGAAGGTCCGAGATCAGACACATGCGTCATGGCCGCCAAGTGCCACTACGTGAACTAGACAGTGAATTTTTTTTCTTTACATAACGAACTTCCCGGACTCCAAATTTGATCATTTTAAGTCCGAATTTGCTCGTTCAAAAGAAATTTGCTCAAAAATCACATACTCTTCGTGTTCATGCAAAAATTTTATATTTTCGACTTCGTTAACTCAAAATTCACCTATTGGTTCATTTTTAACAGAAACGATAAACGGTCGTGAACGTTCAACGCTCGTTTCTTCGTTTTAAGTTGGAATTCAACCATTTTCAAGTTCGCAACCCTATAATGCCAAATAAGACTTGTTCTCATCAAAAACCAACATTTCCGAGCTTAACATCAAAATTTGACTTCTAATCCGAGAATTTCACGAATTCGACGATTATCGTCCAATCGTGAGAATTTTGGCATAACTTCATTATATGTGATTTGATTATCATTTTAAATGGATTCTATTCATCATATTGACATTTAAACTTACATATTATACCAACTTATTTTCATGATAAATTATGATTTATTCTTCATAATCTTATAACTTATCAAAGTATAAATTACATATAACTTTGCTTCACATGGCTTATAGTAGTTTAAGTCTTCTAACCATCATTCTTACATACTTTTATCATACTAGCTTCATTCATGTAAACATGATACTAGTCTTACAAGTTCTTCCTTAGTTCATATCTTATCTATGAACAAAGTGCTTATTCTCAGCTTATCTATGAACATGATATTAGATTATTCATTTCTATCATTTCTTAGCATACATGATCATTAATCCACACTTCTCTTATCAACCTATTATGGTAGAGATGGAAGACTAATGACATAGGATAATTACCTTTGATGAACTACCTTTTCTTCTTCTTTTCTAACAAAGGAAGTTTAGCTTATTCTTGCTTAATCTCTCTAACAAATAAGTTAAAAGTGTTGGATGAAAATGAACAAGCAAATAATGAAATCCAAGCTTGTCTATTTATAGGATAACCAAAGTGAGGGCATATTAGACAATACACCAATCCCACCTCCTTACTATTCATTACATAGGCACTAAGTTAACTTGCTAACCAAATTAATTACTTGGCCATCACACTCTTTACTTGGTCACCACAACAATATCTTGGTCACCAAGAATAACCACATGATCATGGGTTGCCCCATGGATCACCTTAATCCAATGGATTATAGCTTGGGCTGAGGTTTAAATTTGCTTAACTTAAGCTTTGGGCTTGTATTAATTCACTTAATTGGACTTCACATTAACAACCACTTGAGCTTACACATTCAATTCTATTGGACTTTACAATTGCTACACAATCCCACAAGTCCACTTCAATTGGCTAAAAGCCTAATAACAACGTATTGCTAACGTATTATTCTCGTATTCTAACTCGTATACTAATTCATAATATATGATATTACATCCCTCATACATACTCGTATAATACTTCATATCATACTCGTATCTGTTACCTTGTATAATACATACATATCATAGGATCATCACATTAGCTTCTAACGCTCTATTTTCCCTATCATTCTCGAATTACGTCCGCATGCGAAAAATTACGTTTTCCATACTTGAATTATTATTACATAATCCAACTCACTTCGCTATTCTATCGTTACATTTTTCTTAGAAGTTCAAAAATAATTCCAGAGCAGAAATCGATGAATAGTGTTTTTTGGAAAATTTCTCGGAAAACTTTTATTTTCTTCTTGGAAATTCTAACACTTTAATTCTCTCACGTACTCAAAAAACTACTAAATTCTGATGTTTCTAGGTTATAGAACGACATTCATCTTACTAGTATGTAATAATAACAAGTAATATAATTTTATTCATTATTTTAATAAATAAAATTATTTTACAAAGGATTCGAATTTCTCACTTAAGATAATATCGATCCTACTCAAATTATCATTTCAGCGATTTGTCGCTATATATATATATATATATATATATATATATATATGTAGACACTAGAAATTTTTTGCACATCTGTTACTAACATTGCAGGAGGGCAGATTCGTCTTTCGGAGATAACCTTGGAAGATAGCTCACATCTATTCCGGATACCATCGGAAGTTCAGTCTCAACCCCGAAACACACACCAGGATTATCAGTTCCAACCTCGGAGCATGGAATGTCGTTGCAGTTCCGGCGATAACCCTAGAAATGCTTGTTTCAAATGCATGCAATCAGCTTCAACCTTGGAACTCCCGCCGAGGCACTCATTTCAAAGCTCCAAAAATAACACCGGGAAGACAGGCACACTTAAAGATGACCCTGAGGAATTCAAACACTTGCAGCAGTCCAATCTCAGAGATAACCCTAAGCAATGTCTGCTTTATCAGCCCAAACCGGAGATAACCCCGGTGAGGGGCAAAATCATCATCTTGCCACCACATCGCGCTGTCTCAACATCTTATACATACATTTCTACACGGCAATGCCCCATAAGAGCCAAGGAATTACAATCCCGAGTGACTATTACGCAAGGCAACACACTGGATAGAATTTGAAGCTTGAAGACCATGGTCATGGTCCCCTCTTCCTGACTTCGTACAACCTCTAATCCCATGTTATTGCATAACTCTCGACAAAAGCGGTCCGTAGAAGGTCTTGTACACCTCATTTGGATGCTCAAATTGAAGTTCTACAAGTTCGAACGAACATCATAGTGCACGAGTGAACGATTTGAGACTGGCGGGACCATGAGCTAGGGGCACCTGGGCATTCGCAGGAGCATTCTGACGCTGCAGTAGTACACTCATGGCAGAACCAGCTCTATAAATATAAAGCTTGGGGTGACCATAATTAAAGAGAAAAAGGCGAGGAAGCCCTGTCAAATTTGATCTGTACACACCCCATATTGAGTGCTTTCTCATTTTAAACACCTGTTAGCTCATATATATCTATATTTTTACCATTGGGAGCTGAGTGTTCATCCATTTATAGTCATAGAATTCTACTTTGGCAGCCCACTGTAAGCCTTCTTACACATTATAAAGTCTTTCTCTTCATCTTTGCACACACTATTATTCACATTGAGAGTCGTGTTGTGTATGTATGTCCAGACTTTGGTCCGTGGTTTTCATTTATGCCTGTATATATATACACTTATATATGTATATATTTATATATATGGACTAACATTATCGAGTTATGCCTCGATTGAGCCTAGACTTATGTCTGGAGCGTTTACTTACTTATATATATATATATATATATATATATATAAACTTATATATATGCACTGTTGTCGGATTATATCCGATGAGCCTAGATTTTATATCCAGAGCGTTTAATGCTTATATATATATATATATATATGAACTACTATTCGAACTCCGCTCATTGAAGCAAGAATTTTATATCCGTATGCGTATCGCTTTATATATATATATATATATATATATATATATATATATATATATATATATATATATATATATAACGACAAATCGCTGAAATGATAAACCGAGCCGGGATTGAGAAACTACTTTTCATATAAATTGCGGCATCATGTGAGCCTAGGAATCATGTGATCACATATTCAGTCCACTAAACCTAGATTTGGTTCCTGTGATGGACATTTTCAGTTGTAAGCAGCTTGTAAATTATTCACGGTGTTTGATTTTCCTTAGATGACTGTTATGCCCATGAGGAGTTCGACACTGCTATATATTATTTTCCCGAAGATGCTTCGTATCGTGAAAATAAAAGCAAACAAGCTAAACATTTAATAATAAAATAGAAGTATGAAAAGGTCTCAATTACTATTGAGCATAGGGTTTGAAAAACCTCTTTTACAAAACTTCACTGCTATATCATGTTTAAAATTGAATATTTATACAAATTCAAACCCTTTGTATATAGGTGCGAACAAGGCCTCACACTACTTCCAAATAAATTGCACATTGATCCACACACACACACACATTCATATAACAGTTTCTTGAAAAGTGGCGGTCACCGTGGTAACACGGATGTCGGGGGGTGCCTAACACCTTCCCTTCACATAATCAATCCCCCAAACCCAAATGAATCTCGGTTTCACAGACTCGTTTAACACTGTCACATCACTGGGTCAATGTGCAAACTTTTTCTCGGTTGGGTTGGTGCAACCAGTTAAAAACACCAACTGGCGACTCTTAAAGTCAAATCGTCGACATGATACATGTTAGACCTTTTTCACTTATTTTTTCAAACAAATCTCACATAACATGAGAACACCAAAGAACAAGAACAAAAATGGGACAAATAAAAATCCCGACGTCGACAGGCGGCGACTCTACTGGGGACACCACTAAAAGGGCTTAATGCGCTAGTACAAGCTTTTCAAAAGTATTATATGCTTCTGTGTTAATGTTGCATTTACATTTATGAGGAATGTGTACAAATAGATTTTACTTATTGCACTGCAATATATCTATCTGTGATATTAGTGCTTTGCACATGTCATCATTTTCATAAACGGTGAGACACGTTGTATGTGAATGTATGTTGTGTGGTTACTACACCAGGAGGCTATCCTGTCGGTGTTTGATTAGTGGACTCGTAGGGATACTAATTCCAACGAGGCTCAGGAAAGGCACCACCCATATTTGCTCCAGTTGAAAAATAGGATTAACTTCCCGTTAAGTAGATTGAGATGATCTGGGAACCTTCATGCCAAAAAGCTGCGAGAGTAACCCTAAGATAGGTCAGCCTCTGATAAACTAAATGAGGAGAAAAGTCTCTTCATGCTTTCCATTTTCTATTACTGGTAAAAGCATTTACTTGTAATTTTATTCCATGTTCATCTTTATGTAATGGAAAATACGAAGAATATTTGCACATACATGACATGCTATCAAATGACACCCGTTTTTGCAGGACAATATTCTTAAAATGGATATTATAATAGCATGTAAACATTTACATTATCCCTGAGATTAAACTACATAAGTTTTTGTAGGGGAACAATAGGGCCTATTACTCGCTCAAAATCCAAAAAGGCCACGAGCCTACAGCCAACCATGTCTTCTTCTGATAAGTCTAATCCCATTTCTCGAGAAGAATATGATGGATTAAGTAAACAAATTATAGATTTTGTTGTTTTGCTGAAAGAATTACATCAGTCTACTCAGGGCTCAAAGATGCCTATACATTCAAAATCCTCTGCACAAGGAGGAGCACAAGGTTTGGATAAAACAAATCCAGAACCTCAGTTGGATACGACCAACAAAGACCCTAAAAACACCCATCTCAAAGGAAATCCAGACACCGGTGATATCAGGAAGAAGGTCCTTCAAATGGAAGAAACTATCCATTCTATCAAAGGGATTGAAACACACGGGAGTGTTTCATATGCTGACCTTTGCATATTCCCTGGTGTTCATTATCCAGAGAAATTCAAAATCCCAGACTTTGAATAGTATGATGGATTAGGGGATCCTTACACACATTTGAAGGTGTTCATTGGAGAACTTGGATCTTATGCGGAAAACGAGAAGCTCAGAATGCAGCTGTTCTAGAAGAATCTAACTGGAGAAGCCCGTTCATGGTATACCAGATTAGAAAACTCAAAGATCCATAGCTAGGAAGAGTTAGCTCACGCCTTCCTCACTCAGTACAGTTTTCAATCTCAGATGGCTCTTGACCAATACCAGATTACCAAGGTCAAGAAACATTCGAACGAGTCTTTCAAAGATTATGCTCAAAGGTGGAGGCGCCTTGCTGCTCAAGTTATTCCCTCTATGACAGAGTCAGAAATGGTCATGACTTTCATAGACATATAAGAAGTTCCTTTCTATGAGAGAGTCTTAGCTGGTATTAGCAAACCATTTTCTAAAATGATCAAACATGGAGAGATGGCTGAGATGGGATTGAAGTCAGGAAAGATTCAAGACCTAGCCGCTCTTAAAGCAGTTGCTGAGCACATCCAGTCCAGAACATATGGAAATAACCCCTGGAGGGCCCATAAAAAGAAAGAGGAAGATGTTTCCTTGATACTACAAGGTCAAAAGGCAGTCAGAACATGCCTATACAGAGGAGAAATTACTCCACTTTCCAAGCACAGTTTTCAAACCCTCCATTACCTAAAGGTGGAGAAGAAAAACGCCCTCGAACGTTCACACCCTTAGGGGACTCGCTCGAGAATATTCTTGCTCTTCTGACTACTCAAAAGAAGATTGTAACGATAGATAAATTTGTAATTTAATTTAAATATTTATTGAATTAAATAAATATTTTAAATAATCTATTTATTGAGAAAAATAAATAATTGATGAGTTGTGGTGAATTAATTTAGTAACTAAATTGATTAATGTTAATTAAATTGAGTATTGATAATTTTATCTGAAGGATTTAATTTAAGGAAATAATTAAATTAAATCAATTGCGTAATATTTAAGAAAATAATTAAACTAAATGAATTGTTTAATTTAATGGAAATAATTAAATTAAATAAAGTGATATGTCTAATTTATTAATTAAATTAGATATATAATTATTTATTATTCATAAAAGTAATTATAATAGAAATTATTTTAATTACCATTACAAGTTATTTAAATTAATTAAGCTAAAGTTATTTAATTAACTAGAGTGTGACACATGAAATCATATAATTTAAATAATATAATAATAAACTAGTTTGGGGGTTTGTGGTAGCCAAACAAGGCCTTGTGGCCTTTGGCTTATTCAACTGACGCCTTTTGATTTTTTTTAACTGAAAGAGAACGTGGGTTAGTGGGAAGCCAGTTTATTTTCTACGCTTCTTATTTTCTTCTAAGGCTTAAGAACAAGGTTTTGAGGGAAAGGTTGGAAGACGAGAGAAAAGAAACACAGTGATATTGGGGGATTAGAGAAGAAGGGTTTTGGGGAAAGGATTGCTCTCAAGTTTTCTAGCATACACTTAAGGATTAAGGTATAAATTTCTTCTAACTTATATGTTTTGATTTCTTTGTGGTTTTTCCCTAAAAACTCATAATTATTATTGAATTGGTATATATATATATATGTATATATATATATATATACTTTCACATATGGATTATAAACTGATAATCATCATATACGGTTGTAGTAAGAGAATCCATGAAAATTATGTTAGTAGTCTTGAGTTTTTGGGAAAAGGGATGAAATTCGGTGGATGATTTTCTAAGATAATTAGTAATTATGTTTTAAAGGGTTATAATATGTTATGTGTTGTTTTCAAGTTGTTTTAATGTATTAAATTCATGCCATTTGGGTTATAGTAGAAAAGTTCATGTAACAGTGTTTATGTTGTTGGATAAAAGTACCAAATTTTGTGCCTTATATGTGTTGTAATATGCAAATTGAAGTTAGAATATGTGACGCCCCCAAAATTAGGTATACGTCACCCATCTTGGGTCGCCACTTACATGGTACATAAATTCAAATACAACTTACTAATATAAGCGTCGTACAATACGACATAACCCGTGAGTTTGAATACAAATATTGTCTACTAGATATTATACAAACTCAACAGAGTCCTCTTTACTACTATTATCACACTATTTCACGTAATAGTGAGGACTACTAATGCTATCCTCCGGACCATTACTCCTTCCCCGACTCGTCCCGCCTATGTTCACATTTCCTCAAGAGAACAAGTGAAAGAAAGGTGAGCTCAACTAGCCCAAGAAGAAATATTATGACTAAGATAATGCGTAATAATTTATCATTAGCCTTCAACAAATGTTAAACCGATAAAATACAATAGACAACAAGTTTAATCGCATCGTAATAAGCAATCCATTAAAAGAGTCAAGTAGAGAATAAAGTCTACTATCTTTTAGGTTTTAAAAGGTTTTTCATCACTGTTATAGCTGAGACTCAGCTTTAATAAATAATCCACATCATCGAATCACCCCTGCACTACTGCCAAGGATATTCATCAAATTATCAATGGTCATGACTATACCGAATCACCCCGGTCATAATCATACCAAAACTATCCATCACTGCATTACAGGCCACTGAGGACTTTTATCACATCATTTATAACAAGCCAATGATTAAACCGAATGATCCCGGGTCATAATCATACTAAGTTCATTTATACCCGTAAGCCAAGATAACATAATATAACATGAGGATGATGACAATGACATAATAATTCAATAAAACAAGTTCAAGAATTATTTTATCCAGAATTATTAACGCCCAAATTGTCAAAATGATCTTGCTTTTGTAGAGTAAAATTCAAGAATGATCGAAGAATATTTCCATGAAAAGATATGGATGAAACGCAAATATCAAGGATATTCTACTAATTTCATGGTGTATAAGTCAAAGTTTTAACCAACCGGGAATAATAAAGAATGGAATAACAAAAGAAATCACCACGCATGCGGTGATTCAGCATAGACAAAGTTATTCCAATGTAATAATAATAACGGAACCAGTCGTGAAATTCACAACCGACAGGATGTTCCAAATGTAATAATAAAGATGGAACCGGATCCGGGTGTAAAACACACAGATGGGATATTCCAACAGAATGATAAAGACGGAACCAGTGTCCCACAGAAATGCATGTGAATAGGATATTCCAATGTAATAATAAAGACGGAACCAGTGGGTGTAAAACACATGCATGTGATGTTCCAATGTAATAATAGAAGAATGCCACCAAGTATAGGGTAAACCACGATACAAAAGTTATTCCACGTAATAATAAGCAATGGAATAACAACAGCTCTCTTCATGAATAAGAAAGAATAACACCCTTACGGGTACAACAAATAATATTCCCTACCTTAGAAGAACTGAATATTGGCAAGGTGAAGTAGCAGAATACTTTTCTTCTTTCTCTCTATAGTTTCTCTCTCTAGAGTTTCAGTGAATTCGTGAAAAATAATGAAGCACTAGGCCTCTATTTATAGATGATTTCTAGCTTAGCACCTGCCATGTGAAAAGGCAAGTGGCTTGACGACTTGTAATGTGAAAAGAAAAGTGGTTTGACGCCTGTAATGTGAAACGACAAGTGGTTCGACGCCTGTAATGTGAAACGACAAGTGGTTCGACGCCTGTAATGTGAAACGACAAGTGGTTCGACGCCTGTAATATGAAACGACAAGTGGTTCGACGCCTGGTAAAGGTAATTACTATTGACGAAGGTAATTACTATTCACGAAGGTAATTACTATTGACGAAGATAATTACTATTCACAAAGGTAATTACTATTGACGAAGGTAATTACTATTGACGAAGATAATTACTATTCACAAAGGTAATTACTATTGACGAAAGTAATTACTATTGATTTAAGAGACTCTTAGATGATGACATATGGGCCCCCCATAAAATAATCAAACTAACCACAAACGTTTCATAATGACTCTTTATATACATTAAGGATTGAATAAATATTACCACAAATCATTTTATTTTTAATCAACACATTTTTTTAATCTTTCAACAATTATTAATCATTTATAACTTGTCGTCTCAATTATTGATTTAATACTATAACATATTATACAAATGATCACGTGACAATAATTGAATCAATAATATAAGAGATATGATGCAAAGAATTACTATAGCAATAATTGAGCATAATGAGTGACTTCTCACGTAAGCATCAATAATCAATATCGTGCTACTATACAACTACGCCAGACATCGTATTTTTTACTATTGGGTAGTTCAACAGCTTTTTAACGGTAACACCTCCGCAGTTATTTTTATAGAAAGATAATTTTGTCGTTTTTTTAACTACGACAATACTTTCCGCTATGGGGTCCATTAATGATTGAGCCGTCGTATTTAATATTCCCCGATAAAAAGAATATTCCCCACCAAACTAATATTTTATAACAACTTGCATACTTTGCAAAATTTATAAATACTACCCACAACTATAATATTATCTTAAATTCACACCATAATATTAAAAATTATTTCGACAAAATTTAAATCTTTATTGATAAAATATGGGGTCTCACAGAATATGTTTGTATGTTAAGAAATGAAAGCGGCGTAGTTGGAATCGTGCCAATAGATGGAGAAACGAAAGCGGTGATCGAATTTGCTAATAGTGTAAAAATGATGAAATTTGGAAAAAATTGGGATTTTAATCCTTCAAAATTGTATATATATGAGTGTTTATGTTGTTATTATGTGGTATTGAATGTTTATGGATGTTATAACATAGTTTTAGATGTTTAGGTTTGTGAAATTTGTACTGTTTTGGTTTGTTTTGGGTTTCAATTTGTAGCAAGAAGGTATTAAGCAGTTTGTCAAGCACTACGCAGAAGAATGCATATAACCACCGGTCGTAAATCTGGCAGATTCTAGGTTTTTCAGAAGGAGCACCACCAATAATGGAAAGCCAAAGGTTAAGGCATGGGACAATAATGGCTGCAGTAATCGAGCCTGTGAAGTGACTTCATTTATTTCAGCAGTCATGTATCGAACTTATATTAGTTTAGCATGCATGTTAATGATGTCGAGGCATAACATAAACAACAATAACAGATTGTCATGCGTTATAATACAAAGTGTAAAAGAATTTTAAGTGCTTATTAATTGAATTATATAATGAAACTAAAAGTGATGTTTTTAAAAGTTAGAGATGAACGATTAATTTATGTTGGCTAGTAGTGAGATTTCAGATTCGTTAAGTGTGTTAACCTATATGGTTAGATGCTAAATTAAGGTTATGACCTAAATGATGGTTTAAACCCGAAAGCTAATATTCATACAACTAATTGTTGTTGTGATTTCAATGATATATGTAGGGTAATTGGCGAATATTATATTTGTGTAGCTTATATACAAGGCAAGTTTCTAAACCTTAAATCTTTACATTGAACAAGTTTTTATCCTAAACTTTTATTCAGCAAGCTTTCTAACTTCATTCTTCTATTAATGAATGCAAGTTCCTAAACTTTAATTGAGCGAGATTATTGATTTTATTCTTATGTAAGATTGAATAAGCTCTTGTAACCTATTTCATTACATCGAATGAGTTTCACGTTTCTATTTCTTATTATTGTTATTCAGAATTTGTATTGCTTTGATTCATTGCTTCATATAAGACTGTTTTAACTCATTTGAATGTAGCACTTTGTATGAATTCTATGTTTACCCAAATGTATATTGTTACTATTAATCTTTGATCTAAATAGCCTTGTTCAGTTATAAATTCTTGTATCAAACCCTTATTGATGTAGATTACATAGTGTTCTAAAATTCTAGAAACACTGATAAGCTAGTTCCAAACTAAACTTTCTTTAGTGCAGAAATTCTAAATTCAAACTGAGACGAACAACCCTAACATAGGGGATTTTGTACGTGAAACATTTAGATGTTTGTGCACAATACATGGTACAAAGGGCTGATCCCCCTAAGTACGTTAAGAAGGGTCCGTATACTCTAAATGACTGTTAAGGTTGGGTAATAATACCTAAGTAAAGGGGACATAGTTCGTGGTCTTAAGACTCTCAGATAATTAAAGTTCGAACTTATTTTCAATTTTGGTTCGTAGAACAAGTTCTTTATTGTTCAGCTTTCGTTTTTCACTCTCATGTTGCTATCATTACTACTTTATATATCAGTGAGCATTTGTTTGCTCACTCTTGCAATTAACACTGCAGCTAAAGTGGAGAAAGTTGATGAGTCGTCTACGAGCAAAGGAAAGGGCAACTTGTCCAAGTTCTGAAGACTTATAAGAGATTGTTTAAATGTTTTACGTTTCAAGACTTGTTTTATTTTATGATGTATTCCGCAAAATGATGTAATAAATTTAAGGTTAGATTACCTGGGATTATTTTGAGATAATGATGTAACCCTTTAATGGGAAAGATTTTTGTTTAAGTTATTTAAGTTATGTCTTTATCCTTTATGATGGGTAGTTAGATGTAATGGGTTTGGATAGTGAGCACTAAATCATGTGGGAATGGAGTACCTGGATTTGGGGGTGCCACAGGTTGGTATCAAAGCCTTAGTTTATGAACCTTAGGTGGGGAAACCTTAGGAAGTAACCTTTAAGGAAATAGAAAACATAGAGGTATTCAACTTTTATCGAGTTTTGAGGAATGGATTAAGGTATTCGCTGAAGCTAAATAATAAAAGACATTATGTGCTATGTGTTAATAACTTATGTGCTCGCAAGTATCGAAAAATGTTAAGTAAAACTTAAAATATTTTGTTGTTAGGATGTCAAACGAAGGAAGATCCAGTCCAGCTAAGGAAGCGATACCTCAGATACCTATAGAAGATGAACCTCAGGATATTCATGTTGTGCGGGAACAGTTAATCCAGGAAGATGTGCATATGACCGATCCCGAGGAGGATAGTTCTGAGGAGATAGAGGAGGAGGATGAGGAAGAGGATCCTGAGGAGTTTCCACCAAACTCCATATCAGCGGAGATGTATGACGCTCTGTACGATCGTAACATAGAATTACAGGACAAGGTTGAGGAGCTGAAGGAGTTGGTTGAAATGCATCATGCTGTGATGGAGGAGAATGATGCAGAGATTCAGGAACTTGACTCAAAACTTGGAAAGACAGAGTGGGACCTGGTTCATACAAAGGGTCAGCATGAAGACCTGTTGGCAGTAAACGAGAAGATGAAGATTGACATAGAGAAATTAAAAGATGACTTCAAAGAGGAATCAGCTAAGCATGCAAGAGCAGAGGATGCGTGGTTGAAGGCAACTCAACATGCAGACCGTGCTGAGGCTAAGGTCCAAGTGAAGAAGGCCCAGGATCGAGTTTATTATTACCCACCTCAGTTTGAAGACTCGCCATGGTTCGTGATGGATCGTAGAACGGTGTATCGTATCATGGAGGAAGAGCGTCTTAATATGTCTAGATAGAGATAATAACATTAATAATAATGTGTGAGTAATTATGTGAATAAATAAACTGTGAATCCCTTATTTTGAGATGAATAAAGGGATAGTATGAATATATAATCCTGAAACTTGTCTAGTTCAGGAAAGTGAATGTTTATAGCGGTTATGCTATCTTTAGTATGTTCTAAAACATTATGAATGAATAAAATATCAAAGTTTATTTGAAATGTTATGTGTTATAGCTTTAATCTTGGAATGTTTAAATTAAACTTTAAATACCCAAGAAGTTGAGTAATGAACTAATAAGTGTGTATCTTAACAGAAGATGCCTCCTAGAAGAAGACAACCACGTCAACAACGACCTCTTGAGGGGTCTACTAATAATAACAACGAGGCCAATGCTAATCCGGTTCAGCAGTTGGTAACTCTGTTGATGGGTGCACTTGTGAATCAATCGCAAGCTTAAGTCACGACATTTAAGGAATTCAAAGCGGTCGGACCGCCAGAGTTTCAAGGGTCTATGAATCCAGTGGAAGCTCAAACCTGGATTATGGAAATGGAGAAGGTGTTCGACGTTGCTAGAGTAAACGAAGACCAGAAGATTGCATTTGCAATGTTCATGCTGAAGTCTGAAGCTAGCTATTGGTGGCAGGCGAATAAGGTTCATGGAGGATAAGGGGTGATAGCATGGGATAGATTTAAGGAGATATTCTTCGAAATGTACTTTCCAGCGAGTTCTCGGAACCAGTTGGAGGTGCAATTTCTGGAGCTGAAGCAAGGAACTATGACGGTGCCAGAATATGTTGTGAAGTTGAATGAGTTGACAAGGTTTGCCACATATCAAGTCAATACTGACGAGCACAAAGCGAGAAGGTTCGAACAAGGATTGAAGCCCTAGCTTTACAGCAAGGTTTCAATATTCCAGTTGAATACATTTGCGGCTGTATTGGAAAAGGCAATTATTGTGGAAGGTGGAAGCGATGCCTTGACTAAGTACAACCAAGAACAGAAGAAGAGGAAGAAGGAGAATGAAAATAAGGCTGGTGGAAGTAACGTTGGAAGTAACAGTCAGAAGAGGAAGTGGAGCGAGAATTCAACTGCGGGAGGACAGCAGGGAAATCAGCAGAAGAAAAAGTTTGAAGCTTGCGCGACGTGCGGGAAGAATCATACTGGGGTATGTTTGAAGGGAAGGAGGGCGTGTTTCAACTGTGGTCAGGAGGGGCACATTGCACCGAATTGTTTTAGCCCGAAGAAGGGAGCATGTTTTACCTGCGGTTCAAAGGATCACATGGCTCGTGATTTCCCCAAGATGCCAGCAGGAAGCGCAAATGGTGGAAAAGGAAACAACAACGGTGGTGGTGCATTGACTATCTCTGGACTAACACAGTTAAGCCGACCTACAGTGAGGACTTTCAATATGATCATGCAGGATGATGTACAATCTAAGGATGTGGTGTCAGGTATCATTCCGATTAATGGTATTAATGCTTATGTACTATTTGATTCAGGTGCTACTTGTTCATTTATATCCAATGAATTTGCTCAGAACTTAGATTTGCCTCAGGAAGAATTAGAATTTCCCTTAAGTATTGAGATTGCGAATAGAGAAGTGATTCCTATTAGATTTGTGTATAGGAATTATAGAGTGGTTATAAAGGGTCACGAGATGATGGTAGATTTAATACCGATAAGACTTGGTGAATTTGATGTTAATATGGGAATGGATTGGTTATTCAATTACGGAGCAGTAATTGATTGCCAAAGGAAGTGTGTTAACCTTATGACTCCGTCAAAGGTTGTGTTTTATGGCAACAAGTCTCCTCGATAAGCAAGTTGTCTGATGGTGATGCAAGCCAAGAAGTTGTTGAGACAAGGATGTGTAGGATACTTAGCCTACATAGTCAGTACACAGAAGAAGAGTACGAAGTTAGAAGAAATACCGATCATAAGAGATTTTGTAGATGTATTTCCAGATGATTTGCTGGGTCTTCCGCTGGATCGACAAATCGAGTTCGTGATTGATTTACTACCAGGAATGGCCACGATAGCTAACGTACCATACAGAATGGCCCCGGTAGAGATGAAGGAGTTGATGGTGCAGTTACAAGAATTGCTCAATAAGAAGTATATTTAGCCACGTGTTTCGCCATGTGGAGCACCGGTGTTGTTTGTTAAGAAGAAAGACGGATCGATGCGGCTCTGCATTGATTACCGAGAATTGAATAAAGTCACGATTAAAAATAAGTATCCATTACCTAGAATCGATGACTTGTTCAATCAGTTGAAGGGAGCTAGGTATTTCTCTAAGATAGACTTGAGAAGTGGTTATCATCTGTTGAAGGTAAGGCCGGAGGATGTACCAAAAATAGCGTTCAAAACTCGGTATGGTCATTACCAGTTTTTGGTTATGTCTTTTGGTTTAACTAATGCACCTGCAACGTTCATGGATTTGATGAACAGGGTGTTTAAACCATTCTTAGACAAATTTGTTATGGTGTTTATTGATGATATATTGGTATATTCAAAAACCAAAGAGGGACATGTTGAACACTTGAGATTGACGTTGAGAAAAGTTAAATTGTACGCAAAATTTTCAAAATGTGAATTTTGGTAAGAATGTGTACAGTTTCTCGGACACGTTATTGATAAGGACGGAATTCGGTAGATCCATCAAAGGTTGAAGTTGTAATAAACTGGGATCAACCGAAGACACCGTCAGAAGTAAGGAGTTTTTTAGGATTGGTGGGTTACAACAGGCGTTTTATTCAAGACTTTTCCAAGATCGCGACTCCGTTGACGAACTTAACTAGGAAGGCGGTTAAGTTTGTTTGGATAGAGAAGTGTGAGGAAAGTTTTTGAGATTTAAAGAATAGGTTGAGCTCTGCACCTGTGTTGTCATTGCCTGATAATACAGGAAATTTTGTGGTGTATAGTGACGCATCACATAAAGGACTAGGTTGTGTGCTTATGCAGAATGGCAGAGTTATTGTGTATGCATCACGTTAGTTGAAAGACTACGAGAAAGGGTATCCGACTCATGACTTAGAGTTGGCGGCGGTGGTGTTTGCCCTGAAAATTTGGAGACATTATCTTTATGGAGAGAGGTGTGAGATATATACCGACCATAAAAGTCTGAAGTATATCTTTACAGAAAAAGACTTGAACATGCGACAAAGAAGATGGTTGGAGTTGATCAAAGACTACGACTGCGAGATTTTCTATCATCCCAGAAAGGCAAATGTTGTTGCTGATGCTTTAAGTAGGAAGGGATGGGAGAAGTTAATGATGTTGACTGCTCAAGAAAAACTAGTGTCGGAAATGGCTAAGATGGTGTTGGAAATTAAATTTTCGACAGAATCGGATGAAAAGTTGTTCAAGATGGGAAACAATTCAACGTTGGTAGATAAGGTGAAAAATGCACAACTTCAGGATGAAGACTGCGAAAAGATGAAACAGAAAGTATCTAAAGGTGAGGAAAACAAATTCAAAATCTATTTGGAAGGGTTACTTCGATTCGAAGGGAGAATTTGGGTTCCGCCAGTACTAGAAGTTAAAGAGGAAATTCTGAGTGAAGCTCACAACTCAAGGTATTCGATTCACCCTGGGAGTACAAAGATGTACCAGGATCTTAAACATCATTTTTGCTGGCCAAATATAAAAAAGTATGTGGTTGAGTGTGTGGAAAAATGCTTAACGTGTCAGAAAGTCAAAGTTGAACATCAAAGGCCAAGCAGATTGTTACAACCGTTGGAGATACCAGAATGGAAATGGGAGCACATCACAATGGATTTTGTGGTAGGTCTTCCAATGACTTAGCAAGGTTATGACGCCATTTGGGTGATTGTCAATCGACTGACGAAGTCGGCACACTTTTTGCCAATCAAGATTAGATTTACCTTAGATCTGTTAGCAAAATTGTACGTGAAGGAAATTGTGTCATGACACGGTGTACCAGTGTCCATTGTATCAAACAGAGATCCACGTTTCACATCTAATTTCTGGAAACGATTACAAGAATGTTTGGGAACACAACTGAGAATGAGCACAACGTACCATCCTCAGACCGACGGACAAAGTGAGAGAACCATCCAAACACTAGAAGATATGCTCATAGCATGTATCATGGATTTTAAAGGGAATTGGGATGATCATTTACCGTTGGTAGAATTTGCCTATTATAATAGTTACCATGCGAGTATTGGCATGTCACCTTACGAAGCGTTATACGGCAGGAAATGCAGAACTCCGTTATGCTGGGATGAGGTAGGTGGACATCAGCTATTGGGTCCAAAATTGGTATGGTAGACTGTTGAGATCATCAAAGTGATTCGAGCAAGATTGATAGTCGCACAAGATATACAGAAGAAATATGACGATCAACATCGACAAAATCGGGAATTCGATGTCGGTAGTTATGTTTTCTTGGAAGTGTCTCCCTAGAAGGAAAAAATTCAGTTTGGCAAGAAGGGAAAATTAAGCCCTAAGTTTATAGGACCTTTCAAAGTGCTTCGACGGGTTGGTGAAGTAGCGTACGAGGTAGCTTTACCTCTGGAATTGGAGTATATTCATAATATTTTCCATGTATCAATGTTGAGGCCATATAAGCCTGACTATAAACATGTTATAGAGTATGAGCCCTTACAATTTGAGAAAGATTTGTCATATGAAGAAGTCACTGTTCAAATTGTAGACAGAAAAGAGCAAGTACTGAGGAATAAGGTAATATCTTCTATTAAGGTAATCTGGAAGAACCGCAATACTTAGGAAGCCACGTGGGAACTTGAAAGCGTTATGATGAAGAATTATCCTCAATTGTTTACTTGATTTTGTATAGCAATTCTGGGGACAGAATCTTGTTAAGGAGGGAAGAATGTAACGAATAAATATTTCGAGTTGTGATTCTGCGGACAGAATCCTTTTAAGGAGGGAAGGATGTAACGATCGAGAAATTTGTAATTTAATTTAAATATTTATTGAATTAAATAAATATTTTAAATAATCTATTTATTGAGGAAAATAAACAATTGATGAGTTGTGGTGAATTAATTTAGTAACTAAATTGATTAATGTTAATTAAATTGAGTATTGATAATTTTATCTGAAGGATTTAATTTAAGGAAATAATTAAATTAAATCAATTGCTTAATATTTAAGAAAATAATTAAACTAAATGAATTGTTAAATTTAATGGAAATAAATAAATTAAATAAAGTGATATGTCTAATTTATTAATTAAATTAGATATATAATTATTTATTATTCATAAAAGTAATTATAATAGAAATTATTTTAATTACCATTACAAGTTATTTAAATTAATTAAGCTAAAGTTATTTAATTAGCTAGAGTGTGACACATGAAATCATATAATATAAATAATATAATAATAAACTAGTTTGGGGGTTTGTGGTAGCTAAACAAGGCCTTGTGGCCTTTGGCTTATTCAACTGACGTCTTTTATTTTTTTAACTGAAAGAGAACGTGGGTTAGTGGGAGGCTAGTTTATTTTCTACGCTTCTTATTTTCTCCTAAGGCTTAAGAACAGAGTTTTGAGGGAAAGCTTGGAAGAAGAGAGAAAAGAAACACAGTGATATTGGGGGGTAAGGGAAGAAGGGTTTTGGGGAAAGGATTGATCTCAAGTTTACTAGCATACACTTAAGGGTTAAGATATAAATTTCTTCTAACTTATATGTTTTGATTTCTTTGTGGGTTTTCCCTAAAAACTCATAAATATGATTGAATTGTATATATATATATATATATATATATATATATATATATATATATATATATATATACTTGCACATATGGATTATAAACTGATAATCATCATATATGGTTGTAGTAAGAGAATCCGTGAAAATTATGTTAGTATTATTGAGTTTTTGGGAAAAGGGATGAAATTGGGTGGATGATTTTCTAAGATAATTGGTAGTTATGTTGTAAAGGGTTATAATCTGTTATGTGTTGTTTTCAAGTGATTTTAAAGTATTAAATTCATATAATTTGGGTTGTAGTAGTAAATGTCATGTAACAATGTTTATGTTGTTGGATATGGCTTAGAAAGTACCAAAATTTATGCCCTATATGTGTTGTAATATCCAAATTGAAGTTAGAATATGTTTGTATGTTACGAAACGAAAGCGGCGTACTTGGAATCGTGTCAATTGATGGAGAAACGAATTCGTGGTGATCGAATTCGCTAATAGTGTAAAAATGATGAAATTTGGAAAAAATTGGGATTTTGATCCTTCAAAATTGTATATATATGAGTGTTTATGTTGTTATTATGTGGTATTGCATGTTTATGGATGTTATAATAGAGTTTTAGATGTTTAGGTTTGTGAAATTTGTAGTGTTTTGGTTTGTTTTGGGTTTCAGCCGTGTAGTAGAGAGCAACTCGCCATAGGTTTAGTATGTGAGCCAAGACAACCGCACTAATTGGTTTTCTCTGACGAAGCCCCAGTCTTGTCAATTGGTACCAAGTCTTAGAGAGGCAAGGGACAACGCCTTGGCTTGTTGAGTAATTGAGCCTAGGAAGTGACTTCTGCCTATTTGCAGGTCATGTGTATCGAATTATATTAGTTTAACATGCATGTTAATGATGTCGAGGCATAACATAAACTACAATAACAGATTATCATGCGTTATAATACAAAGTGTAAAAGACTTTTAAGTGATTGTTAATTGAGTTATATAATGAAACTAAAAGTGATGTTTTTAAAAGTTAGAGATGAACGATTAAGTTAAGTTGGCTCGTAGTGAGATTTCAGATTCGTTAAGTGTGTTAACCTACGTGGTTAGATGCTAAGTTAAGGTTATGACCTAAATGATGGTTTAAACCCAAAAGCTAATATTCATACAACTAATTGTTGTTGCGATTTCAATGATATATGTAGGGTAATTGGCGAATATTACATTTGTGTAGCTTACATACAAGGCAAGTTTCTAAACCTTACCTCTTTACATTGAGCAAGTTTTTATCCTAAACTTTTATTCAACAAGCTTTCTAACTTCATTCTTCTATTAATGAATGCAAGTTCGTAAACTTTAATTAAGCAAAATTATTGATTTTATTCTTATATACGATTGAATAAGCTATTGTAACCTATTTCGTTACATCGAATGAGTTTCACATTTCTGTTTCTTATTATTGTTATTCAGAATTTGTATTACTTTAATTCATTGCTTCAAATGAGACTGTTCTAACTCATTTGCATGTAGCACTCTGCATGAATTCTATGTTTACCCAAATGTATATTGTTATTATTAATCTTTGATCTAAATAGCCTTGTTCAGTTATAAATTCTTGTATCAAACCCTTATTGATGTAAATTGTATAGTGTTCTAAAATTCTAGAAACACTGATAAGCTAGTTCCAAACTAAACTTTCTTTAGTGCAGCAATTCTAAATTCAAACTGAGACAAACAACCCTAACATAGGGGATTTTGTACGTGTAACGTTTAGATGTTTGTGCACAATACATGGTACAAAGGGCTGATCCCCCTAAGTACATTAAGAAGGGTCCGTATAGTCTAAATGACTGTTAAGGTTGGGTAATAATATCTTAGTACCGGGGTCATAGTTCGTGGTATTAAGACTGTTAGATAATTAAAGTTTGAACTTGTTTTCTATTTTGGTTCATCGAACAAGTTCTTTATTGTTCAGCTTTCATTGTTCACTCTCATGTTGCTATCATTACTACTTTCTATATCAGTGAGCATTTGTTTGCTCACTCTTGCAATTAACATTGCAGCTAAAGTGGAGAAAGTCGATGAACCATCTACTAGAAAAGGAAAGGGAAAATTGTCCAAGTGCTGAAGACTTATAAGAAATTATTTAAATGTTTTACGTTTCAAGATTTGTTTTATTTTATGATTTATTCCGCAAACTAATGTAATAAATATAAGGTTAGATTACCTGGGATTATTTTGAGATGATGATGTAACCCTTTAATGGGAAGGATTATTATTTAAGTTATTTAAGTTATGTCTTTATCCTTTATGATGGGTAGTTAGATGTAATGGTTTTGGATAGTGAGCACTAAATCCTGTGGGAATGGAGTACCTGAATTTGGGGGTGTCAAAAAAATTACACATCTTCTTCCACCAGCCAACCTTAATGGGAGGGGTTTCAATGATACTCGGAAGTGTGCTTATCATGCCGGGGCACCTGGACATGATACTCAAGATTGTTGGGCCTTGAAACACAAGATCCAAGATTTGATAGACAATGGTGAGATTATGGTTACCAAACCAGATCAATATCATGTGCAAGACAACCCTCTTCCTCCACACAAAGAAGAAGAGGTTAATATGATTAGTTGGAGCAGTGGACAGAGTTCCAATTTTAATGGTGAATCGTCCCAGACCATCAAAGACGGTGTTAAAAGATGGGATTGTGCAAAGTTCTAATTTGTTATGGAACGAAAGATGAAAGCTCTTTGTAAGCAAGTTAAACAATTGGAAGAACTGGTGATCCATCAGCATCAAGTCACACGCAAGTTAGTCAGCCAGGAGCATGCCTATCTCCTTCCTTTGTTATGAATGCTTCATCACCACCTTCAGAAAGTGAAGCACTGGAGGACAAGGTTTGTTTCTGAATATCTGTCCTTATGCCACTTTGGTGAAGATGAATGTCAATCACAAGCGGATCCGAAGTAGCCATACGGTTATCAAAGCTTTTAATGGGTCCCGATGAAACGACGTTGGAGAGATTGAATTACCAGTGGAGATTGGTCCAAATACATTCAATGTATCATTTCATGTCCTCAAGATAGATTCAGGATATAACCTGCTATTGGGGAGACCATGGATTCACATGGCTGGAGCCGTTCCTTCTACACTTCATCAACAACTTAAATACATTGTCAACAATAGCCTAGTCACTGTCAACGTTGAGCCAGAATGTCCTGAACAAGGAAACCTACCACTCATCAGCTTCAATTCAGAAGTTGAGATGACCAGTTTTCATACTTTGGAAGTGAGCAACACATAATACCATCCTATTGGAGCGCCACTTCCCGTACCCAAGATTTCTGCTGAAGTAATGGCAGCTACCCAAGAAATGATGTCATTGGGTCATCACCGACAAATTTGGGTAAAATCAATAGGTATTAAGCACCCAATTCAAATGTCCATTCAAACCGGGACAGCTGGATTAGGCTATTCTGCCAGTTCCAGTTATAGAAATCCTCATAAGCACAAGCAGATTCCTCAAGCTTCTGCCACACAACGATTTTCTCCAAATGCACCTCATGAGCTGATACAGTCTCCAGTAAAGGTGTCAGCCCATGTTATTGCAATGCTATTTCCCAAACCAGTACCATTTAAAGCAAAAGAGGTCCTGATTCCTGATCCCAAAGTGGAAGAAAGGGAATGGAAATGTAAACATGACATCGCTCTGATGATGTCAGGCGTACACATCATTGTGCATGATGAACATACAAATAGATACACCCCAAACGATGATTGCCCAAATGTTATGGTCATCATTCGGGAAAAGGAGGACAATTGCAGCCCCTCCATCACTGCAGTCCATCGGGACTTTACCCTCGACAATTGGAGCAGCACTCCATGCATTGGTCGACGAGGGTAAAATGGGCAGAAAATCCCTACGCCCTGTAGATAACTTTAATTGCTTACTTTCTTGTACAGTATTAGTAGTTATTTTATCAATACATGTTAACAATTTTGTATGATTAAATAGTTTCATATATTTAATGAAAGCATATTTTGTTTCAGGACTCTGAATTTAGATGTGCATGTACTTGCTGATGAGGTGCCTTTTCTCCACAAGGACTGTAACTTTGATGAAAAGTTGGACTCAGACTTGATGAAAATCAAAGAGGACATTGAGATACCTCAGGAGATTAAGGAATGGGTCAAAGACAAACCTAAACCTAATCTTTATCAAACCATTTCTTTCAATCTCAGAACCTTAGAAAGCCCTAAGTTAATACAGATTGGTTCAGACCTCACCCCAAACCAATAGAGTGACATGGTTGCACTACTAACCCAATTCCAGGATGTGTTTGCATGGTCTCATGAAGAAATGGAGGGTTTGTCCACTAACATTGTCCTTCATCGCCTTCCATTAAAGAGGGATTCAAGCTAGTCAGGCAGAAGCTCAGGCGATTAAAACCTGAGTGGAGTTTAAAAGTGAAAGAAGAAATTGTGAAACAATTTCAAGCTGGCATTATCATGGTGTCTACATATCCGAAATGGATATCCAACATAGTTCCCATGCCTAAACCAGAAGGAAAGGTGCGAGTTTGCGTGGATTACCAGGATCTAAACAAAGCTTGCCTTAAAGATAGCTTTCCCGTGCCCTTTATCCACATTCTCATTGACAATACCGCTCAATACGGCATGTACTCATATGCGGATTTCTTCGCGGGGTATCATCTGATTATGGTCGTTGATGAGGATCGTGAGAAAACTACTTTAATCATGCCTTGGGGAACCTTCTGCTGTAGATAATTGTCATTCGACCTCATTAATGCTGGAGCAATCTATCAGCGAGCTATGATGGCTCTTTTCCACGATTTCATGCATAAGGAGATAGATATCTACGTCAATGACATTATAGTCAAATCCCGAAGGGAGGAAGACCACCTTGACCATCTTAAAAAGCTCTTCAACAGGTTGCATAAGTACAACTTGAAGTTGAATCCAGCCAAGTGCATCTTTGGCGTTAAATTAGGCAAGTTGCTAGGTTTCCTAGTCAGCCACAAAGGGATTGAGCTAGATACCACCAAAATCAAGGCCATCAAGGAAATGCCCATTCCTTAGACAGAGAAGGAAATTCGAGGATTTTTGGGAAGAATCAATTTCATTAGCAGGTTTATCTCTCAACTCACAGCAACCTGTGAACCCATTTTCAAATTATTAAGGAAGAAATCCTCTATGAAATGGAACGATGAGTGTCAGAAAGCCTTCCTTACAATCAAAGAGCTACTAGTTAACGCTCCTGTTTTGGTACCTCTCAGGGATGATGTTTGTGACGCCCCCAAAATAGGTATACATCACCCATCTTAAGTCGCCAAATACATGGTACAAAATTCAATTACAACTTAATTATACAACAGTTGTGACGCCCCCAAAATAGGTATACATCACCTATTCAGAGTCGCCAAATACATGGTACAAAATACAAATACAATCTTAAATATACAACATAAGCTGTGAGTTTTAATACAAACATTGTCTTCTAGACAGTATTAAAACTTAAAATAAGTCCTCAATACATTTATTAACACACTATTTCACAGAATAGGGAAGACTACTAATGCTATCCTCTGGACCATTACTCCGTTCCCCGACTCGTCCCAGCTAAATTCTCATTTCCTGAAGAGAATAGTGACAAAAAGGGTGAGCTCAACTAGCCCAGTAAGAAATATTATGACTAAGATAATGCAGAATAAATTATCATTAGTCTTCAACAATGTTAAACTGATAAAATATAATAGACATCAAGTTTAACTGCAGCGGAATAAGCAATCCATTAAAAGAGTCAAGTAGAGAATAAATTCTACTATCTTTTATGATTTAAAAAGTTTTTCATCACTTTTATCGCTGGGACTCAGCTTAATAAATAATCCACATCATCTCTGCACTACGACGAAGGATATTCATTAGTATCACGACCACAAATTATCCATGCACTTCGGGCCAAGGATATTTGTGTATTCATCAATGGTCATGATCATGCCAACAACTGTCCATCAATGCACTACGGGCCAATGAGGGCTTTTATCACATCATTTGTAGCATTACGGTCATGATTATACCGATAATCCCTGGTCATAATCATACCAAGTCCATCTATGCACTACAGGCCACAGTTGACTGTCAAAAAAAATATAAACATGAGGATGATGACAATGATATAAGAATTCAATAAAACAAGTTCATGAATTATTTTATTCAGGAACTAATAACGTCCAAATTGTCAACATGATACTTATTTGTAGAGTAAAATTCAAGAATGCTCGAGAAGAATATTTCCATGAAAAGATTTGGATGACGAAGTAAATATGAAGGATATTCCACTAATTTCATGGAGTATAGAAGTCAAAACTTTAACCAAATTGAGTATAATAAAGAATGGAATAACAAAAGAAATCACCATGCATGCGGTACTCAGATAGAGCGCTTTATTCCAATGGAATAATAAATAACGGAACCAAATCGGTGAAATTACGCAAGCGGGATGTTCTAACAGGATAATAAAGAATGGAATAACAACAGAAATCACCATGTATGCGGTACTTCGAATAGACAGGTTATTCCAACAGAATAATAAATAACGGAATTAGGTCTAGCGTAAAACGCACAGACAGGATATTCAAATAAAATAATAAAGATGGAACCAGGTCCGGCGTAAAACGCACAGACAATATATTCCAACAGAATAATAAAAACGGAATCAGGTCTGGCGTAAAACGCATAGACAGGATGTTCCAACAGAATAATAAAGAATGAAATAATAACAGAAATCACCAAGTATAGGGTAGACAGCATATACAGGTTATTCCAAATGAATAATAAAGAATGGAATAACAGAAGTTCTCTTCATGAATATGAAAAAAATAATACCCCTTACCTTATAAAGAAGAGTACTCCGACGGTAGGGCGGGTATATACTTGAAGAAACTTGCACTACGCTCAAAGCTTTCTTAAACGCTAAAGAAATACGCTCAAGATAGAAGAATAATTCTCTCTACAGTTTCTCTCTCTAGAGTTTCAGTGAATTCATAAGAAATAATGAAGGAATTAGCTTCTATTTATAGAAGAATGGACTGAATAGTAACCAATTCATGAACGGTCCAGATCGATTGACTTTAAACGGACGGTCCAGATTGGTTTACAATAAAATATAATATATTCTATTTATAATCTAATAAATCGAATAACTTTTAAAATAATTTTACTATGCAAACACTATGCAGGCACTATGTAAACACTATGCATAATAAAATATAATATATTCTAATTATTGACTAATAAAACAGATAACTTTATAAAAATATTCTATTTTATATAAAAAGATTTTACTATTAGCCTAATAAAACGAATAACTTTATAAAAGTATTCTATTTTATATTAAAAGCTTTTATGTTTTATTACATTAATAATACTAATAAAATAAAACTTCATCATTATTATTATTATTCACACTATTAATCGACTGTGTCGTTCCCGAGAAAGAGGGGCTTTCAATAAGGATTTCTCCCTATTGGTAGCCGCAATTAGGTGACCAAACCTCTCCTCGCGTAACTTCAGACATCGTTAATATTGCAAATAATAATATTAATAAATCTGTCATCTCAATTATTGATTTAATAATATATAAAATATCGACAATAATTGAATAAAACTGAATGACTTCTCACGTAAGCATCAATAATCAATACTGTGTGCTACTATGCAACCACGCGTATTATTGTACTTTTACTACCGAGTAGTTCAACAGTATTAACGGAAAAAGTTTCGCCATTATTTTCAATAAAATATTTTTGTCATTTTCTCAATCCGACATTAATTTTGTTGTGGGGTCCCTCAATGATTGTGCCGTCGTACGAATATTCCCTGTTAAAATGAATATTCCC
The DNA here is from genome assembly GCA_020205615.1 of Panax quinquefolius. Classification (NCBI taxonomy): domain Eukaryota; kingdom Viridiplantae; phylum Streptophyta; class Magnoliopsida; order Apiales; family Araliaceae; genus Panax; species Panax quinquefolius. The sequence goes on from CM035158.1 coordinate 82,969,945, forward strand.
CGACCAATCGAATATTATATAACAACTTGCGTACTTTGCAAAATTTATAAATATTACCCACAACTATAACATAATATCAAATTCATTTCATAATATTCAAAAATGATAATTATAGAAAATTCATCTTTATTCATGAAAGTTGGGGTCATACAATCTCCCCTTCTTATGAAATTTCGCCCTCGAAATTAGGGTACGTACCTGATATGTCGAAGAGGTAAGGATACCTTGATTTTATTTTAGATTCTAACTCCCAGGTCATTTCCTCAACATCGTGGTTCCTCCATAAAACTTTGACTTTAGGTATAACCTTGGAGCGTAGAATATGTTCCTTCTTATCCATGATTTGAACAGGAACCTCTTCATATGTTAAATCTTCCGCTATTTCGTCTGATTCTAACTCAATAATGTGGTTCAGGTCTTTAACATATTTACGTAACATGGATATATGAAAAACGTTATGAACACAAGACATACTTGGCGGTAAAGCGAGTCTATAGGCTACAGTCCCTACTCGATCGATGATTAAAAATGGGCCAATGAATTGAGGATTGAGCTTTCCTCTCTTTCCAAATCTTGTAACTCCTTTCTATGGAGCAACACGTAACAACACATGATCTCCAATATCGAATTCCATGTCCTTTCGATGAAGATCAGCATAACTCTTTTGTCGGTCTTGTGAGGTTTTTATATGTTGTCGAATTATTTGAATCTTTTCCATAGTCATACATACCAACTTCGGTCCCAACAACATTGCTTCACCCACCTCATCTCAGCATACTAGAGAACGACACTTTCTTCCATACAACGCTTCGAATGGAGTCATGCCAATAATTGCTTGATAACAGTTGTTGTATGAAAACTCCACCAACGGTAAGAACTTGTCCCAACTTCCCTTGAAGTCGAGGACACAGAGTCTTAATAAATCTTCAAGAGTTTGAATAGTCCCTCTCGATTGTCGTCAAAATCCGTCGAGGATGATATCGAACTAAATCGTAAGTCCGTGCCCATAGCTTTTTTGCAAACTAACCCAAAATCGTGAAGTGAATCTTGGGTCTCGATCAGAAACTATGGATACTGGCATACCATGCAATCTTACAACCTCGTTTATGTACATACGAGCAAGATGTTAAAGTGTATAAGTTTCTCATATAGGTAAGAAATGAGCAAACTTGGTCAATCTATCAACAATGACCCAAATTGCATCTATGCCTTGAGAAACCTTGGGAAGACCAGTTACGAAATCCATGGTAATGTGCTCCCACTTCCATTCTGGAATTTCAAGTGGTTGCAATGGACCTTTTGGTACTTGATGCTCCGCCTTGACTCGTTGACAAGTTAGACACCTTGAGATAAATAGCGCTATCTCTCTCTACATATTGCTCCACCAAAATGTATGACAAAGATCACGATACATTTTGGTACTCCCAGGATGGATTGCAAATGGTGTGTTGTGCACCTCCATCATGATTTTATACTTCAAATCAGGGTCGTTAGGAACACAAAGTCTGGAGTTGACTCGAAGTATTCCTTCTTCATCGATTCTTGCTTCCAGTATAGCACCTTCTTGCACTTTCTTCCTTATACGCATCAGCTCTAGGTCTGTAGTTTGAGCATCTTTAACTTTATCGATTAAAGTCGGTTCTATTCGTATATTCGCCATCATCACATGGGTCCCTGGAGTCTTTAACTCTATCTCCATCGTTTGTAAGTCACATAAAATGGGCCTTTGCGTTGACAATATCGCACTCGTACCCGCATATGATCTTCTACTCAATGCATCAGCTACCACGTTCGCTTTTCCAGGATGGTATTGGATGGTATGATCATAATCTTTTAATAGTTCAAGCCAATGTCGTTGTCGCATGTTGAGTTCCTTTTGAGTGAAGAAATATTTGAGGCTTTTATGATCCGAAAAGATCTCCACTTTCTCCCCATACAAGTAATGCCTCCAAATTTTAAGTGCGAAGACAACAGCTTCCCACTCTAGATCATGAGTAGGATAATTTCTCTCATATTCTTTGAGTTGTCGAGAGGCATAGGCTATGACATTCCCATGTTGCATGAGAACACATCCTAACCCTTTGCCTGAAGCATCACTGTAGATGATAAATCCCTCCGAGCTAGATGGTATTGTCAGAACATGTACTGAAATGAGTCTTCTCTTGAGTTCTTGAAAACTCTTCTCACATTCCTTGTTCCATCCAAGTTTTCTATCTTTCCAAGTCAGCTGAGTTAAGGGAGTAGCAATTCGAGAAATCCCTTCTACAAATCTCCGATAATAACTAGCTAAGCCGAGAAAGCTACGTACTTCGGTCACTGATTTAGGTTGCTCCCAGCTTTGAATAGCTTCAATCTTTGCTGGGTTAACATATATTCTATGACTTGATACCATGTGCCCAAGGAATACTACTTCCTCAAGCCAGAACTTTCATTTCTTCAACTTGGCATAAAGCTTTTATTGACGAAGCTTTTGGAGTATCAGCCTCAAGTGTTGCTCATGATCTTCAGGGCTTTTGGAATAAATAAGGATGTCATCAATAAAGACGACCACAAAGTGATTCAAATATTCCTTGAATACTTGGTTCATCATATCCATGAAGGCAGCAGGAGCATTAGTCAATCCAAAAGACATGACTAGGAATTTATAATGCCCGTACCGAGTTCTGAAAGCTGTCTTTGGAATGTCATCGGTTCTAATCTTCAATTGGTAATATCCGGAACGAAGATCAATCTTTGAAAAGAATTTGGCGCCTTGCAACTGGTCAAACAGGTCATCAATACGTGGCAATGGGTACCTATTTTTGATGGTGACATGATTCAACTCCCGATAATCAAAACAGAGTCACATACTCCCATCTTTCTTCTTCACGAATAGAACAGGAGCACCCCAAGGAGAAGTACTAGGACGAATGAAACCGATGTCTAACAATTCTTGCAGTTGGGTCTTTAACTCCTGAAGTTCAATAGGAGCCATTCGATATGGGGCTTTGGAAATAGGTTTTGTACCAGGTTCAAGGTCAATACAAAATTCAATTTCATGCTCTGACGGTAGGCCAGGAAGTTCTTCAGGGAATACGTCAGGAAATTCATTAACAATAGAAATATCATTCAAAACTGACGTATTTTTGTTTAGATCCGTGACATGAGCTAAGAAAGCTTGACATCCGTTTTTTAATAAACGAATAACTTTAGGGCTTGAGATGACAGTGATTGATTTTAATGGTTTGGTTGCTTGAATTCAAATAATAGGTTGATTAGGAATATGAAAGCTAACAACCTTACGAAAATAATCAATTTTTGCATGATGAGTGGTTAACCAATCAATCCCTAGAATTACGTCAAATGCAAGTATTTTCAATGAAATAAGATCAATAGGTAATGTGAGGGTACTGATTTGAACCAAACAAGACTTATAAATAGTGGATGTAATGAAGGTTTCTCCCAACGGAGTTTCAACAGATAAGTCAAAGTCCAATTTCTCTGGAGTTAAATTTAAACGTTGAGCGCAAGTAGGAGAAATAAAGGAATGGGTAGAACCGGTATCAAATAAGGTATATACTTCTCTAGAGTTTATGATAAGCTTACCCGTGATGACCTCATTCGGGTTCCTTGCTTTCTGGGAGGTCATGACAAACGCTCTCCCTTGCACTACTGGCTTTGATTTTTCTGGGGCGTCTTTTGGTGCCTCCATCCTAGCTGAACTTGTCTTCGGTGAACGACAAAATAGGGTTAGGTGACCTTCTCTTCCACAATTATAACATGCTTTGGACGGCATCACACAGTTTGGACTGATGTGTCCCTCCCCTCCACATTTGAAGCATACGATAGGTGGACGTTCTCCTTCTTTAACAACAGGTGCTGATGTTGACGTCTTTCCATCATTGTTGAATCTCCTCTTCTTGAAATGTCCATTCTTATTGCTTTGGCCATGATTACCACCGAAGTGGTTACCATTTCTGGCATGTTGATTCCCTCCACGCTTATTGTCATCGCTTCGATGACTGTTATCACTGGTATTATCATTTTTCCAGCTACTCTCTTTTGGTTGGGTTGACTCATTATCGCACTCCAATAACTGAGCCCTATTAACAACATCTGAATACAAACACAGTTTATGAGAGATAAGATATTGACGTATCTCAGGTTTCAAACCTCTTAGAAACATTCGCGTTATTCTCTCCTCATTATCAACCAAATGGGGACTTAAAACCGGATTTCGGCAAACTTGGCTTCGTACTGCGACACGGTCATGTTGTTTTGCTACAGTTTAATGAACTCTACTTCTTTCATGTGACGACTACTTTTGGGAAAGTACTTGTCGTTGAACAGTTCTTGAAACTTTTCCCAAGACATCTTCAGTGCGGCAGGTTGAGTACGCTTTACAGATTCCCACCAGTAATCTGCCTCTTCCCGCAACATGAAGGTGGCAAAGGGAACCTTTTTCTCCTCGGAGCAACCCAAGACATTAAATATCTTGTTGATCTGTTTTATCCACGTCTCCGCCTTAAGTGGTTTTGGCTCTCCAAAAAACTCTGGTGGTCCCAGCTCCTTGAACTGTTTGGCGGTGACCGTCCGAGAGTTGCAAGTGTTTCCACCTGCATTTTGGATAGGAGCCGCTCTCGCCTAATGTTGCATGAATTGTATGAAGCCTCGGAAATTCCATCGTTCATCATTTGGTCAGTGTTGTTGTTTGCATGAGGATTGTCGTCTTCCTGATGCACATTGTCCTGGTTATTGATCTGTGGAGACTCAACGGTCTCCTGTGCTCCATTGATGTTCTCAACATTCTCGGATGCCATTTTCAAATACTGCCACAAAACAAGGGTTAATTAACATATCACATATTATCCCTATACTTTGACCGACCAATTAAATACAAAATAAACTTAGGTATATCATACTAGCGAAGGAATTCCCTGTAACGACCGAGAAATTCAGATCTTATTGTAAAATGATTTTATTAACTTAAATAATAATAAAATTATATTCTATGTGATATCAAGGTGGTTGTCATTCTATAACCTATTGATATTGGAGTATTGTAGTATTTGAGCTACGTGAAGGAATTAAAGTGTTTGAATTTTCAAGACGAAAATAAAAGTTTTTCGAGAAATTTTCTGAAAAACACTATTTATCGGTATTTGCTCGAGAATTATTTTTGAAATTCTGAGAAATACGTAATGATAGAATATCAAGGTAAGACGGATTAGGTAATAATAATCTAATTATGGAAAATGTAATATTTCGCTTGTGGACTTAATTCGAGAATATTGAAGTATTAGTAAGTAAGTATTAATTGTATGATGCTTAGGTGTTGTACAAGGGAAGGAAAATGAGTATAATACAAAGTATTATACTAGTTTGTATGAAGGAAGGAATATCGTATATAATTAAATTGTATAGGAAGTATAATACGAGAATAATACATAAACAATATATATATATATATATATATATATATGTATTAAGTAATGTTAATGGACTTGGAAGATTTGTTAACAATTGGTACAAGCCCAAGTGAATTAAATGTTAAGGCCCAATATTAACTAATGAAAAAGTGAATGCAAAGCTCAAAGGTTAAGTTAATTAAGCCCAAGCTAGAATCCATGAGTTGTTTGACCCATGGGGCAAACCATATTATTATGGTTAAATCGTGGTTATCAAGTATATTAAGTGGTGACCAAGTGTTAGAAGTAATGACCAAGTTAATGTGGTGCTCAAGTTAATGTAATGACCAGGTAAAAGAATTAATGGCCAAGAAAGGGATAAGACGTGTGCTAGCCCAATAATGAATAGTATGGAGGTGATTTAAGGAGGTGGGATTTGTTTAAAGATTAAACTACCCTAACCTTTACAATTCAATAAATAGAGAAGGAATGCTACCTATTTAGCACTTGTTCAAATAATCCAACACTTGCAAAGTGCTTAATTGTTAGAGAGTTTAAGTTATAAATAAGTTACTTCCATAAGCCAAGAAGAAGAAGAAGACTACTTACCATGACTTCAAAAGTAAGACCTCTTCTCCAAATTATCTTCTATCTTTATCATGATAGGGTGATAAGAAAAGATGGATTAAGGAACATGAATGTTAAGAAGTAAGAAGAATGTGTAAGTAATGAACTTAAGCCACATAAGTTGGTAATAAGTCATTTAAGCTAGCATAAGTTATAAACTTATGTGAAAAGTATTATGAACTTGTAATGAGTTTATTAATAGAAGTAATATGGAAGTAAAGAATTTGTATGTATATGTATCATATATACATGAATGAAACTATATGTGAAAACATGTTTGCATGATGATTTAAGGACTATAACTTTCTTAAGTTAGAAACAATGAAGCTATAAGTGGTTTATAATGGAATAAGTTATAAGCTCATGAATGAATTAATTCAAAATCCAACAATGAAAATAAGTTGTTGAATTAAGTATGTGAAGAAGTTTATAGAATGAAATAAATGCAAGTGAAGTAATGAACAAATCCTAAGTAATGAAGATTTTCCGGAAATCGCACGATTAGATGATAATCGTCGAATTCGTGAAATTCATGGATTAGAAGTCAAACTTTGAGTTTGAACTCGGAAATGTTATTTTCCAATGGAGACAAGTTATTTCATCATTTAAGAGTTGCGGACTCAAAAATGGTCGAATTCTGACTTAGAACGAAGAAACGAGCGTTGAATGTTCACGAACGTTTATCGTTTACGTTAAAAATGAACCAATTGGTGAATTTTTAGCAAACGAAGGTAAATAGATAAAATTCTTACATGAACCCGTAGATTATGTAATTTGTGAACCGTAGGCTTTTGAACGAGCCAATTCGGACTTATAACGAAGAAGTTATGCTGTCGGGAAGTTCGCAAAAATTTTAAGCTTAAAAAATTTTCTGGTGCAAAGAGTTGGCGCCGCGGCGCCAATCCTAGGCCAAATGATGGCACTGCAACGACATAACAGTAACCGAGCATACTGGAAACTCACATCGCAGCACAAACTATAGCACATTTTGTGGACAGCAGCGCCATGCAAAGTACAAGACCTTCTGCATAGTGGCGCCGCAGCGCGGCCCACTAAGTAAGGACTAGCGCCACAGCGCCAAGTCCGGAACCTCCACAATGTTAACTCGCGCCGCAGCGTGAGCTCTAGTTATAAAGCTGGCACCGCTGCGCCAGTCTTAGAACATGGATAGTGATGAGTGTTTATAAGTACAAAGAAAGATTTGTAATTGATTTAAAAGTAAACAAACTTTAAGGAACATAAAGTAACATTGTTAAAACTTTGTTAAACCTTAGAGATGTTGTATAAAGGTTGAGATAACCTAGTCAAATGAATGTAAGTATAAGGATAAACCGAAATGAATAGTAAATAAATCTAATACACAATTAGATTGAGATGAAGGGTAAGATATAGTTATATATATATTTGGTTATATATGACCTAATGTGAGGCATTATATGATCTTGTATTGTAGAGACTTCAAAGACTTGAACATAAAGTATTTATACAGTAGCAGACGCTAAAGGCAAGTATTCTAACTCTTGTCTCAGTTCAATCTGAACAAGTTTTTGAAGTTCATGTATCCTTACACATGAATTGAAGTATGTTGAAGTTAAAGCCAATTCCTTTGGCTAGACTGGATATATTGAGTGGATTATTGACAATCTATTCATCTGTTACCAACTATTGTATCTTTTGTCAACTACTTGATATGGTTTTTAAAAGAAGACTGAAATGTTAAATAAATGTTTTGTCGGTAAAACGACAGGCACGTGAGGTTGCCAAATAATTAAACGTACATATGTTTAATGGATGTAGTGTTGATCAACATAGAGTACAATAGGCTGATCACCTAGAAGTGCTCGTAAGTAATATCGGGCTTATGGACTTAGTTCCGGGTTGTCCTTTTCAATGAAAGAATGAATACTCGAGGTCTTTGACCGGAGTGTATGTTTTGCTGAATATTATTCATTGTGAAACATTTTGAAAGAAAGAGGAAGTGCTATTTTGAATCATCAATAGTACTTCATAACTATTATTCAGTTATTGAAGATATACGATTCTTATATGTCAAGCACGTTGTTATTGAAATTGTTATACTTGTTGAGCTAGTTATGCTCACTCTTGCTTGAACCATATGAATGCAGCTAAGACTGAACGTCCCGAAGGATCGAATAAGGATAAAGGAAAAGCTAAGGCAGATTATTAAGCTGTCTTGTAATAGTATAGGTCTATTGTTGTAATGTAATTGATAGTATGACAAAGAACCTTTGTAATGGGTATAGAACCTGGGAAATGTAAATATTATTTTGAATATATCGAAGTTATGTTCATTCTTTGAGACTTTTCAATTGAAAGAATGTATGAATGTTTGTACAATATAACACCATCTGTCATGTTGGAAGATACCCGGATTTGGGTGCGTTACAGGTTGGTATCAAAGCTTAAGTTATAAAACATAAGGGGGGAAGTAGAACCTTAAGTCATAACCTTAAGAAAGAATAAAGAAGTAAAAGATGAAACATAACCCGATAAAAATGCATTATATTATGTTATGTGTTTTTGTTATTATACTGACATGTACTATTCAAACTATATTGTTTTATTGTAGATGTCAGGAGAAAATGATATGTATAGGAATATATATGTAGTGAGTGAGGATTCAGTTAATCGGGTAGAGATACTACCACATCCCGTAGCAGTAGAACCAGAGGCGGTGACAATCGAGTCCGAAGACTCGAACGATTTATACTACATGTCTATATTTGATGGCATGCTAGAGGAATAGGTGGACGTGATGTCCTTTGATCAGTTCCACCTACGGAAGAGTTGACTACGGGGGAGTCGATGAAAGCATTGTTTATGCTAGTATTAGATAGAAATGTCCATTACTGCCAAGAGGTTAGGGAGTTGAAAGAGGAACTCCAAGCTGTCCGGGAAGACAAATTGAGTATGGAGGGCATGTGGGAAGAGGAACACGATGATCGTGTTTTTGCCAAGGACAAGGTCCACGAGCTGAAACACGAAGTCTTTGAGCTCAAGCAGGAGCTAAAGACTACGAAACGTAAGGTAGAAAGGATGTCCTATATATATATAGGAGTTCTCATATGGATTTCCAGCAGCAAGTAGCTGGGTATCCGATAGAATAAGGCGCACTTCGACATACTATCACGGGATGTCATTCTTGCTTCATCCGCCACTTAAAGACTTTGAGAATGCCATTCGGCAGATGTAATCTAGCAGTAGCTAGAATAGTTTAGATATGTAAATATTATATATCTAAGTAGTGACATAAAACCCTCTTTTGTATATCAAAGGGTAGTCTTTGTAAATCCCAATTTTTGGAAAGTAATTGCAGGATGGTAATGTAATCAGCTAAGGCTGAGTAATGTAAACAATGTAGTGTTATACTACAAGTTATGAATCAATATAAGTCTTTTATGGAACATATTGAGTAATGAGTATGAGTTATTGTTTTATGACAAATAATAACTAACTAACAAGAAGAAAGTAAAAAAAGATGTGTTGTTTTCTTAACAGTAAAATGCCGCCAAGAAGGAGACAACGAAATCAAGACACTAATGTTAACCAACCGGAAGGTGGTCCGGTTAATCCAATGCAAGAGTTCGTTAATCTTTTAACGGCTGCATTTAATAGAACGGGGGCTAAAGTACCCGTAATTCCGGGAGTAGTACGAGCTACTACTTTTAAACACTTTAAAAGTGTAGGTCCACCGGAGTTCAAAGGAACTACGGACCCTATAGAAGCCCAGACTTGGGTAAAAGAAATCGAGAAAGCATTTGTAATAGCAAATGTTGAGGAGGGTCAAAAGGTTGCCATTGCAACCTATTTGATGAAAGGAGAGGCCAATTTCTAGTGGGAAGTAAACTAGGCTAGGGCCAATATAGGAAACTTAACATGGGAGAGGTTCAAGGAGATTTTCTACGAGAACTATTTTCCCACAAGTATGCAAAGGAGGATGGAAATGAGGTTTCTTGAATTGAAACAAGGGGATATGACAGTTCCCCAGTATGTTGCCAAGTTTAATGAACTGGCACAATTTGCTCCACATCAAGTGGAAATTGAAGTGAGAAAGACAAGATTTTGAGCAGGGCTTGAAACCCTGGCTCTATAGCCGAATTTCTGTGTTTCAAAGTACTTCCTTTGGAACCATACTAGAAAAGGCAATAATTAGCAAAGGTGGGAATGAGGCTCTTAGCTAGTACCACAAAGACAAGAAAAGTAAGGGTAAAGCTGAGGGAGGGATGAAGACCGAAGGAGCCAGCGGTAGTGGCGACGGTCAAAAGAGAAAGGGCTTTAACTCTGGGAATACCTGAGTAAAACAAGGGGATTCCAAGAGAAGAATGGAGGTCTGTAAAACCTGCGGAAAGACTCACTTAGGAATCTGTCTCAAAGGAAAGGTCGTATGTTACAACTGTGGACAGAAAGGGCACATCTCGCCTAACTGTCCAAATCCGAAGAAAAACCACAGATGCTTTGTATGTGGATCAACTGACCATATAGCAAAGAACTGCCTGAAGAAGGGCATGGAAGGAAATAAGGGCACTAATAGCGGTAAGTTGGCTATTAGTGGTCCAGCTCAGCCAGGTAGATCAATGGCCCGCACTTTTAATATGACGGTCCAAGATGCGGTGGCATCAGGGGATGTAGTTGCAGGTATTATTCCAATCAACAACATAAATGCTTACGTGTTGTTTGATTCGGGTGCTACTTGTTCATTTATAGCATGTGATTTTTCTAGACGATTAGAATTATTTCCCGAAAAGTTGCCTATACCTTTGAACATTAAGGTAGCAAACGAAGAAATAATTCTTGTTGAAGATATTCATAGGAGTTGTTGCGTAGATATACGTGGTTGTAAATTTTTGGTGGATTTAATACCGATAAAGTTGGGAAAATTTGATATAATTCTCGGAATGGATTGGTTGATTAACCATGGGGCAATTATAGATTGCCAGAAGAAATGTGTGAGCATCAGGACGTTGGAACAACCTTTTGTAGTATTTTACGGTAATAAATCGTCGGGTCGTTCGTGTTGTCTTACGATGACACAAACTAGAAAACTTTTAAGGAAGGGATGTGTAGGTTCTCTGTGCCATATTGTTGACACCCAGCGAGTGGGAGCAACCATGGAAAAAATACCCATAGTAAATGAATTCATGGATGTATTTTTGAGTGAGTTACCAGGTTTACCGCCAGATAGGGAGATCGAATTCGTAATAGGCATTGTGCCAGGAGCGGCACCAGTCTCAAGGGCACCGTATCGTATGGCACCTATGGAAATGAAAGAGCTAATGGTTCAATTACAAGAACTATTAGACAGAAAGTACATTCAACCAAGTGTTTCCCCGCGGGGGGCACCGATGTTGTTTGTTAAGAAGAAAGACAGATCGTTAAGGCTTTGCATCGACTATCGAGAGTTGAACAAGTTAACGATAAAGAATAAATACCCATTGCCCAGGATCGATGATCTTTTTGATCAATTAAAAGGGGCAAAGTATTTTTCTAAAATAGATTTGTAGACGGGGTATCACCAGTTGAAGGTTAGGAAGGAAGATGTACCAAAGACGGCATTCATGACTCGTTATGGTCATTACGAGTTTCTGGTGATGTCATTTGGGTTAACTAATGCACCAGCTGCATTTATGGATATGATGAACAGAGTGTTCAAACCATAATTGGACAAGTTCATCGTTGTGTTTATCGATGATATTCTAGTCTATTCTAAGACGCCAGAAGATCATGTTGAACACTTAAGATTGGTGTTGGAGACACTAAGAAAGGAAAAGTTATATGTAAAATTCACTAAGTGTGAATTTTGGCTAGAAAAGGTGCAGTGTTTAGGTCATGTCATTGACCACGAAGGGATTTCAGTGGATCCATCGAAGGTAGAAGCGCTGATGAGCTGGGAACAACCGAAAACGCCGACTGAGGTACGAAGTTTCCTAGGGTTAGCGGGATACTATCGAAGATTTATCCAAGATTTTCCGAAGATAGCTACCCCGTTGACTAATTTAACAAGGAAGACGGTGAAATACGTATGGATGGATAAATGTGAAGACAGTTTTTAAGAACTGAAGAAAAGATTAAGTGAAGCACCTATTTTGTTATTGCCAAAAGACACAAGAAATTTTGTAGTATATAGTGATGCTTCGCATAGAGGACTTGGTTGTGTGCTCATGCAGCATGGCAAAGTCATTGTGTATGCATCACGGTAGTTGAAGGATTATGAGAAAGTTTATCCTACTCATGATCTGGAACTGGCCGCAGTAGTGTTTGCCCTGAAGATATGGAGACATTATATTTATGGGGAAAAATGTGAGATATATACGGACCATAAAAGTCTAAAGTATATCTTCACCCAGAAGGAGTTGAATATGAGACAGAGAAGATGGTTGGAGTTGATAAAGGATTACGATTGTGAGATCCTGTATCACCTTGGAAAAGCCAATGTAGTTGTCGATGCCTTAAGTAGGAAGGGTCGGGAGAAGTTGTCTATGTTAACGGCTCAAAATGAGTTAATAACAGAGATGGCTAGAATGGAAATAAAATTAAAGATGCCGAGTGAATCGGGACAGATACTTTTTGCGACAGAGATGCAATCTACCATCGTAGAGAGAGTCAAGGAGGTACAACTCAAGACTGATGAGTGTAACCAAATGAAGAAGCGGTTATCCGAGAAGGAAGATGCTAAGTATAGTCTTGATAATGAGGGATTATTAAGATTTGAAGGAAGAATTTGGGTTCCGAATGAGACGGAATTAAAGGAGCAAGTGTTATAAGAAGCTCATAGTTCAAGGTACTCGATACATCCTGGTAGCACTAAGATGTATCAAGACCTTCGACAGAGTTTTTGGTGGCCAAACATGAAGAGAGAAATAGCAGAGTATGTGAGTAGGTGCTTGACTTGTCAAAAAGTTAAGGCCGAACATCAACGACCTAGTGGCTTGTTAAAGTCATTGGAGATTCCAGAATGGAAGTGGGAGCATATCACGATGGATTTCGTGGTGGGACTTCCAACAACGACAAAAGGGTATGATTCGATTTGGGTAATAGTCGACCGATTGACAAAATCGACTCACTTTTTACCAATTAGGGTAAAGTATAACTTGGACCAGTTAGCTAAACTTTATGTTAAGGAAATTATTTCCAGGCATGGAGTACCAGTATCGATTGTGTCAGATCGTGATCCACGATTCACATCGAACTTTTGGAGGAGTTTACAAGAACAGTTGGGAACACAGCTGAAGTTAAGCACAGCTTATCATCCACAAACTGATGGGCAGAGTGAGAGAACAATTCAGACATTAGAAGACATGTTGAGGTCTTGCGTCATGGATTTCAAGGGTAGTTAGGATGATCACCTACCACTAGTAGAGTTTGCGTATAACAACAGTTATCATGCAAGCATAGGCATGCCGCCATATAAAGCTCTGTACGGAAGAAGGTGCAGAACACCATTGTGTTGGGATGAGGTGGGAGAACGTCGGATGCAAAGGACCAGAATTGGTGCAGCAGACAGCGAATGTGGTAAAGTTAATTCGGATGCGTCTCGTCACAACTCAAGACAGACAAAAGAAGTATGCGGACTCACATAGATTAAACCGAGAGTTTAAAGTAGGTTCGTATGTGTTTCTAAAGGTATCTCCCTGGAAAGGAAAGATACGCTTTGGAAAGAAGGGAAAGTTAAGTCCAAGGTTTATAAGACCTTTTGAAGTATTAAAACGGGTGGGAGAGGTAGCTTATGTGATAGCATTACCTCCAGACCTAGAACGAATACATAACGTGTTTCACGTATCTGTATTACGTCCATATAAACCGGACTATAAGCATGTAATCGAGTATGAGCCAATTCATATCGAGAATGATTTAACATATGAAGAATCGCCGATTCAAATCATTGATATAAAGGAACAAATTCTGAGGAACAAAGTAATACCGTCAGTAAAGGTATTATGGAAGAACCACGATGCTGAGGAAGCAACGTGGGAATTGGAAGAAAAGATGAAGAATAATTTTCCTCATCTATTTGATTAAAGTAAGACGAGATTCTGGGGATAGAATCTTTATAAGGGGGAAAGAATGTAATGACCGAGAAATTCGGATCTTATTGTAAAATGATTTTATTAACTTAAATAATAATAAAATTATATTCTATGTGATATCAAGGTTGTTGTCATTCTATAACCTATTGATATTGGAGTAGTGTAGTATTTGAGCTACGTGAAGGAATTAAAGTGTTTGAATTTCTAAGACGAAAATAAAAGTTTTCCGAGAAATTTTCTGAAAAACACTATTTATCGGTATTTGCTTGGGAATTATTTTTAAAATTCTGAGAAATACGTAATGATAGAATATCAAGGTAAGACGGATTAGGTAATAATAATCTAATTATGGAAAATGTAATATTTCGCTTGTGGACTTAATTCGAGAATATTGAAGTATTAGTAAGTAAGTATTAATTGTATGATGCTTAGGTGTTGTACAAGGGAAGGAAAATGAGTATAATACAAAGTATTATACTAGTTTGTATGAAGGAAGGAATATCGTATATAATTAAATTGTATAGGAAGTATAATACGAGAATAATACATAGACAATATATATATGTATTAAGTAATGTTAACGGACTTGGAAGATTTGTTAACAATTCGTACAAGCACAAGTGAATTAAATGTTAAGGCCCAATATTAACTAATGAACAAGTTAATGCAAAGCTCAATGTTTAAGTTAATTAATCCCAAGCTAGAATCCATGAGTTGTTTGACCCATGGGGCAAACCATATTATTATGGTTAAATCTTGGTTATCAAGTATATTAAGTGGTGACCAAGTGTTAGAAGTAATGACCAAGTTAATGTGGTGCTCAAGTTAATGTAATGACCAGGTAAAAGAATTAATGGCCAAGCAAGGGATATGACGTGTGCTAGCCAAATAATGAATAGTAAGGAGGTGATTTAAGGAGGTGGGATTTGTTTAAAGATTAAACTACCCTAACCTTTACAATTCTATAAATAGAGAAGGAATGCTAGCTATTTAGCACTTGTTCAAATAATCCAACACTTGCAAAGTGCTTAATTGTTAGAGAGTTTAAGTTACAAATAAGTTAATTCCATAAGCCAAGAAGAAGAAGAAGACTACTTACCAAGACTTCAAAAGTAAGACCTCTTCTCCAAATTATCTTCTATCTTTATCATGATAGGGTGATAAGAAAAGATGGATTAAGGAACATGAATGTTAAGAAGTAAGAAGAATGTGTAAGTAATGAACTTAAGCCACATAAGTTGGTAATAAGTCATTTAAGCTAGCATAAGTTATAAACTTATGTGAAAAGTATTATGAACTTGTAATGAGTTTATTAATAGAAGTAATATGGAAGTAAACAATTTGTATGTATATGTATCATATATACATGAATGAAACTATATGTGAAAACATGTTCGCATGATGATTTAAGGACTATAACTTTCTTAAGTTAGAAACAATGAAGCTATAAGTGGTTTATAATGGAATAAGTTATAAGCTCATGAATGAATTAAGTCAAAATCCAACAATGAAAATAAGTTGTTGTATTAAGTATGTGAAGATGTTTATAGAATGAAATGAATGCAAGTGAAGTAATGAAAAAATCCTAAGTAATGAAGATTTTCCGGAAATCGCACGATTAGACGATAATCGTCGAATTCGTGAAATTCCCGGATTAGAAGTCAAACTTTGAGTTTGAACTTGGAAATGTTATTTTCCAATGGAGACAAGTCATGTTCATCATTAAAGAGTTGTGGACTCGAAAATGGTTGAATTCCAACTTAGAACGAAGAAACGAGCGTTGAACATTCACGAACGTTTATCGTTTACGTTAAAAATGAACCAATATGTGAATTTTTAGCAAACGAAGGAAAATAGATAAAATTCTTGCACGAACGCGTAGATTACATAATTTGTGAACCGTGGGCTTTTGAACAAGCCAATTCGGACTTATAACAAAGAAGTTATACGTCCGGGAAGTTCGTAAAAATTTTAAGCTTGAAAAATTTTATGGTGCACAGAGTTGGCGCCGCGGCTCCAACCCTAGGACAAATGATGGCGCTACAGCGCCGTAACAGTAACTGAGCATATTGGAAACTCGCGCCGCAACGCAAACTATAGCACATTTTGTGGCGCCGCAACGCCATGCACAGTACAAGACCTTCTGCAGAGTGGCGCCTCAGCGCGGCCCACTCAAGAGGACTCATGGCATGCAGCGCCAATTAGGAACCTCCATTAATGTTAACTTTCAATGGCAAAGACGAGTCAGAAGTTATAAAGTCGGGCGTAGTAAGCGCCACTCTCAGAACATGGATAGTGATGAATGTTTATAAGTACAAAGAAAGATTTGTAATTAATTTAAAAGTAAACATACTTTAAGGAACATAAAGTAGCATGGTTTAAACTTTGTTAAACCTTAGAGATGTTGTATAAAGGTTGAGATAGCCTAGTCAAATAAATGTAAGTATAAGGATAAACTAGAATGAATAGTAAATAAATCTAATACACAATTAGATTGAGATAAAGGGTAAGACATATTCATATACATACTTGGTTATATATGACCTAATGTGAGGCATTATATTTTCCTGTATTGTAGAGACTTGAAAGACTTGAACGTAAAGTATTTATACCATAGCAAACGCTAAAGGAAAGTATTCTAACTCTTGTCTCAGTTCAATCTGAACAAGTTTTTGAAGTTCATATATCTTTACACATAAATTGAAGTATGTTGAAGTTAAAGCCAATTCCTTTAGCTAGACTGGATATATTGAGTGCATTATTGACAATCTATTCATCTGTTATCAATTGTTGTATCTTTTGTCAACTACTTTATATAGTTTTTAAAAGAAGACTGAAATGTTAAATAACTGTTTTGTCGGTAAAACGACAGGCACGTGAGATTGCCAAATAATTAAACATACATACGTTTAATGGATGTAGTGTTGATCAACATAGAGTACAATAGGCTGATCACCTAGAAGTGCTCGTAAGTAATATCGGGCTTACAGACTTAGTTCCGGGTTGTCCTTTTCAATGAAAGAATGAATACTCGAGGTCTTTAACCGGAGTGTATGTTTTGCTGAATATTATTCATTGTGAAACATTTTGAAAGAAAGAGGAAGTGCTATTTTGAATCAACAATAGTACTTCATAACTATTGTTCAGTTATTGAAGATATACGATTCTTATATTTCAAGCATGTTGTTATTGAAATTGTTATACTTGTTGAGCTAGTTATGCTCACTCTTGCTTGAACCATATGAATTCAGCTAAGACTGAATGTCCCGAAGGATCGAATAAGGATAAAGGAAAAGCTAAGGCAGATTATTAAGCTGTCTTGTAATAGTATAGGTCTATTGTTGTAATGTAATTGATATTATGACAACGAACCTTTGTAATGGGTATAGAACTTGGGAAATATAAATATTATTTTGAATATATAGAAGTTATGTTCATTCTTTGAGAATTTTCAATTGAATGAATGTATAAATGTTTGTACAGTATAGCACCATCTGTCGCGTTGGAAGATACCCGGATTTGGGGGCGTTACATTCCCCGTCTCTCCCCTCCTAGTTCTTGTCTCACATCTTAGCCGGGGATCATATCCCTAAGCTTTGATACCAACTGTGATGCCCCCAAAATAGGTATACATCACCTATTCTGAGTCGCCAAATATATGGTACAAAATACAAATACAATCTTAAATATACAAAATAAGTTGTGAGTTTTAATACAAACATTGTCTTCTAGACAGTATTAAAACTCAAAATAAGTCCTCAATACATTTATTAACACACTATTTCACAGAATAGTGAGGACTACTAATGCTATCCTCTGGACCATTAATCCGTTCCCCGACTCGTCCCAGCTATATTCTCATTTCCTGAAGAGAACATTGAAAGAAAGGGTGAGCTCAACTAGCCCAGTAAGAAATATTATGACTAAGATAATGCATAATAAAATATCATTAGTATTCAACAATGTTAAACTGATAAAATATAATAGACATCAAGTTTAACTGCAGCGGAACAAGAAATCCATTAAAAGAGTCAAGTAGCGAATAAATTCTACTATCTTTTATGATTTAAAAAGTTTTTCATCACTTTTATCACTGGGACTTAACATAATAAATAATCCACATTATCCCTGCACTACGACCAAGGATATTCATTATATCACGACCACAAATTATCTATGCACTACGGGCCAGGGATATTCGTGTATTCATCAATGGTCATGATCATGCCAACAACTGTCTATCAATGCACTACGGGCCAATGAGGACTTTTATCACATCATTTGTAACATTCCGGTCATGATTATACCGATAATCCTTGGTCATAATCATACCAAGTCCATCTATGCACTACAGGCCACAGATGACTTTCAAAAAAATATAAACATGAGGATGATGATAATGATATAAGAATTCAATAAAACAAGTTCACGAATTATTTTATTCAGGAACTAATAACGTCCAAATTGTCAACATGATACTTCTTTGTAGAGTAAAATTCAAGAATGCTCAGAAGAATATTTCCATGAAAAGATACTGGATGAAGCGAAAATATCAAGGATATTCCACTAATTTCATAGAGTATATAAGTTAAAACTTTAACCAACTGAGTATAATAAAGAATGGAATAACAAAAGAAATCACCATGCATGTGGTACTTGCAGACAGACAAAGTTATTCAACAGTAATAATAAATAACGGAATCGGTCAAAGTAAAAATTGACCGCATGTGCGGGATGTTCAATGAGAATAATAAAGAATGGAATAACAATGAAATCACCATGCATGCAGTATTAGCATGAGCGAGTTATTCAACAGTAATAATAAATAATGGAATCAGTCCCACAGAAACGCATGCACGAGGATATTCCAACAGAATAATAAAGACGGAACCAGGTCCGGCGTAAAATGCACAAACAGGATATTCCAACAGAATAATAAATACAGAACCAGGTCCGGCGTAAAATGCATGCAGAGCGAGGATGTTCCAATGTAATAATAAAGAATGGAATAATAATGAAATCACCAAGTATAAGGTAGATGGCGTATATAGGTTATTCCAATGAGAATAATAAAGAATGGAATAATGAAGTTCTCTTCATGAATATAAAAAAATAACCCCTTACCTTATAAAGAAGAGTACTCTCAACGGTAGGGAGGCGTATATACTTAAAGAAACTTGCACTCACGCTCAAAGCTTTCTTAAACGCTAAAGAAATACGCCAAGATAGAAGAATAATTCTCTACAGTTTCTCTCTCTAGAGTTTTAGTGAATTCGTAAGAAATAATGAAGGAATGAGCTTCTATTTATAGAAGAACGGACTGAATAGTAACCAATCCATGAACGTTCCAGATCGATTGACTTTAAACGGACGGTCCAGATTCGTTTATAATAAAATATAATATATTCTATTTATAATCTAATAAAACGAATAACTTTTAAAAAGATTTTACTATGCAAACACTATGAAGGCACTATGCAAACACTATGCATAATAAAATATAATATATTCTAATTATTGACTAATAAAATGGATAACTTTATAAAAGTATTCTGTTTTATATAAAAAGATTTTACTATTAGCCTAATAAAACGAATAACTTTATAAAAGTATTCTGTTTTATATAAAAAGCTTTTCTGTTTTATTACATTGATAATACTAATAAAACTAAACTTCATCATCATTATTATTATTCACACTATTAATCGAACAGGTCGTTCTCAAGAAAAAGGGAGCTTTCCAATAAGGATTTCTCCCTATTGTCGTGTAATTAGGTGACCAAACCTCTACTTGGCAGAACTTCTAGACATCGTTAATATTACAAATAATAATATTAATAACTCTGTCATCTCAATTATTGATTTAATAATATATAAAATATCGACAATAATTGAATAAAACTGAATGACTTCTCACGTAAGCATCAATAATCAATACCGTGTGCTACTATGCAACCACGCGTATTACTGTACTTTTACTACCGAGTAGTTCAACAGTATTAATGGTAAAACTTCCGCCGTTATTTTCAATAAAATATTTTTGTCATTTTCTCAATCCGACAATAATTCCGTTGTGGGGTCCACCAATGATTGTGCCGTCGTACGAATATTCCCTGTTAAAATGAATATTCCCCGACCAATCGAATATTATATAACAACTTGCGTACTTTGCAAAATTTATAAATATTACCCACAACTATAACATAATATCAAATTCATTTCATAACATTCAAAAATGATAATTATAGAAAATTCATCTTTATTCTTAAAACTTGGGGTCTTACAACAGTCGTGTAAAATACGACAAAACATAATCTAAGAGTTTTAATAAGAATATTGTCATCTAGACAATATCCACACTCAATGGAGTCCTCATTACATTTATTGTCACACTATTTAATAGAATAGTGAAGACTACTAATGCTATCATCTGGACCGTCACTCCGTTCCCCGACTAGTCCCGGCTACGTTCTCATTTCCTGAAGAGAACAATGAAAGCAAAAGGGTGAGCTCAACTAGCCCAAAGAAGAAATATTATGACTAAGATAATGCGAATAAATTATCCTTAGCCTTCAACAAGATAACAACCGATAGAATACAATAGACAACAAGTTTTAGGTCAACAAGCGCAATGAATAAGCAATCTATTAGAAGAGTCTAGTAGAGCATAAAATCTACTATCTTCTATGATTTAAAATATTTTTCATCAACTTTATCCCTGAGACTCATCTTAATAAATAAAATTGAATCATCACAGCACCACGACCAAGGATATTCATGTAATCATCAATGGTCATGATTATACTGAATAATCCCTGGTCATAATCATACCAACAATTGTCCATCAATGAACTACAGGCCAATGATGACTTTTACCACATCATTCATTACATTATGGTCATGATTATACTGAATAATCCCTGGTCATAATCATACCAAGTCCATTTATGCACGTAAGCCAAAGATGACTTTCATCACAATATAAGCATGAGGATAATGACAATGACATAATAATTCAATAAAACAAGTTTAAGAATAAATTTTAAAGATTTATAATTTAATTTATCCAAAATTCAATAACGTTCAAATTGTCAACATGATACTGCTTTGCGGAGTAAAATTCAAGAATGCTCAGAAGAATATTTCCATGAAAAGATACTGGATGAAGCACAAATATCAAGGATATTCTACTAATTTCATGGAGTATAGAAGCCAAAACTTTAACCAAATGAGTATAATAGAATATATAAAACTGCAAATAGATTTTCACCCTCCATGCGGTAATCCACGTAGAAAGATCATTTCCACAAATGAATACAAAGGGTCATTCACCATGCATGAGGTAGTCCGCGTAGACAGGTTATTCCAACAGAATAATAAAGAATGAAATAACAGAAGAATTCACCATACATGCGGTAGTCTGCGTGGTGAGACAAAAGTTATTTTAACGAGAATAATAAAGAATGGAATAATGTAAGAATTCACCATGCATGCGATAGTAAAAGGTAGACAAAAGTTATTCTAACGTAATATTAAAGGATGGAATAACAAAAGAATTCACCATGAATGCGTAGAGTTCGGCGTGAGCAAAGTTATTCCAATGAGAATATTAAAGAATGGAATAACCAAAGAATTCACCATGCATGCGGTAGTGATCGTGAGACAAAAGTTATTCAAATGAATATTAAAGAATGGAATAACAAAAGAATTCACTGTGCATGCGGAGAGAAAGCGTAGACATGTTATTCTAATGTAATAATAAAGAATGGAATAAAATAAGAATTCACGGGCATGCAGAGTCCGGTGTAGCAAAAGTTATTCCAAATGTAATAATAAAGAATGGAATAACAACCCTTACGAGTATTGAAAGAAAATAACTCTCTTCATGAATACGAAAGAAATAATACCCCTTACCTTAGAAGAAAACTGGATACTAGAATAGTGAGGTAGCAGACTTCTCTTCTTCTTTCTCTCTATAATTTCTCTCTATAATAATTGCTCTTGTGAGTCTTAGTGAATTGGTGAGATTGAAGGAAGAATGAGCTTCTATTTATAGGAAAAATATAGTTTCGATAATTGTACGTTTTAGGGCTCCAAATATTACAGTATAATACCTTCATCTTTTCCTATATTTTTAATTTAGTCATGCAAGTATTATCAAACTTGCACCACCTCCCCTAATAGTATATCGTGTGAATCAGTAGTACAATCATGTGACTCAATAGTTCTATACATGTGAAAAAAATAATTACAGTATAGTACCTTCATCTATACCTTCATTTTTAATTTAGTCATGCAAGTATTATCAATCTTGCACCACCTCCCCTAATAGTACATACATGTGAATCAATAGTACACACATGTGAACACATAGTTATAAGCATGTGAATTAATAGCAATTAATTGCTCATTTATCTGATTAATTACCCGAGTGGTCAATATAACCTCCAGACATCCATTATTATCGAAATAGTTGTTGATTTCCACTAACACTAATAATCCCAACACAATGGAACATTCAATTTCATCTTTAATCAACACGAAATTATTCATCATTAATATTATAACTCATAATATTTAACAACCAGGTCGTTCCCAGGAAAGAGGGGGCTTTCTGATAAGGATTTCTCCCTATTGGCGCGCAATTAGGTGACCAAACCTCTAATCGACAGAACTTTCTAAACATCGTCAATATTGCAAATAATAATATGAATAACTTTGTCTTCTCAATTATTGATTTAATAATATAAAATATTATGCAGATGATACTATGACAATAATTGAATCAATAATATGAGAGATATGATGCAGCAATTACTGTAGTAATAATTGAGTATAACTGAGTGACTTCTCACATAAGCATCATTAATCAATACCGTGTGCTACTATGCAACCACGCGTATTACTATACTTTTACTACCGAGTAGTTTAACAGTTTAACGGTAAAACTTTCGCTATTATTTTTATAAAAAGATAATTCTGTCATTTTTTAACTATGACAATACTTCCGTTGTGGGGTCCACCAATGATTGTGCCGTCATACGAATATTCCCTGTTAAAATGAATATTCCCCGACCAATCAAATATTTTATAACAACTTGTTTACTTTAAAAAAATTTTCACATATCACCCTTAACTTTAACCTTTTATCAATTTAACCATTTACGAAATAAAATAATAATTATAAAAAAATTGAATACTTTCATTTCATAAAATTCGGGGCCTTACAATGTTCCCTCTTCATGTACCTGTCCATTAATGACAATGTTATGGGCTGCATGCTGGGACAGAAAAATGATAGAGGCCAAGAGCGAGCTATCTATTACCTCAGCAAAAGATTCAGCAGCAGTGAACACAAGTACACTCTGATTGAGAAGACTTGTTGTGCTTTAGCATGGGCTTCCATGAGGTTACATCACTACCTCCTTGGTCACATTACCCATCTCATATCCCGCGTGGATCCTCTCAAGTACGTGTTCAGTACGCCCATACTGAATTGTCTGCTGTTCAGATGGCAGTTGATCTTACAACAATTTGACATCGTCTACGTGACGCAAAAGTCTATCAAAGGTCAAGGAATTGAGGATCAACTGGTCGCCGCACCTGCAGGGGATTTCACACCCTTGGAAATATACTTCATCGATGAAGGGGTAATGGCAATTCAGCAACACCATCAGTACGATGCATGCCATACGTGGAAAATGTATTTTGATGGAGCTGTTAACATAAAAGGCTCTAGAGCTGGAGCAGTTCTAGTATCCGGTACGGGAGAGCAGTATCCCGTCGCCGTCAAATTGCAGTTTGTCAGCACCAACAACATAGATGAGTATGAGGCTATATCATGGGGCTAAAACATGTCTGTTCAATGGGCATCAGGCGGTTAACTGTCTTTGGGGATTCGGAGTTGGTAATCAAATAATCCACGGGAATCTATCAAACCAAGGAACTACATTTGTTGCCTTACCATCGACAAGTTTTACAGATGGCTTTGGATTTCGAAGTAATCTCTTTTTCACACATTCCTCATAATAGGAATGATTTTGCGGATGCACTAGCAACATTGGCCTCTGTGATAACCCGGGATTTCGAATAATCCAAATTTTATGAATAATTTTTTATTATTTAATATTGATATTGACTATTAATATTGTGTTATGTATCTATGATACGAGTTTTGAGAAGTGGTCAATTTGTGTATTGACTGAAAAATAAGAGTAGAGTTGTGCTTAACAGCTTTAGAAACCCTAACCCTAATTCTGAATTGGGATTCGATAGAAAATATAATTAAAAATTATTGTATTGATGATTACGTGTTTGTACTGTATAGGGTTATTAATCAATGATGGATCGGATAAGGTTTAAAATTTGTAGAACCTAATAAGGGATTAGAAACCCTAATCTCAGGCTTAAAAACCCTAACGTACAGTTAGAAACCCTAAACAAAAGTCAGGAAACCTTAATTTCATATTTAGGAATCCTAAACCCTAATTAGGAAACCATAATCCTAATTAGCAAGACTAATGTGATTACTAAACTTTAATTTGATTAGTAAACTTAATATAATTAGGAAACCCTAACTTTAGTTTTAGAAATCTTAATTTCCTATTTAAAACCCTAATTAGAAATTTTTAAAAACTAAAGTTGTAAAACCTAAGGGTTAGAACCTTGGGGTTAAACCCTAAGGGTCCGGATAAAAGTCTAGTATGCCATTAAAATTATATTACAAATGACCATAATACCCTTTTTCATTCTTTAATGAGCTAACTTACAAATATTTCTATATTGGAGTTGGTGACCTAATAATTTGACTTGGTGACTTATTAAACTCCAGCAAAATCATCCAACACATCAGATCTATACGGATATCATATTATATATAGATTAAAGAGAGAGAAAGTCATCAAAAGTTGGTCATTTTGCACCCAAACACTCAACTTACTTTATGCTCTCCTAACCTCCAAAATTCACAAGTGTCTCAGTCCCATAAACAGCCCCTAGATCATCAATATCAGCTAAGGAGATCATAGATCAAGGTTTTGAAACTAGAAGGTATACACCCTAACTTGAATTTGATCTTACATGTGAAGAAAAAAATTGTGTTTATGTGTTTATATTTGTGCTAGAAGATGTTTTATGATGATCTATGATGATCCATCATAGATCCATAGCATCAAAGGCCTTAAAAATGAAGTTTTCAAAAAACTGTCCATGAACCCTAGAAAGTTGTTTGACAAGTTAATGTCAATGGCTCCAGATTTTTCCTTGTTCATGATTTTTGATGTTTTATGTTTTAGATCTATAGCTTGATATGTGTTCTTTGTTCTACAAGTTAAATCACAGTCATTTGATGTCAAGATTTCATGTTATAGTTGGTTAAAACCCATTGACTGGGCATGACCAAATGAATTCTAGGTAACCCAGAATTCAAATACCAGTGTTTGACAACATTTTGTAAGGCCACGATCTGTTAGATTATTGATGTTTTGATGTTGTTTTTCTAACTAGATTGTAGCTTGTTATATGGAGTATATATCCTGGCCTTTAGATCCCTTAGAATATCAACTGATCGAGTGTACTGGACGGTCAAACTTGGCCATCCAGTCACGAAGTCGAGTTTCTAGAATTTCCAAAAACTGTTAGAACAAGCATTCTGACATACTTTGACCGGATTTAATCTGGAGAATGTGTTGTTGTTTAATTGATCCGTTGTTATAGTAATGGTCCTTCACATAAGGACTACATATTGGAGCCATTAGATCACATGAATCATGACTGGAAACCTAGATTAAATTGAGCATGAATCTGACCACTCGAACTGCCTAGGTTTCTGGAAAACCTAGAACGTTCTGACAGTGATTTAGAATGCCCAGATCTTCATGATATGATGTGTTATGACCTAGATGATGATTGATACTTGTAGTATTACATACCTACTACAAGATCGATGCTCAAGCAAACCCAGAACATGTAAGAACATGGAATTACAAGCGGTCAAACGAGAAACCTTGAACACTAACTTGTCAGTATTCTTGAGCCCAAGAACACCTAAGACGAGAGAAAGCGTCACTATAGGCTATAGCGACAGTTTATTTAATTTTTATTTTATGATTTTTCAGAAATTAATTAAAAATAGAAATAAATTCTAAAAACTTACAAAAAATTGTTTTAAAAATTATTTTAAATTATAAAAAATAACTTTTAACTATTTGGGATATTTTTCATTAATATTTATAATTATTTGAATATTAATGGTATTTAATTTATTTAATTAATATATAAAATAAATTAAAGAAAAATGATTTTATTATTATGAAAATCATAAAAAATAATAAAGTGTTTAAAAATATTTTAAGTTATAAAATGTAAATTTTAATATTTTTAGAGAATTTTCATTAATAATTTAATATTAATGATATTAGATTTATTTAGTTATTAAATGAAATAAATGATGAAAAATGATTTGATTGATTTAAAAATCATTTAAAAATAAGAAAATAATTTAAAAATATTTTAAGATATAATTAATGACTTTTAATATTTTTATGATAAATTCATTAATATTTAAATATTAATGGTGATGGTTTAAAATGATTTTAATTATTTTAAAATAATTTAAATATAATAATGGTGATTTAAAAATATTTTAAGTTATTATTAATAACTTTAATATTTTGGCAAATATATCATTAGTATTTTAATATTATTAAATATTAATGATAATGGAATTAAACGAAGATTTAAATTATTTAAAAATGATTCCAGTGTTTGAAAAAATATTATAAATTATAATAATTGTTTATAAATTATTAAAAGCTTTCAAAAAATATTATTAATGATAATTGACTTATCTAAAATAATATTGAAGCTTTGAAAATAGGTTTAATTGATAATCAACGTGTTAATTGTCGGATAGGGTGACCAGAACACCGAGAATAGACCGAAGTCCAATCAGACCGAACTAGATAGACTTGATAAGTGTTTATATAGGTTATAAACACTGATGTGGCTATGTGGTGATGTGTCTAAGGGAAGTATTGACTGTAAATTACAGTGTTACGTGTTATAAATCAACGCGAAATGCAAGTTTCCTAACTGAATTTGAGTTACTATTTTTCAAGCATGGTAGTGAATAATTATTGATAGTTATTCACATCTATAATGATTGTTGTAATTCGCACGTAGTACAATTGATTCGTGTTCTATTATTTGAACTATTTATAAATCATGTCTCAGCTAATTGTTTCGGCGAGACTAATATTTGTTAAAGCATGAAATATTCTATTTATTATGAACTGAATTGTTATTGGAAGATCTATGCCATTGGTTTTGGCTAGATTAGTATTGTTATTAATTATTGAAATCATAGTATTTCTTTGAAAGTAATCCAAACCATATTGATGTGGTACGAACTCGTGACGTAAGACTGAGATGAACAAATTTTAATGTTGTAAATCGACCTATGCGCTATTACTGAGTATTATGCATAATATAGGGTACAAAGGAGTTCAGTAGCTCTGTACTTACTTGCAGAAGAGTATAGTTTAGCTTTTATAACTAATTTATATTCATGTGGTAATTTAGTTTTAATAATTAAATGGTTCCTCTATTAGTTCATGATCCTTTGTGATCACTCAACATGAAATCTGGGTATATCCCACTTTATTGAAAATTGTTGCAGTATTATTAATTCTTCTTATTCAATTGAATATTATTGAATCTTTGAAAGAATTTTGCACTTTCAACTCTGATATGTTATTCAGTATGAAATGGGAGAAAATTTTATTATTGAGATTGAATTATTATTCTGCTACTTCGAAATCGTTTGATTGTTGCTGAAGTTCTATAGAAGCTAGACTCTTCTAGTCATGATATATATATCATTTATTGTATATTTTAACTTGTTAAGAAAACTCGTTGCTCACCCTTGCTTAAATAAAATATTTCAGCTAATGCCAATGTAGCAGAAGGTTCTAACAGGGACAAAGACAAAGGCAAGGCTCTGGAGTAGTTATTGTCAACTTTTAACGGATATGTTTTATTATGTAATTATTTATATAAACCTTTTGGTTGTATAAGGGTATGTAAGTTATGTCAAGGTTATTTAACCTGGGATATTATTATAAGTTGTATTAAGGAATATTATGAATGATGTTTTTCATTAATGAATGACTAGTTAGATGTGATATATATGATGGATCGTGAGCACTAAACCCGAGATTAGGGAACCCGAATTTGGGGGCATCACAAGTTGGTATCAAAGCTGTAGGTTATAAACCTTAGGGGGGGAAACCTTAGGAATATAACAATAAAAAGGATATAGAAAACTTGTTTAGAGTTCTAAGTGATGGATTAGGAAAATTCATCAATAGTAAGATATGGGGACACTCAGTGTTTATGGATTATGTTTGATAGTGATGTACTAATGAAGTTATTTAAAACTGGTGACAAGATGTCAGGAGATTATAAGATGGTTACAGAAATATTAGCAGGTGCACCAATGCCATTAGCTGAGGTGCCAGCTCAGAGTGAGTCAGTTGAGGAAGTTTTAAGAGACGAACCTGTGGTAAATCTAGCAAGCGATCATGACGAGTACCCGGAGATGGAGCTGGATGAAGAGGAAGAAGTATATTCCAAAGAAACTAAGGTGGAGCAAAAAATAAAGATCAAAGATGGGGAGGAAGGAAAAGTAGCAATCGAAGAAGGTCAAGCATCTGCCGAAGTTAAAGATTAAAGGAATACAGTACTTCTTATAGAGGAATTATGGAAGACAGAAAGAGCATTACACGAGATGATAGAAGAATGAAATAATTTGAAAGCACAAGTCAATAGAATGATGGTTAAGTGTAGTGTATCATCTAAAGATGTAAGTAAGAAAAAGAAGAGTAATAAAAGGAAAAAGAACTACGATAGTGACAACAACTCAGAGAATTCGCATTCAAATAAGAAACAAGCATGCGGCAAGTGTGGAAAGAACCATTCGGGGAAATGTATGTGGGGTAAGAATGTGTATTACAATTGTGGTCAGGAAGGACATTTATCACCAAATTGTCCTAAACCAAGGAAAGGAGGATGTTTTGCATGTGGTGCAACGTGTCATAGGGTTAAGAATTGTCCTAAAAAGAGGACAGATGGATGAAGTTGATGGAAGAAAGATTAAGTGTGAGGAGTATAATCTTTTGGAATATAATATTCGCTTTGGTCTGAATATCAAGATAACTTTTGTATGTCTCAACTTTTTGTGTAAAGTTGTAGTAATGAATCTCGAATTTTGTCACAAAGGGATAGTGTAATAACACAATATTTTCAATAAGAGATTTTGCGAATAAATTTATATATATATATATATATATAAATATGTGGAATATGTGCAAAGTAAAGTATATGTATATATGTGACAAATAAAATTATTTATTACATGAATAATTGTAAATAAATTTTTTTTATGAATTATTGATCATTATAGATTATGTTCTTATAATAAATTAATTTTGTAATAAAAATAGTTATTATTTATTTTTCGTTTAATATATGATTATTTTATACATGATATGATTATTAGGATTAT
The DNA here is from genome assembly GCA_020205615.1 of Panax quinquefolius. Lineage (NCBI taxonomy): Eukaryota > Viridiplantae > Streptophyta > Magnoliopsida > Apiales > Araliaceae > Panax > Panax quinquefolius. The sequence continues at coordinate 82,999,568 of CM035158.1, forward strand.
TATGATAAGTAATGAATACACTCTAAGATTTGCAATATCACTCACGTGGACATTAATTCATGTTGTGAAAAATGAGTATGGCGATGAAGGTAGACACTGGCTTGAAGCTAAACCGGTTTGTAGATCTTGTTGTAGAGAATGCAAGAAAAGCAATTACATAGTCAATGAGATAAAATAAGAATCTAGCGCTTAGTGCTCAAATGGAGAAAATTATTCTTCTTCTTTAGAAATAAAATGGAACATTTTGTTATATGTGTAACATTGATAAACCATGAAATAAAGTGCGTTATATTTGACGAAGGAAATATTAAGTAAACCATTAATTAATATTAATTAATTGTGGTAGAATATTGATTACTTGGTAATTAATTAATAATATGTGATTACTATTATTTGTAATATATCTATAAATATAATAAGAATTATATAGATAATTAATGATTATGGAGATCCATAATTACATTAATCGATGATGATTGGAGTAATTAATTTTGGTGTTAATTAATCAAGGAAGTGAATAATTTATTTAGTTGACATAAATAAATAAGGTATTAATATAATAATATTAGATTAACGGTTATATGCATGTGAGCAATATTATGACTATACTATATAACGTAAGTGTGACTTTTATGTGACTATATATTAAGCTCTATGAAACTATATTGTATGAAGTAATGTGATTATGCATATTAAAACTATATGGTATGAATACATCATGAAGGTGTATGTGACAAAATGTATGTGGGTATATATTAAAATAATATACCATGAACATAATGTAAGCTATTATTTTTAATAAAGTATACTTTGGTGTGATAAAAATTATATACATGTACTATATGTATGTTATATTTCCATATTACATCTACTACCTTAAAATATTAAATATGTAAATCATATTCTGGCACTAAGTTATAATGTATGGTTGATATGTGTATACAATATAGCATAAGAATAAGAGTTGTGTATAAGTATATGGTCTAATGTTGCAAGAGTGCTGAGTTAATTTGCTTGTCCCAAAACTAGTGTCCCATTTGCTCATTTTCTCAACCACATGAATCACATAGAGGCTAAGGCCTATTTCCTTTTCTTTCTTCCAAGCTTTCTAAGTGATGATTATGGGGGGAGTGGAGATTATGATGAATTTCAACAACCATTTACCAACTCTCTCTTAACCTTCATGTAATCTTATCATTCATGAGTTTAATTTGGCGTATATATGCATTGTCTGTGTTTTTATTTCTCTATAAATACCGCCCATCTTCTCCAATTTTCATTGCTAAGATTTGCTAAGTGTGAGATTGAGAGAATACTAGTATTCTAAGTAACTGTAAGTTCATTTGGAGCAAAATCACTTCAAATTTACAGAGGTATAAGTCTCATTCCTTTCTTTTCATTTTCATTCTCTGTCAAATGTGAATAAATTTTGTGTTTGGGCTAAAGTTCTGCTAAAGCATCATCGTTCTCGGCTCGAACCAGGCATAGCAAATGCTATGGATCTGCTTTCGATTTACGATTTACGCTAAACATTATGCTAAGTGTGATCGATTATTATGACTTAAACTAGCATGCAAATATGTTTAATGTGTATATATAAGTATAGTTAACCTAATGAGAGCATGTTTAGATTAGCATACATGATTAACGAAGGAGTGGAGTTTAAAATGGATTTAGGACTTTAGAAAGGAACTTGATATGTATGTATGCTATGTTCATATACTGACTTTGCAAGCATGTTGGTATGAATTAGAAAGGCGTGAATAACCCGTTAACTTGTGTTTATATGATTCATAGTTCTTTGCTCATGACCACTTTACTTATGATTTGTACTAAAGAAGTTTTTAACTTAGTATAGTGAGCTAACATGACTACTACATGATTTATATTCTTACCTTACGAGCATGATAACATGATTTGACTACATATGATTAAAGCGTTAAAGTTTTCTTGTATGTGTTAAATTACATTGGTCAACTTTAAGATAGTTTCAAAAGCAAACTTGAACATATTTTCAAAACATAGTTGCATCACATAAATATCTAGATTCTAAAGGGTTAAGATGTCATGTTGTGTCTATAATATCCCTATACATGATCCATATGCATTGAACATTTAGAACCTACTAGAAAGGTTACTAAGGAAAAATACAAAAATGTTAACATACTACTTTGGAAGTTATAATCTGAATTTTATGAGCATGTTTGATGGTACTTTTAGACGTGCTAATATATATACCTACTAAGTTAAGAGTTGTGAAATCATGATTAAAACTGAATAAAGAAGGTTTTCAAAATGATCACTAGAATAAATTGCATGTATGCAATATCAATACTCACAAGCATGCCTAATATGAGTTTTATAACTACCTTGTATGTTTAGAAGGCAAGCATGTTAGACTGTGTGATATCACGACCTTGAATGACTTTAAATTGTTGAAATGTTTAAATTAGAATTATTTTTTGAAAGGAAGGAACCTAGATTGACTTGAGGAGCATGAAAAGACCTTTAACATGACAAAATATATTATGTATGAATGTTCTGCTCATGACGAATAAAAACCATAAGGCAACAGCTGAGTCTTGGCTTGATCAGAGGACGACGCAGATGCGTCGGTCCTAGGCTTAGCCATAACGCAGCTGCGCCAATCTGGAATCTGAGATAGTGTAATCTGAGTTTTGACAGTTAACTTGTATGATGTGTTTATTGCTAGAAATGGTTTAAAACCTACTGATGCATGTGTATATGTGAGGACTAAGTACTAAGATAGTGTTTTCTTTAGATAATGAAAGTTCATGGGTGAAAATACCTTAAACTTGAGCATTATTAATTTGCTTATGAAATAATTAGATAATTGACTTCTTGATAAACTTATAAGCTGATTTTGTACCATATGTGCATACTTGAATCATGTCGAGCTTGATTAACGAATGTGTTAGCTAATGAGCATCTTATGCTTGAAATACGTTATAAATAGGATTCAAAAGTGTTGATTTAATTACGTGGATAAACTACGCTTAAGGCAAGTATCTTCACTCTTTATATCTATTTCTGCAATAAAACTGCGTAAGTAAGTTATTGAATTATATTCCGATTATACGAGTTTTTAAAATTTATTGTTATTAATCATAATATTCATGCAAGTATCTGAATTACCTTTTACATTGTGCAAGTATCCTAATCTTTACATTTCCTTTATGCAATGGACATGAGTAAGAAAGTTTTAGAATTATATTATCATTATGCCAGATTATTAAACTCTATTGTTATTGATTATGTATCCAATCATTTGTATTCATACAAGTTCCCAAACTTTATTCCTTCATTGTTTATCAGTACCGTATTACTATAAGATTCAGATATATATATTTGGTTCGTTAAATTCTATGTATGGTTATACAAGTGTCCTCACTTCGATAATTATTGTACATGTTGATACATACTTGTTGATTTCCAGTATGAAAACCTTAATTAAAAAGTGTCTAAGCTATTTGACTCGGCTAGACACAGATTTAAGAATATCGTTGAACATGATAGAACACTATTGTTATCCAACCAAATTATTTTAGTTCGGATTCAGGCTAAGTATGAACATCCCGAATTTGGGAAACTTTTGTGAGCCCAAGGCGGATAAGATGAACGAGAATATCGTTATGGTATGTAGTATTGATCAATACAGGGCATAACGGGCTGATCACCCCCCGTGCCCGTAAGTTATGATGGTTTACAGGTGAAGTTCTGTTAAACCTTTTCGAAAATAGAAAACAATGTTCATAGTCTGTTAACTGATCTCCAGCTATAGTCAGTACGTAGTTTAAAAAATTTGATATAGAATTGATATGTTGTTATAATTGGTTCGGCTTACTTCACAATTGTTGATAAGTTATAGAGGTGTCACTCAAAGAAAATATTTAATCCTTTCAGCTAATATTTATTGTTGCTTTTACTTGATGGGCACCCAAATGCTCATTCTTGCTTAATTTAAATGTTTTCAGTCTATCGTGATCAACCCGGAGGTTCATGTAGAAACAAAGGAAAAGGAAAGCAAACATAATAAGATTTATGGTATTTTATGTAATAATTAGATTTTATTAGGACTATCATAATTATTAAGTACCATGTAATGAATGTTTTAAGGTCGCGTACCTGGGATTTAGACAACTCTGATATGTAAATTAAGTTTGATATTTATAACAATATTATTATTATTCCGCTCAAAGAAATGGTATCGTGAAGCATTGAATTTGGGTTTCAAGTACCTGAATCTGGGAGCGTCACAGGTTGATATCAAAGCTTTATGGTTAGAAACCATAGGTGGGAGTAGACCTTAAGCAATAACCTTAGAGCAGAGGAAAACGTTGAAAGTATAAATAAATCATATAGAGTTTAAAAGGAGATGAATCGAATAAATTCATCGTCAAACAAAAATAAAAGATAACTTATATAAAACTTTTACTTGCTGTGTGTATATATTATATGCTAATCAGGATAATTTATGTGTAGATGTCAAGAGGAAAAGGATTAGGATACCCTAAGATCGTAAAGAAGGAGCCAATCTCCATAACCAAGCCAATATCAAAGCCAATAGCTGAAATAGAGGCTCACGTTGAAGATAACCATGATGAGGTGATCATTTTGGAAAATATAGTACCGGACCCAGAAATGATGGAACTAACAGATAGTGATTCAGACACCGAAGTTGGAGCTGATCAAACATCAACTGAAGTACTGAATCTGAGGAACAAGGTTTCTTCTCTGAAAAAGTTATGGGAGATAGAAAAGATACTAAATAGTCAATTGCAAAAGGCGTTAATCAAAACGATGGAAGAACAAGATAAGCTTAAGATCCAAATTAATCAGATGGGAGCCGAAAGCAACATATCGTGTGCAGCTCCAAGCAAGAAGGGGAAAAGAAAGATAAAAGACCACGACTTAGGAAAATCCCATAATAACCAAGGGAAAAAGATATGTTATATTTGCGGCCGTGAGGGACGTACCTCTCCTCATTGTCCCGACTTTAAGAAAGGAGCATGTTTTATTTATGGGTTGGAAGGTCATCGAGCGAAAGGTTGTCCTGGAGGTTCATGCAGAAACAAATGAAAATAAAAGCAAACTGAATAAGATTTATGGTATTTTATGTAATAATTAGATTTTTTTAGGACTATGATAATTATTAAGTATCATGTAATGAATGTTTTAAGGTCGCGTACCTGGGATTTAGACAACTCTAATATGTAAATTAAGTTTGATATTTATGACAATATTATTATTATTCCTCTCAAAGAAATGGTATCGTGAAGCACTGAATTCGGATTTCAAGTACCTGAATTTGGGGGCGTCACAGATAGTAACCGTTTGTAGTAGTATGTGCAATGTATTGAAAAGTACTATGTACTATTTGCATTAATATAAATGCAATGATATGATTATATGTTTGACTAAGTAATTAAATTCTGAGAAGTAAATTATTAAGATGATTATCTGATAAATTGAATAATTCAGTAAGCTGAATTGGATAATCTAGAAAGCTGAAATTGGTTTAAGTTTAAAATTTTGTATACTACTAATAAGAAGTGGTATAAAGACAAGGTATTAATGTAAGTCTTTATTTCATCAGATAATGCCGCTAAGATGACAAAATTATAACCAAAGAGAGGAGCGGTCTGTGAATAATGAAGGAGATCAAGCTTATCCAATGCAGAACTTCGCAGACATGCTAGCTCAAGCTATGCAAACTAGAGCCCTAGCAGCAAGAAATCGACTAGCTAATCGCTAATCAATTGGCTAACTTTAAAGACTTTAAGACCTTAAGACTGCTAGAATTCAAGGGAACCACTGACCTTATAGAAGCCCAGACATGGGTAAAGGAGATGGAGAAAGCTTTTGTTATTGCTAGAGTAGCGGAGGAACAAAAGACAGATTTTGCTACCTATTTGGTGAAGGGTGAGGCGAATTATTGGTGGGAGACAAACAAAGCTAGAGCTGGTACAACAGTAGTAACCTGGAAAAGGTTTAAGGAATTATTTTTCCAAAATTATTTCTTAGAAAGTATGCAAACAAAAATGGAAGTAAACTTTTTGGAGTTGAAACAGGTGAATATGTTGGTTGCAGAATACGCCTCCAAATTCAACGAACTAGCGAGATTTGCTCCGCATCAGGTGGACACTGAGGTACGAAAGGCACGAAGGTTTGAGAATGGACTGAAGCCTGTGATATATAGCAAGGTAGTTGTGTTGCAGATGAAGACATTTTCGGCCCTGTTGGAAAAAGCAATCATCGCCGAAGGAGGAAGTGAAGTTGTGTCAAGGTATCATCAAGAAAAGAAGAAAAAGACGAATGAAGGAGGTAGCAGTGGAGGAAGTAACTCTAATAAGCGTAAGTGGAAGGATAATACTGAATCTGGAGACAAGTCAGGAGATAATAGAAAGAGAGGTGAGGCATGTGCAAATTGCGGTGAAAAGCATCCGGGAGTATATTTGAAGGGAAAAGGAGTGTGTTTTAATTGTGGACAAGAGGGACACATCTCTCCAAACTGTCCAAGTCCAAAGAAGATACCAGGTTGTTTTTCATGTGGATCGCTAGAACATCAAATTCGTAATTGTCCGAAGAAGAATGAAGAAAGAGGAAGCAACAATAGAGGAAATAGCAGTGGAACACTAGCGATCAAAGGACCTGCTCAGTCGAGAAGACCGATAGCCCGTACATTCAACATGATGACACAAGATGCAAGGGTTATTCAGTAGATGGCACCAGGTAACGATTTCGTTTAAAAATTTAATTACGCGAGTAATCTTGGTTAGATATTGCCGTGAATTGTTTTCTTTTATGGATCCAAGTCACAGGTTAGAATATAAGAAATAAATTAATATTGTGTTGATAAAAATGATTTGATGATACAACTTTAAAAGATTGTAGAATATAAGAAAGCGGTGATTCTGAGGATGCAATCCTTATAAGGAGGGGAGAATGTGATAACCCAGAATTTCAAATAATCCAAATATTATGAATAATTTTTTTTTAATTTAATATTGATATTGACTATTAATATTGTGTTATGTATCTGTGATACGAGTTTTGAGAAGTGGTCAATTTATGTATTGAATGAAAAATAAGAGTACAGTTGTGCTTAATAGCTTTAGAAACCCTAACCCTAATTTTGAATGGGGATTCGATAGAAAATACAATTAAAAATTATTGTATTAATGAGTACGTGTTTGTACTATATAGGGTTATTGATCAATGATGGATCAGAAAAAGGTTTAAAATTTGTAAACCCTAATAAGGGATTAGAAACCCTAATATCAGGTTTAGAAACCCTAACATACAGTTAGAAACCCTAAACAAAAGTTGGGAAACCCTAATTTCATATTCGAGAATCCTAAACACTAATTAGGAAACCCTAATCCTAATTAGCAAGCCTAATGTGATTACTAAACTTTAATTTGATTATTAAACTTAATATAATTAGGAAACCCTAATTATAGTTTAAGAAATCTTAATTTCCTATTTAAAACCCTAATTAGAAATTTTTAGAAACTAAAGTTGTAAAATCTAAGGGTTAGAACCTTAGGGTTAAACCCTAAGGGTTTGGATAGAAGTCTAGTATGCCATTAAAATTATATTGCAAATGACCATAATACCCTTTTCATTCTTTAATGAGCTAACTTGAAAATCTTTCTATATTAGAGTTGGTGACCTAATAATTTTACTTGGTGACTTATTAAACTCCAGCAAAATCAGCCAACACATCAGATCTATACATATATCATATTATATATAGATTAAAAATAGAGAAAGTCATCAAAAGTTGGTCATTTTACACTCAAACACTCAACTTATTTTTTGCTCTCCTAACCTCCTAAATTCACAAGTGTCTCAGTCCCATAAACAACCCCTAGATCATCAATATCAGCTAAGGAGATCATAGATCAAGGATTTGAAACTAGAAGGTATAAACCCTAACTTGAGTTTGATCTTACATGCTAAGAAAAAAATTATGTTTATATGTTTATATTTGTGCTAGAAGATGTTTTATGATGATCCATCATATATCCATGGCATCAAAGGCCTTAAAAATAAATTTTTCAAAAACTGTCCATGAACCCTAGAAAGTCATCTCACAAGCTAATGTCAGTGGCTCCAGATTTTTCCTTGTTCATGATTTTTGATGTTTTATGTTTTAGATATATAGCTTGATATGTGTTCTTTGTTCTGCAAGTGAAATCACAATAATTTGATATCTAGATTTCATGTTATTGTTGGTCAAAACCCGTTGACTGGGCATGACCAGATGAATTTTGGGTAACCCATAATTCAAATACTTATCTCTGACAACATTTTGTAAGGCCACGATCTGTCAGATTATTGAAGTTTTGAAGTTGTTTTTCTAACTAGATTGTAGCTTGTTATATGGACTATAGATCCTGGCCTTTAGATCCCTTAAAACAACAACTAATTGAGTGTAGTGGACGGTCAAACCTGGCCATCCGGTCACGAAGTCGAGTTTCTGGAATTTCTTGAAACTATTAGAACAAGCATTCTGACATACTTTGACCGGATTTAATCTGGAGAATGTGTTGTTGTTTAATTGATCTGTTGTTATAGTAATGTTCCTTTACATAAGGACTACATATTGGAGCCATTAGATCACATGAATCATGACTGGAACCTAGATTAAATCGAGCATGAATCTGACCACTCAAATTGCTAAGTGGAACCTAGTTAGTCTTGATAAGTGTTTATATAGGTTATAAACACTGATGTGGCTATGTGTTGATGTGTCTAAGGGAAGTATTGACTATAAATTACAGTGTTACGTGTTATAAATTATTGTGCTAATTGTAACACCGATATTGTTGATTACAACTCTTACGAACGCAGATAAGTATATTGTGTAGTAGTAATCAACGCGAAAGGCAAGTTTCCTAACTCAATTTGAGTTACTATTTTTAAAGCATGGTAGTGAATTATTATTGATAGTTATTCACATCTATAATGATTGTTGTAATTCGCACGTAGTGCAATTGATTCTTATTCTATTATTTGAACTATTTATAAATTATGTCTCAGTTAATTGTTTTGGCGAGACTAATAGTTGTTAAAGCATGAAATATTCTATTTATTATGAACTGAATTGTTATTGGAAGATCTATGCCATTGGTTTCGGCTAGATTAGTGTTGTTATTAATTATTAAAATCATAGTATTTCTGTGAAAGTAATCCAAACCATATTGATGTGGTACGAACTCGTGACGTAAGACTGAGATGAGCAAATTTTAATGTCGTAAATCGACCTATGCGATATTATTGAGTATTATGCATAATATAGGATACAAAGGAGTTGGCCGCTCCAGGTACTTGCAGAAGAGTATAGTTTAGTTTTTATGACTAATTTATATTCTTGTGGTAATTTAGTTTTAATAACTAAATGATTCCTTTATTAGTTCATGATCCTTTGCGAGCACTCAACATGAAATCTGGGTATATCCCACTTTATTGAATATTGTTGCAGTATTGTTAATTCTTCTTATTCAATTGAATATTATTGAATCTTTGAAAGAATTTTACTCTTTCAACTTTGATATGTTATCCAGTATGAAATGGGAAAAAGTTTTATTATTGAGATTGAATTATTATTCTGCTACTTCGAAATTGTTTGATTTTTGCTGAAGTTCTATAGAAGCTAAACTCTTCTATTCATGATATATATCATTTATTGTATATTATAACTTGTTGAGCAAACTCGTTGCTCACCCTTACTTAAATAAAATATTTCAGCTAATGCCAATGTAGTAGAAGGTTCTAACAGGGGCAAAGGCAAAGGCAAGGCTCAGGAGTAGTTAATGTCAACTTCTAATGGATATGTTTTATTATGTAATTATTTATGTAAACCTTTTGGTTATATAAGGGTATGTAAGTTATGTCAAGGTTAGTTAACCTGGGATATTATTATAAGTTGTATTAAGGAATATTATGAATGATGTTTTTCATTAATGAATGACTAGTTAGATGTGATATATATGATGGATCGTGAGCACTAAACTCAAGGTTAGGGAAACCGAATTTGGGGGCGTCACAACCTCCTTGATTCACATAATTGTCAAGGAAAACATGCCAAGCATCACATTTGCCCTACAAAAGGCCCCAGCCTATGGGAACTATGTTAGAAAAGTATCGGATGAGCTACCTCTCATCCACAACCCTTGGTATCAAAATATCAGGGAGTATCTGCGAGATGGATCTACATCCGCTGAGGCGAGCCCAACTAAAAAGAGGTGGATCCATCGACTTGCTATGAAATTCTACCTGAGCGGAGATGCACTCTACAAAAGAGATGCATGATTAGGTCTCCTCAGATGTCCGGACAAAGACCAAGCTCAGAGGCTTATGGATGAGATCCATGGTGGAGTATGTGGCCCACACATGAGCGGCCCCTTACTTGTTAATGGACGCTCAGCTGGATGACGACCAATGGGTACAAGACAGATATCACCAATTGTCTCTAATAGACGAAAGGAGAACTGCGACTATCTTCCATAGTCAGTTATATCAGCAAAGGATCGCCAAGTCCTATAATAGTAAAGTTTTGCTACAAAAGTTTAAACAACATGACTTGGTTTTGAAGAAGATCATTGACAACCAAGATCAATCTAATGGAAAATTTGCTCCTAACTGGGAAGGCCCGTTTGTTGTCAAGGAAGTATTGACAAGAGGCACTCTCAGACTACATGAAATGGATGGCGATGAATTGCCACAGCTTATTAACTCGGACACCATGAAATGGTATTGTGTCTGAGGTTACCATCAAGCAAACATTATGGTTTTGGATCATCAGATCACCAGTCATTCTGGTTTTCTAACCCTTTTTACATACTCTTCTGCCCCTCAGGGAAACATACACTTCAAACCAGCAGCCTGGTTTGACCTCATTTCAAACCTTTCATACAATTTTGGTTATCCCACCAGGGATTGAACGTTTCATACCTGCAGTATATCCTGAAGACGGGATTAAACTTTTTTATGCTTGCAGTTTGTCCTAAAGACGGGATAAACTTTTTCACACCTGCAGTTTGTCCCAATCATGGGATCAAACTTTATTTTCCCCGCAGTATAGCCTGTACATGGGATTCAGACTTCTCCTCGGCTGCAAATCATCTTGAGGGGCGAACTACGTTGACCTGATCTCCCTGATACCAGGGAGTACGTAGGCAACCATATGCTATATGGCCCGGTCGCAATAAAAAAATAACAAAAACATTTTTGCCCTTTTTCTACAAAAATAAAAAACCACAAAAATACTTCTACACCCTTCTTCATCAATAAAGCTTCTACACCCATTTACACCTTTCACATTCAGCGTTAAACCTCTTACACTAGGTTTGAACTACACAGACCTGATCTCCTCTTTAATAAGAGTATGTAGGCAACCAATTATGGTTCGGTCTAACCCCCTACCAAAACACAAATACTCGTCATTTGGTACTGGGATCCAACTTCAATCCACCACATTTCATCGACTTTAGACCAAAGGGATGGAACTACCTAACCTCTACTCACAAATAGGAGATTCGGCGAGCATCTAAGTTGCGGTTGTGCCTCAAAGAGCAACACCAATCCATAAGAGATGGAATTTACTAAGCTCCTCCCAAATAGAAGTACCGGCGACCATCTGTTGTGCGGTCAATCTTTGAGAGGAAAAACCACACTCCTCTCCACATCTACATACAGAAATTAGTCCCAAGACACCAAAGACGGTAGGGATACACACAGATCACTGATTCATTCTGAAAGATCCTGTGACATCTCAATGTCTACACATCAAGGATGAGTTCAGAATGCATCAAAATAATGAACCCTGAAGAAACAGGCAAATATCAAGCAAGTATCAAGGCATAACTGAAAGGGAAGTGAATCAAAAAATATTTCCCTGCCATATATAATACTGTTTGATATATACAATATGTGATGTACATGACAAAATGGCTAATCTAGTCTATGCAGGAAAATACAAGTCTATCTACGGATTTGTGTATATGCGGACTATCAGATCTAACATAGCATCCCTCTCAGAAGAAGGAGGTAACGTTGCAAGCTCCTACCAAATGGTATCTACACAAGCTAGCCGATCCGAATCTAACTGTATGGTGGCGTGATGCTCATCGATGTATGCACTCATATCAGTAAGGATGTCAGTCGTAAAGGATCTCACTGAAGTACTGTCTATGACGGCAACATCCCGGGCAGATAGGGCAGCATCTCTCTCTACAATCAATGCATCTCTAGTTGATCTAGCCTCGTCTCTCTCTAATAGAGCTGCGTCTCTCCCATCAAGAGTTGTCAACATTAAGGCCCTAGCCTGATCTCTCTCAAAGGTCATCAGATGTAGACTGTGCTCCAAATACTGTGCTGAATGTTGAATAAAAGTAGCACTCATAGTGGGAGAATCCATCACAAATGCTGGTAACCTAGTAGTCAAATCCTCATAAATGGGAATATCAGTCTTCTCCATAAGCTCCTCATCGTCAGAATCAGTCCCCTGCACTATGGATACTACCGCAGCCGATGCAATTTTGTCTTCATCCATGCAAAATACTCTGCAGAACAACCCGGATGACTGACAGAAAACTCAGCTAGCTCATGCTGATCCCATCAGGCATACAACCTGGATCTATCCTTTGCTGATAAGTGGCGAGAAGCGAAGCACTGACTCAATGCCCCCTCAAAGGGATGAAAACCTGGAACTGGTCAAACTGACACATCACGACCAGTGGGTGGTAAGTAATCATGCCTCTCAAACCAGGTAGAGGGAGATAATCCATGCTCGGAGCATGAGTGATGAAGCTGTAGGGTGAGCTAAGCCTTATACACGGTAATAAATCAAATAGATCTCTGATCCCTGCCAGGAAAGCTGAACAAGATGCAACATCTATACACTTCGCAGTCTGAAAGGAGTATGACAGGGCTATATCATGGGTGAAACAATACCCATATCATCTGAAAGTGCCAATCGGTCTCAAGTGTGACCTAAACCACACATACAGCATGACCGAGCTGCCTATAAACACTCCCGTCGGATAAGTCCAGCAGTATGTGGCCGACCTCAAAGTCTATGTTATAATCATCGGTATGATGGTGTGACCCTCCCTGAGAGCTCTCACTACCATGATGACTCCTATGTCCAACTCATCAATGTACCATGGCATGTAAACATACGACAGTATGCATAATAGCAGTACATCCACTCTGGCCAAACGCCAATCATCCTCCGGCATGGTAAAATCCCCGGAGTGTCGTCTATAACTATCCTCACAGCCAAATTTGTCAAACAGAAAAAATTGGGATATCACGTGGCCAGATGTGAGCTCATCCTGCACCACCCTATGCCTTAATCCAGTGAGCGTCATGAACTGTGGACTCATGTCTCCAATCGCCATACGCACGCAAGGTCTGTCTAGTGGCAGCATCATCAAACGTGCATACTCCTCCAGAGTAGGAGTCAACCCCTACATGGGTGCCACCCATCTGGCTCAGTTTAGTTCTAGTTGTAAAGGAGGTCTCACAAGCTGAAAAAGCCAAATTAGGAATAAAAACGCTATGCGACAGAGCGGAATAACCTGAAATCCTGGTTGTCATAAGTCAAATCATGGCTTTACATGTCACTCATTGGTATTCGCCTAAATACAAGTTACACTATACCGATGAGCTTAGCTTTTGCAAATCATACTCGGCAATGCCTCACATAGGTCTGATGCCGCCAAATACAGGGTTGTAACCCTAAACATGCCCCCGACGGGGGTCACAACGTAGATTTCATTCATCCATGTTCCCCGGTGGGGGTGACAATGCAATGCCACCATTGATATACGCGTCAATGATGGTCAAGCAGCCTTAACATGTTCCCCGGTGGGGGTCACAACATAATTCCACCATTGATATACGCGTCAATGAAGGTCAAGCAGCCTTGACATGTTCCCCAACGGGGGTCATAACACAATGCCACCATTGATATACGCGTCAATAATGGTCAAGCAGCCTTAACATGTTCCCCGATAGAGGTTACAACGTAATTCAATCGTTGATACACACATCAATAAACGTCAAGCAGTCTTGACAGTTTGCCCAACAGGGATCTGTCCGGTGATACACACATCAGCGAAGGTCAGGCAGCCCTGAAAATACATACTGTTGGCAGTAACTCCAACAGGCCCGTGGTATATGCTAGTGACACAAACAAGAGAAGACCATCCTCATCGGAGATGACCAATGATGGAATATGTTATACACATCCTCAAACAGACAAAGCTTTATCTCCATAGATCTCTTACACACAAGAGGAACTTCTTCAGAGAAAGTTTATATCAAGAATTCGGGACTTTGGTGATAACCCCAAACTTCAAAATCCTAGAAGACTGGGACATGTCCAAGACATCACTGATTGTCATCCCTGGCAGGATTAACAAGGAACCGACAATAATCCCATCATCCAACCAAATGCATGCATCATGCATTTGCATCATGTTGCTGCACATGGCATCATATTTATCTTATTGCATTTCAATTGTCTAGGATTCTTTATCCTATCCATGCCTTGCATTGCAAGAATATGACAAAGAGGGGCATCTGTAGACACTCGAAATTTTCTGCACACTTGTTACTAACATTGCAAGAGGGCAGATTCATCTTTCGGAGATAACCCTGGAAGATAGCTCACATCCATTTTGGATACCACCAAAATTTCAGTCTCAACCTCGGAACACACAGAGAGTATCAGTTCCAACCTTGGAGATAACCCCGAGTTTCATCCTTGGAGATAACCCCAAGGAATGTCGTTGCAGTTCCAGCGATAACCCCGGAAATGCTTGTTTCAAATGTCTGCAATCAGCTTCAACCTTAGAACTCCCGCCGAGGCACTTATTTCAAAGACCCAGAAATAACACCAGGAAGACATGCACACTTAAAGATGACCCTGAGGAATTCAAACACTTACAAGCAATTCAATCTCGAGAGATAACCACGAAGCGATATACGCGCTATCAAAATTTGGAGATAACCCCGGTGAAGGGCAAAATTTTCATCTTGCCACCTCAACCGCACATCGCACCGTCTCAACGTCTCATACATACATTTCTATACAGCAATGTCCCACAAGAGCCAAGGAATTACAATCCCGAGTGACTCCTAAAATAATCTATTGTTGATTATTCCCAGTTAGTGCATGTTTATTAATTCAAATTGAATTAATGATTCCGATAATATACTTAGAGAATAACTGTTATTAGATATTCACATCCGTAGAAGCTATTACTGATTGCAAATAGTACAGATAATCCTTATCTATTGTTGAATTATATTGAGAAGTGTCTTAGCTAATTGTTCTGTCTAGACAAACTTTTGTTAGAACTTGATAGGTTCGAGAAGAAAATTCAATTATTATTGACAGATAGATGACAATTATTTCAGCTAGATTGATAAAGAAAACCTGATAGGTTTGAGAAGAGAAGAGAAGTGATTAGAAATTAAAATCATCGTATTTCATTGTTAAATCAAATTTTGATTCTAAGACTGAGAAGAACAACCTTTTATACAAAGGGAACATCTTTGGTCGCATATTCGACCTTTATGCGCGTGTAAGTATTATGCATAATATAGGGTACAAGGAGTTGGCCGCTCAAAGTACTTGCGGAGGGGTATGATTTAATCTTTATGGTTATTTGATACACCTAGGTATATCAAAGTAAATCTTTGGTAGTTACTAGAGAAGAGAAGTTCTAGATCCTTTGTGATCACTCATCATAAATTTTGGAAAATATTTCCATCTTGTTATTTAGGTATATCAAAGTAAATCTTTGATAGTTACTTGGGAATAGAATTTCAAAATCATTTAAGATCATTCAGTATAAACTCTGGAGAATATTTCTAAATCGTTATTCAATTGAATATCATAGAAACTTTGATAGCATTGTATTTTTTAATTATTATGTTGCATAGGTTGCGAGAAGATTGGATAGAGAAGAATAAATTATTCAGCTATTTCAAAGTTCCTCGAACTTTGCTGTCATTCTATCAAAATAGATAGTTTGTTGTTCTGATTCTTATACATTCATTGCATATCTTAACTTGTGGGGCAAATTTGTTGCTCACCCTTGCTAAATAAAACATTTTTGCTAGGAACGAAGTGGCAGGAGGTGCTGTGAAGAACAAAGGCAAAGGTGTTATGCTGGAATAATTAAGATTAACATTATTATTTTGTTATGTTTATACACCCATTTTGTATATCTAAAGGGTAAGTTTGTAATATAAAGGTTAGATAACCTGGGACGAATGTATTAACTATATCAGTTAATGTGGTGTAAAATTTTATTCATAATTAAATGGATAGTTAGATGTTAATTATATTGTGGATCATGAGCACCAAACTCGGGGGTTAGGTAACACAGATTTGGGGGTGTCACATTTGTTGCGAAACACGCTGCCTTCTAAGATAAAGGTGTTTATCATTAAAGGGGATAGTGGTAGGATAATAGAATCTTGAAGAGTTCAAGAACCACAAAGCACTATAAATCAAATAAGAGGAACCTGTAGATATACCTGTTGTACCACAACTGAATCATAAATTTGGAATAGTTCCGAAGATATCTGGGAGATATAGATTCATCATGGATGATGATGATAGGTACACATCATAAAGATGATGATCCAGTTACATACGATGAAGTAAGAGTTGTAGACACTCAGAGAAATGGATTGAAGCAAGCTTCTCAAAAATGGAACATTCGTTTTGATGAAATAATCAAAAGAGTTTGATTTTATCAGAAACAAGAATGAATCTAGTGCATACAAAAGGGTTAATGGGAGCTTCATGACATTCCTAGTATTATATGTTGATATATTACGGATAAGGAATGACATACTAATGCTATAATCAGTAAAGATAAAGTTGTCTAAACATTCCTCCATGAATGATTTGAGAAGAGTATCGTAATTGGGGATAAAAATCAATATAGATAGATTTAAAAGGATGCTCGACTTAACCCAAAGAACGTATATTCATTTGATGTTAAAGTCGTTTAGCATGAAAAACTCTAAGAGATGTCTCATGTTGATGAGTCATGGAGTGTATCTCTCTTAATAGTCCCCATAGACTCCTAAAAGAGAGATCGCATGAGTAACTATCATGTATGTAATGAAATGTACGAGACCTGATGATGATCAGTCATATTCTGGAGAAGATCATTGTATAACAGTGAAAAACATCTTAAAGTACTTAACCGGAACTAAGGATGTGATTAAAATTTATGGTGGGTATAAATTAAAACTAGAAAGTTTAAAAGACTCAAATTTTTTAAGACATACCAAGATGATAGAAAATCCACTTTAAGGTAAAGCGTTACCTTGAACAGTGGTGCAGTGAATTGGAAAGGTTCCAAACAGTAAAGAGTTGCTAGTTTAGTGATAAAAACAAAGTATATAGCTGTAAATGAAGCTACAAGTAAATTATTTGGATGAAAAGTTCATTACAGAACTAGGAATAGTTCCTAAGTCTCATCTTGGATCTAAACATGTGTTGTGGCACTTTCATTTGATTATAGGAATCATTAAAAGATGGAAAATCACTATAGAGATAGTGGACTCTCAAGAACAACGTTACATATCCATTAACTTAGAGAAGAAGGGTATGAGATACCATGACGATTAGCTTTAATGCAAGTGGGAGATTGAAAGTAGTATGCACACAAGCCAATCAAGTTTGATGATAAAGCATATAATTTGTAACAATCTTATTCATTAATTAATAAAAAAAATTATTAATTTATTAAAGGCTTTTAATTATCTACATGATGCTGCTTTATAATATGTGATAAATCCATAGTTTTAAGCAATGCTTGTAGAATAATGATGATGATGATCATTCTAATGAGATCTAAATTCTTAGAAACCTTAAAACTAAAATAGTTCCCAATCGTTGGATTATTAAATTGGGGATTAGTGAATCCAGATAGATTGGAACATACGTTGTTTGCTCATTACATGAGGATGATTGATCTCATGATCATTTTTGTGGAGACACTAAACACTACTACAAAACAGTAAATAGATAACGCGTAAAAAATGTTGTTGTTTCTATCCCAGAAACGTCATGGTTAAAGGGGTCATCTATTTTACACCCTTATACAATGTTTTTAAAACGTTGTAGTTAGACACATTATACAACATTTTTTTTCTTAAAAAATGTGGTAGATTTATTTTCTATAAATTATTAGATGCTTAAAAACGTTGTAGATGGTATGATTCAACAACGTTTTCTGGCTTAAAATGTTGTACTTTAATATATTAGACAACGTTTAGACACATTTACACAACGTTTAGAATGTGTCATCTATTCTCATTTAAATTTAAAGCCAAAATGTATCAACCATTCAAAATACATCCAAATAATACCATTCATTTACAGTTTCAAATTACTACATCCACAAAATATATACCAAACTTGTGACGCCCCCAAAATCAGACCTCCACTTGGTCACTCGAATTCGATTCATCACGTTCTCATGGTAAAACCATAATAACTAAAATAACGCATACACAACAAAAAATCTACTTTAGAATAATATACAATGATTTATTATAATTATTCCCCATGTCTCATGAACCTCTGATTGCTTAATAGATTACATAATAATATCAAATAAAGACTTATTACATAATCTTACTTAAGCTTAAACATAGTTTGAGATAGTCTAAATACAACATAACAGATTTTAAACATAAAAGGGACAAGCTAGTCGGTAGCCTTGCCCTTGCCCTTTTCTTGCCCGGATACACTTCCCTGTTTTGCCTTAACTGAAAGGTTTTTAAAAGCAAGGATGAGCACAAATTGCCTAGCAAGTAATATACAACAAGGGTGTAGGATATAATATCACAAGGTTTAAAATATCGAAGTGCCATTTCTAGGATAGTTCAAAGTATCAGAATAACATCATGGATAAGAAATATCAATAATTCTTTGAATAAGAACGATAATTCAATATAAATCAACGGATATATATGAATTCAATGACTATCAAGTTATCCAATTGGATAAACAATTTATATTGAGTAGTCACTAAGGACTATTGAACTTCCACTAGAGTTACCAATATTAAATTGATAACCCAAAAATATCAAGTACTATAGATGATCAATCTACAATACTATACGTTATGCATAACACCACCATAATCTTCAATCATGTGTTGGGGTTTCCAACGACATACACTCCCCTTACCAAAAGGGTTGTTCAACTCAGTTTTTAAGATTTTCGCACCAATCAATTGGTTTGGACAGTTTTATAGACATGCATATAGTCTAGCCGAATCAAATGGCAACGACTCTTTCACAATATTCAAGGACAATACGAAGTTCAATATGAATAATAGCTTTCACAATGGTTTGACATACTAGCTCATTTGAACGAGAAAGTAATATAACTTGTATTCAAAGAGATAAGCTTACGGTTTTCGTCGAATAAAGTAATGCGAGGGTTTAGGATACTTGCTCAATATAAATTTGAGTATGGATAAAAAAACTTGCCTTAAGCGTAGTTTATCCACGTTAATAAATCAACACTTTCGAATCCTAGTATAGCGTATTATAAGTATACAATGTTCATTAGCTAACACAGTCCTTAATCAAGCTCGACACGATACAAGTATGCACATATGGTACAAAATTAGTTTATAAGTCATCATGAATCAACTACTTAGTTACTTCACAAGAAAAACAAGAATGCTCAAGGTTAAGACCTCCTTACTTATGGACTTTTCATTTCAATGCAACACCAACTTACCAACTAAGCATCATATATATATATATATATATATATATATATATATATATATATATATATATATATATACACACACACACACATCAGTAGGTTTTAGATCACATTTAGCATCATAGGAATCATGCAAGTTGTTGTCCAAAAGTCAGAGTTCACTAGCGCCATGGCTAAGCCTAGGACCGGCGCAGCTACGCCGTCCTCTGGCCAAGACAAGATGCAACTGTTGCCTTGTGGTTCATGTCCGACTTGCCCAAAACAATCATACCTGATCTATTTGTCATGTTAAGGGTCTTTTCATCCTCCTCAAGTCAATCTAGGTTCCCTTTTATAATATATTTCTAAATTAAACATTTCAACCATTTAAGGCCATCCGAGGCCATGAACTCACAAGGTCTAGCATGTTTGCTCTCTAAACATACAAGATAGTTATAATACTCATTTAAGCATGCTTTTGTTTATTCATAATACCTATGTGAAACTAACACCGCTTTAGTTTAAAATATGCTTTGTTCATGCTTTATTTGAAATTTGATACACGAGCATGGTATATCTATGGTTATACTACATGAGTGAGTCTAAGAGTGTCATCAACCATGCTCACAAATATCAGCTTTTAGTCCTCATGGTATCTTGACAATATTCACATTCAAAGCTTCTTAATAGGTTCAACATGCTCATGTTTACTTACTAATCAAATAAACACAAGCTAAAGGTTTATTCATAAATTTTCAAGTCATAGTCATATGCTTTCAAAGTCATAATATAAACAATGTAGAAATCATGCATGTTAGCTCACTAGGCTAAGCTTCTTATTGAAAATATTTCTAACATAAGGCTTAACAAGTTTGATCATGCTCAAAGGAACTATGTATACTACAACATGTTCCTCTATGTGCAAAATCAGTCATGTATAGCTTACTAGGTTCACAATTTGTAGAACATTATTTTTAACATAGTTTGTTTTCAAAACTTAGTCCAAATCTCCATGTAAACCATTCGTCTTCATTAATTATGCAAGTCTTATCAAAACATGCTCAACTTAGGTTCATATACTTACATATACACCTTAAACATGCTTTCGTACTAGTTTAAGCCATAATACTATATCAGATTACAAAACAGAAATTAAAAACTGATTTCAGCAACTGGCGCAGCTACGTTGCGCCTCAATACAAAAATGGCGCAATTGCACCGTGTCTGGTTTGAGCCAAGAACAGTCTTCTTCGGCAACTGTTTAGCCCAACCTAAAAATTTACCCACGAAATCATTCCTAAATACTCATATATCAATTGCAACATGCTTATATGATCATATAACAACTATATGGACATTACCAGACCACATTAACATACAATTTCATGAATTCAAGAATTTGAAATTTCAAGACTAAAACTCTATTTTTATAGAGAATGAAAATGGCAACAAGGAAAAAGGAGTTATACCTCTGTAATGTGATAAGAACTTGCTCCAAATGAACTTATGAGCTCTAGCACACTTGTATGCTCTCAACCTTACTACTTAGAAAATCTCAGACAACTTCAAGCAACACCAACTGATAAACATAGCTGTTATTTATAGAAGAAGTTTGGACTGGGCATTGATGTTACACAAGATGGAAATCCAAGGTGTAATGGAGTAGAACAATGGTTGCTCAAGGGTTGGCCAACCACCCTCAAGCTCAGCCATCATCTCTTACAACTAGCCTTTTGCTATTACACGTGAATGAGAAATGAGAGGTAAATGGGATACTCAATTTGGGACAAAGGAGAAAACTGAAAGTAGTATGCACACAAGCCAATCATGTTTGATGATAAAGCATATACTTTGTAACAATCTTATTCATTTATTAATAAAAAGTATTAATTTATTAAAGGCTTTTAATTATCTACATGATGCTGTTTTATAATATGTGATAAACCCATAGTTTTAAGCAATGCTTTTAGAATAATGATGATGATCATTCTAATGAGATCTAAATTCTTAGAAAGCTTAAAACTAAAATAGTTCCCAATCATTGGATTACTAAATTGGGGATTAGTGAATCCGGATAGATTGGTACATACGTTGCTTGCTCATTGGATGAGGATGATTAATCTCATAATTATTTGTGTGGAGACACTAAAGCAAGTATGTAGGTGCTTATTAGAGAATAAGTTCACTGAACGTGGCTCGCTAAGGAATACCTAATGGAGTTTTATTTGTCTGTCAATAGGAATTCCTTTAGTGATAGTAGTACAAGTGATCCTTGGACTTGAGATCATCATAATATCTTATGTATGATGAGTTATACTTTGACTTATTCCTTAAGACCCTTAGGGTATATCAAAGGGTATGCTTGAGTATAATAAGTTGTACATGGAGATAATGTATGATCAATAAAGAATCTACCACTTCTAATAAAAGAAGAGAAATGTCCTATGTGATTCGATAAATGACAACCCAGTAGTCCTTGGTTAAGGCGTAATGAAATTAGAAAGGAGTTTCTAATTTGCATTATTTGGAGTTGTTCATTTAAGGATCGAAAATACATATAATTAAATAAAATAAGACTTGACAAAGAATTCCATGTCTTATATTTAATTGGGACATCAGTATGGTGGAAGGATTGAATTATACGGTAAATATTTACTCAAAGGTTCTTTAATGATTATTGTTGAAATCTATATTATCCGGAAAGTCGTTGATCGCTTAGGGAGGCTTATCCCTATTGTAGAATAAATATTATTTATTTAAATAAATTAATTATTTAATTTATTTATTTAAATAAGATTAGAATTGTTCTAATTGATTTATTCACAACCTAGGTTTAATATGGAGAACCTAAAGGGTCACACCATAAAAGGAAGAATAATTATTTAAGAAGTTAATGGCATAATCGTAATAATATGTTAAGTATATTTAATTTAATCTATGGTGATAGAATAAATTAAATAGCTTAATATTTATTATTTAATATTTTAGAAATATTAAATATAAATTAATAAGAGGAGTCTTATTAATATTATTACAATTATTATTATTTTAATTTCTAAAAGAGTTTAGGAATTAATTTAATATAAGTACTCTCATTTATTCCTAATAGGATTAGGAGGGAAAATTAATTAAAGGAGTTTAATTAATTATCCCTGATAAGATTAGGGAGCTTAATTAATTAAATAAATCTCAATTCCTTAATTGTTAAGGTGGGTTGCCCACATCTATAAATAAGAGGAGTCTTATTATGGGTTGTGTGTGGTTGATTTTACAACATACGACATAATTCCAATTGTTGGGAGAGTACACCCTTTCTATAGAGATAGAAAAACTAGGGTTTAGCCAACCACCCTCTTCTTGAATTTTCTTCTTCCTTGGTGGATCACCTCTAGAGGCCAAACATATGGGTGGCTAACGTTGATCAAAGGAAGGAACCAAACCCGGTGGATTCAAGTTGAACGCGAAAGGATTTGGAGGTGAACTTGTACCTGAGGAAGCTCGATCTTCAAGGGTATGATTTTATTCTTTATCTTTTTGTTTAATTAATAATTGTGCATAAAGGGTGATAGGAAGGGTATATGGTTTGTAAATTTTAAACTCGATTTTTACACGCTTAGCATTATTTTGCAATTTGATTGCGTACATGAATATTACAAACCTAACAGTGGCATCAGAGCCAAACTTTTATGCGAATTATTAATTGTTTTAATTTGATATTATATTGATATGTGTTTAGAACAATTTAATTGGGCATAATTTTATTGTATAAAATTTATTAAAAAAAAAACGGCAGGATTTCCGTGTTTCTATTCCATAATCTGCCTTACCACGTGGTGACTTTGTTGCTTTGAAAAACCGAATTCACGCCAAATTGCATACTGGCTGTGCACGGCTAAATAAATAAAAAAAAAAAAAAAAGGGACGTGTTTGTTGAATTAGACATTCGGCAGGAACCCTTTAACATGAAAACAAAAAGAGTGCTTCATTTTAAAAGAAATTCGTGGATTATGGAATTTAGGAAATTATATATATATAATTTTCTTAATAATTTTATTATTAAAATAAAAATTTTATTTTAATATTAAAATAAAAAGTTTATTTTTATATTAAAATAAAAAGATTTATTTAAATTTTAAAATTAGAATTTCATACTAACTAATTAGAGTTGGAATTGGATTCCATAATAACTAATTGGAGTTGAAATTGGATTTTATTTTTCCTAAAATAAAGGAGTTTATTTGTGAATAGGGAAGTAAATCCATCTTTCCTTAAATAAAGGAGTTTGTTTAGATATGAAATAAGATTTCATATTATTCAAAATAAAAGAGTTTATTTGTGAATAGGAAAGAGAATCCATGTTTCCTTAAATAAAGGAGTTTATTTAAATATGAAATAAGATTTCATATTATTCAAAATAAAGGAGTTTATTTGTGAATAGGAAAGATAATCCGTGTTTCCTTTAATATTTTTTTACATGGAATTGGATTCCATAATTAATTAAAATAAAAGAGTTTATTTTAATTAAAGATTTTTTTACATGGAATTGGTTTCATAATTAATTAAAATAAAGGAGTTTATTTTGATTAATTTTTTTTTTTTTTTTTGATTAAAATAAAATAGTTTATTTTATTCAAAATTAGATAAATTAAAATAAAATAGTTTTATTTTGATTTAAATTTGGATTAAAATAAAGGAGTTTATTTTGATTCAAAAATAGATTTTATACTAACTAAATTTGCCCATTAAATGATATCAATATATATATTAAATGTTTATTATTCATGAGATGAATGTTATTTATTGATGCATATGGTGATGTGTATGATAATAAATGGGATTGATTATGGACTATTGACCAATATGATTGGATTTTATTTTAGTTGGATGCATGAATGTATGGGTTTTATTAAATGGGGTCTGCATGCCTACTGCCTTCTCTAATTTTTCTTAATGTAAATTCTATTCCCTCCTATGTACTTCCCCTCGATCACGATCAAGGTTTCTATTTATTTTAAATAGTTTTGTAATAGGAATAGTTAGAATTATTTTGAAGAATTGGAGATCAAGGACAAGAAGCGCTTGAAGACCCGTTTGTAATGGAGCAGGGTTTAAATGTAATAGTTATATTTAAATATTATTTCTTGCACCCTGGGGGTTTGACCTTTTGGTTCACTTGGTGGCTCTAGTGAACCAAACTAGAATAAAAGTCCATAATCAATCAAGGGTAGAATATAGTATTCTATATGTGCATGCTATATATATATATATATATATATATATATATATATATATATATATATATATATATATATATATATATTATGCAAACATGCTTCGTATGTTTATTAATATGACGCGTATTTTATATATATATGTGTAATGCGGCGCTAAACAAGATGAGACAAATTAATAACAAACCCCTCAATTTTTTATATTAAGTCCTAAGCGTTCAAAGATATTTGGAATATCGAGCGTCGCTTTCTAAGCATGATAAAATTAATAGAGTATTAAATATTTAATATGAGTTTGTTGTGTCACCACAAGGCAAGTATTAAGTATTTAAGATGTTAATTTATCACATTTAATGCTTATAAAGAAAATTGAACAATATTGTTTTGTTGTGTCACCACAAGGATGATATTTTCTTTTTGAATATATGGAGTGCTAGGTCGGACTTAACTTGGATAATTTTGATTCGGATGTGCCACCACTTGATCAAAATAATCTAAGAGGCAAAAGAAAAGGAGTTGCATAGTTGATGTAATTTACAAAAGTTGTCTACTTATTTATTTATATATAGTTTGTTGTGTCACCACAAGGCTATATACATTTGAAATGGGATCCTTATTCTCACTAGCAAATCTTTAATTAGATTTTGCCGAACTATATAAGTGAGGGTAATATTGTTTGAAGAAAATAGTGGGAGATACCAATTTAAAACAAGACCTAAATTATTTTGGTAATTAATAAAAGAATGTATGTTAAAATGTTGTTAATTACAAATTCATTTACGTAATTTTACAATGTCTAAATTACTATCATCGCAAAGCATATTAGATGCTAAGTTAAATCGAATCAATTAAACGGATTGGTTAAGGAATTTGAGAATAGTTCTCTCATGGTGAAAAGTTATCTTATGTCCTTAATACGCCTATCCTGCAATGGTTGCGCATAATGCCTCGAGGAAGACATTGCTACTTTTAGAAAGTGGCAAGATGATACACGATTGGCTCGATGCATCATGCTCGCATCCACGAGTAACGAGCTTCAGTCACAAGATGAAACTATGGATGCTCCTACTATATTCTCGCACATCAAGTAGTTGATGGTGAGGAAAGTAGGACCGATAGATATTAGATATCTAAGGAGCTCTTCCGATCTAGAATGGCTAATGGCACTATAATGATGACAAAAAGTTCTTAACATAATCAATTTGATTGATCAATTAGGACAACTAGTTTTGTCATGGATGGAGAGTTGAGCCAAGATTTGATCTTGCACTCACTCCCGGACTCCTTTCACAATTGTTGTGAATTTTTCATATAAACAAGCTAGATATCACCGTTGATTTGCTTAACATGTTGAAAAATGATGAGAGTCACTTTCCAACCAAGAAAGACCATGTCTTACTGGTAGGGGCCAAAGGATCTTCTGAAAAGAAGAACGATTCAAAGAAGGTAAATAGAAAGGCATAAACAAAGGATAATAAGAACAAAATCGACATGATAGCAAAAAGTTTGCTTCCCATCGCAATAAGCCCGACACCGGAAAGAAAGCTCATGAGAAGCATCTTGCAGAGGCTAACCAAAGAAGCTTAGTGAAGAAGTTTCTACATAATCTGAGCTTTTGTTTTTGTTCATGATTGAAATAAATTTTCTTTAAGTCAAGGTTCTACTTGGGTATTGGATACCGACTTTGGTTATCATAAATATAGATTTATGAAGGACCGAGCAAAAGTAGAAAGCTAAACAAATATAAGTAATCCTATGTAAGGAAATGTAGCAAAGGTTGCCACATTAGCCATAAAAACTTATAGTTTAGCAATGCCTACGGGAAAATCTATTAAGTCAATAAGTTGTTATTGTATTCTAGTTCTTGTTAGAAATATTATTTCTATTTTATTGTTGGACAATAAATTTTTGGTATTATAATTAAGAACAATTGTTGTTCTATTTATAATAATAATGTTTTGTATAGAACTCGAATATTACTTAATGGATTTTGTATACTTGACTTACATGAAAATAATTTTGCATATTGAACAAATTAGTATAAGAAAAGGAGATGATCATTCAAAGAGTTGAATGTGTGTATTTGCTAAAATACAAGTGTGAATTATTTGAAAGGTTCAAACAATTTAGAAGTGAAACAAATTGGCAAAGTATTAAGATTCTTTGATTAGATCAAGGAATAAATACTTGTGCAATAAGTTTCTAGATCATCTCAAATGGTTTTCATAATGGACGCCTCGATACATAATAATTGATTGATGTATCGAAAGGAAAAATCGTACCTATTTGAACATGGTGCGATCCAAAATATTTTTACCGACATTCCAATATCCTTCTGGGATAATGTCCTAGAAATGGCTACATATCTACGAAAAGGTAACCTCAAAAATCCGGCCCCAAGACTCTATAAAAGTTATGGACAGGGAGGATTCCTAATCTTATGTATGTTAAGATAAGGGGTTGTCCAACTTATGTGAAACGGTTTTAATGGATAAGCTTGGGACAAGATTTGACAAATACAGATTTGTGGGACATCCTAAAGTAAGTTTAGGGTATATGTTCTATAATTCTACTTAGCAAAAGGTGTTTGTTGCGAAACACGCTGCCTTCTAAGATAAAGGCGTTTATCATTGAAGGGCTAGTGGGAGGATTATAGATCTTGAAGAGTTCATGATCCACAAAACACTATAAGTCAAATAAGAGGAACCTGTAGATAGACCTATTGTACTCACAACCGAATCATAAACCGAATAGTACCAAAGATACCTAGGAGGTATGGATTCATCATGGATGATGATGATGAGGTACACATCATAGAAGATGATGATCCGAGTTACATTCGATGAGGTAAGACTTTAGTGTGTACAAAAGGGTCGATTGGGAGCGTCAGTAAAATTTCTAGTATTATATGTTGATATACTACGGATGAGGAATTACATAACAATGCTACAATCAGTAAAGATAAAGTTGTCTAAACATTCCTCCATGAATGATTTGGAAGAGTATCTTAATTGGGGATATAAATCTATATAGATAGATTTAAGAGGATGCTCGACTTAACCCAAGGAACGTATATTCATTTGATGCTAAAGTCGTTTAGCATGGCAAACTCCAAGAGATGTCTCATGTCGATGAAAAGAGAGGTCGCATGAGTGACAATCATGCATGCAATGAAATTTACGAGACTTGATGTTGATCAGTCATATTATGGAGAAGTTCACTATGAGTCAGTGAAAAACATCTTAAAGTGCTTAACCCAAGCACTAAGGATGTGATCATATTCATGGTGGATCTTAATTAAAACTAGAGGGCTTAATGACTCAAGTTTTTCGATGCACAAGACGACAGAAAATCCACTTTAAGGTAAAGGGTTACCTTGGACGGTGGTGCGATGAATTGGAAAGGTTCCAAACAAAGAAAGAGTTCTTTGGTTTAGTGATAAAGACAAAGTATATAGCTATAAATGAAGCTACAAGTTGATTGTTTGGATGAAAAGTTCATTACAGAACTAGGAATAGTTCCCAAGTCTCATCTTGGATCTAAACATGTGTTGTGGCACTTTCATTTGATTATTAGAATCATTGAAAGATGGGAAATCACTATAGAGATAGTGGACTCTCAAGAACAACTTTACATATCCATTAACTAAAGCTTATCCAACAGCAGGATAATCGTCACTTAGAGAAGAAGAGTAAGATACCATGACGATTGGCTTTAGTGCAAGTGGGAGATTGAAAGTAGTATGCACACAAGCCAATCATGTTTGATGATAAAGCATATACTTTGTAACAATCTTATTCATTTATTAATAAAAAGTATTAATTTATTAAAGGCTTTTAATTATCTACATGATGTTGTTTTATAATATGTGATAAACCCATAGTTTTAAGCAATGCTTTTAGAATAATGATGATGATCATTCTAATGAGATCTAAATTCTTATAAAGCTTAAAACTAAAATAGTTCCCAATCATTGGATTACTAAATTGGGGATTAGTGAATCCGGATAGATTGGTACATACGTTGCTTGCTCATTGGATGAGGATGATTGATCTCATGATCATTTGTGTGGAGACACTAAAAGCGGTATGTAGGTGCTTATTAGAGAATAAGTTCATCGAACGCATTGGCTCGCTAAGGAATACCTAATGGAGTTTTATTTGCTGTCAATAGGAATTCTCAGTAGTGATAGTAGTACAAGTGATCCTTGGACTTGAGATCATCATAGTATCTTATGTATGATGAGTTATACTTTGACTTATTCCTTAAGACCCTTAGGGTATATCAAAGGGTATGCTTGGGTATAATAAGTTGTACATGGAGATAATGTATGATCAATAAAGAATCTACCACTTCTAATAAAAGAAGAGAAATGTCCTATGTGATTCGATAAATGACAACCCAAAGAGTCCTTGGCAAGGCGTAATGAAATTAGAAAGGAGTTTCTAATTTGCATTATTTGGAGTTGTTCATTTAAGGATCGAAATACATATAATTAAATAAAATAAGACTTGACAGTAATTCCATGTCTTATATTTAATTGGGACATTGTATGGTGGAAGGGAATTGTACGGTAACTATTTACTCAAAGGTTCTTTAATGATTAATGTTGAAATCTATATTATCTGGAAAGTCGTTGATCGCTAGGGAGGCTTATCCCTATTGTAGAATAAATATTATTTATTTAAATAAATTAATTGTTTAATTTATTTATTTAAATAAGATTAGAATTGTTCTAATTGATTTATTCACAACAGGTTTAATATGGAGAACCTAAAGGGTCACACCATAAAAGGAAGAATAATTATTTAAGAAGTTAATGGCATAATCGTAATAATATGTTAAGTATATTTAATTTAATCTATGGTGATAGAATAAATTAAATAGCTTAATATTTATTATTTAATATTTTAGAAATATTAAATATAAATTAATAAGAGGAGTCTTATTAATATTATTACAATTATTATTATTTTAATTTCTAAAAGAGTTTAAGAATTAATTTAATATAAGTACTCTCATTTATTCCTAATAGGATTAGGAGGAAAATTAATTAAAGGAGTTTAATTAATTATCCCTGATAAGATTAGGGAGCTTAATTAATTAAAAGAATTTAATTAATTAAATAAATCTCAATTCCTTAATTGTTAAGGTGGGTTGCCCACATCTATAAATAAGAGGAGTCTTATTATGGGTTGTGTGTGGTTGATTTTACAACATACGACATAATTCCAATTGTTGGGAGAGTACACCCTTTCTATAGAGATAGAAAAACTAGGGTTTAGCCAACCACCCTCTTCTTGAATTTTCTTCTTCCTTGGTGGATCACCTCTAGAGGCCAAACATATGGGTGGCTAACGTTGATCAAAGGAAGGAACCAAACCCGGTGGATTCAAGTTGAACGCGAAAGGATTTGGAGGTGAACTTGTACCTGAGGAAGCTCGATCTTCAAGGGTATGATTTTATTCTTTATCTTTTCGTTTAATTAATAATTGTGCATAAAGGGTGATCCGGGTATATGGTTTGTAAATTTTTAAACTCTGATTTTTACACGCTTCCGCATTATTTTGCAATTTGATTGCGCACATGAATATTACAAACCTAACAAAAACATCAGCATTTCATATCATCAAGGCTTGGTTTGGTCTATTTAATTCCCACATGAAATCTTAATGTACAATTGTTACCATATTAGGAATTTCAGGGATAAATTATACCCTCACATCATATAGTCCATGTACATTAAATATACGCAATAAAATAATGCAGTCAAGTATTATTGTCTGGGTAGTTCCATAATTAATTCTACCACTCATGTAATCATATAATAACCTTATTATATTAATATCTTATTTATTTATGTTAAATAAATAAATTTATTCCTTCCTTAATATATTATAGCTCATATAACTTAATATATAGTCACACAACATCGACCTTTGCACTATATAGTATAGTTGTATATGCACATGTAGTCAATATAATATTATTATATTAGTAACTTACTTATTTATGTTAAATAACTAAATCATGCATTTCCTTAATTAATTAACATCAATATTAATTAAGCCAACCATTGATTAATGTAGTTATGGATTTTCATAATCATTATTCATCTTTATAATATATTGCAATTAATAGTAATCACACATTATTAGTTAATTACTAAGAATTCAATATTCTACCACAACCATTAACAATTAATTAATATAACAATTAACAATTAATATTACTTAATTGTGCACTTTATTTCATGGTTCATTAATGTCACACACACCACATAATTGTTCCATTTAATTTTCAAAATAGAAAAATAAATTTTCTCCAATCGACCATTGGCCTTATTTGTGCGATTTATCTTCTTTGGGACAATGGCAATTGCTGCTTGCTACGACAAGTGCCAAGACTGATTTAGCTTCAGCCCGTGTCAATTCTCACCACTAAACACGCTTTATAAGACATGAATTACTGTCCACAAACGTGTTACTACGAGTATATTGATTACATATATGAAATCATATAATTAATCTTCTTAACTCCCATTTTAATTTGCTTAACGGATTTCTTTGTTTCACATTATGCCACACAAGGCATTTCACAATTCTCATTGTCACTTCACGCATCTTAATACGCATTGGTCTAATACGAATACATTGAATCAACCAACTCACAGAATAATAATACTTTTATTCACATAAATTTTATTTTCATTAATATATTCATTTAATAATACATGGAAATTCTCGGGTATTACATCCTCCCCCTCCCCTTATAAAATTTTTATCCCGGAATTGCTACAAGGTTACACAAATAGATGGGGATAATCCCTCATCATCCTGTCTTCTAACTCCCACGTTGCCTCCTCGACATCATGGTTATGGCAAAGTACTTTTACAGAAGAAATAACTTTATTTCTCAAGGTTTTCTCTTTCCTATCGAGAATTTGGACATGAATTTCTTCATACGCTAAATTCTTCTCCACTTGAATGGGTTCATACGAAATCACGTGTTTGTAGTCGGACTTGTACGGACGCAACACGGATATGTGAAACATATTATGGATGTGCTCCAACTCAGGTGGTAGTGCTACTTTGTACGCTACTTCGCCTACTCGTTTTAGTATCTTGAATGGTCCTATGAATCTTGGACTCAGTTTCCCTTCTTGTCAAAACGGATCTTCCCCTTCCATGGAGATACTTTTAAGAATAAGAAACTATCGACTTCAAAATCTCGGTCTTGCCAATGACACCCCCAAATCCAGGTACTTCATTCCCACAGGATCTGGTCTTCACTTAATCAAACATTCATATCTAACTACCCAATCACAATAAAACTGGATAAATAAAATCTTTCCCATTAAAGGGTTACATAATAAAATCTCCCTGGTTATTTAACCTTTAAATACAATCATTCAAATGCGGAAATTAAATAAACTTCATTAAAACCAAGTCTAAGATTATCATAATAAAAGTCTAACATCTTAATCAAAGTAAAAATTACAAGTCTTCATCACTTGCACATTTTTCCCTTTCCTTTGCTAGACGAAGGTTCATCTACCTTCTCTTCTTTAGCTGCAATGAGTTTATAAATATGCAAGAGTGAGCAAAACAATTGCTCACTGGATATAATATGGAATCAGCAGGAGTATAGCAATAATAACTGCCAAAATAGGCTCATCAACAATGAACAGTACTCTCAACAATAATCAAAAACTGAAATCTCAAGATATGGAAAATATACATCACTGAGGGTCGTAAGACCACGAACTACGTCCACAGTTGCAAGTAATCTTTCAACTCCAACTTTAACAATCATAAGACTATAAGGACCTCGTACTTAGGGGGATCAGCCCTTCGTACAATATATTGTGCACAAACATTTTAACGCTAGGCGTAAGTTAACCCCTATTCATAACAATAGGGTTGTTCATCTCAGTATTTAGAGTACAAGTCCGCACCAAAGGAAGTTTGGTTTGGATAAGCTTTCAAGATAATTTGGAATTCAACGAACATCAACTAAGGATTAGTTAAATAAAACCAATAACATTATTCTATAGAATAATCGTGATTGATTCAATCATAGTAAACTAAAGTCATGCTTTAGGAATAATCTAAGAGCATACAATTTGAATAACTATAACACCTTGCTTGAACAATACTAAGCCAAGGTTAATTAGAATTAAATACTAAGCATGCATAGCAATCTGATCGATAAAAATGTTCAACATTAGAATATATATAAATTTTGCATGCTAAACAACAAGTTAAATACAAGAATAACTTGCTAAAGAATAACTTACATCATTATATCATAATCAAATTGAAAACACTAGTTTGATTAACAAGATAATAGATTAGAAAACTTGCTCAATGTAAAAAGAAAGTTTAGAAAACTTGCTTCATTATATCGTAATCGAATTGAAAACCATAATTAGTTCAACAAGATAAAGGATTAGAAAACTTGCCTTGTACATAGGCTAAACCGAATCAATACGAATCATAATATCCTATAAACATATGTCATCATGACATAGTTAGCCATTACCATTTTACAACCATAACTAAGTACGTACATCATTTAAAAATTGGATTTTTAATCATATAATCAAGTTATAACACAAGTTAATCCTTAATAACATAATTATTCATAGTATAGAAATACTAAAATCAACATTTTACAGTCCTACTATCATTACATAACTTTTTTTAAAAAAAATTGTGTACAAAAAGTACCTTTGTCGGACCATTACCTTAACTTCATGCATGGCGGCTACGCTTTTTCATCGTGGGGGTGGCGCTTACTACAGCGAATGAACATTGTCTATGCATGTGCAGGGAACAAAACTACAAAGCTACGTTGCGGCGTGGCCTTTGTCTTGTCTTGTGCTTGAAATTAATATCTTTGGACTATAGCATGTGCGAAATCAGTAGTTTCGATTGACAGCTTCGGCAACAACACAGGAAAAAGCCATTTTTGGCCTACAAGCTCGTTTCTAACAGACTAATTCATATACAATTCATACAAAAACATAATGTAAACATAATTCATGAATTCCTAACATGTTTCTACCCATACAACAACATAAACAACAAAATTAACACATCCAATTTCACTATTTTTTGGCTAAAAACTTACTTTTTGATATTTTTGATGAAAATCAACACTGTAATTTTATTTTTCAACCAAAACCATTAATTCAAAGCATTTAATCAAAGTATATATATACTCTAACAAATTGAATAGTCAATTTATCAATAAAACAACTAAACAACCCATAATTTCTATTTTAACTAAATAATATATAATCACAAAACTATCTGTAAAATATTTTTTTCTTCACAAATTACATACATATCATCAATTCATTGTTTATAACTAATGAAAATAATTTTAACATCACTAGTATGTCATATAAAGCTACATAACAACAAAAGTTCATGCTTACACAAGGATTCTACAGAGAATTTGGGAAGAGAAAAACTAAACTTTTAAAACTAAAAGAATGGGTTAATACCTTGAAGAAGATGGTGATGATGATGACTATATCTTTAATTCTCAAGCTTCTTCTTCTCCAATCTCTAGCCTTTCTTCCTCTCTTCTTTTCTTCTTCTCTTCTTCTTCTTCATCTGAGTTTTTCTTTTCTTCCTAACTCTAAAGCGTACTAGATAAAATAACGTATATAATATAATAGGTACTAATTATATAATAGTATAACTGATATCAGTTATAATAGATTTGAAAATCAAAAGCCATAAGGCATATTTGGTTGCAAACTGAAAAAATAACCCATTAATCCTTACACCTTGTTTGGTAAAACTCAAATAGATTAAAGACTTAATAGGCATTAGGCCTTGTTTGGCAAAACTGAATTAAAATTCTTTTAAGTTATTTTAATAACTCATTTATAAAAGGTTATTTGTCACATTTTACTAAATTAAATTAATCTTAATAACAATTTATTAAATTACTACCTCACATAAATCAATACCACAAAATTATAATTTTTTGTATAAGTATAACTTTATTTAATCAATTAACACATCCTTTTTAATTACAAATTCCAATAAAAAGAATAGTAATTCAATTAATCAAAACTCTCTAACTTAATAATTAAATTAAAT
Organism: Panax quinquefolius; assembly: GCA_020205615.1. NCBI lineage: Eukaryota > Viridiplantae > Streptophyta > Magnoliopsida > Apiales > Araliaceae > Panax > Panax quinquefolius. The sequence continues at coordinate 83,034,715 of CM035158.1, forward strand.
TAGCAAAATAATTAATTTCCTTAATTATTTACTTAACAAATAGTTAACCAAATTGAATCAAATTTGAACAATTATCCAATTAATAATAACCACATCCATTAAATACTTAAATAATTCAATAAATATTCAATATAACAATTTATAAAATTCTGGAATGTTACATCATTCCCTCCTTATAAGGATTTTGTCCTCAGAATCACAATTCAAACAATTCATTTGTCATATTCTCCCCTACATACAAAGATTATGTCCCCAGAATCAAAGACATAGATTAAACAAACAACTCAGGGTAATTCTTCATCATTTCAGCTTCGAGTTCCCACGTGGCCTCTTCGACATTGTGGTTCCTCCATATTACCTTTACAGAAGGTATCACCTTATTCCTGAGCACTTGTTCTTTCCTGTTGACTATCTGGATAGGAACCTCTTCATAGGACAAGTCTTTCTCAAAATGTAATGGTTCGTACTCAATTACGTGCTTGTAATCAGGTTTATACGATCGTAAAACCGACACGTGAAAAACATTATGAATGTTTTGCAAGAGGTAGAGCTACCTCGTAAGCTACCTCTCCAACTTTCCTCAGCACTTCAAAGGGTCCAATAAACCTCAGACTTAGTTTCCCCTTTTTACCAAATCAAATCTTCCCCTTCAAAGGAGAAACTTTTAGGAACACGTAATTTCCTTTATGAAATGCACGATCTTGTCTGTGTTGATCAGCATATTTCTTTTGTTTATCTTGAGCAACTATCAATCTTGTTCTGATGAGTTGGACAACCTCAGAAGTTTGTTGTACCAGTTCTGGTCCTAATAGTTGACATTCTCCGACTTCATCCTTGCACAGTGGAGTTCTGCACTTCCTGCCGTATAATGCTTCGTAAGGCGGCATGCTGATGCTTGCGTGGTAACTGTTATTGTAGGCAAATTCCACTAATGGTAATTGTTCATCCCAGCTTCCTTTGAAATCCATGACGCATGCTCTCAACATATCTTCCAATGTTTGAATTGTTCGTTCGCTTTGGCCATCTGTTTGTAGGTGATATGTTGTACTCATTCGCAACTGTGTTCCCATACATTCTTGTAGTCTCTTCCAGAAGTTTGATGTGAACCTCGGATCTCTGTTTGACACAATTGACACGGGAACTCCATGTCTTGCAACGATCTCTTTAACATATAGTTTTGCCAGCTGATCAAGATTGAATCTAATCTTTATTAGCAAAAAGTGTGCAGATTTTGTCAACCTGTCCACTATCACCCAAATCGCATCGTATCCTTTCTGAGTTGTTGGAAGACCTACCACAAAATCCATTGTGATATGTTCCCATTTCCATTCTGGTATCTCCAACGGTTGAAGTAGCCGCTTGGTCTTTGATGCTCTCTACTTGACTCTCTCGACATGTCAAGCACTTTGCAACGCATTCTGCAACGTCTCTTTTCATATTTGGCCACCAAAAATGTCGCCGCAAATCTTTATACATCTTCGTACTTCCTGGATGAATTGAATATCTCGAGTTATGAGCTTCGGTCAAGATGTCTTCTTTAATATCCGTATCATTGGAACCCATATTCGTCCTTCAAATCTCAAAGATCCCCAGATCAACTTTGTACTTTATTTCTTTTCCCTCGACCACACTTTCTCTTATTTTTCTGCATTCCTCATCCTGCAGTTGAGCGTTCTTCACTTTGTCTACCAAAGTTTGACTGGTTTCTATCTGGTACAATTTCTCATCGGATTCTTTTGGAAATTTAATTTCCAACTCTAACCTTGGAATTGCTATAATAAGCTCCTCCTTGTTAGTTAACAACATCAACTTTTCTCTGCCTTTCCTACTCAAGGCATCTGCAACCACATTTTCTTTGCCTGGATGATAAAAGATCTCACAATAATAATCTTTTATCAGTTCCATCCATTTTCTTTGACGCATGTTCAGGTCCTTCTGAGTGAAAATGTACTTCAGACTCTTATGGTCCGTGTAGATCTCACAATTTTCTCAGTAAAGATAGTGTCTCCATATCTTCAGAGCAAACACAACCGCCACCAACTCTAAATCATGAGTCAGATACCCTTTTTCGTAGTCTTTTAATTGTCTTGATGCATACACGATGACTTTTCCATCCTGCATAAGGACACACCCTAGTCCCTTGTGTGAAGCATCACTATACACCACAAAATTTCCTGTATCATCCGATAAAGATAACACAGGTGCCATACTTAGCTTCTTTTTCAATCCCTGGAAACTTTCTTCACACTTCTCCATCCAAATTTTTTTTACAGATTTCCTCGTTAAATTTGTCAACGGAGTGGCGATCTTGGAGAAATCCTGGATAAACCGTCTGTAATATCCTGCTAATCCCAAGAAACTTCTCACTTTTGATGGAGTTCTCGGTTGTTCCCAATTTATCACAGCTTCAACCTTTGATGGATCCACTGAAATTCCATCCTTGTCAATTACATGCCCAAGAAATTATACACGTTCCAGCCAAAATTCACATTTAGAGAATTTTGCATACAACTTTTCTTTTCTTAGCGTCTCCAGCGTTAGACGTAAGTGTTTCACATGTTCCTCTTGAGTTTTAGAGTGCACCAGAATATCGTCGATAAACACCACCACAAACTTGTCCAAAATTGGTTTAAACACCATGTTCATCAAATCCATGAACGCTGCAGAGGCGTTTGTCAAACCAAAAGACATCACCAAAATTCGTAATGTCCATACCAAGTTCGGAATGCCGTCTTCGGTACATCCTCCTTTCTTATCTTCAGTTGATGATACCCACTTCTCAAATCTATTTTCGAGAAATATCTAGCACCCTTTAATTGATCAAACAAGTCATCTATTCTCGGCAATGGATATTTATTCTTAATAGTGACTTTGTTTAACTCCCTATAATCAATGCAAAGACACATTGACCCATCCTTCTTCTTTACGAATAACACCGGTGCTCCCCACGTTGACACACTCGGCTGAATGTATTTCTTGTCCAACAACTCCTGTAGTTGTACCATCAGTTCTTTCATCTCCACTGGAGCCATTCTGTACGGAGCCTTTGATATCGGAGCTGTTCCTGGTGCTAAGTCGATCACGAACTCGATCTCTCTGTCAGGCGGAAGTCCTGGAAAGTCCTTTAGAAATACGTCCACGAACTCCCTAATTACTGGTATTTCTTCCAGTTTTACACCCTTGTTCTGAGTATCGACTATGTAAGCTAAATAACCCACACAGCCTTGACTCAACAACTTCTTGGCCTGCATAATCGTCAGACATCTCATTTGTTTCAAGCGATTTGCTACTATTGAATACTACCTTTGGATTTTGAGTCATAAGGTTTACACATTTCTTTTGGTAGTCAATTATCGCTCCATAATTGAACAACCAATCCATTCCCAAAATAACATCAAATTCTCCTAGCCTGATCGGAATCAAATCTACCATCAAAATATTTCCCTTAATATTCACCCTCCAGTTCTTGTATACAAACCTAACAGGAACTACTTCTTTATTTGCAATTTTTATGTTTAAAGGGAAATTCAATTCTTCACTAGGCAATCCTAATCTCATAGCAAATTCATCAGATATAAATGAGAAAGTAGCACCCGAATCAAATAATACATAAGCATCAATATCATTGATCGGAATAATTCCTGACACCACATCCTTTGATTGCACAGCATCTTGCATAGTTATGTTGAAGGTTCTGGCTATGGGCTTATTTGTTGTTGTTGGTCCCGTAATAGCCAACGCACCTCCACTAGCATTTCCCTTGCTCCCATTTGTCTCACTAGATCTCTTCTTAGGGCATTCATGAGCAAAGTGTCCTTGGATCCGCACGTGAAGCACACATTCTTCTTAGCTTGAGTGCAATTTGGGGCGATGTGACCCTCCTGGCCACAATTGAAGCATACTCGTTTCCCCAACAAACACACTCCCTTATGAAACTTTCTGCACGTAGCACATGCTTTGAACTTCTTATTTTGCTGGTTTCTTTGCTAATTTCCAGCTCCTCCATTCCAATTCCACTTTCTCTTCAGGTTGTTACCATTACTATCGTTACCACCACTTTGAGCTTCACCTTCACTTTTCTTCTTTCTCTGCTCTTGATTATGCTTTGTTACCGCATCGCCTCCACTTTCAGCAAAAATTGCCTTCTACATCACTGCTGCAAATGTCTTTAATTAGAAACAGGAGACCCATTGTCACAACCGTGGTTTCATCCTCGCTCAAATCTCTTCGCCGCTCTCGTAAATCAGGTTGACTCGATATGGCGCAAACCTCGCCAACCCATTGAATTTTGCGGCATACTCCGACACCGAGATTGTTCCCTGCTTCAACGCCAAAAACTGGACCTCTAGCTAACTGTTCGAACTCTCTGGGAAATAAGTCTCGAAGAACAGCTCCTTAAACCTATCCCATGTCATTACTCCTGGTCCTTCCCGAGTTTTGTTGGCCTGCCACTAATAGTTAGCCTCCTCTTTCAACATAAACGTTGCAAAAGCAATCTTCTGATTCTCCTCTACCCTAGCCACATCAAAAACCTTCTCGATTTCCATAATCCAAGTCTATGCTTCAACTGGATTCATGGATCCACGAAATTCTGGTGGTCCAACCGCCTTGAAGTCCTTAAACGTAGCACCTTGGTTCTGAGGTTAATTTTGCGATTGATTTTGTAGTGCACCTGTCAGTAACGTCACCAACTGCTGAACGGAGTTAGTTTCAACATTATCGTTGTTGGTTCCTTCAGTGGTTCTCTAATGGGGTGGTTGACGTCTTGGAGGCATTTTCTATTAAAAAAATACATTCATTAGAATATTACTCAACTCTTTTCAAGTAATTTCTACTTAACTTGCCCCCATAAAAGTAATCACTTCATAACACATAACACTTTGGATGAAGAAAATAATATCATTTATTCATATCTTCTTTGAAAACATCATATCAATAGCATCACTGCTATTTAAATCCACTATCCTGAGATAAAGAATCTACAGGATTTAAAACATCAAAATATTCCTTTGTTTATAAACACATCGGAATCTACATCATTAACTACCAAATAATTTTTACATAATTAAACTAATACTATCACTATCTGTTAAGGCGCTGAATAGCCTTGCTACGTTCCTCTTCCATGATGTGAGACATCGTTCTGTGATCCAGCATATTTGATGTTAGATCCTCAAACTGGATTGGATACTTCCTAACTCGATCTTGGACCGCATCCATTGCATTTTGTAGTGTAGAGTACGTCTCCTCAAGTTTAGCCTTCTTCGCACGGCGATCATCTTCTGTAAGATCATCTTCTGTTATGGAAAGCCTCTTTGAGCTCTCTTTCAGATCCTTCTTCAACTTTTCTATTTCTGTGGACTTATCCACGGTTTGACCGTTCTCGTGGACCAGATCCCACTCCACTTTTCCTAAACATGTGTGAAGAGTCACAATCTCCCTATCCCTCTGCTCAATAGTAATTCGCTGACTAACCGCCCGCTCAGTCAGATCTCGGACAGTATCCTGCAACTCTATGTTATGATCATTAAGTGCATCATACATTTCAGTATGAATGTCTCGGGGCTCCTCCTCTATAGGTACTCGGGGTTCCTCCTCCCCAGCTCGACTAGCTCCTCCAACATCTGACATCCTGATAACAAAATTTTAAGTTTTAATTATTAATCATTACTACTCGACTCTCATGAGCACATAAGTTGTAAACACACAAGCACATAAGTGTTTTATTACTTCTTCCTTAAAACCCGATAATAGTTTATCATCACTATCTTTTCGAAGGTTATTTTCTAAGGCTTATCCCCCCACCTAAGGTTCATAACCTAAGGCTTTGATACCAACTTGTGACACCCCCAAATTCAGGTACTTCATTCCCACAGGATCTGGTGTTCACTTAATCAAACATTCATATCTAACTACCCAATCATAATAAAACTGGATAAATAAAACCTTTCCTATTAAAGGGTTACATAATAAAATCTCCCTGGTTATCTAACCTTTAAATACAATCATTCAAATGTGGAAATTAAATAAACTTCATTAAAACCAAGTCTGAGATTATCATTATAAAAGTCTAACATCTTAATCAAAGTAAAAATTACAAGTCTTCATCACTTGCACATTTTTCCCTTTCCTTTGCTAGACGAAGGTTCATCTACCTTCTCTTCTTTAGCTGCAATGAGTTTATAAATATGCAAGAGTGAGCAAAACAATTGATCACTGGATATAATATGGAATCAGCAGGAGTATAGCTATAATAACTGCCAAAATGAACAGTACTCTATCAACAATAATCAGAAATTGAAATCACAAGATATGGAAAATATACATCACTGAGGGTCGTAGGACCACGAACTACGTCCACAGTTGCAAGTAATCTTTCAACTCCAACTTTAACAGTCATAAGACTATAAGGACCTCGTACTTAGGGGGATCAGCCCTTCGTACAATGTATTGTGCACAAACATTTTAACGCTAGGCGTAAGTTAACTCCTATTCATAACAATAGGGTTGTTCATCTCAGTATTTAGAGTACAAGTCCGCACCAATGGAAGTTTGGTTTGGATAAGCTTTCAAGGTAATTTGGAATTCAACGAACATCAACTAAGGAATAGTTGAATAAAACCAATAACATTATTCTATAGAATAATTGTGATTGATTCAATCATAGTAAACTAAAGTCATGCTTTAGAAATAATTAAGAGCATACAATTTGAATAACTATAACACCTTGCTTGAACAATACTAAGCCAAGGTTAATTAGAATTGAATACTAAGCATGCATAGCAATCTGATCGATAAAAATGTTCAACATTAGAATATATAAATTTTGCATGCGAAACAACAAGTTAAATACAAGAATAACTTGCTCAAGAATAATTTACATCATTATATCATAATCGAATTGAAAACAGTAGTTTGATTAACAAGATAATAGATTAGAAAACTTGCTCAATGTAAAAAGAAAGTTTAGAAAACTTGCTTCATTATATTGTAATCGAATAACTTGCCTTGTACATAGGCTAAACCAAATCAATACGAATCACAATATCCTATAAACATATGTCATCATGACATAGTTAGCCATTACCATTTTGCAACCATAACTAAGTACGTACATCATTTAAAAATTTGATTTTTGAATCACATAATCAAGTTATAACACAAGTTAATCCTTAATAACATAATTATTTATAGTATAGAAATACTAAAATCAACATTTTACAGTCCTACTATCATTACATAACTTTTTTTTAAAATTTCATGTACAAAAAGTACACTGTCAGACCATTCGCTAACTTCTTGGCAGCATGCCACAATTTACATCATGGTCGATCATGGTATGAAATGGCGCGTAGCGCTGAACAAAACTACAAATCCACGTTGTGGCGTGCGTCGTTGCATTCATGAGTTTAAACTAACATCTGTTGTTTGATCGAGCGGCGTGAAATCGAGCTATTGATCGATGACAACCGACAACATCATAGGAAAAAGCCAATTTTGGCCTATAAGCTCATTTCTAACAGACTAATTCACATACAATTCATACAAAAACTTCATGTAAATATAATTCAAGAATTCCTAACATGTTTCTACCCATACAACAACATAAACAACAAAATTAACACATCCAATTTCACTATTTTTGGCTAAAAACTTACTTTTTGATATTTTTGATGAAAATCAACACTGTAATTTTATTTTTCAACCAAAACCATTAATTCAAAGCATTTTATCAAAATATATATATACTCTAACAAATTGAATAGCCAATTTATCAATAAAACAACTAAACAACCCATAATTTCTATTTTAACTAAATAATATATAATCACAAAAACTCTTTGTAAAATATTTTTTCTTCACAAATTACATACATATCATCAATTCATTGTTTATAACTCATGAAAATAATTTTAACATCACTAGTATGTCATATAAAGCCACATAACAACAAAAGTTCATGCTTACACAAGGATTCTACAGAGAATTTGGGAAGAGAAAAACTAAACTTTTAAAACTAAAAGAATGGGTTAATACCTTGAAGAAGATGGTGATGATGATGACTATATCTTTAATTCTCAAGCTTCTTCTTCTCCAATCTCTAGCCTTTCTTCCTCTCTTCTTTTCTTCTTCTCTTCTTCTTCTTTATCTGAGTTTTTCTTTTCTTCCTAACTCTAGAGCATACTAGATAAAATATTGTATATAATATAATAGGTACTAATTAAAAGCCATAAGGCATGTTTGGTTGCTAACTAAAAAAATAACCCATTAATCCTTACACCTTGTTTGGTAAAACTCAAATAGATTAAAGACTTAATAGGCATAAGGCCTTGTTTGGCAAAACTGAATTAAAATTCTTTTAAGTTATTTTAATAACTCCTTTATAAAAGGTTATTTGTCACATTTTACTAAATTAAATTAATCTTAATAACAATTTATTAAATTACTACCTCACATAAATCAATACCACAAAATTATAATTTTTTGTATAAGTATAACTTTATTTAATCAATTAACACATCCTTTTTAATTACAAATTCCAATAAAAGAATAGTAATTCAATTAATCAAAACTCTCTAACTTAATAATTAAATTAAATTAGCAAAATAATTAATTTCCTTAATTATTTACTTAACAAATAGTTAACCAAATTGAATCAAATTTAAACAATTATCCAATTAACAATAACCACATCCATTAAATACTTAAATAATTCAATAAATATTCAATATAACAATTTATAAAATTCTGGAATGTTACACTAACCCTTATTATTGTCACCACGTCTACCGTTTGTTGTACTAACTCTGGTCCGATTATTCGTCGTTCTCCGACTTCATCCCAATATAATGGCATCCTGCACTTTCTTCCATAAAGAGCTGCATACGGTAGCATGCCCATACTTGCATGGTAACTATTATATACGCAAATTCGACTAGGGTAGGTGGTCGTCCCAATTTCCCTTGAAGTCCATCACGCAAGTCCTAAGCATGTCCTCTAGCGTTTGTATTGTTCGCTCACTTTGTTAAAATCTATCTCGAGGATGATAAAAGCGATTTAAACGTAACTGTGTTCCCATCCTCTCTTGCAAGCTTTTCCAAAATTATGACGTGAAACGCAGGTCTCGGTCAGAAACAATCGACACCGACACTCCATATGGTGAAACAATTTCCTTTACGTACAGACTCACTAACTGAGTTAAACTATAGCGGATCTTGATAGGTAGAAAATGTGCAGTCTTCCTAAGTCGATCCACGATAACCAAAATGGCATCCAAACCTTTCTGCGTGACTGGAAGTCCCGCCACAAAATCCATCGTTATATGCTCCCATTTCCACTATGGTATTTCCAATGGTTGTAACAAACCACTCGACTGCTGATGCTTTGCTTTTACTCATTGATAGGTAAGACATCTACTAACGTACTTTGTAATTTCTCGTTTCAGATTCGGCCACCAAAAATGTTGCTTCAAGTCCCAGTACATCTTTGTGCCTCCCGAATGAATAGAATACGCCGTATTATGTGCCTTGTACAAAATCTCTTCTCTTAACTCGTTTACCGCCGGTACCCACACTCTTCCTTCGAATCTTAAGATACCATCTTTATCTATTCGAAACTTTTCTTCCTCTTTTTTCGTGATTCTTCTCCTGATTTTCTCACATTCTCCATCTTTCTCCTGGGCTCCTTTTACTCTATCCAACAATGTTGGACAAGCTTCCATTACAAATAACTTCTCTTCACACCTTTTGGGTCCCTTCACTTCTATTTCCAATTTCTCCATATCTCTTATTAACTCCTTCTGAGTTGTCAGTTGAAACAATTTCTCGCTTCCTTTCCTGCTCAGAGCATCGACAACTACGTTTACCTTACCCGGGTGATAAAGAATCTCACAGTCATAATCCTTGATCAATTCTAACCACCTTCTCTGACGCATATTCAATTCCTTCTATGTGAAGATATATTTCAGACTTTTGTGGTCCATGTATATCTCACATTTCTCTCCGTACAAATAATGTCTCCATATCTTTAACGCAAAAACTACTGCCGCTAACTCTAAGTCATGAGTAAGGTATCGTTTTTCGTAATCCTTCAATTGTTGTGATGCATATGCAATGACCTTGCCGTGTTGCATAAGCACACAACCAAGTCCTCTATGCGACGCATCACTATACACCACAAATCCCCATGTATCATCCGGTAATGATAATAAAGGCACCTCGCTTAATCTCTTCTTCAACTCTTGAAAACTCTCTTCGCATTTGTCGGTCCATAAAAATTTCACCGTCTTCCTCGTCAAATTGGTTAACGGGGTCTCTATCTTAGAAAAGTCCTGGATAAATCTTCGATAGTACCCAGCTAACCCTAAGAAACTCCTCACCTCTGTCGGTGTTCTCGGTTGTTCCCAATTACTCAATGCTTCGACCTTCTTGGGATCTACTGAGATTCCATTCTTATCCACCACGTGGCCTAAGAATTGAACCTTCTTCATCCAAAATTCGCACTTAGAAAATTTCGCATACATTTTTTCCTTTCGTAGTGCCTCCAAAACTATCTTCAGATGTTTGGCGTGTTCTTCCTCTGTCTTTGAGTAGATCAAAATATTGTCAATAAAAACTACTACGAATTTATCCAAGTATGGCTTCAAAACTCGATTCATCAAGTCGATGAATGCTGCCAGAACATTAGTTAAACCGAATGACATTACCAAGAACTCGTAATGTCTATAACGGGTTCGAAACGCAGTCTTTGGTATGTCCTCCTCCCGTACTTTCAGTTGATGATATCCCGTCCGTAGGTCAATCTTCGAGAAACACTTTGCTCCCTTCAGTTGATCAAATAAGTCGTCTATCCTTGGTAACAGATATCTATTCTTAATCGTTACTCTGTTTAATTCTCGATAATCGATATAGAGCCTTATCGATCCGTCCTTTTTCTTCACGAATAACACTGGTGCTCCCCAAAGAGACACACTCGGTCGAATGTAACCTTTATCCAATAACTCTTGAAGTTGTATCATCAATTCCTTCATTTCTACCGGTGCCATACGATATGGAGCTTTCAAAATTGGTGTCGTTCCCGCTGCCAAGTCTATTTTGAATTCGATTTCTCTGTCTGGCAGAAGGCTAGGCAAATCGTCCAGAAACACATCCTGAAATTCACTCATTACGGGTATATCTTCAATCTCTACTCCCTTTTTCCGAGTATGCACGATGTAAGCTAAATAACCTACACATCCTTTCCTTAACAATTTCTTGGCCTGCATCATCGTAATGCAACACGATTGCTTAAGCGATGAGCTACCATAAAACACTACCTTAGACTTACTCGGAGTCTGAAGGTTCACACACTTGTTCTGACAATCAATTACTGCTGCATGGCTATATAACCAATCCATCCCTAATATTATGTCGAATTCTCCTAATCTAATAGGAATCAAGTGTACATTCAGTTCATGTTCTCTAATGTTTGCATGACAATTTTGATAGACGTATTCTACAGGGATTATTTCCTTATTCGCAATTTCTATGTTCAAAGGATCTTCTAAACGTTCTCGGGGTGTACTAAGTTTATTAGCAAATTCTTCAGATACAAACGAACAGGTGGCACCCGAATCAAATAATACATAGGCATTTATATTATTGATTGGGATTATACCTGACACCATGTCCTTTGCAGCTATGGCGTCTTTGACGATCATGTTAAAGGTTCGAGAGGTCGATCGGTTGGGTTGCGTAGGTCCACTAATCATCAACTTACTTCCTCCTCATTGGCTTCCGCCAACTCCACCGCTTCCTTTCTTCGGGCAATCCTTTATCTGGTGCTCTGTTGATCCACAAGCAAAACATCCTCTGATCTTCTTCGGCTTTGGGCAATTTGGCGATATGTTCCCCTCTTGGCTGCAATTATAGCAGGTTTTTTTCCTCTTCCAGCATTCTCCCTAATGACTTCTTCCACATTTGTTGCAAGCTTCGGTCCTCTTCTTGAAGTTTCCCTAGTGACTCCCTCCTTGGTTATTGTTTTTGTTGTTATTATTTTCCCATTTCCTTTTTCAGATGTAACTCCCTCCGCTGTTGTTCCCTCCACGATGCTCACTACCAGCGTTCTTATTCTTCTTCTCCTTATGATATAGACTCAAGGCCTCACTGCCACCTTCCACAATGATTGCCTTCTCCACCAACGTTGTAAAGGAATCAATCTGGAAGACTTGTGACGCTCCCAAATCCGGGTATCTTCCAGCCCGATAGATGGTGCTACACGGTACTACTATTCATTCATTCATTCCATTGAATAGTCTCAAAAGGACTAGTATATCTCTTATATATTCAAAATAATATTACATTCCCCAGGTTCTTTGTAACCCTTTCAATTGTTCTTGTCATAATATCAATATATTACAAACATTCATCCTATACTATTACACAAGTATGCTACGGGTTCGTCTTCGCTTTGCCTTTATCCTTGCCGGAGCCTTCGGTCCGCTCGATTTTAGCTGTGTTCATAAGGTTCAAGCAAGAGTGAGCATGGCTAGCTCAGCAAGTACTAAAATTCTAATAAATACCATGTGTGACGCCCCCAAAATAGGTATACATCACCTATCTTGAGTCGCCAAATACATGGTACATAAATCAAATACAACATAATTATACAACTGTCGTGTAAAATACGACAAAACATAAACCGAGAGTTTAAACAAAAATATTGCTTTCTAGACAATATCCACTCTCAATGGAGTCCTCATAGACAGTATACAAACTCAAATTCAGTCCTCATTACATTTATTATCATACTATTTAACAAAATAGTGAGGACTACTAATGCTATTATCTGGACTGTCAATCCGTTCCCCAACTCGTCCCAGCTATATTCTCATTTCCTGAAGAGAACAGTGAAGGAAAGGGTGAGCTCAACTAGCCCAGTAAGAAATATTATGACTAAGATAATGCAGGATAAATTATCATTAGCCTTCAACAATGTTAAACTGATAAAATATAATAGACATCAAGTTTAACTGCAGCGGAATAAGCAATCCATTAAAAGATTCAAGTAGAGAATAAAATCTACTATCTTTTATGATTTAAAACATTTTTTTTCATCACTTTTATCGTTGAGACTCAGCTTAATAAATAATCCACATAATCCCTGCACTATGGCCAAGGATATTCATTAGGGTCACGACCACAAATTATCCATGCACTACGGGCCAAGGATATTTGTGTATTCAACAATGGTCATGATCATGCCAACAACTATCCATCAATGCACTACGGACCAATGAGGACTTTTATCACATCATTTGTAACATTCCGGACATGATTATACCGAATAATCCCAGGTCATAATCATACCAAGTCCATCTATGCACTACAGGCCACAGATGACTTTCAAAAAAAATATAAACATGATGATGATGATGACAATGATATAAAAATTCAATAAAACAAGTTCACGAATTAATTTATTCAGGAACTAATAATGTCCAAATTGTCAACATGATACTTCTTTGTAGAGTAAAATTCAAGAATGCTCAGAAGAATATTTCCATGAAAAGATACTGGATGAAGCGCAAATATCAAGGATATTCCACTAATTTCATGGAGTATAGAAGTTAAAACTTTAACCAACTGAGTATAATAAATAATGGAATAACAAAAGAAATCACCAGGCATGTGATAGATAGCACATGCAGGTTATTCCAACAGAATAATAAATATGGACCCAGGTCCACAGTAACGATGAGACAGAATATTATTCACATAATAATAAATGCGGAATAATAAATAATGGAACAAGGTCCGTCTAAAAAACGCGATGATGTATGTGATATTATTGACGTAATAATAAATGCGGAATAATAAATAATGGAACTGTGTCAAAGTAAATTAAGCACCAACAAGATATTAAAAGCGTAATAATAAAGAACGGAATAATAGAAGAATTTCACCACGATATGCAGATGCCAGTAAAAGCAAAGTTATTCCAACATAATAATATAGAATGGAATAACAGAGGGATTTCACCAAGTATAGGGTATGCCGTGTATACAGGTTATGTATAGGGTATGCTGCGTATACAGGTTATTCCAACAAAATAATAAAGAATGGAATAATGTATGGTTTCACTAAGTATAGGGTATGTCAGTGTATACAAAGTTATTCCAATGTAATAATAAAGAATGGAATAATGTAAGTTCTCTTCATGAATAAGAAAGAATAACACCCTTACTGTAGAAAAGACACTAGATATCAAGTAGTGAAGTAATGTATCACTCTTCTTCTTTCTCTCTATAATTTCTCTCTCTAGAGTTTCAGTGAATTCGTAAGAAATAATGAAGGAATGAGCTTTTATTTATATAAGAATGGATTGAATAGTAACTAATTCATGAACGGTCCAGATCGATTTACTTTTAAACGAATGGTCCAGATCGATTTACTATTAAAACTTAAAGCAACGGTCCATACTGATTTACTATTAAAACTTTAAACCAACGATCCATATTGATTCATTATTATAACTTTCCACCAGCGGTCCATAATGATTCACTAATATGACTTCAACCAACGGTCTGAAAAATTAGCACATCTCCTCAAGGAATAATATTGTACCCAAATACCCGAATGCACAATACTAGAGTTAATAGTAATCGGGTGATTAGTAACTCGTGAATAGTAACTCATGAATAGTAACTTATCTTTAATCAACACGAACTTATTCATCATTAATATTATAACTCACAATATTTAGCAACCGTGTGTTCCCGAGAAGAAGGGCTTTCAATAAGGATTTCTCCCTATCATGCCGTTGCAATTAGGTGACCAAACCTCTCCTCGATGTAACTTCTAGACATTGTAAATATTGCAATTTAATAATATGAATAACTTTGTCGTCTCAATTATTGATTTAATAATATAACATATAATGCGATGATAATCTTGTGACAATAATCGAATCAATAATATGAGATATATGATGAAGCGATTCTTTGTAGTAATAATTTAGTATAACCGAGTGACTTTTACGTAAGCATCAATAATCAATACCGTGTGCTACTATGTGTAACGCCAGACATCAGCATTTTTTACTACGTGTAGTTCAACAAGGTATTAATCAGTAAAACTTCCGCCGTTAATTTATAAAAAGATAATTCTATCATTTTCTAAATACGACAATACTTCCGTCGTGGGGTCCACCAATGATTGTACCGTCGTGGGGTCCATAACTATAACATTATATCAAAATCATTCCATAATATTCAAAAATGATATTTATAGAAAATCATCTTTATTAAAAAAAAAATTGGGTTCTTACAACCTCCCCTTCTTATGAAATTTCGCCCTCGAAATTAGGGTACGTACCTGGCATGTCGAAGAGGTAAGGATACCTTGATTTCATTTCAGATTCTAACTCCCAGGTCATTTCTTCAACATCGTGGTTCCTCCACTAAACTTTGACTTGAGGTATAACCTTGGAGCGTAGAATATGCTCCTTATCCAAGATTATTATAGGAACCTCCTCATACGTTAAATCTTCCGCTATTTCATCCGGTTCTAACTCAATAATGTGGTTGGCTCTTTCACATATTTACGTAACATAGATATATGAAAAATGTTATGAACACGAGACATACTTGGCGGTAAAGCGAGTCTATACGCCACAGTTCCTACTCGACCGAGGATTGAAAATGGGCCAATGAATCAAGGATTGAGCTTTTCTCTCTTTCCAAATCTCGTAACTCCTTTCCATGGAGCAACACGTAATAACACATGATCTCCAATATCGAATTCCACGTCCTTTCAATGAAGATCAGCATAACTCTTTTGTCGATCTTGTGAGGTCTTTATACTTTGTCGGATAGTTTGAATCTTTTTCGTAGTCATACGTACCAACTCCGGTCCCAACAACGTTACTTCACCCACCTCATCCCAGAATACTGGAGAACGACACTTTCTTCCATACAACACCTCGAATGGAGCCATGCCAATACTTGCTTGATAAAGCTGTTGTTGTAGGAAAACTCCACCAATCGTAAGAACTTAGTCTAACTTCCCTTAAAGTCAAGGACACGAGCCTTAATAAATCTTCCGAGTTTGAATAGTCCTCTTTGATTGTCCGTCCGTCCGATTCGAGGATGATATGTCAACTAAATCGTAAATCTGTGCCCATAGCTTTTTTGCAAACTAACCCAAAATCTTGAAGTGAATCTTGGGTCTCGATCGAAACTATGGATCGCATACCATGCAATCTTACAATCTCGTTTATATACATACTAGCAAGACGTTCAAGTGTATAAGTTTTTCGTATCGATAAGAAATGAGCAGACTTGGTCAATCTATCAAAAATGACCCAAATCGCATCTATGCCTTGAGAAACCTTGGGAAGACCAGTAACGAAATCCATGGTAATGGGCTCCCACTTCCATTCTGGAATTTCAAGTGGTTGCAATGGACCTGTTGGCACTTGATGCTCTGCCTTGACTCGTTGACAAGTTAGACACCTTGAGATAAAAAGTGCTATCTCTCTCTTCATATTGCTCCACCAAAATGTGTGACGAAGATCACGATACATTTTGGTACTCCTAGGATGGATTGCAAACGGTGTGTTATGAGCTTCCATCATGATTCTATACTTTAAATCAGGGTCGTTAGGAACACAAAGTCTAGAGTTGACTCGAAGTATTCCTTCTTCATTAATTCTTGCTTCTTAAGCATAGCACCTTCTTACACTTTCTTCCTCATACGACGACTCCTGTGTCCAGTAGTTTGAGCAGCTTTAACTTTATCAATTAAAGTCGGTTCTACTCGTATGTTCGCCATCATCACATGGGTCCCTGGAGTCTTTAACTCTATCTCCATCCTTTGTAAGTCACACAAAATGGGCCTTTGCGTTGACAATATCGCACTCATACCCGCATATGATCTTCTACTCAATGCGTCAGCTACCACGTTCGCTTTTCCAGGATGGTATTGGATGGTATGATCATAATCTTTCAACAGTTCAAGCCAACGTCGTTGTCGCATGTTGAGTTCCTTTTGAGTAAAGAAATATTTGAGGCTTTTATGATCGAAAGATATCCACTTTCTCCCCATACAAGTAATGCCTCCAAATCTTTAGTGCAAAACGATCACGCCAACTCTAGATCATGAGTAAGATAATTCCTCTCATATTCTTTGAGTTGTCGAGAGGCATAGGCTATGACTTTCCCATGTTGCATGAGAACACATCCTAACCCTTTGCCCGAAGCATCATTGTAGATGACAAATCCCTCCGAGCCGGATGGTATTGTCGTAACAGTCTTTGAAATGAGCCTCCTCTTGAGTTCTTGAAAACTCTTCTTCTCGTTCCTCACTCCAATCAAATTTTGTATTTTTTCCGTGTCATTTGGGTTAAAGGAGTAGCGATTCAAGAAAACCCTTCCACGAATCTCCGATAATAACCCACTAAGCCGAGAAAGCTACGTGACCGGTCCATCGATTTAGGTTGCTCCCGACTTTGAATAGCTTCAATCTTTCTTTGGGTCAATAGATATTCCATGACTTGATACCACGTGCCCAAGGAATGCTACTTCCTCAAGCTAGAACTCGATTTCATTAACTTGGCATAAAGCTTATATATTCACGAAGCTTTTGGAGTATCATCCTCAAGTGTTGCTCATGATCTTCACCGCTTTTCGAATATATGAGGATGTCATCAATAAAGACGACCACAAAGTGATCCAAATATTCCTTGAATACTCGGTTCATCATATCCATGAAGGCAGCAGCAGCATTAGTTAATTCAAAAGACATGACTAGGAATTCATAATGCTTATACCGAGTTCTAAAAGCCGTCTTTAGAATGTCATCGGTTCTAATCTTCAATTGGTGATATCCGGAACGAAGATCAATCTTTGAAAAGAATTTGGCTCCTTGTAACTGGTCAAACAGGTCATCAATACGTGGCAATGGATACCTATTTTTGATGGTGACATGATTCAACTCTCGATAATCAATACAAAGTCGCATACTCCCATCTTTCTTTTTCACGAATAGAACAGGAGCACCCCAAGGTGAAGTACTAGGATGAATGAAACCGATGTCTAATAATTCCTACAGTTGGGTCTTTAACTCCTGAAGTTCAATAGGAGCCATTCGATATGGGGCTTTGGAAATGGGTTTTGTACCGGGTTCAAGGTCGATACAAAATTCAATTTCACGCTCTGGAGGTAGGCCAGGAAGTTCTTCAGGGAATACGTCAGGAAATTCATTAACAATAGAAATATCATTCAAAACTGACGTATTTTTGTTTAGATCTGTGACATGAGCTAAGAAAGCTTGACATCCATTTTTTAATAAACGAATAGCTTTATGGCTTGAGATGACATTGATTGATTTTAATGGTTTGGTGGCTTGAATTCGCATAACTGGTTGATTAGGAATATGAAAGCTAACAACCTTACGAAAACAACCAATTTTTGCATGATGAGTAGTTAACCAATCAATCCCTAGAATTACGTCAAATGCAAGTATTTTCAATGAAATAAGATCGACAAGTAATGTGAGGGTACCGATTTGAACCAAACAAGACTTATAAACAGTGGATGTAATGAAGGTTTCTCCCAATGGAGTTTCAACAGATAAGTCAAAGTCCAATTTCTCCGTAGTCAAATTTAAACGTTAAGCGCAAGTAGGAGAAATAAAAGAATGGGTAGAACCGGTATCAAATAAGGTATATACTTCACTAGAGTTTATGATAAGCTTACCCGTGATGACCTCATTCGGGTTCCTTGCTTTCTGGGAGGTCACGACAAATGCTCTCCCTTGCACTACCGGTTTTGACTTTTTTGGAACGGCCTTTGGTGCCTCCATCCTAGTTGAACTTGTCTTTGGTGAACGACAAAATCGGGCTAGGTGACCTTCTCTTCCACAATTATAACATGCCTTGGACGGCATCGCGCAGTTTCGACTTATATGTCCCTCCCCTCCACATTTGAAACATATGATAGGTGGTCATTCTCCTTCCTTAACAACGGGTGCTGGTGCTGACGTCTTTCCATCATTGTTGAATTTCCTCTTCTTGAAAAGTCCATTCTTATTGTTTTGGCCATGATTACCACTGAAGTGGCTACCATTTCTGGCATGCTGATTTCCTCCACGCTTATTGTCACCGCTTCGATGGATGCGATCTTCGAGTATTATCATTTTGCCGGCTACTCTCTTTTGGTTGGGTTGACTCATTATCACGCTCCAATAACTGAGCCCTATTAACAACATCTGATTACAGACATAGTTTATGAGAGATAAGATATTGACGTATCTCGGGTTTCAAACCTCTTAAAAACATTCTCGTCATTCTCTCCTCGTTATCAACCAAATGGGACGCAAACCAGGACAACTCGGCGAACTTGGCTTCGTACTGCGACACGGTCATATAATTTTGCTCCAACTTGATGAATTCTACCTCTTTCATGTGACGAATACTTTCGGAAAGTACTTGTCATTGAACAATTCTTGGAACTTCTCCCAAGTCATCTTGATTGTGGCAGTTGAGTACGCTTTCTGATTCCCACGAAGAACCCTCTGCTCACATCATGAAGGTGGCAAAGGGAACCTTTTGCTCCTCGGAGCATCCCAAGACATCAAATATCTTGCAGATCCGCTTTATCCATGTCTTTGCCTTAAGTGGTTTTGGCTCTCCCAAAAACTCTGGTGGTCCCAGCTCCTTGAACTGTTTAGCGGTGACCTTCCGAGAGTTGCCAGTGTTTCCACCTGTATTTTGGACAGGAGCCGCTCTCGCCTGATGTTGCATGAATTGCATGAAACCTCGAAACATTCCATCGTTCATCATTTAGTCAGTGTTGTTGTTTGCATGAGGATTATCGCCTTCCTGATGCACATTGTCTTGATTATTGATATATGGAGACTCAACGATCTCCTGTGCTCCATTAATGTTCTCAACATTCTCGGATGCCATTTTCAAAGACTACCACAAAACAAGGGTTAATTAACATATCCCATATTATCCTTATACTCTGACCAACCAATTAAATAACAAATAAACTTAGGTAGGTCATACTAGTGAAGGAATTCCCGTCTCTCCCTCCTAGTTCTTGTCTCACATCTTAGCTGAGATCATATCCCTAAGCTTTGATACCAACCGTGACACCCCAAAAATAGGTATACATCACCCATCTTGAGTCGCCAAATACATGGTACATAAATCAAATACAACATAATTATACAACTGTCAAGTAAAATACGACCAAACATAAACTGAGAGTTTAAACAAAAATATTGCCTTCTAGACAATATCCACTCTCAATGGAGTCCACATAGATAGTATACAAACTCAAATTCAGTCCTCATTACATTTATTATCACACTATTTAACAGAATAGTGAGGACTACTAATGATATCATCTGGACTGTCAAACCGTTCCCCGACTTGTCCCAACTATATTCTCATTTCCTGAAGAGAACAATGAAGGAAAGGGTGAGCTCAACTAGCCCAGTAAGAAATATTATGACTAAGATAATGCAGGATAAATTATCATTAGCCTTCAACAATGTTAAACTGATAAAATACAATAGACATCAAGTTTAACTGCAGCGGAATAAGCAATCCATTAAAAGAGTCGAGTAGATAATAAAATCTACTATCTTTTATGATTTAAAACATTTTTTTTTCATCACTTTTATCGCTGAGACTCGGCTTAATAAATAATCCACATCATCCTTGCACTACGACCAAGGATATTCATTAGGGTCACGACCACAAATTATCCATGCACTACAGGCCAAGGATATTCGTGTATTCATAAATGGTTATAATCATGCCAACAACTGTCCATCAATGCACTACGGGCTAATAAGGACTTTTATCACATCATTTGTAACATTACGGTCATGATTATACCGAATAATCCCTGGTCATAATCATACCAAGTCCATCTATGCACTACAGGCTACAGATGACTTTCAAAAAAAAATATAAACATGAGGATGATGACAATGATATAAGAATTCAATAAAACAAGTTCATTAATTAATTTATCCAGAACTAATAACGTCCAAATTGTCAACATGATACTTCTTTGTAGAGTAAAATTCAAGAATGCTCAGAAGAATATTTCCATGAAAAGATACTGGATGAAGCGCAAATATCAAGGATATTCCACTAATTTCATGGAGTATAGAAGTTAAAACTTTAACCAACTGAGTATAATAAATAATGGAATAACAAAAGAAATCACCAGGCATGTGATAGATAGCACATGCAGGTTATTCCAACAGAATAATAAATATGGACCTGTGTCCCAACAGAAAGCAGACAGACGTAATATATTCAGCATAATAATAAATGCGGAATAATAAATAATAGAACAAGGTCCGTCCAAAAACGCACAGACAGGATATTCCGACAGAATAATAAATGCGGAATAATAAATAATGGAACCAGGTCAGGCGAAATTCGCACCAACAAGATATTCCGACAGAATAATAAAGAACGGAATAATAGAAGAATTTCACCACGATGCGGTGCCAGATAAAAAAAGTTATTCAACATAATAATATAGAATGGAATAACAGAGGGATTTCACCAAGTATAGGGTATGCCGTGTATACAGGTTATGTATAGGGTATGTCGCGTATACAGGTTATTCCAACAAAATAATAAAGAATGGAATAACAGAAGGATTTCACTAAGTATAGGGTATGTCGCGTATACAGGTTATTCCAACAGAATAATAAAGAATGGAATAACAGAAGTTCTCTTCATGAATAAGAAAGAATAACACCCCTTACCGTAAAAGACACTAGATATCGAAGTAGTGAAGTAACAGAATACTCTTCTTCTTTCTCTCTATAATTTCTCTCTCTAGAGTTTCAGTGAATTCGTAAGAAATAATGAAGGAATGAGCTTTTATTTATATAAGAATGGATTGAATAGTAACTAATTCATGAACGGTCCAGATCGATTTACTTTTAAACGAATGGTCCAGATCGATTTACTATTAAAACTTAAAGCAACGGTCCATACTGATTTACTATTAAAACTTTAAACCAACGATCCATATTGATTCATTATTATAACTTTCCACCAGCGGTCCATAATGATTCACTAATATGACTTCAACCAACGGTCTGAAAAATTAGCACATCTCCTCAAGGAATAATATTGTACCCAAAATACCGAACGCACAATACTAGAGTTAATAGTAATCGGGTGATTAGTAACTCGTGAATAGTAACTCATGAATAGTAACTTATCTTTAATCAACACGAACTTATTCATCATTAATATTATAACTCACAATATTTAGCAACCGTGTGTTCCTGGAAAGAAGGGCTTTCCAATAAGGATTTCTCCTATCAGCGCCGCAATTAGGTGACCAAACCTCTCCTCGATGTAACTTCTAGACATTGTAAATATTGCAATTTAATAATATGAATAACTTTGTCGTCTCAATTATTGATTTAATAATATAACATATAATGCGAGATGATCTTCGTGACAATAATCGAATCAATAATATGAGAGATATGATGCAAAGCGATTCATTGTAGCAATAATTTAGTATAACTGAGTGACTTCTTACGTAAGCATCAATAATCAATACCGTGTGCTACTATGTAACCACGCCAGACATATTCATTTCTTTTACTACCGGGTAGTTCAACAAGATTAACGGTAAAACTTATTAGATTAATTTATAAAAGATAATTCTATCATTTTCTAAATACGACAATACTTCCGTCGTGGGGTCCACCAATGATTGTACCGTCGTGGGGTCCATAACTATAACATTATATCAAAATCATTCCATAATATTCAAAAATGATATTTATAGAAAAATCATCTTTATTAAAAAAAAAATTGGGTTCTTACAACCTCCCCTTCTTATGAAATTTCGCCCTCGAAATTAGGGTACGTACCTGGCATGTCGAAGAGGTAAGGATACCTTGATTTCATTTCAGATTCTAACTCCCAGGTCATTTCTTCAACATCGTGGTTCCTCCACTAAACTTTGACTTGAGGTATAACCTTGGAGCGTAGAATATGCTCCTTATCCAAGATTATTATAGGAACCTCCTCATACGTTAAATCTTCCGCTATTTCATCCGGTTCTAACTCAATAATGTGGTTCGGCTCTTTCACATATTTACGTAACATAGATATATGAAAAACGTTATGAACACGAGACATACTTGGCGGTAAAGCGAGTCTATACGCCACAGTTCCTACTCGACCGAGGATTGAAAATGGGCCAATGAATCAAGGATTGAGCTTTTCTCTCTTTCCAAATCTCGTAACTCCTTTCCATGGAGCAACACGTAATAACACATGATCTCCAATATCGAATTCCACGTCCTTTCAATGAAGATCAGCATAACTCTTTTGTCGATCTTGTGAGGTCTTTATACTTTGTCGGATAGTTTGAATCTTTTTCGTAGTCATACGTACCAACTCCGGTCCCAACAACGTTACTTCACCCACCTCATCCCAGCATACTGGAGAACGACACTTTCTTCCATACAACACCTCGAATGGAGCCATGCCAATACTTGCTTGATAACTGTTGTTGTAGGAAAACTCCACCAATCGTAAGAACTTAGTCTAACTTCCCTTAAAGTCAAGGACACAGAGCCTTAATAAATCTTCCAGAGTTTGAATAGTCCTCTTTGATTGTCCGTCCGTCTGAGGATGATATGCCGAACTAAATCGTAAATCTGTGCCCATAGCTTTTTGCAAACTAACCCAAAATCTTGAAGTGAATCTTGGGTCTCGATCAGAAACTATGGATACTGGCATACCATGCAATCTTACAATCTCGTTTATATACATACTAGCAAGACGTTCAAGTGTATAAGTTTTTCGTATCGATAAGAAATGAGCAGACTTGGTCAATCTATCAAAAATGACCCAAATCGCATCTATGCCTTGAGAAACCTTGGGAAGACCAGTAACGAAATCCATGGTAATGGGCTCCCACTTCCATTCTGGAATTTCAAGTGGTTGCAATGGACCTGTTGGCACTTGATGCTCTGCCTTGACTCGTTGACAAGTTAGACACCTTGAGATAAAAAGTGCTATCTCTCTCTTCATATTGCTCCACCAAAATGTGTGACGAAGATCACGATACATTTTGGTACTCCTAGGATGGATTGCAAACGGTGTGTTATGAGCTTCCATCATGATTCTATACTTTAAATCAGGGTCGTTAGGAACACAAAGTCTAGAGTTGACTCGAAGTATTCCTTCTTCATTAATTCTTGCTTCCGACATAGCACCTTCTTACACTTTCTTCCTCATACGCATCAGCTCCAGGTCTGTAGTTTGAGCAGCTTTAACTTTATCAATTAAAGTCGGTTCTACTCGTATGTTCGCCATCATCACATGGGTCCCTAGAGTCTTTAACTCTATCTCCATCCTTTGTAAGTCACACAAAATGGGCCTTTGCGTTGACAATATCGCACTCATACCCGCATATGATCTTCTACTCAATGCGTCAGCTACCACGTTCACTTTTCCAGGATGGTATTGGATGGTATGATCATAATCTTTCAACAGTTCAAGCTAACGTCGTTGTCGCATGTTGAGTTCCTTTTGAGTAAAGAAATATTTGAGGCTTTTATGATCAGTAAAGATATCCACTTTCTCCCCATACAAGTAATGCCTCCAAATCTTTAGTGCAAAAACGACTGCTGCCAACTCTAGATCATGAGTAAGATAATTCCTCTCATATTCTTTGAGTTGTCGAGAGGCATAGGCTATGACTTTCCCATGTTGCATGAGAACACATCCTAACCCTTTGCCCGAAGCATCATTGTAGATGACAAATCCCTCCGAGCCAGATGGTATTGTCAGAACAGGTGCTGAAATGAGCCTCCTCTTGAGTTCTTGAAAACTCTTCTCGCGTTCCTCACTCCAATCAAATTTTGTATTTTTCCGTGTCAGCTGGGTTAAGGGAGTAGCGATTCAAGAAAACCCTTCCACGAATCTCCGATAATAACCAGCTAAGCCGAGAAAGCTACGTACTTCGGTCACTGATTTAGGTTGCTCCCAGCTTTGAATAGCTTCAATCTTTGCTGGGTCAATAGATATTCCATGACTTGATACCACGTGCCCAAGGAATGCTACTTCCTCAAGCTAGAACTCGCATTTCATTAACTTGGCATAAAGCTTATATTCACGAAGCTTTTGGAGTATCATCCTCAAGTGTTGCTCATGATCTTCACTGCTTTTCGAATATATGAGGATGTCATCAATAAAGACGACCACAAAGTGATCCAAATATTCCTTGAATACTCGGTTCATCATATCCATGAAGGCAGCAGCAGCATTAGTTAATTCAAAAGACATGACTAGGAATTCATAATGCTTATACCGAGTTCTAAAAGCCGTCTTTAGAATGTCATCGGTTCTAATCTTCAATTGGTGATATCCGGAACGAAGATCAATCTTTGAAAAGAATTTGGCTCCTTGTAACTGGTCAAACAGGTCATCAATACGTGGCAATGGATACCTATTTTTGATGGTGACATGATTCAACTCTCGATAATCAATACAAAGTCGCATACTCCCATCTTTCTTTTTCACGAATAGAACAGGAGCACCCCAAGGTGAAGTACTAGGATGAATGAAACCGATGTCTAATAATTCCCTACGGTTGGGTCTTTAACTCCTCGAAGTTCAATAGAGCCATTCGATATGGGGCTTTGGAAATGGGTTTTTAACGGGTTCAAGGTCGATACAAAATTCAATTTCACGCTCTGAGGTAGGCTGAAGTTCTTCAGGAATACGTCAGGAAATTCATTAACAATAGAAATATCATTCAAAACTGACGTATTTTTGTTTAGATCTGTGACATGAGCTAAGAAAGCTTGACATCCATTTTTTAATAAACGAATAGCTTTATGGCTTGAGATGACATTGATTGATTTTAATGGTTTGGTGGCTTGAATTCGCATAACTGGTTGATTAGGAATATGAAAGCTAACAACCTTACGAAAACAACCAATTTTTGCATGATGAGTAGTTAACCAATCAATCCCTAGAATTACGTCAAATGCAAGTATTTTCAATGAAATAAGATCGATGGGTAATGTGAGGGTACCGATTTGAACCAAACAAGACTTATAAACAGTGGATGTAATGAAGGTTTCTCCCAATGGAGTTTCAACAGATAAGTCAAAGTCCAATTTCTCCGTAGTCAAATTTAAACGTTAAGCGCAAGTAGGAGAAATAAAAGAATGGGTAGAACCCAGATCAAATAAGGTATATACTTCACTAGAGTTTATGATAAGCTTACCCGTGATGACCTCATTCGGGTTCCTTGCTTTCTGGGAGGTCACGATAAATGCTCTCCCTTGCACTACCGGTTTTGACTTTTTTGGAACGGCCTTTGGTGCCTCCATCCTAGTTGAACTTGTCTTTGGTGAACGACAAAATCGGGCTAGGTGACCTTCTCTTCCACAATTATAACATGCCTTGGACGGCATCGCGCAGTTTCGACTTATATGTCCCTCCCCTCCACATTTGAAACATATGATAGGTGGTCATTCTCCTTCCTTAACAACGGGTGCTGGTGCTGACGTCTTTCCATCATTGTTGAATTTCCTCTTCTTGAAAAGTCCATTCTTATTGTTTTGGCCATGATTACCACTGAAGTGGCTACCATTTCTGGCATGCTGATTTCCTCCACGCTTATTGTCACCGCTTCGATGACTGCGATCACTGGTATTATCATTTTGCCGGCTACTCTCTTTTGGTTGGGTTGACTCATTATCACGCTCCAATAACTGAGCCCTATTAACAACATCTGATTACAGACATAGTTTATGAGAGATAAGATATTGACGTATCTCGGGTTTCAAACCTCTTAAAAACATTCTCGTCATTCTCTCCTCGTTATCAACCAAATGGGACGCAAACCAGGACAACTCGGCGAACTTGGCTTCGTACTGCGACACGGTCATATAATTTTGCTCCAACTTGATGAATTCTACCTCTTTCATGTGACGAATACTTTCGGGAAAGTACTTGTCATTGAACAATTCTTGGAACTTCTCCCAAGTCATCTTCAGTGTGGCAGGTTGAGTACGCTTTACAGATTCCCACCAGTAATCTGCCTCTGCTCACATCATGAAGGTGGCAAAGGGAACCTTTTGCTCCTCGGAGCATCCCAAGACATCAAATATCTTGCAGATCCGCTTTATCCATGTCTTTGCCTTAAGTGGTTTTGGCTCTCCCAAAACTCGGTGGTCCCACTCCTTGAATCATTTAGCGGTGACCTTCCCGAGAGTTGCCAGTGTTTCCACCTGTATTTTGGACAGGAGCCGCTCTCGCCTGATGTTGCATGAATTGCATGAAACCTCGAAACATTCCATCATTCATCATTTAGTCAGTGTTGTTATTTGCATGAGGATTATCGCCTTCCTGATGCACATTGTCTTGATTATTGATATATGGAGACTCAACGATCTCCTGTGCTCCATTAATGTTCTCAACATTCTCGGATGCCATTTTCAAAGACTACCACAAAACAAGGGTTAATTAACATATCCCATATTATCCTTATACTCTGACCAACCAATTAAATAACAAATAAACTTAGGTAGGTCATACTAGCGAAGGAATTCCCCGTCTCTCCCCTCCTAGTTCTTGTCTCACATCTTAGCCAGAGATCATATCCCTAAGCTTTGATACCAACCGTGACACCCCAAAAATAGGTATACATCACCCATCTTGAGTCGCCAAATACATGGTACATAAATCAAATACAACATAATTATACAACTGTCAAGTAAAATACGACCAAACATAAACTGAGAGTTTAAACAAAAATATTGCCTTCTAGACAATATCCACTCTCAATGGAGTCCACATAGATAGTATACAAACTCAAATTCAGTCCTCATTACATTTATTATCACACTATTTAACAGAATAGTGAGGACTACTAATGATATCATCTGGACTGTCAAACCGTTCCCCGACTTGTCCCAACTATATTCTCATTTCCTGAAGAGAACAATGAAGGAAAGGGTGAGCTCAACTAGCCCAGTAAGAAATATTATGACTAAGATAATGCAGGATAAATTATCATTAGCCTTCAACAATGTTAAACTGATAAAATACAATAGACATCAAGTTTAACTGCAGCGGAATAAGCAATCCATTAAAAGAGTCAGGTAGATAATAAAATCTACTATCTTTTATGATTTAAAACATTTTTTTTTCATCACTTTTATCGCTGAGACTCGGCTTAATAAATAATCCACATCATCCTTGCACTACGACCAAGGATATTCATTAGGGTCACGACCACAAATTATCCATGCACTACAGGCCAAGGATATTCGTGTATTCATAAATGGTTATAATCATGCCAACAACTGTCCATCAATGCACTACGGGCTAATAAGGACTTTTATCACATCATTTGTAACATTACGGTCATGATTATACCGAATAATCCCTGGTCATAATCATACCAAGTCCATCTATGCACTCACAAAGGCTCTGAGGATGACTTTCAAAAAAAAATATAAACATGAGGATGATGACAATGATATAAGAATTCAATAAAACAAGTTCACGAATTAATTTATCCAGGAACTAATAACGTCCACATTGTCAACATGATAATTCTTTGTAGAGTAAAATTAAAGAATGCTCAGAAGAATATTTCCATGAAAAGATACTGGATAAAGCGCAAATATCAAGGATATTCCACTAATTTCATGGGGTATAGAAGTTAAAACTTTAACCAACTGAGTATAATAAATAATGGAATAACAAAAGAAATCACCAGGCATGTGATAGATAGCACAGGCAGGTTATTCCAATAGAATAATAAATATGGAACCACGTCCGGCGTAAACGCACAGACAGGATATTCCGATAGAGTAATAAATGCGAAATAATAAATAATGGAACCAGGTCAGGCAAAATTCGCACCAACAGGATATTTCGACAGAATAATAAAGAACGGAATAATAGAAGAATTTCACCACATATACGGTACTTCGCATAAATAGGTTATTCTAATATAATAATATAGAATGGAATAACAGAGGGATTTCACCAAGTATATGGTATGCCGTGTATACAGTATGCCATGTATATAGGTTATTCCAACAGAATAATAAAGAATGGAATAACAGAAGTTCTCCTCATGAATAAGAAAGAATAACACCACTTACCGTAAATGACACTGGATATCGAAGTAGTGAAGTAGCAGAATACTCTTCTTCTTTCTCTCTATAATTTCTCTCTCTAGAGTTTCAGTGAATTCGTAAGAAATAATGAAGGAATGCGCTTCTATTTATAGAAGAATGGATTGAATAGTAACTAATTCATGAACGATCCAGAGCGATTTACTTTTAAACGAACGGTCCAGATCGATTTACTATTAAAACTTAAAGCAACGGTCCATATTGATTTACTATTTAAACTTTAAACCAGCGATCCATATTGACTCACTATTATAACTTTCCATCAGCGGTCCATAATGATTCACTAATATAACTTCAACCAACGGTCTGAAAAATTAGCACATCTCCTCATGGAATAATATTGTACCCAAATACCCGAATGCACAATACTAGAGTAAATAGTAATTGGGTGAATAGTAACTCGTGAATAGTAACTCATGAATAGTAACTCATGAATAGTAACTCGTTAATAGTAACTCATGAATAGTAACTCGTGAATAGTAACTCATGAATAGTAACTTATCTTTAATCAACACGAACTTATTCATCATTAATATTATAACTCACAATATTTAGCAACCAGGATGTTCCCAGGAAAGAGGGGGCTTTCCAATAAGGATTTCTCCCTATTGACGCGCAATTAGGTGACCAAACCTCTCCTTGACAGAACTTCTAGACATTGTAAATATTGCAATTTAATAATATGACTAACTTTGTCGTCTCAATTTTTGATTTAATAATATAACATATAATGCAGATGATACTGTGACAATAATCGAATCAATAATATGAGAGATATGATGCGTGATTCATTGTAGCAATAATTGAGTATAACCGAGTGACTTCTTACGTAAGCATCAATAATCAATAGTGTGCTACTATGCAACCACGCCAGACATCGTATTTTTTACTACTAGGGTAGTTCAACAAGATTAATCAGTAAAACTTTCGCCGTTATTTTATAAAAAGATAATTCTGTAGTTTTCTAAATACGACAATACTTCCGTCGTGGGGTCCACCAATGATTGTGCCATCGTACGGATATTCCCGACAAAAAGAATATTCCCTAACCAATCAAATATTTTATAACAACTTGCATACTTAGCAAAATTTATAAATATTACCCACAACTATAACATTATATCAAATTCATTCCATAGTATTCAAAAATGATATTTATAGAAAAATCAACTTTATTAAAAAAAAAATTGGGGTCTTACACCATGCTTGAAACATAGAACTCATATATCTTCAATAACTGAACAATAGTTACGAAGTACTATCGATAATTCAAAATAGCACTTCTTTTTCCTTCAAAATATTTTCCAACAACAATATTCAGTAGAATATCAACTAAGGCTCAAGGTTAAGAACATTCATAATTTCTTTTGAAAAGGACAATCTGATACTAAGTCTGTAAGTCCCAAGATAGCTAGCTTACGAGCAATTCGGGTGATCGCCCATAGAACTCTATGTTGATCAACACTACTTTCATTAAGCGTGTATACGTTTAAGTTGTGGCACCTCTCACGTGCTCGTCGTTAAACGACAAAAACATTTTAGCATACTTGGTCTTCGATTGAAAACCATACCAATATAACTCGGTAAACATTAATCATGCTTGAAAACATCATAATATAAGTCTAGCCGAAAGAATTTGCTTTAAACTTCATCGATAAAACTTCATGCGAAAGAATACATGAATTACACAGCTTGTCCAGACTGAACTAGAACAAGGGTTAGAATACTTGCCTTCAGCGTCTGATTACTGATTAACACACGTACACTTTAAGTCTCTACATTTCTTTGAAGTTTAACTTCTTCTTCTTGGAAAATTTAACTTGGACTTAAAAGAGCTTATTTGCTCTACCAAATAAGTAGTTTATATTTGAGAGGAGTTGAGAGGAAATTTTATCAAGCAAACAAATGATGGAGAGCTTGCTATTTATAGGCAACTTCAAGCTAGGGCATTATGGTAAACTAGACATCCCACCTCCTTATTCCACCTCCTCATTCCACCTCCTCAATTAATCTCATTACTTCCACCTCCTTACTATTCTTAACTTTGGCTCTAAATAAACTTGGCTAGCACAACACTTGTTCACCACACCACTTGATCATCACACATAATCCTTTCCCATCAAGCTTACCCACTTCCTACTTGGTTAGACCCATGGATCAAGGCTTCTCATTGGGCTTGGTTAATTAATCTAACTACTTTTTTAATGGGCTTGTACTACATAATTTGGACTCATGATATATCAAACACTTGGGTTTGATTGTCACATTATATTTGACTCCTACTATTAGGTTAATAATCCTACAAGTCCATTACCTTTAATTAAACAACTTAACGTTTATACCCCACGTATAATTCTCGTATTCTAACTCGTATATTTATTCATAATATACGTTATTTCATTCTTCATACTTAATAGTACAATACGTCGTATTATACTTACATTCTTTACTTCATATAATGTATACACATTATATAATCACAACTTTCTTCCTTATATTATATAAACCTAACGTTCTCAAATTAAGTCCGCATGTATGAAAAATTACGTTTTCCATACTTAGATTTTTATTACATAATCCAATATCACCTTGATATTATAACATTACGTATTTCTAAAGTTCAAAAATAATTCTGAAAGCGAAATCTATGAATAGTGTTTTTCAGAAAATTTCTCGAAAAACTTTTATTTTCGTTTTAGAAATTCAAACACTTTAATTCTCTCACGTAGTTAAAATACTACGGCGTTCCGAAGTTTCTAGGTTATAAAACGACATTCATCTTATCAACACATAATAATAACAAATAATATTATTTTATTCATTATTAAAAGTAATTACAAAAAGTTCGATTTTTCGGGGCGTTACACTCTTTCCCCCTTATAAGGATTCTGTCCCAAGAATCTCGCTATATATAAAAAAATTACACAAATAATTAAGGGTAATTCTTTTTCATCATTTCTTCTAACTCCCACGTTGCTTCTTCTGCATCGTGGTTCTTCCATATCACCTTCACGGAAGATATTACTTTATTCCTCAGAACTTGTTCTTTTCTATCGATAATTTGAATCGGCGTTTCCTCATATGTTAAGTCCTTCTCGAGATGAATAGGCTCGTATTGTATCACGTGCTTATAATCCGGCTTATAAGGACGCAATACCGATACGTGAAATACATTATATATTCGTTCTAGGTCTGGAGGTAACGCTAACATGTAAGCTACCTCACTTACCCGTTTTAATACTTTGAAAGGTCCTATAAACCTCGGACTTAACTTCCCCTTCTTTCCAAAATGTATTATTCCTTTCCAAGGAGGTACTTTTAGAAATACGTACAAACCTACTTCAAACTCTTGATTCTCTCTGTGTGAATCCGTAAACTTCTTCTGTCTGTGTTGAGCTGCTAGAAAACGCATTTGTATCTTCTTGACAATGTCCGCTGTCTGTTGCACCAATTCTGGTCCCAACATTCGGCATTCTCCTACCTCATCCCAATACAGTGGTGTTCTGCATTTCCTCCCATACAAAGCTTCGTAAGGCGACATACCTATACTTACATGATAACTATTGTTATATGCAAACTCTACTAATGATAGATGAACATCCCAACTACCCTTGAAATCCATAACGCAAGATCTTAGCATATCTTCTAATGTCTGAATTGTCCTCTCACTCTGTCCATCCGTCTATGGATGATATGCTGTACTCAGCTTCAACTTCGTTCTCAACTGCTCTTGTAGACTCCTCCGAAAGTTCGATGTGAATCGTGGATCACGATCTGACACAATCGATATTGGTGTTCCATGTCTAGAGATTATTTCCTTAATATAAAGTCTAGCTAATTGGTCTAAGTTATACTTAACCCTAATTGGCAAAAAGTGAGCCGACTTCGTCAACCAGTCCACTATTACCCAAATTGCATCATACCCCTTCTGAGTAGTCGGAAGTCCCACCACAAAATCCATCGTGATATTCTCCTATTTCCACTATGAAATTTCCAATGATTGTAGCAAGCCACTAGGTCGTTGATGTTCGGCCTTAACTCTCTAACAAGTCAAGCACCTACTAACGTACTCGGCAATCTCTCTCTTCATGTTCGGCCACCAGAAACTCTATTGAAGATCTTGATACATTTTAGTGCTACCAGGATAAATTGAAAACTTCAAACTATGAGCCTCTTGCAATACCTGCTCCTTTAATTCCGTCTCACTCAGAACCCAAATTCTTCCTTCAAATCTTAATAATCCCTCACCAGACTATATCTACTATCTTTTTCATTGGTCAGCCGCTCCTTCATACGGTCACACTCATCAGTTTTGAGTTATACCTCTTTAACCCTCTTTACGATGGTAGATTGCATCTCCGTCGCAAACAACATTTGTCCCGCTTCACTTGGCAGCTTCACTTCCAACGCCATCCTAGCCATCTCTGTTATTAACTCAGTTTGAGCCGTTAACAAAGATAACTTTTCCCGACCCCTTTCTACTTAAGGCGCGGCAACTAACTACAGCTTTTCCAAGGTGATCTGAGATTTCACAGTCGTAATCCTTTATCAACTCCAACCATCTCCTTTGCCTCATATTCAACTCCTTCTGTGTGAAGATATATTTTAGACTTTTGTGGTCCGTGTATATCTCGAATTTTTCTCCATAAAGATAATGTCTCCATATCTTTAGAGCAAAAAATACTTCGGCCAATTCCAGATCATGAGTGGGATAAACTTTCTCATAATCCTTCAACTGCCTAGATGCATACGCAATGACCTTGCCATGCTACATGAGCATGCAACCAAGTCCTCTATGCGAAGCATCGCTATAAACTACAAAATTTCCTGTGTCATCGGGTAATGACAAAACAAGCGCTTCACTCAACCTCTTCTTTAATTCCTGAAAATTGTCCTCACACTTATCAGTCCAAGCGTATTTCACCGTCTTCCTTGTCAAGTTAGCCAACGGAGTAGCTATCTACGAAAAATCTTGGATGAATCTCCGATAGTAACCCGCTAACCCTAGGAAACTCTGCACCTCAGTCGGTGTTTTCGGTTGTTCCCAATTCATCACGGCTTCTACCTTTGCTGGATCTACTGAAATCCCTTCTTGATCAATGACATGACCTAAAAACTGCACCTTCTCTAACCAAATTTCACACTTCGTGAATTTCACGTACAATTTCTCCTTTCTTAGTGTCTCCAACACTAATCTAAGGTGTTCAGCATGATCTTCTGGCGTCTTAGAATAGACTAAAATATCATCTATAAACACCACGACGAACTTGTCCAAATATTGTTTGAACACTCTATTCATCATATCCATAAATGCAGGTGGTGCATTTGTCAACCCAAACGACATCACTAAAAACTCGTAATGACCATAACGAGTCCTGAATGTTGTCTTTGGGACATCCTCCTTCCTAACCTTCAACTGATGATACCCCGTCCGCAAATCTATTTTAGAAAAATACTTAGCCCCTTTCAACTGATCAAAGAGATCATCGATCCTGGGAAATGGGTATTTATTCTTTATCGTTAACTTGTTCAACTCTCTATAGTCGATACAAAGTCTTAACGATCCATCCTTCTTCTTAACAAACAGTACTGATGCTCCCCATGGCGAGACACTCGGTTGAATGTACTTCCTATCCAACAGTTCTTGCAACTGCACCATCAACTCCTTCATTTCCACTGGCGCCATATGATACGGTGCCCTAAAAACTGGTGCCGCTCCTGGCACAATGTCTATTATGAACTCTATCTCCCTATCTGGCGAAAGACCAGGTAATTCACTCGAAAATACATCGACGAATTCACTAACTATAGGTATTTGTTCCATGGTCGCTACCACTCTATGGGTATTAACAACATGGCACAGGTAACCTACACATTCCTTCCTCAGTAATTTCCTAGTTTGTGTCATGGTTAGACAATACGAACGTCCCGGTGATCTATTCCCATAAAATACTACCTGAGGTTGTTTTAACGTTCCAATATTCACAAATTTCTTTTGACAATCTATAATTGCCCCATGGTTTATTAACCAATCCATCCCGAGAATTACATCGAATTCTCCTAACTTTATGGTAATAAATCTACCGATAATTTACAACCCCGTATATATACACAACAACTCTTATGAACATTTTCCACATGAATTATTTCTTCGTTTGCTACCTTAATATTTAAAGGTATAGGTAAATTTTTGGAAGTAATCCTAATCGTCTAGCAAAATCATGCTATATAAACAAGTAGCACCCGAATCAAGTAGTACGAATACAATAATATCATGATCGAAATAATATCCGACGATCGATGATGCAATCTTGATCTTGTCATCATGTTAAAAGTATACGACCCATTGGCCTACCCGGCTATGCTTTGGACCCCCAATAACTAACTTACCGCTATTAGTGCCCTGATTCCCGTCCATCCCCTTCTTCGGGCAGTTCTTTGCCATGTAGTCAGTTGACCCACACACAAAACATCCATGATTCTTCTTGGACTCGGACAATTAGGCTTAATATGCCCTCTTGTCCACAATTATAATGAGACGACCTTCCCCTTGAGACAGACTCCTAAGTAAGTCTTCCCATAGGTCTTGCAGGCCTTCATTCTTCTCTTCGGGTCTCCTTGCTTCACTCTGGTATTCCCAGAGTTAAATACCTTCCTCTTCTGACCCTCACCACTTCCACTGGCTCCCTCGATCTTGACTCTTCCATCTATTTTACCCTTGCTCTTCTCGTCCTTGTGGTATTGACTTAGAGCTTCACTACCACCCTCGGCGATTATCGCCTTCTCTAAAACGTTTCCAAAAGAAGTACTTTGGAACATTGATATACGGTTATAGAGCCAGGGTTTCAAGCCCTGCTCAAACCGTCGCGCCTTCCTCACCTCAGTATCCACTTGATGTGGAGCGAACCTTGCCAGTTCATTAAACTTGGCGGCGTATTGGGGAATCGTCATGTCCCCTTGTTTCAACTCCAGAAACCGCATCTCCATCCTTCCCTGCATGCTCGTGGGAAAGTAGTTCTTGAAGAATATCTCCTTGAACCTATCCCACATCAAATTCGTTATCCCAACCCTAGCTTAATTGGCTTCCCACTAAAAGTTGGCCTCTCCCTTCATCATATAGGTCACAAAGGCAACCTTTTGGGCCTCGTCGACATTTACTATTACAAATACCTTCTCTATCTCCTTAACCCACGTTTGGGCTTCGATAGGTTCGTAGTTCCTTTGAACTCCAAGCGGACCCACACTTTTGAAATCCTTAAAGTAGTAGCTCATGCTACTCCTAGATTTATGGGGATATTAGCCCCTGTTATATTAAATCATAATTTGTTATTAAATTAACAAACTCCTGCATCGGATTCTTGGGACCTCCCTCCGATTGATTTATGTTCGCACCTTGATTACGTTGCACTCTTCTCGGTGGCATTTTGCTGATACAATAAACACATTTCGTTATTATTCCTTTCTTTATTAGTTATCATTAATATTAAACAATAACTCCAACATCCATAACTCATTGCTTTCCATAAAAAAGGACTTATATTCATTCTTCGTAGTATAATACTACATCGGTTACATACACGACCTCTAAGTCGATTACATTACTTTCATTATCGCTTTCCAAAATTGGGATTTACAAAAGACTACCCTCTACTATACAAAAAGGGCTTTACGTCACTACTACTTACAAAATATTTACATACCACCTTAACTACCACTAATCTACATACGCCTCAAGGCATTATCGAAATCTACCTTGGCAAGACCTAAGCAATAATATCACGGCTAATAGTATGTCGTGTTTGCCCCACCTCCACCGGATAACCTGCTACCTGCTCGCTAGAAAATCGTATGAGAACTCCTAAAGATATAGGACATCCTCCCTATCTTCGCACCTTGGTCTTTAGCTCCTCCTTGAGCTCAAAGACCTCGTGCTTTTTCGTGGACTTTGTCCTTAGCCAAAATTCTCTCATCATGTTCTTGCTCCCACATGGACTCGACATCGGTCTTGTCCTCTATAATCATTTGGAGCTCTACTTTTAGCTCCTTGACCTCTCAGCAATAATGGATATTTCTATCCAACACCGACATGAAAAGAGACATCATCGACCCCCTGTGAGCTATCTCATTTGCTATAGCCACTTGATTAAAGGAAACTATCTCTACTTCCTCCTCTATCATCCCATCAAAATCCGACATATAGTCAACTTCCTCTGAGTCTCCGGACTCAATAACTACCACCTCCCGCTCTGTTGCTATGGGGTTCGGTATAACCTCTATTTGGTTCACCGATTCTTCACTAATGGCTTGACCATCTACAAACATTCCGTTTACTCTCTAACATCTATACAAAACAATTAAGTTGATTAGTACACGTCCAAGAGAATAATAAAAACACATAATATAATCATAATGAATTTTTATAAGGTTATTTTCTTCTTGTACTTCTTTGACTCTTCTTAAGGTTATGACTTAAGGTTTTTAATCCCCCCCTTAAGTTTTATAACCTAATGCTTTTGATACCAACCTTTGACGCCCCCAAATCAAGGGTCTCTTCCAACCCGACGGATGGTGCTACACAGCATCTACCATTCATTCATTCATTCAATTGAATAGTCTCAAAAGGACTAATATAACTTCTATATATTCAAAATAATATTACATTTCTCGGGTTCTTTGTAACCCATTCAATTATTCTTGTCATAATATTTAATATATTACAAACATTCAACTATTCTATTACATAAGAAATCTAAGGGTTCGTCTTCGTTTTGCCTTTTCCTCGCTTGAGCCTTGATTCCACTCGATTTTAGTTTGTGTTCATATGGTTCAAGCAAGAGTGAGCATGACTAGCTCAGCAAGTACTACAATTCTAATAAACAATATGCTTGAAACATAGAACTCATATATCTTCAATAACTAAACAATAGTTATGAAGTACTATCGATAATTCAAAATAGCACTTCTTTTCATTCAAAATGTTTTCAAACAACAATATTCGGTAGAATATGAACTAAGGTTCAAGGTTAAGAGTAGTTCATAATTTCTTTTAAAAAAGGACAACCCAACACTAAGTCCAGTAAGTCCAAAGATAGCTTACGAGCATTCGGGTGATCAACCCATAGTACTCTATGTTGATCGACACTACATTCATTAAACGTGTTTACGTTTAAGTTGTGGCAACCTCACGTGCTGTCGTTAAACGAAAAAAACATTTTAGCATACTAGGTCTTCGATTGAAAACCATACCACTATAACTTTCGAAAAACATTAATCATGCTTGACAAAATCATAATATAAGTCTAGCCGAAAGAATTGGCTTTAGACTTCATCATTAAATCTTCATGCGAAAGAATACATGAATTACAAAGCTTGTTCAGATCGAATGGAACAAGGGTTAGAATATTTGCCTTGCGATACGACATCTTGATTAACACACGACACTTTAAGTCTCTATGTTTCTACAATACATGATCATATAACGTACCACATTAGGTCATATATAATTAAGTATGTATACTATTATATCTTACCCTTCATCTCAATGTAAATCGACTTAGATCTACTATTATAGGTTTTCGGCTTTCATTACGTCATTCACATTTCGCTCATCTTCGTTTGATTATTAACTCTTAATCATCATACGAAAGTGTCTAACAATGTCCTAACAATGTCATGTTTATTCCTTAGTTCATTACTATAAAGTTCCCTTTCATTCTATACTTGTAATTATTCTTTACTGTCCATTGTCTAGGGTTGGCCGCTTGGCGCCACCCATTACTCTTCTTCATCTCAAGACTGCAATACTTGAGTTAGCGATACACTGGCATCCGGACATGGTGGCTGTGGCTACCACACTTTGTTCTTTATCTCGCCACGACGCCGCGAGTTAGCAAAGCAGTTTCGAGACATCGTTACGGGTCGCTGATGCCACTCGGTTGGCCTTGGGTTGGCCATTGGCGCCAACTCATGCCTCGAGATAATTTACAAAGTTTGAAAATTTCACGAAACTCCGGACTCATAACTTCTTCGTTATAAGTCCGAATTGCTCATTCAAAAGCCTACGATTCACAAATTACATCCTCTATGCGTTCATGCAAGAATTTTATCTATTTAACTTTGTTTGATAAAATTTCACCTATGGGTTCATTTTTAACGAAAAGCGATAAGCGTCTCGTGAACATTCAACACTCGTTTCTCCATTCTAAGTTGGAATTCGGTCATTTTTAGTCCGCAACTCTATAATGCCAAATATGACTTGTCTCCATCAAAAACCAACATTTCGACTTCAAACACAAAATACGACTTCTATTCCGAGAATTTCACTTAATTCGGACGATAATAAATCCAATCGTGTGAATTCCGGCAAAACTACATTCTTAATGATTCTAAATGGATTTCAACCAACATATGAACATCACAAGTTACTTATTACACCAACTTATCATAAAAGTAGGTTTTGACTTATTCTCATAAGTCAATAACTTAATCAACTTATGAACTATAAATTCTCATGCTTATGACTTACCATGGGCATAAGTCCCTCAATCAATGTTCTCATACTATATTCAACATACTAAAATCATATGACAAACATATGACAAGTTCTTCAAGATTCTAACAACTTATTAGAGTTCAAGTTGCTTATTCAACTTATTCGGCTTAAGTTCATTCCTTAATAACTTATAACATGTTCTTAACAACCAATCCCCCTTCTCTATCAATCCTATCATAGAAGAGATAAAGATAAAAAGTATGAGTCTTACCCTTGAAGACTATGACTTCAATTCACTTTGGAAAATCTAGCAAAAGTTGAAGTGGCTTATAAATGTTTAAGTGGCTTATTCTCTCTACCAAATAAGTTGCTTATCTTTGAGAGGAAAGTGTTGGATGAAATAACAACCAACAAATGAAATAAGGCTTGGTATTTATAGGCAACCAAAAGCTAGGGTAAAATGGTCAAAACACCATCCCACCCTCCTTACTATTCATTCCTTGTCTAGCACATCACTTGGTCACCACACAATTTGATTGCCCATCAAGTCTACCCATTTC
Organism: Panax quinquefolius; assembly: GCA_020205615.1. Taxonomy (NCBI): domain Eukaryota; kingdom Viridiplantae; phylum Streptophyta; class Magnoliopsida; order Apiales; family Araliaceae; genus Panax; species Panax quinquefolius. Next base: position 83,074,983 of record CM035158.1, read on the forward strand.
ATACTTGGTTTGCCCCATGGATCATGGCTTACACATTGGGCTTTGTTAATTAATCTAGCTAATTCCTTATTGGGCTTATGCTACCATAGTTTGGACTCATGATCTATCAAACACTTGGGCTTGAGTATCACATTCTATTAGACTTCTATCACTAAGCTAATAATCCTACAAGTCCATTACATTTAATTAACAACTTAACATATATACACCACGTATAATTCTCGTATGCTAGCTTGTATATTAATTCGTTATATACGTTATCTCATTCTCCATACATAATAGTACAATACATCATATTATACTTACATTCATTACCTTCATATAATGAATACACATTATACGATCACAACTTTCATCCTTTAACGCTTAATAAACCTAACGTTCCCAAATTAAGTCCGCATGCGAAATATTACGTTTTCCATACTTAGATTATTTTTACATAATCCATCTCACCTTGATATTATAACGTTACATATTTCTCGGAAGTTCAAGAATAATTCTCGAGCAGAAATCGATGAATAGTATTTTTCAGAAAATTTCTCGGAAAGCTTTTATTTTCGTCTTAGAAAGTCAAACACTTTAATTCTCCCACATAGTTAAAATACTACGACGTTTCGGGGTTTCTAGGTTATAGAACGACATTCACCTTACAAATACATAATAATAATAAATAATATTATTTTATTCATTCTTAAAAGTATTTACAAAAGGTTCGATTATTCGGGGCGTTACATCTCGCCATATGGCAACAAGATGATAAATGCCTGCGTATGCAATGCCACGCAAGACGATATAATAGACTATTGGAAAGTGGCGTCGCGCCACTTCAGTATAAAGGACTCTCATACCGCAACGCCGAGACCAAGTATGAGATTATTAATGGAAATAGCAAGCGGTCTTGCCTAGTAATGTCACGTCGCAGCGCCGAGTCAGGGGTTTTGTTAAAAAGCTAGGTTTTGAACTTCAGTTGTTCCGAGACCTATATGAGTTGAGTGTATATACTTAATGAATGTACTAAGACTATTCCTATACTACCTATACTAATGTATATGGTATTGAACTTAGGAATTGAATGCATGTTAGTAAGTTTTGAATGAAGATCACCAAGTGTTGTTGATAAACCCTAGTCGAAGAAACAACATTGGTATTTCACCAATGATAATAGAGTCCGGTTAATGACGTAAATTGATTAATAAGCCGGGACAAAGGGTAATAATTCAAGTTGACTTTATTAATGATATTGAGTTAACTAAGACATAAAAGAGAAATAAGTTGGTAGAAATAATTTGAATAAGTGTTTGATAGCTAATTACAGTGTGCTATATGAATATATCATGTAGATTTTTAAGGGCTGTGGTCAGTCGATTAAGTTATTTGAAGATGATGAAAGGCAAGTTTTCTTAAACGCTTGTCTGACTTTCAAGTTAGCCAAGTTTTATGTGATTCATTGTACTCAATTGCACGACTGGTTTTAAAGAAAGTGTCGATGCCAGATTTAACTCGGCCAGACTACTCGTAAGATATAGATTGATTGTTATTCATATCTTTCTATATAGAAATGTTAACGCTATCCTATGCCAAGTAATTGGTACGGATGTGAAGATAAGGTTTGTCTATGAATAAACAAAAGTATTTTTCATCGATTATTCGATGGGCACGCGAGTTTGCCAAATGTTAAACATAAATACATTTAACGAATGAGTGTTGATCAACATAGAGTACTATAGGCTCATCACCTAGAAATGCTCATAAGTAATGCGGATGTACAGCCTTAGTGCTGTGATATCCTTTTCAAGTATGAAAACAGAAAGCTACTGTTCATGGTCTATCGATCAGTTCAGAATTCCTAATCTACTCTATACTTTGGGAATTGATGATATGAATTGTTAAAGTATTATTGTTTCATAATACTTCATAACTATTTGTTCAGTTATGTATGAATTGCTATATAATTCACGAATGTGGTATTACTGTTATCCTTTGTTAAAACTTGCTGAGCTTGTTATGCTCACTTCTTGCGTGAATTATATGATTACAGTTAAGGATGAACGTACTGAGAATGTTAAGAGAGATAAGGGCAAAGCTAAGATGGATACTTAGCCATTGTGTAATATATTAGTATGTTTGTATGTATTATACATTATGAACAACGAACGGTGTAATCGGTTAATGAACCTGGGAAGGATTATACTTTGATTGTAATAAGAAGATAGTAATTACATTCATTATATTGTATTTCAATGGAATGATTGTATAGTTATGAGTACAGTGTAGCACCATCTGTCGGGTTGGAAGATACCCGAATTTAGGGGCGTCACAAATTTAATGGATATAGATAAATTAAATAAAGTGATGTCTAGTTTATTAATTACATTAGATATAAAATTAATTATTATTTATAATGGTAACTATAAGAGAAATTATTTTGAAATCAGAGTTATAAGTTATTTAAATCAATTAAACTAAGTTATTTAAATTATCTAAAGTGTGACAATTGGAAACTATATAATATAATAATATAAAAATAATTTAGTTTATAAAGTGATTTGGTAGCCAAACAAGGCCTTGTGGCCTTTGGCTTATTCAACTGATCTTGAGCCTTTTGTGTTTTTACCAGATTTAATGTAGGAGTCGGTATATGTGGGTTAATCGTCTTATTTTTTCCTTAGGCTTCATAACATAGAAAAATAGAGGAAGAGAGAATTGCAGAGTTTTGAGAGTGAGAAATTGAGAGAGAGTAATCTCTGTGAGTTGCCAAGAGAAAGAAGAGATTCACCATCTTGTGCTAGCCTATAATCAAGAGGATTAAGGTATCATTCATTCCTAAATTTCTAAGTTTTAGTTTTTATCTAAGTTATCGTAAATTGGTTTTTGTGGATTTGTTGTTCAAGCGTTGTGTAAATGGTGTGTATTATGTTGTAGAATCTGTTAATTATCATGTATAAGGGTTGTTTGAGTATCAAATTCATGAGAATTGGGTTGTAGCAGAAGATTATTTATATATATATATATATATATATCAGTGTTTAAGTTCATATAAAATGGCTTTAGAAAGTACAAAATTTCATGCCTTATATGTGTTGGAATCTGCGAATTGAAGTTGGATTGTGATAATATGTTAAGAAATGAAAACAACAAAGTTTAAATCATGTCAATTGATTAAGAAACGAGTTCGTGGCAATCAAATTCATTAAAAGTGTAAAAATGAAGAAAATTTGGAAAAACTTTGGTTTTGATTCCTCAAAATGGTGTATATGTAATGTTTTGTATATGGAATGTTGTTTAGCATGTATAACTATAGTATGTCAAAGTGTTAGATGTTGAAGTTGGGAGATTTTCTGTGAAATTGGGATTTTTCGACTATAACAGAGTAATAGTTCGCATCTGTAAAATCGAGTGCAGTGCATCGCGCGGGTGCCTTCGCTGGCGGTTGTATGCATGAATGGCCTTATGAACATTTGATGCAAGATCATCATGGGCATGCAATAGCCCAAAGATAATACTCGTCTTGCCATGAGTAGCGAAATGACGCATGAAGGAAGCACTTTAATTGTAAATGCATGAAGCGGACTTTGGGTTAGTTTAACATGCATGTAAAGGATACTAAAACATTAAGTGAATTACAATAACAGATTGTAATGTGTTGTAATAAAAAGTGTAAATATTTGAAATAATTATTTAAATAAGTTATAAAATGAAACCAAATGTGATGTTTTCAAAGTTAGAGATGAGCGGTTAGGCTATGTTGGCTCGTAATGAGATTTTGATTTGTTAAGTATGTTAACCAACATGGTAGATGCTAAGTTAAGGTTATGACCTAAATGATGGGGTAAACCCATAAAGCTAATATTCATACAATTAATTGTTATTGCGATTTCAATGATATGTGTAGGGTAATTGGAGATTATTTTACACTTGTGTAGCTTACAAACAAGGCAAGTTCCTAAACCTTAACTCTTTACATTGAGCAAGCTTTCTAACTTCATTCTTTTCATATTGAATGCATGTTCCCATTCCTAAATCGTTATTTTACAAGTTCCTAAAATTCTTGTAAGGTTGAACAAGCCTAGTTTATCTTGAGTATGTTTGTGCAAGCTCTTGTAACCTAATTCGTTACATCGAGCGAGCTTTATTTTCTTTATTATCGTTCGACGCATATATTGTTCTAATACATTGGTTCATAGAAGATTGTTCTAAACTCCTTTGAATATAGCACTTTGCATGTATATCATGTTATTCTGTTATATATATTATTGATATCCGATCTTTGACTTTAATAGCCTTGTTCAGTTATACATTCTCTTATTAAACCTTTATTAATGGAAGTTGAATAGTGTTCTAAAATTCTAGAGACAGTGATAAGCTAGTTCCAAACAAAACTTTCTTTAGTGCGGAAATTCTAAATTCAAACTGAGACGAACAACCCTAATATAGGGGATTTTTGTACGTGTAACGTTTAGATGTTTGTGCACAATACATGGTACAAAGGACCGATCCCCTAAGCACGCTAAGAAGTGGTCTCATGCAGGTCTAACGATCATTAAGGTTAAGGTAATAATACCTATATAGGAGACATAGTTCGTGGTCTTAAGACCCTCGGACATTGATTTGAACTTGTGTTCTATTCTTAATTCACAGAACAAGTTCCTTATTGCTAGCATTCGTTGTTCATTCTCATGTTTTTATTATTACTACTTCTTATATCGGTGAGCAATTGTTTGCTCACTCTTGCAATTAACACTACAAACTAAAGTTGAGAAAGTCGATGAGTCGCCTACTACTAGCAAAGGAAAGGGCAAGATGTCCAAGTGTTGAAGACTTATGAGAATTTTATTTTAATGAATTATGTTAAAGACTTGTTTTAATATATGATGTATTTCGCAAACTTATGTAATAATTTTAAGGTTAGATTACACAGGATTTATTTTGAGATTATGATGTAACCCTTTAATGGGAAAGATTATTGTTTAAGTTATTTAAATTACGTCTTTATCCTTTGATTATGGGTAGTTAGATGTAATATTTTGGGTAATGAACACCAAATCCTGTGGGAATGGAGTACCTGGATTTGGGGGTGTCACAGCTGTTATCCAAATGGAAGTTTCGTTATTCGAGGCTGATTTCAAGGATTTCATTTTGTAAACTGATGAACCAATTACATTATCAAATCATCTTTTATTTCATTATATATAATTATCTTTTTGAGTATATATATAATTATCTTTTTGAGTTATAAACATGTAGCCCAGAAAAGTTATTAACTCTATCCATCCTGAAACTGGCATAACTCAAACCTCAACTTTTTGCTATTTAAATTGGGAGTCGTAACATTGAGATTTAACTTTTTGAATATATATATATATATATATAACAAATTAAATCATATGTCCATGGTAGCAAATAGCTATATAACTAAATTCAACAATCTGACCCAGCCAGATATAGTTGAGTTAATAGCTAGTGGATTCACCGGTATTCTCAGATCTTGGTGGGAAAAACATCTCACTGAAGATACTAGATTATCAATAATTCATGTTGTCCAGTTAGATGATGACGGCAACCCCATCTTAGAATTAATGAGAATAGAAAACAACGTCAGTAATGATGAAGGTTCTGATATTCCTTATTCCTATAATAGCAGTTCTAGTAACCACAAAACAGGTAGTGATAATGACGAAGTCACTATTTGTACTAACAATTGCAACGAGAAGTGTTGCAATAAACAAGTTAATGTAATCACTAAAGATGAAGAAGAAAGTTCTTTGCTAATTGATTTAATTAGTAAGATTTCTGATCCCGAGTTAAAATCTCAATACACTAAACAATTAAAAGATTTATTAACCAAAGATAATAGAATTAAAGATAAAATTATTAAAGCCAAAGAAAAACCAATATTTAGTTATTATAATGTAAAAACAGTTGAAAAGGTCTATGCAATTAACAAAGAATACGAAAATTGTAGTCTTTTATCTCCAGATGTTATTAAAAAATATAGAAAAAATGGTTATAATTTCATTCATATTGGTTTAGAACAAGTTGCAGTTAAACCCCTGAATATTAAAGGAATTAATTCAAGTATCTATCTCTGTCTCAGAGATGCCAGATTCTTGAATTACTATCCAAGTATGATTGGCGCTATGGAATCAAGTTTGCACAATGGACCTATCCATTTCAATTGCTTTCCTGATTTTACTTTAAGCCTAAGTGATCAACATTTATTAAAATCTTTGACATTAAACATTAAAGCTGCTGAAGAAATTACTTATATGATTGAGGGTTCTCAGCCCATAGCTTTGATTTACAGGATTTATTATAAGACCATGAAAACGAACTTAAACTTTCATGCTCTTAATAAAAGTCCTAAAGATCAAACTGTATTAATTCAAAGTTCAACTAGTGATGCTAATATTCAGATCCCGAGAACCATCCTCTGGAAGGATATTACATTACCTAGTCAATGGACTTTACCCAGTGAAATACCTCAACAACCTGTAGTTAACAACTTGTTAAATATTGAAAATGTTAAACAATTTTATGATGGAACGGTCAAAATAAGTTTTGAGCGTACTAGAAGGCCAGTTATTATAGAAGATTTTACTATTTCTTCAGCACCTTCAGTTCACACCCTAAGAGATACTGAAGTACTTAGTAACCCTTCTGTTAGGGATATTAAATTAAAGGGTATCTTTAATCAAGGCCAAGCTAGTCACCCTTATTATACTCAAAATGACCCTGTAGAAGAGGAAGGCTCTTCTTCTCCTACCCCTTCTGAGTATCCAACTCAATCAGATTTTGAGATTCTAATTAACAATCAATTAAGAGTTATTAAAAAAGAATTCATATTAGATTGGGACAATCGTGTAAAAGATTTTAATTCCAAGTCTAATAAAGAAAAAAGACATTTATTTAGATCTAATCATTCAACAGAAAAAGAGCGCGATAAAATTGTTAATAGATGGAAACGATTCATTAATAATGAAAAAAATAAACATTACCTTTTACAACTGGTATGATCAATATCAAGGTAAATGTAATGTTATAACTAAAACTTAATGGATTAAAGAAGATAAATCAAAAGTCTCTTCTAGTCATCCCCCCCTAGAAACTGTCCTACTTCCAATTAAAAATACGTCTATTGTTGCTAATCCTTTTAAAATTTTAGATGGTAATAAAGATGATAAAAAAAAAATCGAACAGTTAAATTTTAGTAATCAATATATAGCAACCGTAGGAAGACAGCTAGATAGAATTGAAGAAAAATTCAAAGAAACCAATATTAAAAAACCAGATTCAAAAATTGAACATCCTTTATTAAAAATACCTGAAAAAAGAAGTAAATTAGGTTTACCTAATAAAGATGGTGAACTCAGTCGAGCTATTGATAAGTTATTTAAAAAATTAAAAACTGAGCCTGAATCAAGTGGCACTATAGCAATCATTGATCAAGTTGAAACCGACAATGAAAGCAATAGCAAGTCAGATCATTCTGATATTTCTTCAGTTCCAGATTTTAATGATCAGTTAAACAAATTAACAGTTAAAAACACTAGTATAACTAGGAATTGATATTCTAGACCTACTCCTCCGGATCTACAATTCGAAGAGAGAAATCTAGATAAGAAATTCTCTGTTTCGTGCAATAAAATTTATGAATGGAACATTGATGGTTTTAGTGAACAGGAGATTTTAAACAAATTAAATCATATGTCCATGGTAGCAAATAGCTATATAACTAAATTCAACAATCTGACCCAGCCAGATATAGTTGAGTTAATAGCTAGTGGATTCACTGGTATTCTCAGATCTTGGTGGGAAAAACATCTCACTGAAGATACTAGATTATTAATAATTCATGTTGTTCAGTTAGATGATGATGGCAACCCCATCTTTGATGAAGATGTTGGTGTTGGTCCGCCTGATGGAGTCAATACTTTAATATTTACCATAATTAAACATTGTGTTGGCACTCCCAGTAATATCACTGAAAGAATTCATGATCAATTAAGTAATCTCACTTGTCCCAGTCTAAGTGATTTTAGATGGTACAAAGATGTTTTTACTTCCCGAGTTATGATGCGAAATGATAGCAATAACCCATTCTGGAAAGAAAAAATCGTCAATGGTTTACCTTCATTATTTGCACATAAAGTTCGTCAAGAGTTAAGTAAAAATTTAGGATATATTGATTATGATAACCTAACGTATGGTGACATAATCAGTTATATTCAAAAAATTGGATTAAAAATGTGTATTGATTTTAAATAGCCAAGCAAGCTAGTAAAGACAAGAAAAAAGCTAAGTATGAGTTAGGAACCTTCTGTGAACAATATGGTTTACCCCCAGTTGCTCCCTCTAGAAGAAAGAAATTGCATAAACATATTGATCACCACAGAAGTCACAAGCATCGTAAAACAAAAAATGTAGTCATAAAAGAATAAAAATCAAGAGGAATGTTATAATAAACCCAAACCAACAAATAAAAAATGTGATAAAGGGTCTAAAAAATTTGATAAAAGTAAAATTATTTGCCACAATTGTGGGCAGAAAGGGCACTACAAAAATGAGTGCAAAATTAAAAAAAAATTATCTCAATTAAATATTTCAAGTGAAGATAATTGAACAACTATCGTAATTAATGAGAATAGAGAACAACGTCCAAGAATGATGAAGGTTCGACATTCCTTATTCCTCTAATAGCAAAGATTAGTAATCACTTAAACAGATAGTGATAATGACGAAGACACTATTTGTACTAGCAATTGCAAACGAGAAGTGTTGCAATAAGCAAGTTAATGTAATCACTAAAGATGAAGAAGAAAGTTTTTTGCTAATTGACTTATTTAATAAGATTTCTGATCCCGAGTTAAAATATCAATACACTAAACAATTAAAAGATTTATTAACCAAAGATAATAGAGTTAAAGATAAAATTATTAAAGCCAAAGAAAAACCAATATTTAGTCTTAATAAAACTCTTGAAAGATTTAAAACTCCAGTTAAGGAAGTTACCCTTCCAGAATTAAATCAAGAAGTTAATAAACTAAAAAGACAAATTTCTAACTTAAAATTAGAAGTCTCTAATTTAAGAAAAGAGTTGGAAGACAAAAAATCCGATCTTCAAGTCCATGATTCCTCCTCTAGTGATGAAGATCACGATGAGCCTGAATCATCGGGAACAAAAGAAGAGCCAGATCTCTTTGTCCAAGGTCTTTCTCTTAAACGAATTACAGATATCACCATTCAAAAATGGTATATCTCTATTAATTTAGTTGTTGATAAAACCTTTTCGATACAACTTCCTGCCCTAGTGGATATTGGCACAGATCTTAATTGTACACAAGAACGTCTAATCCCAACTAAATTCTATAAGAAAACTAATGAAAAACTAAATTCAGCTAACGGTAGTCAAATGGAAATAAAATATAAACTTCCTAAAGTTCATATCTGTCAAGATAATATGTGTTTTAAAACATCATTTGTTTTAATCCGCAATCTTACTGATAAGATCATCTTAGGGTTACCGTTTATATATTTACTTCTACCCTTTTACTACCAAAGAATGAAGGATTAAGTTGTAAACATTTAGAAAAAGAATAACATTTAAATTTCTTATTAAACCTAAAGAAAGAGATTTAAAATTAATTCAAGAAGAGTCTATTTTCAAATCATTAAATTTATTGAATTGTAAATCCACCCATTTGAATTTCTTAAAGGAAGAAATTAAATACAAAAGAGTTGAAGAACAACTGTAGAATAAAGAAGTTCAAGTTAAAATAGAAGAGTTAAAACTTATTTAAAAGACAACCTCTGTTCTGATTCTCCTAATGCCTTTTGGCATAGGAAGAAGCATGTTGTAAGGCTCCCTTATGCTAAGGAATTCAAAGAGCATTTTGATTCCTACTAAGGCCGCACCAATACAAATGAATCACTTAATAAATAGAGTTATGTAAAAACAGAATTAATGACCTCCTTAATAAAGGATTAATTAGACCTAGTAAATCTCCTTGGTCATGTCCTGCCCTTTATGTTAACAATGAAGCAGAAAAGGAGAGAGGTGTTCCCCGTCTAGTAATCAATTACAAACCATTAAAAAAAGTCTTAAAATGGATTAGGTACCCTTTACCTAATAAGGATGACCTCATTAACTGTTTAAGCAATGCCACTATCTTCAGTAAATTTGATCTCAAATCTGGTTTCTGGCAAGTTGCCATTCACCCCAGTGACAAATAAAAAATAGCCTTCACTACCCCATTTGGCCATTATGAATGGAATGTTGAGAATTTGGCCTAAAAATGCTCCTAGTGAATTTCAGAATATCCTCAATGACATTTTGAATCCTTTCAGTCATTTTGTTGTTGTTTACATTGATGATATTCTCATTTTTTTCCAATTCCATCGAAGAACACATTAAACATTTGAAATCGTTCTTCAAAACAGTTAAAGATAATGGACTTGTCCTCTCACCTTCCAAATGCAGCTTGTTTCAAGCTAAAGTTCGGTTTCTTGGTTTAAATATTTATCGCGGACTCATACAGCCTATTGATAGAGCTATTCAATTTGCTGACAGATTCCCAGATAAGATTACCAATAAAACCCAACTTCAGATATTTTTAGGCTCGCTCAATTATATTGGCAAGTTCTACAAAAATCTCAATAAGATCAGCAAACCTCTCTTTCAGCGTTTGCAAGACAATCCTCCCCCTTGGACTGACATTCATACTTCTGTCGTCCAACAAGTTAAAAGATATGTTAAGGTCTTGCCTTGCCTTGGCATCTCCAATGATTCTGCTTTCAAAATTATTGAAACTGATGCCTCAGATATTGGATTCGGAGGTATTCTCAAGCAAAAGTTAACACTCAATTCTCCTGAACAAATTGTTCATTTTCATTCCGGTGCATGGAATAGAACACAGTTAAATTACAGCACTATTAAAAAAGAAATACTTTCTTTAGTATTATGTATTAACAAATTTCAAAGTGATTTATTAAATCAAAAGTTTTTGGTTTGCATTGATTGCAAATCAGCAAAATATGTTTTAGAAAAAGATGTTGAAAACATAGCCTCTAAACATTCCTTTGCTAGATGGCAAGCCCTATTGAGTATTTTTGATTTTGAGATTGAATACATCAAAGGTAGTAACAATTCCATTCCTGATTTTCTCACTCTCGGGAATTCATTAATACAGTGTATTGTTCATTCACTATGAGTATTCGAGGAACATCTTCCTCTCGTGGTCCGGGTCAGCCCCCATCGCCTAAGTAATCAACCAAAAGGAACTTTGGTTCCTCATCCGATTAACCCAATTTATCAAACCACTAACAAATTTACGGTCTTGTACAATACCCAAGCCATCTGATTCAAATTTTAGCTAAGTGACCCATTCCCGATTGACCCTTTTTCCAATCACCAAAGGCCTCCGTTTCAAACCCCAATCATCCTAGTTTTTTGAGTACATGCTTAGATGGACCAATCACTTGTTTCATATTGAACCCCATATGAAACCTAAAGATGACCCAGTCAAATTGGCCGCCTAGTTCTTTCCTTCTGGATGGCATTTCCAACCCCTGGCTCCTTATAAATCCCTTGTGTATTATAAGGATATTCTTATTGAAATTGAGTCAATCTTTATTAAACCCATTTATGCTAGTAATGATAAATCCAAAGTACTTTATCATTCATTATATATTAAAAAGTTCATTCTAATGTCTGATTGGGGAAAACATCCTTCTGATCTTATGCAGCTTTCTAATCAAAATAACTCTTATTGTTATTATGATTATACGGAAGCCTGGTATAGAGTTTTCCTTTTTTAGAATGAGTCAAACAGTCATTCATGGTTTTTTCAATTCGATCATAAGTTCAAAAGTCAGTTCCCTTTTTGGTTCAGTCACTGGTGGACAAGGTTTGGTTCCACTTATGATCTCCTTTCTGAACCTTTGAAAGTTCAACTTAGTCATTTTTGTAACCACGGTAAACACAATCCAAAGTATGACGGCGTTCCTGTCATTCTTCAATTTGTAAGTAAATATAAGATTCCTTGGATTCTTAAATGGCAGTATGACATTAAAACCCCAACTAAAGTAACCGATTCTCATGGTCAAGATTTTAATTTGGTGGTAGCTTGTACCACAGTTGATCCATTTCCCCTTCTCTCCCGTCAATTCTTCATCAAATGGTGGGATAAGTTTGATGTTAATAGGATTGTTGGTCAAGTTCAGTTAGAATTTCCCACTATTCCTCTTAAGGTTCTTCCAGTTTCATCCAAAGAACCTTCCAGTCAAACAAAAGAGTCAAAACCCAAAGAGTCTAGAGTCAGTCCTACTGGTTCGTCTTGTTCTCATGACATTTCTGATTTCAAGAACTGTTCCAGTAAAGAATTAAAATTAATTGCTCAAGCATTAAATAAAAGAATTGATGAATTGCATGAAGAAGCCTCTGCGGGCTCTTCATCTTCTTCCCAGAATGCTTCTACCAGTCATTATAATGATGATGATCCGTATGGCACCATCAACTTGCAAGATGCTCATGACCCATTTGCCTGACATCCCAGTCACATTCCAGCCACTTGCACTGCTTCCAACGAAATTACCAAACAAAGATGCTCTTTCACCAAAGCAATCCTCTACCACTTGAATATGTTCCCGCTTCAACCGAAAAGCATTCTTCAAGTCAAAAGTTTTGGCCACTTCATCAAAGTTGCCAGACGCGTCCATGAATATTAAAAAAGTCAAGACTATTTTTATTGTTCATCAATAGTAAATCTTATCTCGTAATCATTTACTTTGTAATAATAGTTCTTTCCCTATTCTATAAAAGGAATTTGAACTTAGTTATTGAGGCAGACTTTAAAAGACTCTGAGCTACTTCTCAGTCGAATCTTTAGCCTCTACCGCTGTTAGCCTCTCTCAACCCCTCCTTCTTCTTCTTCTTCTAATGTTCTGATTAAATTTGTAAGTCATTTTAATTTTCAGTTTTGTAAATATTTTCGATTATCAATAAAATTATTTATGTTTAGTAATATAATTGTGTTATCACTTATGCACCACTCTTTCATCTCTCTCAATCTTTCCTTAGCCCCAAAATGGTATCGAGCCAAAAGTTTAGTAATCATATATATATATATATATATATATATATATAAATTAAAAATATATATTATGGAAACAAATATTCTATTTTCTAAATAGGAATATTTTGATTTTGTTTTCAAAATTTAAGGAGGGATTTGTGGTATTACCATGCAAGATTATTGCATAAATTTAAGGAATATGCTGTGATTCATGGAGATTGGCACCCCAATTTAATTCAAATGCTTCCTGTCTTTCCATAATAAATATCATATTTGATATAATCCAGTAACAAATACTATGTTGCTTTACTTTTTCTTTGTTATTCATGCCATATAAGTTTTTTAGTCTAGTTTACTAACTTCAACTAGTGCAGAATTTTGGCTACCTGCATGTGTCCAAGAATTTTGGCTAATATACCCTATTATACATATATCTCCATATACTTTTCATATGACATTAAGAATTCTTGGGGATCAAGCTATTAATTAATTAATATTCAATATACAATACTAAATCTATAATATATATATATATAGGAAGATTTGATCTTGTTTTCAAAATAAAATGAGGAAATATTTTATTTTATTTCTAAAAAACGAATCTTGCTATTCTTGTTAACTTAAATTTATATAATATATATATATATATATATATATATATATATATATATTACGAAACAAATATTATATTACTAAATAGGAATGATTTGATTTTGTTTCCAAAATAATAGGAATGATTTGATTTTCTATAAAGAAGGATTTGATCTTATTTACAAAACAAAATAAGATTTGATTTTATTTGACAAATATATAATTTATTTTGATTTAATTTCAATATATGTATATATATACGTATAAAAATTAATTAGGGAAACAAATATTATGCAAGGTTTGGAAAGATTTGATAGAGGATTTCCAAAGATATATTGGGAGAGCTCCCATAGGTTCCCTCTCCTATGATTTTCTATTTTCAGGACTTGCAAGATCGAGCTCCGCAGATTTTTCAAAAAATTAAAGCAGGATTCACAGAGTTAAAGTATTTTGCACGATTGTTACTCCAAGGACGTGACTCTCGCGCAGGGGGCAAATGTGGGCCCAAGTGCAAATTAGGGTTCACTTGACCTAATTGAATTAAATGCACAAATTAAGGTTCGTATTATAATCAAATGAAAAGACGGAAGAGCCGTAAAAATAAAGCAAGATCTGAGAGAATCTTCCACGTGTCCCGAGGTAGAAGACACGTGAAGGAGACTCATTTTGGGAATTGATTGAGGGATTGGATTGGTGGCTAGAAGGGCATGACGATCTATGCATTACTATGATGACTAAGGGTAAATCTGGAATTTCCCCGAGGTCATGTGCCTAGCACATGACCACTATCCAGAAAACCCTATAAATACCCTTTCCAGTCCATTGGGAAGGGGGCTCTCTTTTGACCTCACTTTGGACTCTTAGACCTTTTAGAAGATTAGAAGATTTGGATATTCTCTCCCAGCCCGAAGATTTAAGAAGGCTCTCTGAATCCTTGCTACCCTAACAAGGTTCTCAGATTCTAGGAGTTCTGTCATGTGTCGTTGGAGTAATCATTCACCTGTTCTTCTCCCCTCTTCAATCAACCAATCAATTTCGTATTCTTCGTGGATTTCTCTCCTCTTCAGCCAACACGAAACCCTAACCCTAGCAAGGTACGATTTCTTTGCCCACAATAGACAATAAGTTTTATATCAACAACTACAGCGGAAATAGCAATCCATTATAAGAGTCAAGTAGAACATGATGTCTACTATCTTCTATGATTTAAAAGTTTATCATCAATATTCTATCTCTATAACACCAATCAATAAATGTTTCAAATCAACAAATTAACCATGCACTACGGGCCGAGGATATTAAATCAGATCACCCGGTGATCATGATCATGCCAAACAACCGTCCATCTATGCACTACTACGGCCAAAGAGGACTTTCACCACATCACTTGTCTGTAACATTAAAGGTCATGATTATAACAATACATAATTCCTGGTCATAATCATACCAATCAACAGTCCATTTATGGACTACGAGCCAAAGATGACTTTCACCACAATATAAGCATGAGGATGATGATAATGATATAAAAAATGAATCAAGTGAGATCAATGATAAATATTAGAGATTTATAATTCAATTTATCCAGAGTTCAAGAATATCCAAATTATCAACATGATCACCAATTATGGAGTAAAATTCAAGAATGATATTCATGTATCAAAAATAATTTGGACAGAAAAGAAAATTAAATTCTATTGAGAATAGTACTGCTTAATAATACTAGTATAAATAGTACCCCGACATGGAAAGATTAAAATTTCAATAAGAGAGTTCAGATCAATATTTTATTAAAATGATATTAGATGAAGCACAAACCTCAAGGAATTTCTAATCATTTCAGGAATTATAGAAGCAATAGTTAGTTTAGATTTAGGAATATGAAATGAAATAATACATGAAACTGCAAATGGATTTTCACCCATTATGCGATAATCCGCGTAGACAGATCATTTCCATAACTTAATAAAGAAGGAATATGAAAGGTTATTCACCGTGCACGCAGAGTGAGTCTGCGTGAGACAAGTTATTCTCACAGATTAATAAGGAATGAATACGAAAGGTTATTCACTGTGCATGCGGTAATCCGCGTGAGCGAGTTATACCCACATATTAATAAAGAATGAATACAAAAGGTTATTCACGGTGAATGCGGTCACGTAGGCGGAGTTATTCCACAGATTAATAAGGAATTAATCTGAAGGGTTATTCACCGGATATGTGGTTGTCGCGATAGCATGAGTTATTTTCAGCATTAATAAGGAATACAATGACAATCCTTACGAGTATTGAAAGAAAATAACATCCTTTACGAATAAGAAAGAAATAATACCCCTTACGAATACGAAAGAAATAATACTTTTACGAATACGAAAAATAATATCCCTTAACTTAGTAGGAGATTGGATACTGCAATAGTGTAGTAGCTAGCAGAATACTCTTCTTCTTTCTCTCTCTATACTTTCTCTCATTATAGCTTGTGATTATAACTTTGCTCTTCAAAAATGGTAGGAAATAATGAATGGATGGAGGAGTATTTATAGGCTAGGAAAAGGTGGCAAATTACAAGGTTAATTATACTTTAGTACATTCATCTTTGCTTCTATTTTTAATTTAATCCTTCAAGTATTATCAATCTTGAATAACCTCCTCTAATAGTGCTTGCATGTGAACTAATAGTTCCTTGAATGTGAACCAATTGTTCCTTGCATGTGACCAATAATTCCTTGCATGTGAACTAATAGCAATTAATTATTTATTTATCCGATTAATTACCCGTTTGGTCAATTTAACATCCAAAAATCATCTATTATCGAAATAAATATTGATTTCCACTAACACTAATATTTCCAACACAATGAAAATATTTTTATCAACAATTATTCCTCATTAATATTATAACTCACAATATTGACAATCAGATCCTTCCCAGGAAAGAAGGGGCTTTTCGATAAGGATTTCTTATTATTGGCATGCAATTAAATAACCTAACCCCTTTCCTCGACAGAACTTTCTAGACATTGTCAATAATGCAAATAATAATATGAATAACTGTTTCGTCTCAATTATTGATTTAATAATACAAAATATTGTGAAGATGATATTGTGACAATAATGGAATCAATTATATGAGATACTATGTAGCAACTATTATGACAATTATTGAATAAAATTGAGTGACTTCTTACGTAAGCATCAATATCGGAGATCTTGTGCAATCTGGTATTATCTCTTGCAACAACAACGCGTATTACTGTACTTTTATCACCGGATATTTCAAAAGTTTAACGGTAAAAGTTTTGCCGTTATTTTTATAAAAAGTTATTTTTGTCGCTTTCTATATTCGCCAGTTATTCTGTTGTGAGGGTCCACCAATGATTGTACCGTCGTACGAATATTCTCTGAGAAAAAGAATATTCTCCGACCAAATGAATATTTTATGAGAAATTGCTTACTTTGCAAAATTATCACATATCACCTTAACTCTAACCTTTTATCAATTTAACCATTTACTGAATAAAATAATAATTATAAGAAAAATTGAATACTTTTATTTCATAAAATTCGGGATCTCACATTTGTCACTAGGATTAAATGGCCGACTGTATATTTTGTCTAATGTCAAACTGTCGTAAGACTCTATCTGGATAATGTCGTTCAACTATCTCAAAGCATATCAACGAACACCTTACACGCCAAAGTCCTCGTCCAACTAGACAATCTATTTTTGTTTCCTCACCGAATAACTTCAGTTTTTAAAACTTTCTTTTGATATTGTCTGCGTATGGTAGAAGTTCCTAATTACCTTTTGACCTAGTGTGTATACACATATATGAAAACCTACAAAGGCACAATAAAAGAAAATTTAAACATTTAAATTAAAACCTAATTAATTGTAAATAATATGGAAATAATTACTAAACACAGATCCCCAGTAACGATGCCAAAAACTTGGTCAATTTTGCAATTAATAAATACGTGCAAGTATACACTATCCAACAAGTAATATTGTAGTGAATTAGAGTGTCGAACCCACAAAAATCTATATCTAATATATCCCAACTACTAATTTTTATCAATCCAACTTTATTTAAAGAATCAGAATTTTGAGAATAATAATTAAACTAAAATTTAACAATAAAATCTAGCACAAACATTGAAATTCAGATGTAAAAGTTTAAGATTATAATATCCCCAATTATGCACTATAAATCAATTATCCAATTCATCCGGTTATTAAATCCATTAGAGTTGTTAAGCGTAATTCATAATTATTGATAAGCCCTTTCCCAAGGAACAATAAAAATATTCAATTCAATTAATCTTGCTATATCCCTATTCAAAATAAAAGAATCAAATTCATTAGTTATCAATTCTCATAAATTGCATGCAATGAAAAGAGATATCCATATTCAATTCACAACCTTAATTATTTATCTCATGCAAACAATTAAGAATGCATGTTATCATATTTAGAACTAACCCTAGATTTCATTTCTCGAATTCATCTAGTGTATCAAGCTAATTGTTGGCCAAACAATTAATCAATAAGCACAAAATATGATAGATAACTCAATTTGAATAAATAATTGGACTTCAATAGATAATTAATCCATAAGCATAAAAGGTTTAATTGCAGTCTTAATTTTAAATTTAGTTCATGTTGTAAATTAAAAACAAAAATCGCAAATAAGCCATCACAAGTAAATTACAAATCTGAATAAGGAAGAAAATAAAAACTCAGTAGATGTTCTTCAGTCTTTATGTCTCCAGCCTGAAATCCTTGTGATGCTCTGAAAAAATCTCTAATCTCCAACTCCAGCTATCTGAATCAATTCCTCTGTGTGTGTAGATAAGTAGCCTTCCTCTATTTATATAGCACTCCTCCTTTAAGTAAGCTTTTATTGGAATCCTATTTTGAGTAGAAATCAGTTTTTTAGTATCATCCTTGCAACAAACCCGACCAATTTTCCCTGACCCCTAGCACCTCGACTCTAGTTTTACATTAGAGAATAGCAACCCGGTGCTGCAGACATGCTGGAAATGACAATTATGCCATTAATGATGCCAAAATTCTTGATTTGCTCTTATTTTTCCCTAACCTACAAAATAACAATTAAACAAGTAAAAATGTCCTAAAATACTCAAAAACAAAGAATAAATCAAGCCTAAAAATATTCAAATCATGGATATATTACCCACTCATCAGTGATGAATGTCATTGTCTTCACAGAACTTATCCACTTCATAAAAATTAAACTCTTTTCCATGATCACTCCTTATTACTTTGACCTTTTCACCTTTCTCATTCTCAACCCGACTTGAAAAACTTAATTAACTAGGCTGGTTTCATCCTTTGAGGACAAAAGGATACTATGTGAATCTTTTATGATCATTCATTATGACTAAGGAATACTTCTTTCCTCTATGGCTAATAGTAGAAATAGGGTCAAATAGATCCATATACAAAAATTATAGGGGACTATTATTGGAGTTGACTGTCTTGATTTTGAATGAGATTTTGGTTTGCTTTCCCAACTGTCAAGCTTTACAAGGCCTGTCTTTAATGAAGTTAAGTTTAGGCAAACCAGAGACCAAATCTTTGGAAACTAGCTTGGACATGTTCTTGAAGTTCAGATGTGATAATCTTCTGTGCCATAACTAGCTTAAATCTTTAGAGTCTTTGGTAAATAAGCAATTTGTTTCAGTAGAACTTAGCTTGCTAGATTCACCATATACACATTACCATATTTAGTTCAAGTTAGCTTGATGGAATTTATCTCTAGGTCTCTTACTTGATATTGATTGTTGAGGAAGATAACTTGATGCCCTTTATCACATAATTGATTGATGCTCAATAGCTTGTGCTTTAGACATTCAATAAATGTTACTTTGCTAAAAGAGACTGCACCATTCTTTATTGTGTCATATCCTCTTATTTGTCCTAAATTGTTATCTCTAAATGTAACAGTAAGACCACATTTCTCTCTGAATTTTAACAGTAAAACTTTGTTACCTGTCATATGCCTTGAGTATCCACTATCTGGATACCATGTTGAATTACTGGAGCTATTATCCTACAAAAGAAATTAGATTTTACTTTGGTACCCATAATTTCTTGGGTCCTGATAGGTTAGATCTCTTTCGAACCAAGAATTGCCTAACTTTAGGCTTCCTATACACAAAATAATCATAAAAATCACACATAGTAACAATATGACCATAATGATGACAAATATAACATTTTATATATTGCATGCTTGTGTGTATGGATTATTTCTCTTCAATGACATATGTGGAACAAAAACACTTACATCCTTTCTTCTAGGCTCAACCTCTCTTTGCCTCCACATTGTTCTAAGATTTTGGGAGTTCGTAGGGTAAAAATATACTCTACGTTTCTTACCTAATTGGTTCGTAGAGTGAGAGTTAACAGATTCTAAGATCCTTTGAGGCTTAAAGGCAGTTTTGATTCGGATATGCGATTTCTTAAACCTTAGGCCAGTGTGTGGTCGATTGTTTTCAGGGATCACAATCTGATTAGCAAAAATTGTGGAGCTTTGAATAATCGACTCTGCAACTTGTATAGATTTCATAAACGCAATACTTCTATGGAAACTAGAATCACTGATTGTTAGTCTCTAGCCACACTAAGATCTGAGGACAAGTCCCCAAATTCTAATCATGATCGATCTGACGTGCTACTCTGACTAGTGATCAAGGAGTCCATAGAGGAAGAAGACTTATTCCATGTACAGATTGTCTTTTTAATTCCATAACTCTAGAAGTAAGATTTGACTATCTCTGTGCAGATTGCTCAACGATTTTTCTCAATTTCTCATTCTCAGCTTCAAACTTGGAAAAAGAGTTAGTAGTTCCTTGAGTTAGGAACCTTGAGTTGTTTCCAACTCAAGTTGTACTTCTTCTTTTTCTTTTTGTGGAAGTGAATGACCCCTTGATAGAATCCTGAACCACTTCATGTATTTATGCAATTCAGATGTAATGTCAAATAAAGCAGTTCTTAAGTTAGAAACATCAATATATGGGGAGTTTCTATGAGACATAGGTTGTCTATTTGAGGTCCTTCATCATCACTTGACTCAGAATCAGAGTCATTTTCACTATAACTCCAGGAGCCCTCAGCTAAAACCTATCCCAGGGTTCTCTTCCAACCCGACAGATGGTGCTACACTTGCATACTACCATTCATTCATACATTCCATTGAATAGTCTCAAAAGGACTAATATAACTTATATATATTCAAAATAATATTACATTCCCTGTGTTCTTTGTAACCCTTTCATTGTTCTTGTCATAATATCAATATATTACAAACATTCATCCTATACTATTACATAAGTATATACTACGTTCTGGTTCGTCTTTTTTCGCTTTTTATCCTCGCTTTTGAGCCTCATCGCTCGATTTTAGTGTGTTCATATGGTTCAAGCAAGAGTGAGTATGACTAGCTCAACAAGTACTACCATTCTAATAATAAACAACATGCTTGAAACATAGAACTCATATATCTTCAATAATCGAACAATAGTTACGTAAGTACTATCGATAATTCAAAATAGCACTTTCTTTTCCTTCAAAACGCTTTTTACACAACCATACTTAGTGGAATAACAATTATGGCTCAAGTATATGAGCATTCATAAGTTCTTTTGAAAAGGACAACCCAACACTAAGTCCGTAAGTCCCATCATAGCTTACGAAAGCACTTCTTCGAGTGATCACTCATAGTACTCTATGTCGATCAACACTACATTCATTAAAACGTATACGCTTAAGTTGTGGCAACTCACGTGCTCGCCGTTAAACGATAAAAACATTTTAGTATACTTGGTCTTCGATTGAAAACCATACCAAATATAACTCGGTAAACATTAATCATGCTTGACAGATTCATAATATAAGTCTAGTAAAAAGAAATGGCTTAAGACTTCATCATTCAAAACTTCATGTGAAAGAATACATGAATTATAAAGCTCATCCGCATCGAATCGGAACAAGGGTTAGAATACTTGCCTTTGACGCCCGACATCGATTAATATCCATGCACAAGATTTTTAAGTCTTTATGATTCTACAATACATAATCACATAACATACCACATTAAGTCATTAAGTATGATTACTATTATATCTTACCCTTTATCTCAACGTAATTCCTAACTTAGATTCGTTATTAGGGTTTTCGACTTTCGTTACTTCATTCTCATTCCGCTAATCTTCGATTGATTATAAATTCTTAATCAACATGCAATAGTGTCTTACAATGTCTTAACCATATTATGATTACATCTTAATTCATTAATAACAAGTTCTCTTTCCTTCTACACTTGAAATCATTCTTCACTATCATTTTTCTTGGACTGGCGCCGCGGCGCCAAGGATTGTTTCTATGACGCACTGCATGAGTTAGTTAGTAAAGCACAAGCCTTCGACCTCGCCGCTCGTCAAGTATTATTTATTCTAGGCTTAGAGTCGCCATGCGCATGCGACTCGTGTGCCTCGTAAAATTTTTTTCGTTTTGACATTTTTACTTAACTTCCTGGACGCATAACTTCTTCGCTTTTAAGTCCGAATTGGTCCGCTCAAAAGCCTACGGTTCACAAATTTCATAATCTACGCTGCTCATGCAAGAATTTTATCTATTTGACTTCGTTTGCTCAAAATTCACCTATGAGTTCATTTTTAACTAAAAACGATAAACGCTCGTGGAACGCTCAACGCCGCTTTCTTCGCTTTTAAGTCGTCGAATCCTGGCCATTTTTGAGTCCGCAACTCTATAATGACTAAAATGACTTGTCTCCATCGAAAACCAACGCTTTCGACTTCAAACACAAAATACGACTTCCATTCCAAGAATTTCACTTAATTCGACGTTAATCGTCCAATCGTGTGAATTCCTTAAATATTCATTACTAAGCGCTTTTAATGGATTTTAATCAACATATGATCATTACAAATTACTTATTAACCCATCTTATAAACAAGGTAGGTTTTGACTTATTTTCATAAGTCATTAACTTATTTAGCTTATGAACTAGAAATCTTCATGCATTATGACTTATTAATAACTTAAGTCCTTCAATCAAAGTTCTCATGCTATATTCAATATACTAAACATCATATGACAACATATGATAGGTTCTTCATGGTCTTAGCAACTTATTAATGTTCAAGTTGCTTATTCAACTTATTCTACTTAAGTTCATTCTTTAATAACTTATTACATGTTATCCTCAAACCATCCCCTTCTCTATCAATCCTATCATAGAAAAGATGTAGATAAAAGAGAGATGAGTCTTACCTTGAAGACTAAGACTTCAATTCACTTTGGAAAACTAGCAAAGGTGAAGTGGCTTATAAGTGCTTAAGTGGCTTATTCTTCCTAACCAATAAGTAGCTTTATATTGAGAGGAAAGTTGGATGAAATAACAACCAACAAAATTGAAATGAGCTTGGTATTTATAGTTATCAAAAGCTAGGTAGAATGGTCATTTAACACATCCCACCTCCTCATTTCCACCTCCTCATTCCACCTCCTCATACCCCACCTCCTTACTATTCATTATCTAGCCACTAAGTAAACTTGCTAGCCACAACACTTGCTCATCACATCACTTGGTCACCACACATTAACCTTGCCCATCAAGTCTACCCACTTACACTTGGATCGCTTCCATGGATCATGGCTAAATCATTGGGCTTGCTAGTTTAATCTAGCTAGTTTTCTTATTATAAGCTTACACTACCATTGTTTGGACTCATGATTAACAAACACTTGGCTTGAGAAACACATTCTATTGGACTTCTACCAATAAGCTAGCAATCCTACAAGTCCATTACCTTTAATTCAATAACTTAACATTTATACCCCACGATAATCTTTCAGATGCTTAACTCAGATATTAATTTTAATATATGCTATCTCATTCTTCATACATAATAGTACAATATGTCGATTATACTTACATCCATTACTTCATATAATGTATACACATTATATATAATCACAACTCTTCCCTTAACGCTTAATAACCTAACGCTCCTAAATTAAGTCCGCATGCTAAATATTACGTTTTCCATACTTAGATTATTATTACATAATCAATATCACCTCGATATTATAACGTTACATATTTCTCTAAGTTCAAAAATAGTTCCTGAAAGCGTAAATCGATGAATAGTGTTTTTTCAAAAATTTCTAAAAACTTTTATTTTCGCATTTTAGAAATTCAAACACTTTAATTCTCCCACGTAGTGAAAATACTACGACGTTCGACGCTTTCTAGGTTATGTAATCCACCTTCATCTTCTCAACACGTAATAATAATAAATAATATTATTTTATTCATTATTAAAGGTAATTACAAAATGTTCGATTTTTTGTATGCTACACTCTCTCCCTTATAAGGATTCATCCCTCAAAATCTCATAAAAAAAAAAAATTACACAAATAATTGAGGGTAATTCTTTTTCATCATTTCTTCTAACTCCCACGCCGCTTTTCCAGATCGTGGTTCTTCCATATCACCTTCACTAAGGTATGACTTTATTCCGCAGTAACTTGTTCTTTTCTATCGATAATTTGAATCGGCTGCTTTCCTCAGACGTTAAGTCCTTCTCAACATGGATAGGCTCATATTCTATCACGTGCTTATAATCCGCTTATAAGGACGTAATACCGGATACACGTGAAATACATTATGTATTCGTTTCTAGGTCCGGAGGTAACGCTATCATATAAGCTACCTCACCCACCCGCTTTAATACTTCAAAGGTCCTATAAACCCTGACTTAATTTCTTTTTTTTTCCAAAACGATCTTTCCTTTCCAGGAGATACTTTTAGAAATACGCATAAACCTACTTCAAACTCTCGATTTCTCTACGTGGATCCAGAAACTTCTTCGTCTGCTCTTGAGTCGCTAGAAGACGATCCGAATCTTTCGACAATATCCGCCGCCTCTGTTGCACCAATTTCGGGTCCCAACATCTCGGCTGCTTCTCCTACCTCATCCCAATACAAAGTATGCTCGCATTTTCTCCCATACAAAGCTTCGTAAGGTGGCATACCTATGCTTGCATGATAACTATTGTTATATGCAAACTCCACTAATGGTAGATGATCATCCCAACTACCCTTGAAATCCACGACGCAAGATCTTAGCATATCTTCTAACGCCTCAATTGTCTCTCTCTCGCTCATCCATCCCGTCTCGTGGATGATACGTTGTACTCAAACTTCAATCGCATTCCCAATCGCTTCAGTAGACTTCTCCAAAAGTTCGACGTGAATCGTGGATCACGATCGACACAATCGACATCGCACTCCATGTCCTGGAGATTATTTCTTAATATAAAGTCTAGCTAATTGGTCTAAGTTATACTTAACCCTAATTGGCAAAAGTGAGCCGACTTCGTCAAACCGGTCCACTATTACCCAAATCGCATCATACCCCTTCCGAGTAGCTCAAGTCCTACCACAAAATCCATCGTGATATTCTCCCATTTCCACTCCCGAATTTCTAATGATCGTAATAAGCCACTAGGTCGTTGATGTTCTACTTAACTCTCTCGACAAGTCAAGCACCTACTAACATATTTTCTAAATCTCTCTTCATGTTGGCCACCGTAAACTCGTCAAGATCTTGATACATCTTAGTGCTACCAGATGAATCAAAAATCTTGAACTATGAGCCTCTTGTAGAACTCCGCTTCCTTTAATTCCATCTCATTCTAACCCAAATTCTTCCTTCAAATCTCAATAACCCTCGTTATCAAGACTGCATTTTAGTATATTTTTCATTGGTCACCGTTCCTTCATTGGTCACACTCATCCGCTTTTGAGTTGCACCTCCTTAACTCTCTATCTACGATGGTAGATTGCATCTCCATCGCAAACAACATTAGTCCTCCTTCATTTGGTAGCTTCACTTCCAACTCCATCCTAGCCATCTCTGTTATTAACTCAGTTTGAGCCGTTAACAAAGATAACTTTTCCCGACCCTTCCTACTTAAGGCGTCGGCAACTACATTGGCTTTTCCAGGGTGATACAGGATTTCACAATCATAATCCTTTATCAACTCCAGCCATCTCTTCTGCCTCATATTCAACTCCTTCTGTGTGAAGATATATTTTAGACTCTTGTGGTCCGTGTATATCTCACATTTTTCTCCATAAAGATAATGTCTCCATATCTTTAGAGCAAAAACTATTGCGGCCAGTTCGAGATCATGAGTAGGATAAACTTTCTCATAATCCTTCAATCGCCTTAGATGCATACGCAATGACCTTGCCATGCCGCATGAGCACGCAACTAAGTCCTCTATGCTAAGCATCGCTATAAACTATAAAATTTCCGTGTCATCTGATAATGACAAAAACAGCGCTTCACTCAATCTTTTCTTCAATTCTTGAAAACTGCCTTCACACTTATCACCCACACGCATTTCACCGCCTTCCTTGTTAAGTTAGTCAACTGAGTAGCTATCTTCAAAAATCCTCGGATGAATCTTCGATAAGAACTCCGCTAACCCTAGAAACTCCGCACCGGCTCGGCATTTTCGGTTGTTCCCAATTTATCACGGCTTCCACCTTCGCCGGATCTCATCGAATCCCCTCACGGTCAATGACATGACCTAAAAATCAGACTCTTTTCTAACCAAAATTCACACTTCGTGAATTTTGCATACAACTTCTCCTTCCTTAATGTCTCCAACACTAATCTAAGGTGTTCATGATGATCTTCGCGCCTTAGAGTATACTATAATATCATCTATAAACACCAAGATGAACTTGTCCAAATATTGTTTGAACACTCTGTTCATCATATCCATGAATGCAACTGGTGCATTTGTCAACCCAAACGACATCACTAAAAACTCGTAATGACCATAACGAGTCCTCGAATGTCGTCTTTCGCACATCCTCCTTCCTAACCTTCAAACCGATGATACCCCGTTTAAATCTATTTTAGAAAATATTTAGCCCCTTTAAATCGATCAAAGAGATCATCGATCCCGGCAATGGGTATTTATTCTTTATTGTTAACTTGTTCAACTCTCTATAGTCGTATACAAAGTCTTAACGATCCATCCTTCTTCTTAACAAAAAAAAGATCGGTGTTCTCCCACTATGACACACTCTACTGAATGTACTTCCGATCCAACAGCTTCTTGCAATCGCACCATCAATTCCTTCATCTCCATCGGCGCTATATACGATAAGTGCCTCGAAACCGGTGCCGCCTCCCCGCACAATGTCTATCACAAACTCGCCTCCCTATCCCGGGAAGACCGTGTAATTCACTCCTAAAATACATCTACGAATTCTCTCACTATAGGTATTTGTTCCATGGTTGCTACCACTCTGGTTATCAACAACACGGCATGTGTAACCCACGCATCCCTTCCTCAAGAATTTCCTAGTTTGTGTCATGGTTAGACAACACGAACGTCCCAATGATCTATTCCCGTAAAATACTACCCGAGGTTGTTCTAACGCCTTAATGTTCACACATTTCTTTTGACAATCTATAATTGCCCCATGGTTTATCAACAACCAATCCATTCCGAGAATTACATCAATTCTCCTAACTTTATTGGTAATAAATCTACCGATAATTTACAACCCCAGATATCTACACAACAACTCTTGTGAATATTTTCAACAGAATTATCTCTTCGTTTGCTACCTTAATATTTAAAGGTATAGCAACTTTTGGGAAGTAATCCTAATCGCTTAGCAAAATCGCATGCTATAAACGAACAAGTAGCACCTTAATCAAACAAAGACATACGCATTGATATCGCTGATCGAATAATACTCGCGACGACGCCCTCGATGCAACCGTGATCTTGGATCATCATGTTAAAGGTATAACCCATCTACTTACTACCCTACCGCTACTGACCCCCAATAGCTAACTTATCGCTATTAGTGCCCCTTGCTCCCCGTCCGTCCCCTTCTTCTAGGCAGCTTCTTCGCCATGTCATTGACCCACACACAAAGCATCCGTGATTCTTCTTCTGACTTGGACAAGTTAGGCTTAATGTGCCCCTCCCGTCCCATGGTAGCTAGTAGCAGACGGCCTTCCCTTGAGATAGACTCCTAAGTGAGTCTTCCCACGTGTCTGCAGCCTCCATTCTTCTTCTAAGTCTCCTCGCTTCACCCGTATTCCCAAAGCTAAATATCTTCCTCTTCCGACCTCACCACTTCCATCGCTCCCTCAATCTTGACTCTCCGCCAACCTTTCCCTTATTCTTCTTTTTTTGTGGTGGTATCGCTCAACGCCTCACTACCACCCTCATGATTATCGCCTTTCTAAAACGATTCCAAAAGAAGTACTTTGAATACCGATATACGATTATAGAGCTGTGGTTTCAAGCCCCGTCAACCATCGCGCTTTCCTCACCCCAGATCCACTGATGTGGAGTTTAACCTCGCCGCTTC
The DNA here is from genome assembly GCA_020205615.1 of Panax quinquefolius. NCBI lineage: Eukaryota > Viridiplantae > Streptophyta > Magnoliopsida > Apiales > Araliaceae > Panax > Panax quinquefolius. Next base: position 83,103,112 of record CM035158.1, read on the forward strand.
ATTGAACTTGGCAACAGATTGGGGAACAACCATGTCCCCTTGTTTCAACTCGAGAAACCGTGATCTCCATCCTTCCTCGCAGATGCTCGTGGGAAAGTAGTTCTCAAAGAATATCTCCTCGAACCTATCCCACGTTAAATTCGCTTATCCCAACCCTAGCTCGATCGATTGGCTTCCCACCAAAAGTTGGCTTCTCCTTCATCATAGGTCGCAAAGGCAACCTTCGGGCCTCACGACATTTGCTATTACAAATGCCTTCTATTTCCTTAACCCACGCTTTGGTTTCGATCGGGTCCGTAGTTCCTTTGAACTCCCATGACCCACGCTTTTAAAATCCTTAAAGGTCGAGCTCGTGTTACTCCCGGATTTACGGGATATTAGCCTCGTTTCTATTAAATGCAAATTGTTAATAAATTTACAAACCTCAGATGGGTTAACTGACCTCCTCCTGTTGATTTACATTCGCGTTTTGATTACGTTGCACTCTTTCTACGGCATTTTGTCGATACAATAAACACATTACGTTATTATTTCTTTCTTTATTAGTTATCATTAATATTAAACAATAACATCAACATCCATAACACATCGCTTTCCATAAAAAAGGACTTATTTTCATTCTTCGTAGTATAATAATACTACATGCTACATACACACTTAAGTCATTACATTACTTTTCCCGCTATCGCTTTCCAAAAATGGGATTTACAAAAGACTACCCTTTACTATACAAAAAGGGCTTTACGTCACTACTACTTACAAAAATATTTACACACTACCTTAAATACCACTACTCTACATCATCGCCTCAAGGCATTATCGAATCGCTTTCGCAAGACCCAACAAGAATGATATCACTATAAACGGTATGCCGTGTTTGCCCCACCTCCACCGGATATCCAAATACCGCCGAAAATCAGATGAGAACTCCTATGGATATAGACATCCTCCCTATCTTCTTCGCACCTAGTCTTTAGCTCCTCCTCGAGCTCAAAGACCTGTTTAAATCAATCATGGACTTTGTCCTTAGCCAAAAATCCTCTCATCATCGTGTTCCTCGCTCCCACATGGACTCGACCTCTCGCCTTGTCCTCTCTAACAAATTGGAGCTCGCTTAAGCTCCTTAACCTCCCGACAAGAATGGATATTTCTATCCAACACCGACATGAACAGAGACATCATCGACCCCTCAGAGCTATCTCACCGCTATAGCCATCGGGTTAAAGGAGACCTGCCTCTACCTCCTCCTCTATCATCCCATCAAACACCGACATATAGTCGCCTTCCTCCGAGTCTCCGCACTCAATAATCACTACACATCCGCTCATTGCATATAGGGTTCTAGATAACCTCTACTTGGTTCACCGACTCTTCACTAATGGCCTGGCCATCTACATACATCCCGTTTACTCCTGACATCTACACAAAACAATTAAGTTGATTAGTACACGTCAGTAGAATAATAAAAACACATAACATAATCATAATGCATTTTTATAAGGTTATTTTCTTCAGTACTTTTCGATTCCTCTTAAGGTTATGACTTAAGGTTTTTAATTCCCTCCCTTAAGTTTTATAACCTAATGCTTTGATACCAACCTGTGACGCCCCCAAATCCGGGTCTCTTCCAACCCGACAGATGGTGCTACACGGTACTACCATTCATTCATACATTCCATTGAATAGTCTCAAAAGGACTAATATAACTTATATATATTCAAAATAATATTACATTCCCTGTGTTCTTTGTAACCCTTTCATTGTTCTTGTCATAATATCAATATATTACAAACATTCATCCTATACTATTACATAAGTATACTACGGGTTCTGCTTTTCGCTTTCGCTTTTATCCTCGCTTTTGAGCCTTCTTATTCGCTTCGATTTTAGTCAGTGTTCATATGGTTCAAGCAAGAGTGAGCATGACTAGCTCAAGTACTACCATTCTAATAAACAACATGCTTGAAACATAGAACTCATATATCTTCAATAATCGAACAATAGTTACGTAAGTACTATCGATAATTCAAAATAGCACTTCTTTTCCTTCAAAACGCTTTTACACAACCATACTTAGTGGAATAACAATTATGGCTCAAGTATATGAGCATTCATAAGTTCTTTTGAAAAGGACAACCCAACACTAAGTCCGTAAGTCCATTATAGCTTATGAGCACTTCGAGTGATCATTTCATAGTACTCTATGTCGATCAACACTACATTCATTAAACGTGTATACGTTTAAGTTGTGGCAACTCACGCGCTCGTCGTTAAACGACAAAAACATTTTAGCATACTTGGTCTTCGATTGAAAACCATACCAATATAACTCGGTAAACATTAATCATGCTTGACAGATTCATAATATAAGTCTAGCCGAAAGAAATGGCTTAAGACTTCATCATTCAAAACTTCGTGTGAAAGAATACATGAATTACAAAGCTTGTCCAGACTGAACTGGAACAAGGGTTAGAATACTTGCCTTTGACGTCTAATCACTGATTAATATCTGTACAGTACTTTAAGTCTTTATGATTCTACAATACATAATCACATAACGTACCACATTAAGTCATTAAGTATGATTACTATTATATCTTACCCTTCATCTCAACGTAATTCCTAACTTAGATTCGTTATTAGGGTTTTCGACTTTCGTTATGTCATTCTCATTCCGCTAATCTTCGATTGATTATAAATTCTTAATCAACATGCAATAGTGTCTTACAATGTCTTAACCATATTATGATTACATCTTAATTCATTAATAACAAGTTCTCTTTCCTTCTACACTTGAAATCATTCTTCACTATCATTTTTTTTTGATCGAAGCATGGCGCCAAGGATTGTTTCATGACTCGCTACCGCATGCAGCGCGAGTTAGTTAGCACAAGCCTCTCGCCTCACATCATGTGCATGCGGCTATTCTAGGCTTAGAGTCGCACGCGCGCTGGACTCTGTGCCTCGTAAATTTTTTTTCATTTTGACATTTTTACTTAACTTCCCTGACGCATAACTTCTTCGCTTTTAAGTCCGAATTGGTCCGTTCAAAAGCCTACGGTTCACAAATTTCATAATCTACGCGTTCATGCAAGAATTTTATCTATTTGACTTCTTTTGCTCAAAATTCACGTATGAGTTCATTTTTAACGAAAACGATAAACGTTCGTGAACGTTCAATGCTCGTTTCTTCGTTTTAAGTTGGAATCCGGTCATTTTTTAGTCCGCAACTCTATAATGACTAAAATGACTTGTCTCCATCGAAAACCAACATTTTTGACTTCAAACACAAAATACGACTTCCATTCCAAGAATTTCACGAATTCGACGTTAATCGTCTAATCGTGTGAATTTCGGCAAATATTCATTACTAAGCGTTCTTAATGGATTTTAATCAACATATGATCATTACAAATCACTTATTAACCCATCTTATAAACAAGGTAGGTTTTGACTTATTTTCATAAGTCATTAACTTATTTAGCTTATGAACTAGAAATCTTCTTGCACATGACTTATTAATAACTTAAGTCCTTCAATCAAAGTTCTCATGCTATATTCAACATACTAAACATCATATGACAACATATGATAGGTTCTTCATGGTCTTAGCAACTTATTAATGTTCAAGTTGCTTATTCAACATATTTGGCTTAAGTTCATTCTTTAATAACTTATTACATGTTATCCTCAAACCATCCGCCTTCTCTATCAATCCTATCATAGAAAAGATGTAGATAAAAGAGATGAGTCTTACCCTTGAAGACTAAGACTTCAATTCACTTTGGAAAACTAGCAAAGGTTGAAATGGCTTATAAGTGCTTAAGTGGCTTATTCTTCCTAACCAATAAGTAGCTTTATATTGAGAGGAAAGTTGGATGAAATAACAACCAACAAAATTGAAATGAGCTTGGTATTTATAAAGCTATCAAAAGCTAGGGTAGAATGGTCATTAACACATCCCACCTCCTCATTTCCACCTCCTCATTCCACCTCCTCATACTCCACCTCCTTACTATTCATTATCTAGCCACTAAGTAAACTTGCTAGCCACAACACTTGCTCATCACATCACTTGGTCACCACACATTAACCTTGCCCATCAAGTCTACCCACTTACACTTGGATCGCTCCATGGATCATGGCTAAATCATTGGGCTTGCTAGTTTAATCTAGCTAGTTTTCTTATCGGGCTTACACTACCATTGTTTGGACTCATGATTAACAAACACTTGGCTTGAGAAACACATTCTATTGGACTTCTACCAATAAGCTAGCAATCCTACAAGTCCATTACCTTTAATTCAATAACTTAACATTTATACCCCACGATAATCTTCAGATGCTAACTCAGTATATTAATTTTAATATACGTTATCTCATTCTTCATACATAATAGTACAATATGTCGTATTATACTTACATCCATTACTTCATATAATGTATACACATTATATAATCACAACTCTTCCTTAACGCTTAATAACCTAACATTCCCAAATTAAGTCCGCACATTAAATATATTACATTTTTCATACTTAGATTAGATTATTATTACATAATCAATATCACCTCGATATTATAACGTTACATATTTCTCTGAAGTTCAAAAATAGTTCCTTGAAAGCGTAAATCGATGAATAGTGTTTTTGGAAAATTTCTCGTAAAACTTTTATTTTCGTTTTAGAAATTCAAACACTTTAATTCTCCCACGAGTGAAAATACTACGACGCTTTTCGACGCTTTCTAGGTTATAGAATGACCTTCATCTTCTCAACACGTAATAATAATAAATAATATTATTTTATTCATTATTAAAAGTAATTACAAAATGTTCGATTTTCTACTTTTGAGCTAAATCCATATTTTTAATAAATTCTCTAAATTTCTCATTTACGAACTACTCTTGCTAATCATCTATTAATTATACTAAAACACATTACATGGCACAATAGCTTGACACATGTCATTCTCAAAATTTAACATATGTCATGTCTAATTAATATTCCTTAAGACCCTTAACAAAAATGTCCAACTAACATAACAAATGAGGTTGAAACAAACCTAAATTTATTCTCCTAAATTTGGGATCAACTATTCAAATATGGCATCTAAAATAATATTTAAATAACAAATAATATCAATAAGTAACTTACTATGTTGATTTTATAATCCCCAAAATCTACTATTTTTCTAAACATAATTATTATATCATAAAATCACTCTTTTTTCTAATATTATATCATTCATAATTATACCATACATTATATCATACATGTATGATATAATATTATAATATACGTATGATATAATATTATATATAATACAAGTATATAACAAAATAATAAAATTACTACCTATTTAAACTATATGAGATATTTACTAATTAAATTATATTACAATATAATATTTTACCATTTATAATTATATTACAACATAATATTATACAATTTAAAATATTTAAAACAAGATTAAAATAACAAATAATATCATTCATAACTTACTATGTTGATTTATAATTCCCTAAATCATTACTTTAAAATCACTACTTTTGAATTCACATTAATATTTTAATTTTATAATTTCATAAATCACTACAAATCTAAATTGTTACGATAATGTTAAGCATTGCTCTAATATTATCATTACTAATTTAATTATTATCTCCTAAAATCACTACTATTTTTAATCCCAAATTAATATTTTAAATTTATAATCTCCTAAATCACTATAAATAAATTTAAATTATTATTTTAAATTACGATATTATCATTTCTAACTTAATTATTATATCCTAAAATCACTACTTTGTTATATTATCATTACTCTCTCAGATTATTTAACGTAATTTTATTTTTCTCTTAATACAACATAATATTATACCATTTATAATTATATTACAACAAAGATATTATACGGTTTAAATGAACAAATAATATCAATCATAACTTACTACTTTTGTAAAACATAATTATTATATCTTAAAGTACTATTTTTCTAATATTATACCATAAATTATATCATACATGTATGGTAAAATATTATAATACACGTATATAATAAAATAACAAAATCACCACCTATCTAATACTGTAAATATTATCATTATTAATTAAATTATATTACAACATAATATTATACCATTTATAATTATATTAAAACATAATATTATACAATTTTAAACATTTAAAACAAAATTAAAATAACAAAATAATATCAATCATAACTTACGTATTATGTTGATTTTATAATCTCTAAATTACTACATTTTCAATCTAAGCGGTTTTTTATATTATCATTACTTAATTATTACCTCCTAAAATCACTACTTTTTAATCTCACGTTAATATTTTAATTTTATAATCCTATAAATCACAACAAATCTAAATTGTTTTGATAATGTTAACTGTTTTAATATTATCATTACTAATTTAATATTTTGAATTTATAATACCCTAAATCACTACAAATTTAAACTATTTTGGTAATGTCATATGTTCTGATATTATTCTTTTTAATTTAATTATTATCTTTTAAAAGCACTACTTTATGATATTATCATTATTGCTGAATGACATTTCTGTCCCTCCAAATTACCACCCATTTTTAAAGTCGTCTCTAAAGTTCAATTATTGTCAATTAGGTCCTTAAAATGACATTTTGTTGGCATTTTCTGTTCATTCAGCCCAATTTAACCTCAACTCGACCTATTTTGACCAATTTTGACCCAACCCGATCCAGTTTGACCCAACTCAAAATTTTAATATTTTAAAATATAAAATTATTTTTAAAATAAGTTTAAAATAATAATTATCGGGTTGAGGTCAAATTAGGATGACAGAACGGTAATGCCAACAAAATGTCATGACGAAAATTGAACTTTAGGGACAACTTTAAAAGTGGGAAGTGGGTGACAACTTGAAGGGACAAAAGTGTCATTCAGCCGAAATTGAGCTATTATCATTATTCGCCGTTAATTAACCTAATTTCTACATATAAATACATACCAACTATTATGCAACAACTCATGTTTCGTACAAACAATTCTAAATACTTTTGAAAGTGCAAATGACTTATATATCTGGATACCTTCAGATTATGGTGAAAATGCATTCAATGGGAGGGGCTATGACTTCATTTTGTGGACTATATCTCACAGTGTTTATATTTATGGCTTCTTCATCTATTGTATTTTATTATCTGGATTGTAGCTTTGCATGATTTGTTAAGTACTAGCATCTGGTAAATCATTTTCATCATCATTAATAGTTTTTTTTGGCATTATGGTAATACTGTGACAATTGCCAAAAATGGATAAAAAACTAATGAGACAATGTATTCGTTTTTTAACTATAACATTGTGTTATGTATGACACAGTGTTATACTACTATATTTTTGGACACGATGTTTGTTTAACATGTAATTTTTCTTAAGGTCAGAGGACTGAAACTGGTACATTCTTTATCTGTTTCTCCTTTCGTTTGGATGTTTGAATTCTGGTGCAAGTAAGCGTATATGAGACATGGACTCTTTAAAATGCATCAAGTACCTGTGCCAGATATTTGAGGCTTGGTGAGGTTTGTGTAATGTGTTACAGACTTCAAATATGCCACTAACAATCGTATCAATATAACAACTCGATGACATTGTGCATTACACTTTCTAAATATTTATTAGTGCTTTAGAATGCAAGAGGTACCCATTTTTAACTCTATTGATTACATTATAAATATTTTTATCAAAAATTTAATATATATATATATATATATATATATATACACACACACACACACACACACATACACACACACAACTGTTACCCAACTCTATACAACATATACTATACTTGGATATGTATTTGCTCACAAAACTTTTACCCAACTCTATACAACATATGCTACCAAAATTTGATCATCGCATAACAATCTACCATCTTCTTATTATATTTTAATTTAGTAATTGCACGTATAAATTTATTATTAACAAAATAAATAATTCCGCTGCAACGCGCGAGTTTATATCTAGTTATAATAAAAATTAGAGTTAAATCCCGACTTAGGGCATATTGACTGCTACTTATAATTTTGACAAACTAACTTATGAGTAATTTTTAATTTATAAGTCATTTTAAAATAAATAAGTTTGATAAAATGTAAAGATTTTTTGACTCATTTTAGCTATGTTTGTTTAGAACTGAATGGGTCTGAATGAGCTAGAATTTTGTGGAACAAGTCATCCAGACCTTTTGTTTATAAGTTTTGAAATCTAAATTGGACTGAATAGATCTGACCAATTCTTTTAAAAAAAATATTGGACTAAATCGGAAAGTAACTTTTTTTTACACAAATAACCTCATACAATACATATTCTGTGTTCATCTTGGAAATTGATATTTCCATATGAGTTTTTGATATTTTTACATGAAAAATATCGTTATAGATGTATAGCGACGGTAAAAATCGTTGTTATAGGATCTATAGAGACGATTTTCATGTGAAAATATTAATTTCCTTCTAATCATCTACCGTTCAGCCTACATAGTTTTTGAACAAGCCCTAATTATTCAAGTATAATATGGATGAATTACATATTTACATCTACATAGTCTAAAACCTTTCATCTTTCGTATTCTTCTTTTAACCTATTTATTGCTAAACTTTAAATATATAATATGGATGAATTACATATTTACATCTACATAGTTTTGAACAAGCCCCAATTATTTATTTTTAAACTCCTAATTGATATATGTTCACCTAGAATATATCAATATGCTCATATTATTTTTTCCCGTTTAATTTATATTCTATTTTCGATAAACAAATCTATTTTTTAACCTATTTTTCCCTTGCAGACTTCTTTTCTCCTATTCAAGTAATCCCTAAATTTAGTTTCAATTTACGCATATAACTTTCTAAAATATGTTTTCAGATTTGTTACATGATTTATTGTTTCCTTTGCTTGTATGGTAAAATTTGTTACATGGATTGTTGTTAATTCCTGCAAATTATTTCTTTATTATGCATAAGTGTAGTGAGAGATAAATGTGTGCATCTGTGTGTATTAATATTTTTACATATCTATGTAATCATTACTCATCAGACAAATAATATATATATATATATATATATATATATATATATATATGAAAAATGATTCTTACCATGATGTAGGAACAAGTTTATATAGCTAAAGAATGAAAAACAAGTGTGCACCTTGTGATCCAAAAAAGTATAATGAAATTTTATTAATGTTTATAATATAATTTGGTATATAATAATGATGAAAATTTGTAGGAGTTTAATTATTAGATGCTAGTTCTAATGTTTTAAACTTAGAACCTTTTTATAATGTGTTAAACTTGGATTGATAAAGTGAATTTGGTGTAGTCATAAGAAAGCTCTAGGCCTGATAAAATATAGTTATGGGTTAGTTTTGATTTTTAAAATATGGTTATGGTTCTATTTAAGAACTAAAACCATTTTTAATATGGGTTGTGTGGGTTGGAACTATATGGTTATGGTTTAAAACCATATTAACCATTTTAAAATGTTTTGACTTTTAAACAGAATTTTTGAAAAATAAAATTGTGATTGTCACAATTAAATTAATTAAGTAATAATATGATATAAAAATTATTAATATAAATAATAAAATGCTACAAAACTATACTAATAAAATTTTAAATTGAAATTATTAATATCCTTCTATATTTAAATAATTTTTCAAAATTATTATTAACTGCTTAATAGGAAGGTTGGAATCCAAAATATATATGACAATTATAAATAATGACTTAGATATATCGATATTTGTGTACATCAATAAGAATTGAATGGTCTACTAAAATAGTAATAGTGGTAATTACTACTAATTAAATTTAATTGCCTCTCATAGTAGTTTCAAGTGAAGAAGAATTCCATATTTTTTAGTTCCTCGATTGGTTGGGTGTTGGTAGTATTATTAAGTCCGTTGTCATGAATACGTTTTCCCCCTACTATTTCTTCAAATCCAGCGTAGGGTAGGGTTGGCTCGCGTAGTTGGAAACTGTTTCCATCTGTCCAAAATTATGGCGAAGTTGAAAAAAGATGAGAAAAGAACTTTTTAATTTGGATCGAAATAGAATATGGGTTCAAAAATGGTTAATCGGTTCATAATTATATTTGTTTTAAAAAATATAGGTCCAAACTTTAACCAACCTGAAAAAATAAAAATAGTTAACCAATCTATTTGATTCCAGTTAATATGGCTTGACCTAACAATTAACTAACTATATTGCCAGGTCTAGAAAGCTCAAATCCATGAGAATATTTGTTTATTTTTATGTTTCTTTTCGTTTCCGGTGAAATTCAAAATCAAAAGAAAACAAGAGTGATTTGAAAAAATGTAAGTGTGATGAAAACGTTTCTTGAAGAATGTATTTGTGAGGTTATGGAAATAGTAGACAAGGCAGTAGCCTGAAGCCATATTCATGGCTAAAAGTGGGAGAAATACTAAAAAACACTCATAATTTTATTGTGGATTATAAGAAAACGAAAAATTATTATGATTATGTAAAAGGAAAATATATTGTGTGGTGCCAATTCAAAAGTAAGACCGAAAATTGTTATGATTGCACAACTAACACGTTTAACTTTATGAATGAGGAATGGGAGAGAGAGTCAAAGTTTTTTTTATTAACTATTTTTTTAAGTTAACCATAAAATCTTTATAAATTATTAAACATGTTAGGTATACATTTTTGATTAAATGTTGGGTATGATTTTTGTGTTAAATTTTGAGCCTAAATTAATATGGATGTCATTAATTAATTGTAATGATTCTGCATATTAATGTGTTCTACTGTAACAATCCGGAATTTCAAATTGTAATTTTAAATATTTATTAAATATAAATATTTATTTGATGTGTTTATTGTTGAAATTGATGAAATAAATATTTTATTGATGTGATGGTTGTTAGTAAATATTTATGAATCTAAATTTATTAGATAATATTCTAAATTAAATTAATTTATAATTTAGAGAGTTGTAATATAACATGAGATGTTATATTGTTATTTTGATTTAATAATTTAGATGGTATATTAAATTATTAAATAAAGTTATAATGAAAATTATAATTTTGTGATATTTGCTAAAATGGTATATTTAATTAAAATATGGTATGTGATTAATTTAATTGGTTAATGTTGGATATGGAAATCTAAATAAATAAGATGTAATTATAAATTATAAACTAAATTGTTTATTAAAATAAATATAATGAGTTTAATTTAATTTTGCCAAACAAGGCTTAAATATATTAATTCTTTAAAATTTAAAGGATTTTGCTAAACAAAGGCTTATGGCTTTTGAAAAATTCAATTTTTGAATTTTAATTATTATAAATAAAATAAAATAAAATAATAAATATAATATATTAATAATATATACGTTTACTATGTAACTGATATTACAATTAGTATGCGTATTAAGAATTAGCAGTTTTGTTCTTATGCTTGGCCATATCAGTTTTTCTTTACGCATACTTGGCTAAGTCTGAGAGTTCAGAGAATTGAGAGTTGAGAGAAATTGAGAGAAAGCCTAAGGATTACCAAGCAATTTCAGTGGTTTAGCAAGAATTATCTTAGCAAATTGAAGGTATGTTCCATAATCTCTATATTATAAACATGTATATGTGTTTGACGGTAAAATTCTATATAATCTGTGAATTCAAATTGTTGAATTGTTGAGATAAATAACTGATAATTGTGAGTATATGTGTTTATGATGATTAGAGTTTATGCTTAAGCAAGAATTTATATGCTAATTTTGTTCTAACAGTAGAAATTTTGACAGTATATGTATTTTTCATATGGTTCATGAAAAGTACCAATTTTAGTGGTCAAATTATATGTGAAACGGTAAATTAAGGCTTGATTATGCTAGTTCATTAAGAAACGAAGATAACGTAATTTGAATGAAGCAATTTGGCCAAGTATAGAGATTATAGTGTTGATTTTTGTCTGAGGAATTTAAAATTTGAGTTTTTATATGAGAATGAGAAATTTGAGAAATTAAAGTAGTATGATTGTTATTAAATTGTTCTATATTGATATATATGTGAGGAAACATGTTGTAATGATTTTGTATCAATTGTACGTATTAATATTACTATTTAGTGGGTGAAATTTGTGTTTGTTGGGCTAAAGCCTGACTCTTGTTCATCGGTAGTCTACGCCTCTCAATCATCTTGGTAAAGTAGCAATTGCGTGGTCTGAAAAGGAAAAAAATGGTATATGCTTGGCCGGTCCCGAATTTGTGTATGGGCGCAATTTGCCCATACCACATCTCTGAATCTTGAGGTCTGCTGCTGCTGCAGACTTTGATATACCACTATACATTGGACTAATGATGTGTTAGCATGTCATACACGTAATAACAAGGTTAAAACAGAGTTGTGTTATGTGGTTAGTAAATTCAAAGTTCCAAATGATTAGTAGACTATGAAAATGACATGTTGTGATTTATTAAGCATGGTGAATAGTAAACAGGTGTTGTGAGGGTGAAAACACTTGGAATTTCTGATAATTGTATGGTAGCATAAGACTTGTGCTAAAATGACAAGTTTAGCTAGAAATGCATGTTATATTGAAAAGTGAATGTTAGCATATCTAATAGGTATTGTGGTTCTAAACCTATGTGTAGGTGAACGTGAGTGTAATATTATAGCTTACGCTCGAGGCAAGTTTCTAAACTCCTCTTTTTACATTGAGCAAGTTTTCTAACTCTACATTTACGTTGAGCAAGTTTCTTACTTTAAATTTTCATTAAGCGAATTCTTGTATTTCGAATCATTATTTGAACAAGCTAGCTATGACTTAAGCTTTATTCGAACAAGTTTTGAATTCTAATATTTATTGATGTATTCTAACTTGTTTATTGTTAGGCAAGTTCCTTTATTGTCCTTCATGTACTATGAATGCAATTTTCTTGAATTCTAATTTCTAATGTTGAATTATCTTAGTTCATTTACTTGACACACGCTATCCTCATAATGAGCAAGCTTTATTTTCATCTTGCTATTACTTAATGTATATTTAATAACTCATAGTCCTAGCTTAATTTTATTCAAGCAAAGTTTATTGTCATTCAATACTTATGCTTTGTAGTTGTTTCTAAGCATGAGTTCAAGATATAGTTAGTCCGTTTACACTTATTCATTGTTCCATATTATGATATTATTGATCAACTATTGTGTTATCAAACAATATTAATTCAACTAGTCCTCTAGTTGATGTTCGTTAAACTTCAAATTTCCCTTGAAAGCTTATCCAAACCAAACTTTCTTTGAGTGCGGACTTGTACTCTAAATCTTGAGATGAACAACCTATTATTATATATTAAGGGATAATTTCGCTTAAGCGTTGAAATGTTTTTGTGCACGATACATTATGCGAAGGGTGATCCCCCCAAGTCACGAGGAGTCCTTATAGTCTTATATTTGTTAAAGTTGAAGTTAAAAGATTACTTGCAAGCTGTGGACATAGTTCATGGTCTTATGACCCTCGATTTATATATACTCCATATTTTGGATTCAGTTTACGATTATCATTGTTAGAGTACTATTCTGCATTTTGATGAGCCTATTCAAGCAAAGTTATTATTATTATTCTCATGTTGATTCATTGTTATATCCAGTGAGAAATTGTTTTTCTCACTCTTGCATAAATACTATTATTGCAGCTAAAGTTGAGAAGGTAGATGAGCCTTCAACTAGCAAAGGAAAGGGAAAATGTACAAGTGATGCAAACTTGTAATTTTATTTTATTATAATAATGATAGACTTTTATATAATGATGTGATGTAATAATTTATTTCCTCACTTGTATGATGTTTAAGGTTAGACAACCTGGGATTTTTTTGGATCTAATGATGTAACCCTATTTAAAGGGAGGATTTATGGTTTAAATATTATTCTATTTAGGTAGATAGTATGAATGTATGGATAGTGAACACCAAATTTTATGGGAATGAAGTACCTAGATTTGGCGGTGTCACAGGTTGATATCAAAGCCTTAGGTTATGAACCTTAGGTGGGGAAAAGACTTAGGAAGTAACCTTTAAAAAGATAGTGTGATAAACTCTTATCGAGTTTTAAGGAAGAAGTAATAAAACACTTATGTGCTCGTGAGTGTCGAGTAGTAATGATTAATAATTAAAAACTTAAAATTTTATTGACAAGATGGCTAATGTAGGAGGATCCAGTCAGGCTAGGGAGGAAAGATCCCAGATGCCTAGAGAGGAGGAGCCTCGAGATATTCAGGTGGTTTGGAAACAACTACTTCCACGGGAAGCAACTCCGTTGGTCACAATAGTTGAGCAGGAGAGAATACCTGATGAGGATGATGAGATAGAGACGGATGAGGAGGACCCTATTGAGCTACCACAGTCGGATGAGGAGGACGAGGATGAAGAGATTCCACTTAATTCAATTGCCGCCCGTATGTACGAAGAGGTGTATAACCATAATGTGGAACTTCAAGATACCGTCGATGGCACAGAAGGACGACGAGATCCAGGATCGAGAAGAACGACTAAACAACATTGAAGAGAAGCTGATCCACACGGAAGGGGAAAATGAGCAACTGATGGAGAAGATTGCAGAACTAGAGAATAAATATAAGGAGGAATCTACCAAGAGGGTAAGAGCCGAAGATGCGCATGAGGAAGCTTATCAACGAGCCAGGATGATAGAGAGGGACACACAAGCAAAGAGGATGAAGATGGAGGAGATGAATAATGTATTCAATACCATAATCATTCGAGCTCAAGATTGGGTCATGTGTTATCCTATTTAGTTCGAGACAGCCCCAAAATTAGGTATTAATCACCCATCTTGAGTCGCCAAATACATGGTACACAATACAAATACAAATTTAACTATCTCTGTTGTCGTGTAAAATCGACAAAACATAAGCGAGAGTTTAAACAAGAATCTTGCCTTCTAGACAATATCCATTCTCAATGGAGTCCTCATAGGCGATATCAAACTCAAATTAGAGTCCTCGTTACATTTATTGTCACACTTTATTTAACAGAATAGTGAGGACTACTAATGTTATCATCGGAATAGTCACTCTGGTTCCCAGGCTCGTCCCGGCTATATTCTCATTTCTGAGAGAAACGGTGAAGGAAAGGGTGAGCTCAACTAGCCCGAAGAAATATTATGACTAAGATAATCTGAGAATAAATTATCATTAGTCTTCAACAATATTAAAGCGATAATATACAATAGACATCAAGTTTAAGCTGTGGTGAATATATCTGATCCATTAAAAAAGTCAAGTAGAGAATAAAGTCTACTATCTTTTAGGTTTTAAAGGTTTTCATCAATTTTTATCATTTGAGACTCGACAATAAATAAACCACCACATCTAATCATCCACGTACCACGGTCGAGGATTTTCATTAAATCATCGATGGTAAGTGACTATACAAGAATAAACCACAGTCATAATCATACAAAAACTATTCATCGATGCATTACGGGCCTTTGAGGACTTTTATCACATTATTTATAATAGGTCATGATTATCTTAGAATGATTCACAGTCATAATCATACTAAGTCCATCTATGCGCGTAAGCGAAGATGACTTTCAACATAATATAACATGAGGATGATGACAATGACATAATAATTCAATAAAACAAGTTCAAGAATTAATTTATCCGAGGAACTAATAATGTCTAAATTATCGACATGATACTTCTTTGTAAAGTAAAATTCAAGAATGCTCGGAAGAATATTTCCATGAAAAGATCTTTGGATGAAGCGCAAATATCGAGGATATTCCACTAATTTCATGGAGTATAGAAGTTAAAACTTTAACCAATTTGAGTATAATAAAGAATATATGAAGCGCAAATGGATTTTCACCGCCATGCGGTAATCACGATATCGAGATCATTTCCACAATTTAATAAGGAATGAATACAAAGGATCATTCACCCGTGCGTGTGGCGATCCACATAGGCGAGTTATTCAGCGAGAATAATAAATGCGGAATAATAAATAATGGAACGGTCGGTGAAATTCACCTGCAGAAGCGGGATATTAAAACGAGAATAATAAATGCGGAATAATAAATATGGAACGGTCGAGGTGAAATTCACACAGAGATAGGATATTAAACGAGAATAATAAAAAGCGGAATAATAAAAGAATTTCACCAAGTATGCGGTACTTAGCATAAGCGAGTTATTCAACATAATAATAAAGAATGGAATAACGGAAGAAGAAGATCACCAAGTATTGGGTAAACCACATATCTGGTCATTCCACAGTAGTATAGGGTAAATAGCAGCATCTGAGTTATTCAATGAGAATAATAAAGAATGGAATAACATAAGATTTCACCAAGTATAGGGTATCTGGCGTATCTGAGTTATTCAATGAGAATAAATAAGAATGGAGTAATGAAGTTCTCTTCATGAATAAGAAAGAATAACACCCACTTCTAAAAAAAGCTGGATATAGAAGTAGTGAAGTAGCGAGAATACTCTTCTTCTTTCTCTCTATAATTTTTTCTCTATAAGCTTCTCTCTATAATTTCTCTCTCAGAGTTTGATGAATTAAGTAAGAAATAATGAAGGAATGAGCTTCTATTTATAGAAAAACTAAGAGTGGCTCTTGAGTCTTATGAAAGGTCAAAATGACTCTTGGTAATATTGAAGAAGCAACTACTATTCTTGAAGGGTAATTAACTCTTGGAACAGAAGAGGCAAATAACTCTTGGAAAAGATGAAGGTCAAGTTACTATTAAAACTCATGAATAGTAACTTCGAATGAATAATAACTATGAATGAATAGTAATGAATAGTAACTTCGTGAATAGTAACTTCGTGAATAGTAACTTCGACAAAAAAGTTCCCCAAATACTTGGATTGAACAATATAACCTCAGGACATCAATTATTATCGAAATAAATGTCAATTTTCACTAACACAAATAATTTTAACTGATGGAACTATCAAATTCATCTTTAATCAACACGAACTTATCCATCATTAATATCATAACTCATGATATTTAACAACGAGGTCGTTTCGAGGAAGAGGGGCTTTCGATAAGGATTTCTCCTATTAGCGCTTGATTAGGTGACCAAACCTCTTCTTGTAGAACTAGACATTGTAAATATTGCTGATTTAATAATATGAATAACTTTGTCGTCTCGATTATTAATTTAATAATATAACATATTATGCACATGATCTTTGTGACAATAATTGGATCGATAATATGAGAGATATGATCGACAATTCTTTATGTGTGATAATGCGAGTATAATTGAGTGACTTCTTACGTAAGCATCGATAATCAATCTGGTGTGCTACTCTTATGCGACCGCAGCGTATTCTTTGTACTTTTATTACTAGGGTAGTTCAGCGGTATTAATGGTAAAACCTCGTAGTTATTTCCATAAAATATTTTTGTCGTTTCTAACTAACTCTGACGATTACTTACATTGTGGGGTCCACTGATGATTGTCTTGCCGTAAATGCGGATATTCCGAAAAAAAAAGAATATTCCCCAACCAAAGCGAATATTTATAACAACTTGCATACTTTGCAAAATTTTCAAATACTACCCATAACTATAACTATCTCAAATCCACACCATAATATAAAAAATATTTAGAAATTTAAATCTTTATTTATAAAATCGGGGTCTCCTGATCTCCCCTCCTTATGGAATTTAGCCCTCAAAATTTACGTGCGTACTTGGTATGATAAAGAGGTGAGGATACCTTGAATACCTTTATCGTTGAAAACATTAAATTCATCTTTGCAATCGGCCGAAGATATTCATTAACAATTCATCTTTGCACTTCTGGAATTATTTGTATAACCGATAATTAACGGTTTCATCTTTGCACTACGGGCCAAAGATATACAAGCTATAAAACCAATAATCTTTGAGACTCGACAATAGTATCACGACCACGAATTATCCATGCGCTACGGGCGAGGATATTCGTGTTTTCAATCTGATCGTGATTATATCGAATAATCCACAGTCATAATCATACCAAGTCCATCTATGCACTCGACTAAAGATGACTTTTACCACATCATTTGTAACATTACGGTCATGATTATCTTAGAATAATCCTGGTCATAATCATACCAAGTCCATCTATGCACGTAAGCCACAGATGACTTTTAACCTGATATAAGCGTGAGGATTATGACAATGATATAAATAATCAATCAAGCGAGATAAAGGATAAATATTAAACATTTATAATATAATTTATCGAGGGTTTAAGAATATTCAATGTTATCAATCACTTAATAATCTCATAATCTAATATCATTAATATTATAACAATATTTTAATCACTTCTTAAACTTATAAATAATTTATTTCAATTGTTTACGCTTTACCATATAATGCATTTAATCATTCAAAAATGCCATACTCATAAGATATCATCACCGATGATCAAATCCCTCATCAAAAAATATGCATATACTACATATAGGATTCACTAGCCATAAAATCCTATTTTCTAATTTTGTTACTTCACATAACATATTTAACTCATTTACTCATAACTAGATTATTTTCATGAAAATACCAAATCAGTTCAAAAATATTTCTTTTTACGGGATTTAGCATAATATAGTCCCATAATGAAAATATATTTTTCTTGGAAATTTTAAAATTCATTTACTATTTTTCAAAAATCAATTTCCAATTAATTCCTTAAGAAATTAGCTACCTCAAGTTTAACTCCAAAAATTCCCAAATCTTGGAAGGATCTTACACATGTTAATGTGAGCTTTCAGTTTAAATTTCATGGTCATCGGAATTATAGAACTCCAGTTATAGCGTTTTTTGTCGGAAAAACCTAAATATTGAAATGGTCATAACTTGCTCATTTTAAGTCAGAATGAGCTCATTTTTGGACAGGATGTTCTTTATAACATATACTTTCATGTCCCAAAAGGCCAGAAATTTTCTCATAAATTAAGTGGCCGAAAATGCCCTTTTAAAAATAAGATCAATAGCTTTTTTGAAATTTCCAGCTTTTG
Source organism: Panax quinquefolius (assembly GCA_020205615.1). Classification (NCBI taxonomy): domain Eukaryota; kingdom Viridiplantae; phylum Streptophyta; class Magnoliopsida; order Apiales; family Araliaceae; genus Panax; species Panax quinquefolius. The sequence goes on from CM035158.1 coordinate 83,122,197, forward strand.
ACTCCTTTGCTAAAATCAGTCCACACGAAAATCTACAACTTCTTTTCCAGTGATTCCACTAGGAGATGCTACAAAACTCATAGATCTAACTCTAGGACTTGACCACACTGAAAAATTCAAAAATATATTAGGAGATATGGTCAATTGAATTTCATGTTCCGTTTTTCACCAAAAATCTGATTTTCAACTCCTTGTGATTTCTAAGAAACTTTCATGTTTTCACATACTAACCAACATAACTCATCATAACACTTACTAATACCACGTATACCCATGATTTTCATTAGTCCAATGCTTTTATTATGACTTTCATCATAATCCCGTAAAGCTATTCATTTTAGTTGAAGAAATATTTGAGGGTTTAAGAAATGGGTTTTATCTTTGGGTCGATACAAAATTCGATTTCACGCTCTAAGTAGGCTAAGAAGTCTTCAAGAATCGCCGGAAATTTATTAATAATAGAAATATCATTCAAAGCTGTGACTCTCATCCAAGACTTGGATAGTCGTCACATTGATACCAATTGTGACTTACATCCCTTAACTAGATAGCACCTCACAATGATACCTATCAACTTGCCATCTTTATTCACGATGTAAGCCTCTGAAGAAAGTCGGCCCGGTGCATTCCACACAAGAAAGTCAACAACGAAAGGTTTGGGGCTCTTTACTTATGGCTTGATATGATGATGATTGACTTTAGTGGTTTGGTTACTTGAATTCGCACAACATGGGTTGGTTATGAATATAAAAGCTAACAACCTTACTGAAAAGCATGATGAGTAGTAAACCAATTGATTCCTAAAATCACATCAAAGGCAAGTATTTTCAAAAGATAAGATCGACGAGGTAGCGTGAAAGTGTTTATTTGAATCAAACAAGATTTAAAAAGCGAGTAGAGGTAGCGAAGGCTCTACTAGCGAAGTTTCAACCGATAAGTCGAAAGTCTAACTCTAGGAGTCAAATTTAAGCGTTGAGCGCAAGCAAGAGAGATAAAATAATGGGTAGAGGCGGTATCTTATAAGGTATAGACTTACATGATTTATAATTAACTAACAGTGCTAACCGTTCGGGTTACTCACTTTTTGAGAAGTCATGAAAAGCGCTCTCCCTTATACTCTGGATTTTGACTTTTACGGAGCGGTCTTTGGTGCCTCCATCTATTTGAACTTGTCTTGGTGAATGACAAAATCAGGGCTAAGTGACCTTCTTTTCCACAATTATAACATGCTTTGAATGGCATCTTGCGGTTTGGTGTGATATGTCCTCCCTCGCATTTGAAACATATGATAGGTGGTTATTCTCCTTCCTTAACAACAGGTCTTTGGTCTTTGGCGTCTTTCCATCATTGTTGAATTTCCTCTTCTTGAAATTCCCATTCCTATTATCTTGGCCATGATTACCCGCAGAAATGGTTACCATTCTTGGCATGATAATTTCCCCCGATGGTTATCATTGTTAGATGGCCCGTTGCCACCGGTATGATTATTATCGTGTTGTTGGTCGTTGCCTTTTGGTTGTCTTGACTCATTATCGGCGCTCAATAAGCGAGCCCTATTCACAACATCTGAATATAAACAAAGTTTGTGAGAAATGAGGTATTGGCGTATATTGGGTTTCAAACCTCTTAGAAACATTAGCGTCATTCGCTCCTCATTATCGACCAAATGGGATGCAAAGCCGAGACAACTTCGGCAAACTTAGACTCGTCTTTGCGACACGGTCGTATTATTTTGCTCGACTTGATGAACTCCACCTCCTTCGTGTGATGAATACTTTCGGGAAAGTACTTGTCGTTGAAGCGACTCTTGGAACTTATCCCAAGACATCTTGAGTGCGTCAATTTGGGTGCGTTTCTGATTCCCACCGATGTCTGCCTCTTCCGCATAACATAAAGGTGGCAAAGGAACCTTTTGCTCTCTCGAGCATCCTAAGACATCAAATATCTTAGTCATACTGCTTTAACCACGTTTCGCCTTAAGTGGTTACGGCTTTCCCAAAAACTCCGGTGGTCCCGGCTCCTTGAAGCATGTTTAGCGGTGGCCCGTAGTAGGTTGCCATTATTTTACTGCATTATGAGCAGGGCGCGCCCGCTTTGATGTTGCATGAATTCTAAAAAAGCTCCTAAATGTACCGTCGTTCGTCATTTGATCGGTGTTGTTGTTTACGGGAGGATTATCGCCATCTATCGCACATTATCACGATTATTGATGCGTGGAGACTCAGCGGTCTCTGTGCTCCATTGCTTATCTCAACATTTTTGGATGCCATTTTCAAATCGCCACAAAAAAAGGTTAATTAACATGTCACATATTATCCTATACCTTGCCAAGCCAATTAAATACCAAATAAACTTAGGTAGGTCATACTAGCGAAGAATTCCCGTCTCTCCCTCCTAGTTCTTATCTCACATCTTAGCAGGGATCATATCCCTAAGCTTTGATACCTGTTGTGCGCCCCCAAAATTAGGTATTAATCACCCATCTTGAGTCGCCAAATACATGGTACACAATACAAATACAAATTTAACTATCTGTATTTGTCGTGTAAAATCGACAAAACATAAAGCGAGAGTTTAAACAAGAATATCGCCTTACAGACAATATCCATTCTCAATGGAGTCCTCATGGGCGATATACAAACTCAAATTAGGTCCTCGTTACATTTATTGTCACTTTATTTAACGAGAATAGTGAGGACTACTAATCTTATCATACGGGACCGTCACTCTAGTTCCCAGGCTCGTCCCGACTATATTCTCATTTCACGAAGAGAAACGGTGAAGGAAAGGGTGAGCTCAACTAGCCCGATAAGAAATATTATGACTAAGATAATCTGAGAATAAATTATCATTAGTCTTCAACAATATTAAGCGATAATATACAATAGACATCAAGTTTAGCTTGCATGGTGAATATCTGATCCATTAAAAGTCAGTAGAGAATAAAGTCTACTATCTTTTAGGTTTTAAAAGGTTTTCATCAATTTTTATCATTTGAGACTCGACAATAAATAAACCACCACATCTAATCATCCATGTACCACGGTCGAGGATTTTCATTAAATCATCGATGGTCATGACTATCTAAGAATAAACCACAGTCATAATCATACCAAAAACTATTCATCGATGCATTCTGAGCCACTTTGAGGACTTTTATCACATTATTTATAATAGGTCGTGATTATCTAGAATGATCCCTGGTCATAATCATACTAAGTCCATCTATGCGCGTAAGCGAAGATGACTTTCAACATAATATAACATGAGGATGATGACAATGACATAATAATTCAATAAAACAAGTTCAAGAATTAATTTATCAATAACTAATAATGTCTAAATTGTCGACATGATACTTCTTTGTAAAGTAAAATTCAAGAATGCTCTCGAGAAGAATATTTCATGAAAGATCTTTGGATGAAGCGCAAATATCGAGGATATTCCACTAATTTCATGGAGTATAGAAGTCAAAACTTTAACCAACTGAGTATAATAAAGAATATATGAAGCGCAAATGGATTTTTCACCGCCATGCGGTAATCTACGATATCTAGATCATTTCCACAATTTAATAAGGAATGAATACAAAGGATCATTCACCATGCATGTGGCAATCCACATAGACGAGGTTATTATTCAGAATAATAAATGCGGAATAATAAATAATGGAACGGTCGGTGAAATTCACTGCAAGCGAGGATATTAAAACGAGAATAATAAATGCGGAATAATAAATATGGAACGGTCGGGTGAAATTCACTGCAAGCGAGGATATTAAAATAGAGAATAATAAAAAGCGGAATAATAAAGAATTTCACCAAGTATGCGGTACTTAGCATAAGCAGAGTTATTCAACATAATAATAAAGAATGGAATAACGAAGAAGAAGATCACCAAGTATTGGGTAAACCACATATCTGAGGTCATTCCACCAAGTATAGGGTAAGTATATAGCGCATATGAGTTATTCAACGAGAATAATAAAGAATGGAATAACATAAAGATTTCACCAAGTATATAGGGTATCTGGCGTATCTGAGTTATTCAATGAGAATAAATAAGAATGGATATGAAGTTCTCTTCATGAATAAGAAAGAATAACACCCCTTACTAGTAAAAAAAGCTGGATATAGAAGTAGTGAAGTAGCAGAATACTCTTCTTCTTTCTCTCTATAATTTTCTCTCTATATAACTTCTCTCTATAATTTTCTCTCTAGAGTTTTGATGAATTCGTAAGAAATAATGAAGGAATGAGCTTCTATTTATAGAAAAACTAAGAGTGGCTCTTGGTCTTACGAAGGGTCAAAATGACTCTTGGTAATATTAAAGAAGCAACTACTATTATTTGAAAGGGTAATTAACTCTTGGAACACAGAAGAGGAAAATAACTCTTGGAAAATTTGAAGGGTCAAGATTCTTATTAAAACTCATGAATAGTAACTCATGAATAGTAACTCGTGAATAAGTAACTGAATGTAATAGTAACTCGTGAATAGTAACTTCGTGAATAGTAACTTCGTGAATAGTAACTTCGTGAATAGTAACTCAAACACGAAAAGTTTCCCAAATATACCGATTGAACAATATAACCTCCAGGACATCAATTATTATCGAAATAAATGTCAATTTTCACTAACATAAATAATTTTAACACAATGGAACTATCAAATTCATCTTTAATCAACACGAACTTATCCATCATTAATATCATAACTCTGATATTTAACAACGGTCGTTCCGGAAGAGGGGCTTTCGATAGGATTTTCTCTCCTATTGGCCTTGATTAGGTGACCAAACCTCTCCTTGTGAACTTCTAGACATTGTAAATATTGCAATTTAATAATATGAATAACTTTGTCGTCTCAATTATTAATTTAATAATATAACATATTATGCACATAATCTTTGTGACAATAATTGGATCGATAATATGAGAGAGATATGATGCAAAGATAAGCAGTGATTCACGTAGCAATAATGCGTGTATAAACTTGAGTGACTTCTTACGTAAGCATTAATAAAATCCGTTATCCATAAAGTATTTTTGCGTTTTTCTTATGATAGACCACATTGTGGGGCGTATTCTTGTACTTTTACTCGATAAAAGGGTAGTTGACCAAAGCGAATATTTATTAATGGTAAAATTTTCGTAGTTATTTCCATAAAATATTTTTAGTCTTTTTTCTAACTATTGGGGGTCTCACATTTTATTGTGGGGTCCACCGATGATTGTCTTAACAAAGTAAATACGGATATTGAAAACAAAAAGAATATTCCAAACCAAGCGAATATTTATAACTTGCATACTTTGCAAATTTTTAAATACTACCCGTAACTATAACACTATCTCAAATCCACACCATAATATAAAAAAATATTTGAGAAATTTAAATCTTTATTTATAAAAAATTTGGGCGAGTAAAAGAAGAATGTGTGATTTAAGAATGGTGGTGTGGTAGATTGGAACAATGATTTGAAGAGGAAGTGGAATGCTGTGATGGGGGAAGTCGACAGTGCTACATGCGGAAGTTTCCTGGTGTGTGTGCAAAATACAACTTGACAAAAGCAGAGAGGAAGAAGAAGAGTGAAGGTGAAGCTAAGAATGGTGGTGGTGGTAACGGTGGAAATGACAACAACAATTTGAAGAGGAAGTGGAATGCAAATGTGGGAGCTGGAAATCAGCAATGAAACCAGCAAAAGAAGAAGTTCGAAGCATGTGCTACATGCGGGAAGTTTCACAAGGGTGTGTGCTTAATGGGGAAACGAGTGTGCTTCAACTATGGCCAGGAGGGTCACATCGCCCCAAATTGCACTCAATCTAAGAAGAACATTTGCTTCACGTGCGGGTCCAAGGATCACTTTGCTCGTGAATGCCCTAAGAAGAGATCTGGTGAGGCAAATTGAAGCAAGGGTTATGTTAGTGGAGGTACACTGTCTATTGCGGGACCAATGTCAACAAATAAGCCCACAACAAGAACCTTCAACATGACGGTGCATGACGCGATGCAATCAAAAGATGTCGTGTCAAGTATTATCCCAATCAATGATATAAATGCATATGTATTATTTAATTCAGGTGCTACTTGCTCGTTTATATCTGATGAATTTGCTAAAAGGTTAGAAATACCTTGTGAAATGTTGAAATTCCCTTTAAACATAGAAATTGCGAATAGGGAGGTAATTCCTGTTAGATTTGTATACAAGAGCTGTAGGGTGAACATTAAGGGAAATATCATGGAAGTAGATTTAATCCCGATAAAACTTGGAGAGTTTGACGTTATATTGGGAATGGATTGGCTATTCAATTATGGAGCGATAATTGACTGCCAAAAGAAGTGTGTAAACCTTATGACTCCTTCAAAGGTAGTTTTTCATGGTAGTAAATCGCCTAGACAAATGAAATGTCGGCGATGATGCGAGCGAAGTTATTGAGTAAAAGGCGTGTAGGGTACTTAGCCTACATAGTCGATACTCAAAAGGAGAAGGGTATGGCGGAGGAAATACCGGTGGTTAAAAATTAAATTGATGTGTTTACGGAAGATTTACCGGGACTTCACTTTCAATGAGAGATCGAATTCGTGATTGACTTAGCACCAGGAACCGCTCCAATATCAAAGGCCCCATACAGAATGGCTCCAGTGGAGATGAAGGAACTAATGGTGTAACTACAAGAACTGTTAGATAAGAAGTACATTCAGCCAAACGTATCACCGTGGGGAGCACCGGTGTTATTCGTGAAGAAGAAGGATGGGTTAATGCATCTTTGCATTGATTATAGGGAATTAAACAAGGTCACTATTAAAAACAAATATCCATTGCCAAGAATAGATGACTTGTTTGATCAATTGAAGGGTGCCAGATATTTCTCGAAAATAGATTTGAGAAGTGGGTATCACCAATTGAAGGTAAAGAAGGAGGATGTACCGAAGACGGCATTCCGAACTCGGTATAGACATTACGAATTTTTGGTGATGTCTTTTGGTTTAACAAACGCCCCTGCAACATTCATGGATTTGATGAACAGGATGTTCAAACCATTTTTGGACAAGTTTGTGGTGGTGTTCATCGATGATATTCTGGTGTACTCCAAATCTCAAGAAGAATACGTGGAACACTTACGTCTGACGCTGGAGACGCTAAGAAAAGAAAAGTTGTACGTAAAATTCTCTAAATGTGAGTTTTGGCTGGTGATAAGTGGGTTTTACACCTACTTATTGGATATTAATTCACGCGAACTATGCCCATCTCAAGTATATTTTAGTGTGTTTTTAGTTGCATTTCATGTTATTTTGCATTGCATTTACTTAAAACTCCTTTGGTCTAAAAGTGCAGGATATGGCATAATTTGGTGATGTAAATGGCATGAGGCTGATGGATGCATAACATGAGGATCAAGTGGAGAAGGAGACTAAGCATGGATGGACGAAAGAATGAATAGCGAAGAACAAGGCAAGAGTGATGGCAGAACCGAATCAAGGCTGCATGAAGTCATTGCACACAGGCCATTTATATAAACCGACACGCCAGCGACCGCGCGACCACCTGAGTTGCATAGAAATTGCGCATCGCATGCGCCGTCGCGAGGAGGATTACGAAGGAGAAATGCTACCGCGCTGCAGTATCGATTTCTTCTCGAAATACATTTATTTTAATTTTTAATTTTAAGGGTTGTAATTAATTAAAAACGATTCTGACTGGTGTCAGACATATCATTCAGTACTTTTAAAGTATTTTGATATTGGTAACTAGGGTTTACACTTTGAGAGAGATTCCAACGTAGAACGAAGCCTAAACTCCATCTTTTCTAATTCTTCTTGGAATTTTCTATCATTGTGGATAACTGTTATTATTTTGCTGGATTTATATAAGGATTTGAACGTTAATATTGGAATATAATCAACAATTGGGTTTGATCGTTTCTATCCCTTCTCTTTCAATTGTTTGTTTATTATCCATGTTTAGCTTTAATCCCATAATGGCTTTTGGTTCAGTTATGAACTAAACTCCATTATGGGATTCTAACGGATTTTAATATGTAGTTTAATTGCATGCTTGATTGCTGGATTGTTTACATATCATAAGGAATTTCTATCATGGTTATTTTGCATGCATGAATGCTTGATCACCATTTGTTTTTAGTACTTGTATGGAATTGAAAATGAACATGCAAGTATGGATTGTAATCATGGTAGCACACGTATATGGGGTTGTTTTGCATGGCTTGTGTATTTCGTGAACCAGATAGACATATACTATTTCACCGTATGAGTTAAAATAAGGGCTTGAGCTTAAATTCAATATGGTTGCAATTTCACATAGACATATAGTGATTTTGGTTATATTATTGATTACATGGTGTCTATCGCTTGTGGATACTGTGTGAGTAGGTCATAGTGCATTGAAAAATGGCTATGACTATTTTAGTGCTCTTGACTACTTTTCTGTGATATGTAAACAATCTTGTATGATGGTAGTAATTAGATGAAGTATTAAATGAAGTTAGGATCCCATTATTTACATATTTGATTTATTATATTCTTATTCTCATTTTAGTTATTATTTGCATTTAGAATAATTCATAATTATAATATTTAGTTTGAGCATATAAAAATAGTGATTTAGTTGATGAATAGTAGTTTAATTTAGACAACTTTCTCTGTGGGACGATACTCTACTTACTATGTATTACTTGTTGACACATGTATGCTTGCATGAGTTAGAGCTCTTTTGTTAGAAATGAAAAAGAGGCAACAAGTTTTTGGCGCCGTTGCTGGGGAAAGGCGTTTAAATTTAAATAGTTATCATCAATTTCAAGCTATATTGTATGACTTAGACAAATCTAATCTTATCTTATCTCATTTCTATTTTTGTTTTTGTTTTGGTTTCAGGTATTTGTAGATTTTTATGCACACGCGATCATCCAACTCAGAATTAACACCAGCGCATGATAACATTAACGGAAGAGGTTGGAAAGCAGGTGTACGGAGAGATTTGCAAGCTCAGTTAGAGAGTACTACAGCTAGTATGGCAGAAGAACAGAGAATTGAGCAAAGAGAAGAGCACCGGGCTCTAAGAGACTACTCCATGCCGAATATTAATGGACTTCATTCTAGCATAGTCAGATCGACGATAGCAGCGAATACTTTTGAGATTAAATCGGGTACTATTCAGATGGTGCAGAATTCGGTACAGTTTGGGGGTACTGCTACGGATGATCCGAATGAACACCTATTGAGTTTTATTAAGATTTGTGATATATTCAGATACAACGGGGTGACAGAGGATGCTATTAGACTGAGGTTGTTCCCATTCTATTCGAGGGATAAAGCAAGGAGTTGGTTACATTCTTTGCCTGCTAGATCAATTACTACATGGGAGGACTTAGCACAAAAGTTCTTAGCCAAATTTTTCCTAATGGCTAAGACGGCAAAGATGAGGACAACAATCTCTCAGTTCGAACAACAACAGGGTGAATCCTTATACGAGGCCTGGGAGAGATACAAAGAGATACTATGGAAGTGTCCGCACCATGGTATGCCAGAGTGGATGGTGATCAACACGTTTTATAATGGATTGGGAAGGCAGTCGAGGCCTATTATAGACGCAGCCGCAGGAGGGGCATTATGGGCAAAGAGCTATGACGAGGCCTATACACTCATAGAGACTATGACTGTAAATGATTTTCAGAATCCTACATCTCGGATGCCACAACCAAAGGTTGCAGGTGTGTTGGAGGTAGATGCTATTACTCAGTTGTCGGCACAGATGGCAGTGATGGCAAAGAAAATAGATACACTGGCAGAGAGCAAAGTGAAAATAGTTGCCTTCATATGTGAGATTTGTGCGAGGTCACACTCCACAGATCAGTGTACTGTAAGCTCGGATTCGGTATAGTATATGAGTAATTACAGGAAAGACCAAGGTCAGTTTCAAAACACATACCACCCGAACAACCGCAATCATCCAAACTTTAGTTGGTCAAATAGCCAAGGGAATCAGCAGAATCGGTTTCAGCCGAATTAATAATTTCAATCATAGCCATCTCAGCCACATTTTACACCAAAACCACCTTTTCCGCTGGGATTTTCTCAACAACAACAACATCACACTCCAGCTGCACCTCAGCAAGAAAAGAAATCAGAAATGGAGGAGATGATAATGAAGTACATGGAAAACACGGAAGTTATGATTAAAAGCCAAGCAGTGGCTATTAAGAATTTGGAGACTCGGATGGGGAAAATGGCGAGCATGCTTAACAACGATCCCAAGGTTCATTGCGAAATGTCTGAGAGACAAATCCAAGAAGAGATGGGAAGGAGCGAGTGCAAGCAATCACATTGAGGTGCTGGGAAAATATTGCAGAACATGCAATCAAGGCTAGCGCGTCAATTGTATCTTAAGGAAAGCATGGCCATGGCATGAGGCGGAAAGGTGGATGGCGATGAAGAAAATCTTGAAAATTCTGAGGTACAACATGAAGAAAAAGAGAAAGATAAAGCAGGGTCAGTTGAGAAGCCTATGAGTGCAGTACCACCAGTTCACCCTCGAGTTTCGTATCCGTAGAGATTAAATAAGCAGAGGGAAGATAAGAAATTCAGCAAGTTTCTAGAGGTATTTAAAAAGCTGTAAATTAACATACCTTTCACCGAGGCATTGGAACAAATGCCAATATATGAAAAGTTCATGAAGGGTATATTGTCAAGGAAGAGGAGATTAGACGAGTTTGAGATGGTAGCCTTGACAGAGGAATGAAGTGCAGTGCTTCAGCAGAAATTACCTCCAAAGCTGAAGGATCCGGGCAGTTTCACAATTCCGTGCACAATCGGTTTCACAATTCAGTAAGTGTTTATGTGATCTCGGGGCAAGTATAAATTTGATGCCCTTGTCAGTATTTAATCAGTTGGGATTGCCAGCTCCAAGGCTGACAAACATTTTGTTGTAGTTAGCTGATAGATCCATCACATATCCATGGGAAATTGTTGAAGATGTCTTGGTAAAGGTGGACAAATTTATCTTTCCGACTGACTTCATCATTTTGGATTACGAGGAAGATAAAAATATACCAATCATACTGGGGAGACCATTCTTAGCCACATGAAAGACTTTGATAGATGTGCAAAAAGGGGAACTCACTATGCGTGTTCATGATCAAGAGGTCACTTTTAATGCCTTTAAAGCCATGAAGTTCCCAACAGATGAAGAGGAATGTTTTCGGGTTGATTCGGTGGATCGAGGCCTAAATGATGAGGTACAGAATTCGGTAAACTATGAGCCATTGAGTGGTGTAATTGGTGAAAATTCAGAGTTGAAGGTAGAGCCATTGACGAAAGCTGAAGTCATTAAATTGCGGGGGGAGTTGGACAGGCAGAAAGTCACCTCAATTCTACCTTTGACATGAGATTCAGAGACAGTCAAGCTAATTGACTATAACTTAGCGCTTGATGGGAGGCAACCCATTATTTCTATCTCTATTCTCTTTTTAATCATTCAGTTTAGGTTGCTTTGGTTAGTTCATTTTTATTTCATTTTTGATAGTTCGTCTATTTTGCATAATTGAGTGTGTAGCATGATTTGCATTGAGAATGTTTGAAATAGGTGAGCATTTCCTTGGTCATTAATTCATGTCTTAACAGTGGGCATTAATGTTTATGTAGGTATCAGAAATTGAAGGCATAACTGATAGGTAGATTGGAGTTGAACATCGTGATGCGAGATATCGGGGCCGTCTAAGCCGTCATAAGGAATGCAATATCTGACAAATGCGCGTGCACATGCGCGCATGCCGATCATCATAGCATCATATTCATACTTGCATGGCAAGATGCAACACATCGAATACTCTGCGCTGGCACCGCATGACATCGAATCGAGAGAGCAGTTTTAAAAATTTTAAAAACGTGTTGGGGACCATTTGAGCTCTCATTTGAAATTATAACAGAAGCGCAATCATCTCAGTCTCCATAATATCGAAGCCATCAATCTCTCCACCACGTAATCATCCACGATTTCTTCCACGTTCCATATCTACTCAACCTCTACGCTGCAGTATAAAGCTAGGGTTTTTGATTGGGTTTACAGAAATGAGTTTGGGGGTTATCACATCAGAAGCTATCATTCATTCTCAGTCAATTCATCTGCATTATCTCTTTCAAAGCAAATGGGTCCCAAAAGAGCTCGCTCAGCTTCATCCTCTTCTTCATCTTCCTCTGGAAGTCAAGGGGAAGACATTGTCGATTATAACAAATTTTTGAATTTGGAAGCTCAACAGGAGTATTACAAAATTGTGGCAAAGATGTTTGTCAAGGAACACGGTTTCAAACCGGAGGGACAAGATGGTCAGTTATGTGCCATGATTTGCGAGAGAGGCTGGGGTGGATTGACTACCACTCCCATGCCCATTTCGATGAGCATAGTCCGAGAATTTTATGCCAATGCCAAGGTCACCATGAGCGGTAACTCTATGGTTTGCGGTTTTGAGATAGACTACAGACCCACCGCCATTAGAACCATTTTCAGACTCACTGATACACCGCCAACAGGGGCTGCCAATTGGGTCACCGGTGTACATATGGAAATAGACCTGGAATTGGTTATTGCCGAGTTGTGCTTGCCTGACACGAAATGGACGTTTAAAGCTGGCACCAATCAGCCTTGCATATTCCCAGCCACAACCCTGAACCGATATGCAAAAGCATGGAATCTGTTCATCTGTGCCAAGCTAGTGCCTTCGTCTCATCAGCACGAGATCACAGCAGAGAGGGCAATTATTCTGTGGGGCATAATAACTGGGAAATACATTGATGTTGGCCATCTCGTCCATCAGAATATGTTGTGATATCTGCGGGGAGGCACCACTGGGAGTATACCACACTCATCAGTGGTTGCTATGCTATGTGCTCATCAGGGATGCAACTGGGGCAACGATCAAATGCAATACCCAAGCCAGGACATAACTCATGCCACCATTGAAAAATTTGAGGATTGGGCAGGAGGCGAACCACACCCGCGTGGATGAGGATTTATTCTCCGGCCCACCTTCCCAGAGCCGTCATAGTAGCCCTCTCAGACAGATGAGGTGGGCCCATCCACGCAAGCACCTGCTGCCCATGGTGATCGCCAGCTCCGAAGGTTGGAGCGAAAAGTCGATGACATGTACGATAATTTTGGAGCGTTTGCTACGGGACTCACGAGGGCCTTGGCCGAGGCTTTTACACAACAAGGAACGATGCTAGAGTGGCCTCAGTTCGGGACAGCAGTGCCATATCCACCACCAAATTCACCACCCGAGGAGGGTGGTGCCACTGATCATTAGGGGAGTTACTTTTACCCTTTACCTTCATTCAATGGGGCATTGAATATTATAAGTTTGGGGGTATTGGTGTAGTAGGATAGTTTCATGTAGTTTTTGCATGATTAGTTTAAAATTTTGCATGTTTATTTGTCATGTTGCATGTTTAGTTTATTTGTTTTTGTGTTAGAAATTTTTTTTAGTTAGTTTGCATGTCTCACAAAGTTCTTGCTTTATGGAAATTTTTGTCTAGCCAATGATGATAATGAATTTTGAAAGATTTTTTGAGTATGTTGGATAACATGAACCTAGCTATAGTGTTTTACATGATGAAATTAATGTTTCTGTTTAAATACTTTCGGTTTGCACGAATGTGTTCACAATTGCTTGGAAGCATAAGAATGATATGTTGCGTTACTCGATAGAAAATGTGGTTTTAAAAAGAGAAATATGTGAAAAGTGCACTTAGACTGTATAAAGCATTGATATTTAAACTTTGGGAAAACATGGGTATGCTATGTATAAAAAAAAATCAAATAGCAATAACATGACTAGTCTTATTTCGAGGCCCTGGCTACTTTAGTAAGTACGCCCGAGGGGATTGTCTCTACACCTAGCGTCCTAAGGTCTTTCATGGTCTGGGAGTCGTTGGTTTAAAGCTCTCTAAGGGGTAGCAGTGTTGCCTAATGGAATAAGGCATTGCACAGTCATGTGAAAAAAAAGAGAAAAAGAAAATGAAAAGAAAAATAGCAATAAACACCTTGAGAAAGAGTGAAAATCGCCCTCGTGTGTAGCAATAAAGGAGTTTAGCCCATTGTTGAACCTTAGTTTGTTATAATATGTTTGAACAGTCTTCGTTGCATAAGTATACATAGTCTCGATTTAAACTATAATTTTCTATTTTGAGTAATTTAGCATGTGTATTCTCTGCTTAAATCAAGTTTTGGTGAACACAACACACACACACACAACATATCTATAACATGTATGAATTATCTGAGTGTATGATATTATGCCTATGGTTCGGTTTGAATTTGTATTCTTGAATATGGATAATTCGCTGAGGCATTTTGGACTGAAATTCTGTTAGAGCTGGAACAATGTGAGACAAGTTTGCATATTAATTTAGTTGCATAGTATTGTTTTTGCATTTTTATTGTTATTTAGCATGCATTGCTTGAGGGCAAGCAATAGTTCAAGTTTGGGAGTATTTGATAAGTGGGTTTTACACCTACTTATTGGATATTAATTCACGCGAACTATGCCCATCTCATGTACATTTTAGTGTGTTTTTAGTTGCATTTCATGTTATTTTGCATTGCATTTACTTAAAACTCCTTTGGTGTAAAAGTGCAGGATATGGCATAATTTGGTGATGTAAATGGCATGAGGCAGATGGATGCATAACATGAGGATCAAGTGGAGCAGGAGACTAAGCATGGATGGACGAAAGAATGAACAATGAGAACAAGTCAAGAGCGATAGCGTAACGAATCAAGATCGCGAAGGTTGCTGGCTATATAAAGCCAAACACTGCACGCGCATACTGGCATGACCACCCGAAAGTTGCATAAAAGCTGTGAAGGCCATGTCGTCCATGCACGATATTCTTCGAGGCCGAAATATTTATTTTAATTTTTAATTTTAAGGGTTGTAATTAATTAAAAACGATTCTGACTAGTGTCAGACATATCATTCAGTACTTTTGACGTATTTTGATATTGGTAACTAGGGTTTACATTCTGAGAGAGATTCCAAAGTAGAACGAAGCCTAAACTCCATCTTTTCTAATTCTTTTTGGGATTTTCTATCATTGTGGATAACTGTTATTATTTTGCTGGATTTATATGAGGATTTGAACGTTAATATTGGAATATAATCAGTAATTGTGTTTGATCATTTCTATCCCTTCTCTTTCAATTGTTTGTTTATTATCCATGTTTAGCTTTAATCCCATAATGGCTTTTGGTTCAGTCATAAACTAAACTCCATTATGGAATTCTAACGGATTTTAATATGTAGTTTAATTGCATGCTTGATTGCTGGACTGTTTTACATATCATAAGGACTTTCTATCATGGTTGTTTTGCATGCATGAATGCTTGATCACCATTTGTTTTTGTACTTATATGGAATTGAAAATGAACATGTGAGTATGGATTGTAATCATGGTAGCATACGTATATGGGGCTGTTTTGCATGGCTTGTGTATTTCGTGAACCAGATAGACATATACTATTTCACTGTATGAGTTAAAATAAGGGCTTGAGCTTAAATTCAATATGGTTGCAATTTCACATAGATATATAGTGATTTTGGTTATATTGTTGAATACATGGTGTCTATCGCTTGTGGATACTGTGTGAGTAGGTTATAGTGCATTGAAAAATGCTATGACTATTTTAGTGATCTTGGCTACTTTTCTGTGATATGTAAACAATCTTGCATGATGGTAGTAATTAGATGAAGTATTAAATGAAGTTAGGATTCCATTATTTCCACATTTGATTTATTATATTCTTATTCTCATTTTAGTTATTATTTGCATTTAGAATAATTCATAATTATAATCTTTAGTTTGAGCATATAAAAATAGTGATTTATTTGATGAATAGTAGTTTAATTTAGACAACTTTCTCTGTGGGACGATACTCTACTTACTATGTATTACTTGTTAACACATGTATGCTTGCATGAGTTAGAGCTCTTTTGTTAGAACTGAAAAAGAGGCAACAGCTGGAACGTGTACAATTTCTTTGGCATATAATTGACAAGGATGGAATTTCGATGGATGCATAAAAAGTCGAAGCTGTGATAAATTGGGAACAACCAAGAACTCCATCAGAAGTGAGAAGTTTCTTGGGATTGGCAGGATATTATAGAAGGTTTATTCATGATTTTTCCAAGATTGTCACTCCGTTGACGAATTTGATGAGAAAATCTGTAAAATTTATTTGGACAGAGAAGTGTGAAGAAAGTTTTCAAGAACTGAAAAAGAAGTTAAGTGTGGCACCTGTGTTGTCGTTACCAGATAATACAGGAAATTTTGTGGTGTGTAGTGATGTGTCACCCAAAGGATTAGGTTGTTTCCTTATGCAGAACGATAAAGTCATTACGTATGCATCAAGGCAATTGAAAGACTATGAGAAAGGGTATCCGACTCATGATTTAGAGTTGGCGGCGGTTGTGTTTGCACAGAAGATATGGAGACATTATCTCTATGGAGAAAAATGTGAGATATATACAGACCATAAAAGTCTGAAATATATTTTCACACAAAAGGACCTGAACATGCGTCAAAGGAGATGGATGGAATTGATAAAAGATTATGATTACGAAATCTTTTATCATCCGGGCAAGGCTAATGTGGTTGCAAATGCCTTGAGTAGGAAAGGCCGAGAGAAGTTGATGTTGTTAACCGATAAGGAAGAGCTCATTACAGCGATGGCAAAGCTAGAGTTAGAAATCAAATTTGCAAAAGAATTCGATGAAAAATTGTATCAGATGGAAGCTAGACCAACCTTGGTGGACAAAGTGAAGAACGCTCAACTACAGGATGAAGAATGCAAGAAAATAAAGGAAAGTGTGGTCGAGGGTAAAGAAGTGAAGTACAAGGTTGATACGGAAGGAATGCTATGATTCGAGGGACGAATTTGGGTTTCGGCCGTAAAAGATATTAAAGAGGAAATCTTGGCAGAAGCTCATAGCTCAAGATACTCAATTCATTCAGGAAGTACGAAGATGTATCAAGATTTACATCGTCATTTCTGGTGGCCAAACATAAAAAGAGACGTTGCAGAATGCGTGGCAAAGTGCTTGACATGTCAGAAAGTGAAAGCTGAACATCAAAGACTAAGTGGATTACTTCAACCGTTTGAGATACCAGAATGGAAATGGAAACATATCATAATGGATTTCGTGGTAGGTCTTCCAACGACCCAAAAAGGATACGATACGATATGGGTGATAGTGATCAGCTGGTGAAACTATACGTTAAAGAGATCGTCTCAAGACATGGAGTTCCAATATCAATAGTGTCAGATCGAGACCCAAGGTTCACATCAAATTTCTAGAAGAAACTTCAAGAATTCATGGGAACGCAATTGAAGATGAGTACGACATATCATTCGCAAACTGATGGGCAAAGCGAACGAACAATCCAGACGCTAGAAGATATGCTTAGGGCATGCATCATGGATTTCAAAGGAAACTGGGATGATCATCTATCGTTGGTGGAATTTGCATGCAACAACAGTTACCACACAAGCATTGGTATGCCGCCATACGAGGCATTATATGGCAGGAAGTGCAGAACTCCACTATGCTGGGATGAAGTTGGTGAACGTCAACTGCCAGGACCAGAACTGGTATAACAGACCACTGAAGTTATAAAACTCATAAGAGCTGGTAGCTGCTCCAGATCGACAAAAAAGTATGCTGATCAACACAGGTAGAGTCGTGAATTTGAAGCAGAAAAATTCATTTTTCTGAAAGTTTCTCCTTGTAAGGGGAAAATTCGTTTTCGCAAGAAAGGAAAGCTCAGCCCAAGGTTTATTGGACCTTTCGAGATATTACGAAGAGTGGGAGAGGTGGCTTACGAAGTAGCTTTACCTCCAGAATTAGAGCATGTGCACAATGTTTTTCGTGTGTCGGTGTTGCGACCATATAAACACGATTACAAATATGTGATCGAGTATGAACCATTGCAGTTCAGAAAAGATTTGTCTTATGAAGAGATTCCTATCCAGATAGTCGACAGGAAAGAACAAGTGCTCAAGAATAAAGTGATACCTTCTGTGAAGGTGATATGGAGGAACCACAATGTCGAAGAGGCTACGTGAGAACTCGAAACTGAAATGATGAAGAATTATCCTGAGTTATTTGTTTAGTCTGTGTCTTCGATTCTGGGGAAAGAATCTTTGTAAGTAGGGAAGAATGTGAAGATTTGATTGTTTGAATGGTGATTCTAGGGACAGAATCCTTGTAAACAGGGAAGGATGTAACAATCCAGAATTTCAAATTGTAATTTTAAATATTTATTAAATATAAATATTTATTTGATGTGTTTATTGTTGAAATTGATGAAATAAATATTTTATTGATGTGATGGTTGTTAGTAAATATTTATGAATCTAAATTTATTAGATAATATTCTAAATTAAATTAATTTATAATTTAGAGAGTTGTAATATAACATGAGATGTTATATTGTTGTTTTGATTTAATAATTTAGATGGTATATTAAATTATTAAATAAAATTATAATGAAAATTATAATTTTGTGATATTTGCTAAAATGGTATATTTAATTAAAATATGGTATGTGATTAATTTAATTGGTTAATGTTGGATATGAAAATCTAAATAAATAAGATGTAATTATAAATTATAAACTAAATTGTTTATTAAAATAAATATAATGAGTTTAATTTAGTTTTGCCAAACAAGGCTTAAATATATTAATTCTTTAAAATTTAAAGGGTTTTGCCAAACAAAGCCTTATGGCTTTTGAAATTTTTAATTTTTGAATTTTAATTATTATAAATAAAATAAAATAAAATAAATTAAAATAATAAATATAATATATTAATAATATATCGTGCTATATAAGCGATATTACAATTAGTATGCGTATTAAGAATTAGCAGTTTTGTTCTTACGATTGGCCATATCAGTTTTTCTTTACGCATACTTGGCTAAGTCTGAGAGTTCAGAGAATTGAGAGTTGAGAGAAATTGAGAGAAAGCCTAAGGATTACCAAGTAGTTTTAGTGGTTTAGCAAGAATTATCTTAGCAAATTGAAGGTATGTTCCATAATCTCTATATTATAAACATGTATATGTGTTTGATGGTAAAATTCTATATAATCTGTGAATTCAAATTGTTGAATTGTTGAGATAAATAACTGATAATTGTGAGTATATGTGTTTATGATGATTAGAGTTTATGTTTAAGCAAGAATTTGTATGCTAATTTCGTTCTAACAGTAAAATTTTTGACAGTATATGTATTTTTCATATGGTTCATGAAAAGTACCAATTTTAGTGGTCAAATTGTATGTGAAATGGTAAATTGAGGCTTGATTATGCTAGTTCATTAAGAAACGAAGATAACGTAATTTGAATGAAGAAATTTGGCCAAGTATAGAGATTATAGTGTTGATTTTTGTCTGAGGAATTAAAAAATTTGAGTTTTTATATGAGAATGAGAAATTTGAGAAATTAAAGTAGTATAATTGTTATTAACTTATTCTATATTAATATATATGTGAGGAAACATGTTGTAATGATTTTATATCAATTGTACGTGTTAATATTACTATTTAGTGGATGAAATTTGTGTTTGTTGGGCTAAAATTAAACATCTTGTTCATCATTGTAGTCTACGCCTGTCTCAAGATTTGCCATCGGTAAGGCTTCTATGGCAAGGCAAAAAAAAAAGCAATGGCTTGTTGTCTTGGGTCCCGAGCTTAATGTATGGGCTTGCAATTGCGCCATACTACATCTTGAGATCTTGAGGTATCTTGCTGCTGCTGCAGACTTTGATATACCACTATACATTGGACTAATGATGTGTTAGCATGTCAAACACGTATTAACAAGGTTAAAACAGAGTTGTGTTATGTGGTTAGTAAATTCAAAGTTCCAAATGATTAGTAGACTATGAAAATGACATGTTGTGATTTATTAAGCATGGTGAATAGTAAACAGGTGTTGTGAGGGTGAAAACACTTGGAATTTCTGATAATTGTATGGTAGCATAAGACTTGTGCTAAAATGACAAGGTTAGCTAGAAATGCATGTTATATTGAAAAGTGAATGTTAGCATATCTAATAGGTATTGTGGTTCTAAACCTATGTGTAGGTGAACGTGAGTGTAATATTATAGCTTACGCTCGAGGCAAGTTTCTAAACTCATCTTTTTACATTGAGCAAGTTTTCTAACTCTACATTTACGTTGAGCAAGTTTTTTACTTTAAATTTTCATTAATTGAATTCTTGTATTTCGAATCATTATTTGAACAAGCTAAATATGACTTAAGCTATATTCGAACAAGTTTTGAATTCCAATATTTATTGATTTATTCTAACTTGTTTATTGTTAGGCAAGTTTCTTTATTGTCCTTCATGTACTATGAATGCAATTTTCTTGAATTCTAATTTCTAATGTTGAATTATCTTAGTTCATTTACTTGACACACGCTATCCTCATAATGAGCAAGCTTTATTTTCATCTTGCTATTACTTAATGTATATTCAATAACTCATAGTCCTAGCTTAATTTTATTCAAGCAAGGTTTATTGTCATTCAATACTTATGCTTTGTAGTTGTTTAAGCATGAGTTCAAGATATAGTTAGTTAAACTTACTTATTCATTGTTCCATATTATGTTATTATTGATCAATGTTGTTGTGTTATCAAACACTATTGATTCAACTAGTCCTCTAGTTGATGTTCATTAAACTTCAAATTTCCCTGAAAGCTTATCAAACCAAACTTTCTTTGAGTGCGGACTTGTACTCTAAATCTTTGAGATGAACAACCCTATTATTATTAGGGGATAATTTACGCTTAGCGTTGAAATGTTTGTGCATAATACATTGTATGAAGGGTTGATCCCCCTAAGTACGAGGAGTCCTTATAGTCTTATGACTGTTAAAGTTGAAGTTGAAAGATTACTTGCAATTGTGGACATAGTTCATGGTCTTATGACCCTCAATTATATATATTCCATATTTTGGATTCTAGTTTCTGATTATCATTGTTAGAGTACTATTCAGTTTTGATGAGCCTATTCGTTGGCAGTTATTATTATTATTCTCATGTTGATTCATTGTTATATCCAGTGAGAAATTGTTTTGCTCACTCTTGCATAAATATTATTATTGTAGCTAAAGTTGAGAAGGTAGATGAGCCTTCAACTAGCAAAGGAAAGGGAAAAATGTACAAGTGATGCAAACTTGTAATTTTATTTTATTGTAATAATGGTAGACTTTTATATAATGATGTGATGTAATAATTTATTTCCGCACTTGTATGATGTTTTAAGGTTAGACAACCTGGGATGTTTTTGGATCTAATGATGTAACCCTATTTAAAGGGAGGATTTATGGCTTAAATATTATTCTATTTGGGTAGATAGTTTGAATGTATGGATAGTGAACACCAAATCTTGTGGGAATGAAGTACCTAGATTTGGGGGTGTCACATCTACTCCATACATAGATTAAATTAAGTATTTGGAAGCTCAAATCCATGGATTAATGAATGTGATATTAACTCCCAAAGATCACCTTTGGAAATAATAAATGATAATAAATACATGTGGAAAGCTAATTCCCACATCGGTTAAGAACTAAACAATTAATAGGTTTATATACATTAATTTTTCTCTTGGGTTTGGGCCCCAAGGGGCACCCCACTTTTGTGGAAGAGAGAAGACCTAGCCAAGGCTTGGTTCGTTACTATGGCTACCAATTTTGTTACTATAATCGGTTCTTCTTCTTCTACACCTGTGATACCAAATGTTCCTGTGAACCATGGTGAAAAACTAAAAAAATTTCAATGGAACAGAATTCAAAATGTGGCAATAAAAGATGTTGTTTTATCTTACTACTCTGAATTTGGCAAGGTTTCTTCATGAAGATCCCCCTGTGCTCAAAGAAGATGAAACAGACAGGCAAGTTGTTGCCGCAATTGATGCATGGAAACATGTTAACTTTTTATGTCAAAATTATATCCTTAATGGATTGGACAACACATTATACAATGTATATAGTTCTCTCAAAATTGCAAGAGAATTATGGGATTCCTTGGATAAGAAATATAAAACTAAAGATGATGGCAAGAAGAAGTTTGTAGTTGGCAGATTTTTGGACTACCAGATGGTGGATTCCAAGGCTGTCATCAACCAAGTCCAAGAATTACAAGTTATCCTGCAAGAAATACATGCAGAATGTATGTCTTTAAGTGAATCTTTCCAAGTTAGTGCAATTATTGAAAAATTACCACTAATGTGGAAAGAATTTAAGAATTATCTCAATCATAAATGCAAAGAGATGAAACTTGAAGACTTAATCGTAAGATTAAGAATAGAATAGGACAACCATGCCTTAAAAAATAAAACAGGAAGGACATTTGTAGAATATAAAGCCAACGTGGTGGAACAAGGTCAAAAGTCTAAAAAGAGGAAGTACTCCAGCAATGGGCCTCAACAAGGAACAAAAAAGAAGTTCCAAGGAAAATGCTACATCTATGACAAGCCCCGACATAGGGCAAAGGATTGTTATAAATGCAAAGACTAAAACAAGAAGTCCGCATAAGCCAATGTAACGAAAGTGGATGGTCTTCTTCAAGATGTTTCTGAAATGAACCTTTCAGTGGTTGTTTAGAAGTGAACATGGTTGAGAATCCAAGGGAATGGTGGGTAGATACTGGAGCAACCCACCATGTGTGTTATGACAGGAAGATGTTCTCCACATATCAAGAAATTGAGAATGGAGAAAAATTGTACATGGAGAATTCTTTCTCATCCAAAATTGCTAGACAAGGAAAAGTGGTTCTGAAGATGACTTCTGGAAAGGAAATCACCCTCAACAACGTGTTCCATGTGCCTGATATGAGAAAGAATTTAGTGTCAGAATCCCTTCTTAGTCAAAATATATATAAATTGGTTTTTGTATCAGATAAATTCGTCATAACTAAAAATGGGATGTATGAGGGGAAGGAATATATAAGCAATGGGCTCTTCAAGATGAATGTAATGACTGTTATACCTTCTAATATTAATAAAATTACATCTTCTGCTTAAATGATTGAGTTTTCTAATTTTTGACATGGTAGATTAGGACATGTTAATTATAATACTATACGTAGTTTAATTAATGGAATGTTTGCCAAAATGTGATATTAACTCCAATCATAAATGTGAAGTTTGCGTTGAGGCAAAACTTAAAAAATCTTCTTTTAAATCAATTAAAAGAAGTACAGAACCTCTTGAATTAATACATACTGATATTTGTGATTTAAAGTATATACAAACAAGAGGAGGTAAGAAGTATTTTATTACTTTTATAAATGAATGTACAAGATATTGTTATGTTTACTTATTGAGAAGTAAAGATAAGGCTTTGGAAATGTTTATCCATTACAAAAATGAGGTTGAGAACCAACTTGATAAAAGGATCAAGATAGTTAGAAGTGATAGAGGTGGGAATATGAATTTTCTTTTGTTGAAATTTGTTCACAATATGGTATAATACACAAAACAACTGCACCTTATTCACCATAACAAAATGGTGTTGCAAAAAGAAAGAATAGAACTTTGAAAGAGATGATGAATGCATTATTATTGAGTTATGGGCTATCTCAAAATTTGTGGGGAGAAGCAATTATTTTAGCAAATTATATTTGTTGGGAGATTAAATAGTTAAATTAGATGTTGAAAGTAAATATCCTTGACTATATGTAAAGTCCTTAAATGAATGCATGTATAAGGACTTAGTGAAAGATCAAAGCTGTTAGGTTGATCTATATCATGAGATGTAATAGTTAGGTTTCAACTGAATCATAGCCTATCAAGTTGTTCAAGAGATTGCAGAAGCGAAGGCAGAATCGTAGAGCATCGAGGATCGTAGTGTATCTACTTTGAAGGGCCTCTCCTGAAATCGTGGAGTGGTCCAAACGTTTGTCGAGCCAACTCAGAGATTGTAGTATGCTCTCGTAAACGTAGAGTCTGCAAGAAAATTAAGCAAGTAAAGATCATAGTGTGCCAGTCCTTAAGAGAAATCGTAGTGTCTTCGTTTGCTAGTATCAGATCATGTACCAAGGTGGCAAGACACCACGATTAAAATCGTAGAGCATCATCTTTTTGTGTCACAAGCATCGAGCTTTGTCCATTTGTTTAAGAATAAATCCCGACAAATATGGAACAGATTATAAACGTTGAAGTCCTCGGGAGTCCCAATGACACAACAGTCATCCTTAGTATGTAATAAAGAAGCGTATTGAAGAAGCTAAGGAAAGTACTATGGGTCAGCAGAAAACACCTTTTCAGGTGTTAGGTGAGATAACAGTCTGCTGTGTTAGTGGGCCAGTCTGCTAATCAAAAACTATGCAAAAAGTCTCCATCAAAACTCAGAAATATCAAATACATTTAATGCTTCAACGGATATATTTCAAAGACATCATATATACAAAGCTTCATCAGATGAACAAAGAGAGGTGGAAAAAATAGGCAAGCACTGAACAAAAAGCTAAAGAACACTCAACGCTCAACTCTACGATCTGAAAAAGAGAAAGTTTGCTCAGCTACTTAGTTCTTTCGAACAAGAGCTTAACGACAACTGAGTAGCACCATTCAAGAACTCATCAACTACTATCAAGTGAAGTAAGAAGTTCCAAGTCAGAAGGACTTGAAGAGTTCTAAGTGAACTGTGAAGAACCAAGTCTGCTGGAATTGAAGAGTTCAAAAGTGAACTGAGAAGTGCCAAGACTGTTGGTCTAGAAGGAATATGTGAGATTCAAAAAGTGTAAAGATATCCTTAGTGGATTTCCTACTCGAGGAGTAGAAGAGTGGACTAGGAGCTTTAAGTGCTCTGAACCCCTTAAAATTGTCGTGTCTCTTACACTTTTGCTATAACTGTTGTAACTGTTATAACTGCTATAACTGCCTCACTCTCATTAACTCACTATATCTTAAAGGAAGAACAAATAAATCTTAATTCCGATGTGTTTGAACCATTATCAAAACAAACAAAGCATTTTAAAGAAGAATTTAAAATATCTATTCAACCCTCCTTCTAGATAACTATTGTGCCTCTAGGAACTAACAATTGGTATCAGAGAAGGTACTATTAAATAGCCTACAAAGCTTAATTAGATCCAATGGCACATCTGATAAGCAAAACAAAGACTGGAGGAGGCAGCAAGCCACCTATGTGCAACAAAGATAAATTCGCCAACTGGAAAGTTCGTATGCAAGCCTACACTGACTCAATAGATGAAGATCTATTTAAAACTGTTCAAAATGGGCCCTACATTTCTACCAAGCTTTCTCCTACTGTAGACGACCCAAACAGAATCCAGATCAAGGTCAAAGAAGAATAGAATGACAATGAAAAGAAAGCTGTCCAACTTGACAAAAAGGCCAAGAACATCTTGTTTCAATCGTTAGAAGATGGTCTGTTTGAAAATGTTGTAAACAGCAAAACATCAAAGGAAGTGTGGGAAGCATTACTCATCATGCATGAAGGAACAGAAGAAGTCAGAGAAAATAAGCAATCTCTCCTGACTCGGTAATATGAAATGTTTGCACACATTCAAGGAGAAAATATCACTTCCACCTATAAAAGATTCAATGTACTACTTAACTCTCTCCGAGCCTATGGAAAGATCTATCCAAATAAAGATCTAATCATAAAGTTCATGAGAGCTTTACCCAACAAGTGGGATGCCAAAACCACTGCCATCAGATAATCAAAGAATCTCCATAAAATAATTGTTCAACAGTTATATGGCAACCTTCTCACATATGAACTGGAGCTCACTCAACGAGCAGAAACTCTATCTGAAGGAAGAAAGAAAGACTAAGGAGTTGCTCTAAAAGCAACAGACAACACTTCCAAAGCTAATACTGAGAATGACTCTGACTATAATGAAGATGATGATGAGGACTTTGCAATGTTGGTAAAAAGACTCAGAAGGTTCATGCGTCAAGGAAAAAGATGCAAACCTAAGAAGTTCAACAACTAAAACAGCCAAGAACAAATAAATGACTTATGCTACAACTGCAAAAAGCCTAGCCATTGCATTGCAAACTGCAGCAAACCTCTTAGAGAAGAACTGAAGAAGAAATCAAATTCAAAGAAGGAATTCAAAGGCAACAAAAGGCCTCAGAAGAAAGACAAAGGTCTTGTAGCAGGAGGATCGTGGAGTGACTTAGACAACGATTCAACTCCCAAATCTGGAGATAATGAAGATCCTCAAATGGAAAATCTTTGTCTAATGGCCAAGCATGATAAGGATAAAAAGAACTCCAACATTCATGAAGTAAGTATAGATGAGGTATTTGACTTTAACTCTCCTGATGTAGACATTGATGATTTAAGAATTGCCTTTGCGTGGCATAACATCCGATCGAATTCCATACATGAAATGGTTCAGAGTTACATCCAAAGATTATTTACTTTTTAAAAGGAGAAAGAGAAAGTTAGGAAGAAGCTGAAACAACCCTTAAGTAATCGACTCTCTCTCCAAGCTTGAAGTTTGAAAATAAGCTCTTAAAACAGACCAATGAGTTTAATGCTCAAAGAGAGTCAAGTCTAACCTCTAAAATTGAGGAACTAGAAAGGACAATCTCTACATGGAATAAATCCTCTTCATCCATGGACTCCCTGATCTCTAGTTAGAGAAGTGCATCTGACAGAATAGGTTTAGGCTTTGGGGAATCCACCTCAGAGCCATATGTGGAAAAGATAAAGGAAACTAGCCCTAGTAATGCTCCAATTTTTAGTTGAAGAATTATATTTATGAAATTCTCACAGAAGGAAGAACCAGTCCAACCCTCCTCGTCAGATCCAACCTATGGTCCAAGGAATAAAGGATCTTACGCTGGCCTAGGTTTCAGAAGAAAGAAGAATAACTCAGTCTCTACTCTCCAACCTCGAAGGGTCATAAAGTGGAGTAAAATCGACTCCATGAACCAACTGGGAAAGAATAGTAGAGTTAAGCCCCACTCTTCACAAATCAGTAAACACAATGACACATGGAAAAAGGAAGGAAGGATTGCTAAAAACCCACATAAGTCCAAATGGAGGAAGAATTTACACACACACACAAACATGCATTGTATTAGATGTTTTGTATGTAATAAGACTGGTCACAAGGCTGCAATATGATACCATAATCCTATGTATATGAAACCCATAATTAAGCAAATTTGGGTTCCCAAGGGTACTAACAAAGTAGGACCCATGCAATTATGGGTACCAAAATGAGAGTTTTATCTTACCACATGAACCAAGCTCCATGATCACAACCTGGTACCTGAACAGTGGATGATCAAGGCACATGACAGGGAACAAAGCCCTTCTGTTTAACTACATAGAGAAGGAGGGTCCTTCAGTCATCTTTGGAGACAATGGCTCTGGCAAGACAAGAGGATATGGCTCAGCTGGGAATGGTGCAGTGTCCTTCAATAAAGTAGCCTATGTGGAAGTACTACAACACAATCTTCTGAGCATAAGCCAACTCTACGACAAGGATCATCAAGTCACATTCCTCAACAATCAATGTCAAGTCAGAGATCTAAAAACATCTGCTATAAAGCTGACCGAAATAAGAAAAAGAAATGTCTACACCGTAAATCTTGGTCAACTAAGCTCGGATGAGACGATATGCTTTCTGGCTAAAGCATCTGAAGAAATGAGTTGGCTATGGCATAGAAGACTGTCTCATCTCAACTTCAAAAACATGTCTAAACTGGCTTCAAAAGATCTAGTTGCAGGCTTACCCAAGTTCAGCTTCGTCAAAGAAAGGCCTTGCAATGCCTGTTAGCTTGGAAAGCAGACTAGAAGCTCATTTAAGAGAAAAACTATCAACTCAATTGACAAACCTCTGCAGCTACTTAACATGGACCTATTTGGGCCAATTCCAACAACGAGCCTTGGAGGGAAGAGATACTCACTGGTTGTAGTGGATGACTACACCAGATTCACATGGGTGTTCTTTTTAAACTCAAAAGATGAAACTAGCTCCCAACTAATCAAAATGTTCAGACTAGTGATGAACAAGAGAGAGGAGAAAATCAAGGCTATAAGAAGTGATCATAGTAGAGAATTCGACTTCTTTGGGATGGAACAGTTCTGCACAGACAATGGCATTTGTCACAACTTCTCAGCTCCACGAACCCCTCAGCAAAATGGAGTAGCTGAGAGAAAGAACATAACATTGATAGAAGCTGGAAGAACTCTCGTAGTAGCGCCCATACTGCTGAATACTTACTTCAAGCGTAAGTCGCCAACACCGCATGCTACACTCAGAACAGATATCTTGTACACTCTACGTTAAAGAAGACTCCCTACGAACTGTGGAGAGGAAGAAACCCAAGTGTCATCTACTTTCATGTGTTTGGTTGTGCATGCTATATACTCAACAATGGTAAACAGTATCTGAAAAAGTTCCAACCCAAGTCTGATGAAGGAATCTTTCTCGGATATGCCACAGACTGTAATGATCGAGAAATTTGTAATCTGATTTAAATATTTATTGAATTAAATAAATATTTTTATTAATTTATTTATTGTGGTTAAATAAATAATTGATGAATTATGGTGAATTAATTTAGTAAATAAATTGATTAATGTTAATTAAATTGTGTATTGATAATTTTATCTGAAGGATTTAATTTAAGAAAATAATTAAATTAAATCAATTGTTTAATATGTAAGAAAATAATTAAATTAAATGAATTGTTTAATTTAATAGAAATAAATAAATTAAATAAAGTGATGTGTCTAATTTATTAATTATAAGGATAATGATAATAAGAATTTTATTATTATTATAAGTTATTTGAATTAGCTAATCTAAGGTTATTTAAATTAACTAAATTAAGGTGTGACATGAAAACTATATAATAGAAATAATATAATAATAATCTAGTTTGGGAGTTTTTGGTCAGCCAAACAAGGCCTTGTGGCCTTTGGCTTATTCAACTGACGCAGACTTTTTATTTTTCTAATGTAAGGAACGTGGGAGAAGCCAGTTATATGGCATACACGTCTTATTTTTTCTTAGGCTTGTTAGCATAGAAAAGCAGAGGAAGAGAGAATTGCAGGGGAGATTGAGAGTGAGAGCTTGAGAGATTGTTCTGAGATTTCAAGAGGAAGGAGAGGATTGCTAAACCTTCTTGACATCTTTTGCTAGCCAATAATCAAAGATTAAGGTATAACTAATTCTAATTTTCAGTCCTGTGATTTTCTATTCTCTGGAAATTGGTTTTTGTGGATTTGTTGTTCAAGCGTTGTGTAAATGGTGTGTATTATGTTGTAAAATCTATTAATTATCATGTATGAGGGTTGTTGAGTATCAAATTCATGAAAATTAAATTGTAAGAAGAAAATAAAATAGCAGTGTTTATGTTCATATGTTATGGCCTTAGAAAGTACCAATTTTAGTGGGCAAATAGTAGGTGAAACGGTAAATTGACGCTTGTATATGGTAGTTCATTGAAATACGAACATAACGTAATTTGAATGGAATGATTTGGTCAAGTAACGAGTTCACAGTGATGATTTTTGGACAAACTATCAAAAATGGAAGTTTTATATGAAAAACATGAAAATTGAGAAATTAAAATAGTTCTAGTTGTTGTTAAATTGTGCTAAGTTGTTGAATATATTTGCAATCATGTTGTGATAGTTGTATAATTATTTTACATATTGTTATTGTGACGCCCCCAAAATAGGTCCATTCCATCCAACCCATTCTGAGTCGCCAAATACATGGTACAAAAATAACTACAACTTTATTATTACAACATATAAACTGTGAGTTTAAATACAGATATTGCCATCTAGACAATATCCACACGCAAATAAATCCCCATCATAATTATTGATACATTATTTTACAAAAATGGTGAGGACTACTAAACAACTCTCTCTAGAACCTTCATTCCATACCCCGACTAGTACTCGCTATATTCTCGCCTCCTGAGAAGAAAAATGGAACAAAAAGGAAAAGGGTGAGCTCAACTAGCCTAGTAAAGAATATTATGTAAGACCCCAACTTATTATTAATGAAATTTAATTTTCTCTATTTATTATTTTGAAATAGTAAGGGTTGATTTGATTAATGTGGATAGTTAGGGGTAAAATACGCAAATATTTCAAAATAAGCAAGTGGTTATAAAATATTCATTGTTGTCGGAGAATATATTCATCTCGTCGGGGAATATTCGCAATGCAATGCTTGACTTGTGTGGGCCCCATAACGGAAAGCGATTGGATGAAGAAAACAACAAATATAAGTTGTTTAAAAATAACGGCGTAGTTATTCTAATTAACCTTTGTTGGAATACCCGTTGGTTAAAACACATGAATACGCGTTGTAGACAATGGCACATCGTATTGCACCAATTATTGAAGGCACTACTCAATAATGGTTACGATGAATTCTTATTCGATATTTTATTGAGTTAATAATTGCTGCGTTGATATTTTATATTCTTTGTTGTTTCAATAATTGTCATTTACGGTATTTTTCATTATCGAAGCAATAATTCATATTATCTGAATAATATTATTAGATAACATTATTGGCAATGTCTAGAAAGTTACATCTAAGGAGAGGTTTGGTCACCTAATTAATTGCGGCGCAAGAAGAAGAAATTCTTATTGGAAAGCCCTCTATCCAGGAAGCGCACGGTTGTCAATAATATGATTACGTAATATTATTTATGAATAATTAATTATTGATTTATATGATGAGGAAAATATTGATTTTATGAGGATATAGATGGAGAAAATTTTTAATGTGACAATTGTTGAAAATTAATATTTTATCTTTTTCTGATAAAATAATTCATTTAAATATATTATTTTAATAATATATTAACGATGATATAATGAATGTGGGATATATGAGTATATGAAGAGGAAGAGTATTTTTGTGGCATTAAATGTTTAACACATGTTTTGTGTGTTGGTGGACACAATTATTGACCGAAATTTGATTATAGCCTGTAAAATAGCCCGTTTGTGGATTTCTGTCAATTTCTGTTTGGAATTCGGAAAAACTTTCTTCTGCAAAGTTGTAGAGAATTGAATTTCCTATAAAAACTCGCGAGATTTGAATTTTCTGATAAAAGGGCTATTTATTATGAATTATTGAAGTTCCGAAGTTTGAAATAATTAATTTTTGGGAGTTTTAGTTAATTATTTTGAGAAAATGTTTTTTGCAACTAAGTTGGCCTCACATGTGATTCAAATGGGCTGAGATCAGTTGTCTCTAAGGTGGGCTAAAGAAAATGTGAAAAATATATTAATATTATATTCAATTTTCTACTTTGGTGTTCTAAGCAATTTCTATAAATAGGGTGCTTAGGTTAGAATTGAAAATCACAATGTAAACTGAAGTTTTCTCTATTTTCTCTCGATATATTGAGCGTATTCTTGTGAGTATACTTTGAGTATTGTTAGAGGCGGTGCAAGTTCCTTCAAAGACTTATACCCGGTATTCCAAATTTAGAAGTACTAATCTTTCGAGGTAAGGGATGTTATTTTCTTCTCAAATGATATTATTTCTTCAATATCATTATCTTTGAAATATTGGTTGGAACTTTTATCAAATTTGAAACTTTTTCATGTATGGGGTTACTATTCATGAGTTACTATTCACGAGTTACTATTCATGAGTTACTATTCACGAGTTACTATTCACGAGTACTATTCATGAAGCGTGAAGATGTTTTTGGGAAATTTCTATCTTTTGGTGTTTGAGTTACTATTCACGATACTCGGCACTATTCACGATATTGACACTATTCATTAGAAAAATAAAATTTCTTCTTTTTGTCCAAAATATCTATTCGGATACTAGCTTTGATTGTATCCATGTTTTGATCATTCTTGAATTTTACACCACTATGATTATTTTTGAGGTATTTTGAACATGGATAAAACAAAGTACGAATCCTTAATCCTTAATCCTTGTCATTTTTTTTCACTGGATTCGTTTCTTTAAAAATATTTTTCATCATCCTCAGTCTTAAATGATGATATTATTGAATATCTTTGGCCTGGTAGTGCAAAGAGGAATGATTTCTAAAGAATATCTTTGGCTCGTAGTGCAAAGATGAACAGGTGTTTAGATGAACATGATTAATGATGAATATCTTTGGCCTGTAGTGCAAAGATGAATATTTGATTCTAGATGTATATTGATTGATGTTACGAGGGATAAAAGATGAGGCGATGAACTTTTAAATTCATACATAGAAGATAGTAGTTTGCATTCTCTACTTAACTCTTCTAATGAATTATTATTTCATTGCGAATATTGATTTAAAATTTGTTGTCTATTGTATTCTATTAGATTTTTCCTGTTGAAGACTAACGGTAATTTGTTGTATATTATCTTAGTCATAATATTCTTTCTTGGGCTAGTTGAGCTCACCCTTTTCCTTTTGTTCCATTTTTCTTCTCGGGAGGCGAGAATATAGCGAGTATGTAGCCTGGGTATGGAATGAAGGTTTTAGAAAGGATTGTTTAGTAGTCCTCACCATTTTTGTAAAATAATGTATCAATAAATGTGATGAGGATTTATTTGAGTATAGATATTGTCTAGAAGATAATATTTGTATTCAAACTCACAGTTTTACTGTTGTAATAATAAAGTTGTAGTTGTTTCTGTACCATGTATTGACAACTCAGAATAGGTGATGTATACCTATTTTGGGGGCGTCACATATTATGACTAAGATAATATACAACAAATTATCATTAGTCTTCAACAGGGAAAAAAAACTAATAGAATACAATAGACAACAAGTTTTTAAACCAATATTCGCAGCGGAAATAATAATTCATTAAAAGAGTTAAGTAGAGAATGCAACTACTATCTTCTATGTATGAATTTAAAAGTTCGTCGTCTATCTTTTATCCCTGTAACATCAATCAACATACATCTGGAATCAAATATTCATCTTTGCACTACAGGCCAAAGATATTCATCAGTTGGTCATGTTCATCTAAACACATGTTCATCTTTGCACTACAGGCCAAAGATATTCTTCAGAAATCATTCATCTTTGCACCACAGCCAAAGATATTCCATAATATCATCATTTAAGATCAAGATGATGAAAATATATTTTAAAGAAACGAATCCAAAGTGAAACAAAATGACAAGGATTAAGGATTAAGGATTAGACTTTGTTTTATCCACGCCCAAAAATACCTCAAAAAATAATCATAGTGGTGTAAAATTCAAGAATGATCAAAACATGGATCAATCAAGCTAGTCTCCAAAATAGATATTTTGGACGAAGAGAAATTTTTTCATTTTTCAATGAATAGTGCCGTATTCGTGAATAGTGTCAGATACGTGAATAAGGCCAGTATACGTGAATAGTAACTCGACACCAAAAGATAGAAATTCCACAAAAACCTCTTCACGCTTCACTGAATAGTACTTCGTGAATAAGAACTCGTGAATAGTAACTCATGAATAGTAACTCGTATATAGTAACTCATGAATAGTAACCCCGACATGAAAAAGTTCCAAATTTGATAAAAGTTCCAACTAATATTTCAAAGATAATGATATTGAAGAAATAATATCATTTGAGAAGAAAATAACATCCCTTACCTCGAAAAGACAAGACTTTAGTTGAAACAGGATATAGGCTATGACTTGAACTTGCACCGATATAGCAATACTCAAAGTATACTCAAAATACTCACAAGAATACGCCGATAATATAGAGAGAGAAAACTTCAGCTTAGTGTGATTTTCAATTCTAACCTAAGACCAGTATTTATAGAAAATGCTTAGAACACCAAAGCGTAAAATTTAATATAATATTAATATATATTTTCCAAAACCTCATACGCACACTTGCCAACTGAATTCAGCTCCTACACATGTTAAATGAGGCCACCTAAACATTCCAAAAACGTTTTTGTTAATTAAAACTTCCAAAAATCAATTATTTCGGAACTTTGGAACTTCAATAATTCATAATAAATAGCTCTTTTATCAGAAAAATTCGAAACTCGCGACTTTCCATAGGAAATTCCATTATCTACAACTTTGCAGAATGAAGTTTTTCTAAATTCCAAACAGAAATTAACCGAAATCCACAAACGGGCGATTTTACAGGCTATAATCAAATTTTGGTCAATAATTGTGTCCACCAACACACAAAATATGTGTTAAACATTTAATGCCACAAAAATACTCTTCCTCCTCATATCTCACATTCATTATAAAAATATCACCGTTAAATATTACTAAAATAATATATTTAAATGAATTATTTTATCAAAAAAAAATAAAATATTAATTTTCAACAATTGTCACATTAAAATTTTCTCCATCTATATCCACATAAAATCAATATTTTCCTCATCATATAAATCAATAATTAATTATTCGTAAATAATATTACGTAATCACATCTTGTGCAACCGTGTAGCCTTCTAGAAAAGGGGCTTTCAATAAGGATCTCTCTCTTCTTTGCGCCGCAATTAGGTGACCAAACCTCTCCTTAGATGTAACTTTCTAGACATTGCCAATAATGTTTTCTAATAATATTATTCAGATAATATGAATTATGCTCCGATAATAGAAAATCTTGTGTAATGACAATTTATTGAAACAACAAGTAATATAATATATCAATGCAAAGCAATTATTGAATCAATAAAATAAAATATTGAACAATAATTATCGTAATAATTATTGAGTAGTGCCTTCTTCACGTAAGAATCAATAATTGGTGCAATACCGTGCTTCTTGTTCAACAATGCGTATTAGTGTGTTTTAACCACCGGGTATTCCAATAAGATAATCTGAATAACTACGTACTGTTATTTATAAACAACTTATATTTGTCATTTTCTTCATCCAATCGCTTTCAAGTTATGGGGCCCACAAAAGATCGCTATTGGTCAGCATTTAATATTCCCCGACAAAGATTTAATATTCCACGACCAAAATGAATATTCCCAACAATAATCAATATTTTATAACCACTTGCTTATTCGAAATATTTGTGCATTTTACCCATAACTAACCACATTAATCAAATCAACCCTTACTATTTCAAAATAATAAATAGAGGAAATTCCATTTTATTAAAAAAAATTCGGGGTCTTACAACCTCCCCTCCTTATGAAATTTCATCCTCGAAATTGACGTATGTACCTGGTGTTTCGAAAAGATGAGAATACCTCGCTTTAATTTCCGTTTCCAACTCCCAGGTCATTTCCTCAATAGCATGGTTTCTCCACAAAACTTTAACTTGTGGTATAACCTCGGTACATAGGACATGTTCTTTCCTATCCAAGATCTTGACAGGTACCTCCTCGTACGTTAGGTCTTCGGCTATCTCGTCCGGTTCTAACTCAATGACGTAGTTTAGGTCGTCCACATATTTACGTAACATCGATACGTGAAAAATGTTATAAACACGCGTCATACTTGGCGGTAAAACGAGTTTATAGACCACAGTTCCTATTCGATCGAGAATTTCAAATGGATTAATAAATCGAAGGTTTGAGCTTTCCTCACCTCACCGATTCTTGCTTTTGAAATAACAACTTCTTGCACCTCCTTCTTCAAATTCATCAGCTCCGGTGTGTAGCTTGAACAACTTTAACTTTATCGATTAAAGTCGATTATACTCGTATATCATCACGTGGGTACCTAGAGTTTTCATCTCCATCTCTATTATTTGTAAATTATACTGAAATGAGTCTTTGACAATATCGTACTTCCAGATTTGTATACGATCTTCTACTCAACACGCCGCCTACCACGTTCACTTTTCCAGGATGGCATGGTCGTAACATGTCTTTGAAATGGGTCTCCTCTTGAGTTCTTCAAGCTCTTCCCACATTCCTTGCTCCATTCGAATTTTGTATCTCTACTGAGTCGGGTTGCGTTAATGGAATAGCGATTCGAGAATATCCTTCAATGAATCTCCGATAATAACCAACTACGCCTAGAAAGCTACGTATTTCGATTACCTACTTAGGTTGTTCTCAATCGTGACTCATATCCCAACCTTGGATAAGACGTTACAATGACACCTATCGGTTTACTATCGCGCGCTAATATGGTGTCCCATACGGAGAGTCCGGCGGTGCATTTCACAAAGGAAGTCACCAGATAAAGGCTCGGTACCAAATTTATAGTTGAATTTTTAACTCACAAGTTCAATAGAGCCATTCGATATGAGATTTTAGAAATGAGTTTTGTCTAGGGTTCAAAGTCGATACAAAATTTAATATCAGGCTTTGGGAGTAAGCCAAGAAATTCTTCAGGAAATACGTCAGGAAAAATCAATAACAACAGGAATATTATTCAAATCTGACGTGTCTTTATTCAAATCCATAATATGGACTAAGAAAACTTGACATCCGTAAAAAACGAATGACTTCATGGCTTGATATGAAAATGTTTGATTACAATGGTTTGATTGCTTGAATTGAATAACAAAAGTTGCTTAGGAATATGAAAACTAACAACCTTATGAAAGTAATCAATTTTGCATGATGAGTAGTTAACCTTAAAATCACATCAAAAGCAAATATCTCTATAGAAATAAGGTTAATGTGTAATGTGATAGTGCCAACCTGAATCAAGCAAGATTTCTAAACAACGGATGTAATGAAAGTTTCTCCTAACGGAGTCTCCATAAATAGGTCAAAGTCTAATTTCTCCGTAGTCAAGTTCAAACGTTGAGCGCAAGCAAGAGAGATAAAAGAATGGGTAGAACCAGTATCTAGTAAGGTATAAACTTCGCAAGAATTTATAATTAACTAACCCGTGCTAACTTCGTTCGGGTTCCTCGCATTTTGACCGGTCATGACAAACGCTCTTCCAGGAATCGTTGACTTTAACTTTTTTGGGACATCCTTTTGAGTCACCATTCATTCCACCTGGATGGATTTCGATACTGCATAATCTCGGCGATATGTCCTTCTTTTCCACAATTATAGCATACCTTAAACTGTTGTGGGCGTTTAATGATATGTCCCTCTTTCCAAGATTTGTAACATATCGACCGATGGTCTTTCTCCTCCTTGGAACCGCCATATCGGGCGCCGACATCTTCACATGGTCGTTGTTGAATCTCCTCTTTTAAAATCTCCTCCCGACTCGCTTCTTCTATTTTCATGGCCACGATTACCACCAGAGTGGTTACCGCCTTTGTCCAGTATTCTTCTTTCTCCATTGGTTATCCTTATTCGATGATCTGCTATCTTGGTATGATCCTGGTTATGGTCCTCGGTTGAACGTATTTCATTATCTCGCTTCTAACAATCGAGCCCTCATTGACAACACATCGAATAGAGAGAAAATTTATGAGAAATGAGATATCGACGTATGTCGAGTTTCAAACCTCTCGAAACATCCGCATATATCGCTCCTCATTCTCCACCAAATGAGGTGCAAACTCGATAACTCCGCTGAACTTCGCTCGTCTTTGGGACACCGTCATGTTATTCTCGCTTCCGATCTAATAAATTCCAATTCCTTCATATACGACGAATACTTTGTGGGAAGTACTTGTCATTGAATCAATTTCAAACGCTCCATGACATGCCGAGTGCAAATTTGGATGGTACGCTTCACGATTCCCACCAAGAATCTGCCGCACGGAACATAAAATTAGCGAATGGAACCTTTCATTCCTCCGTGCATCCCAAGACATCGAATATCTTGGTAATTTGCTTGACCCATGTTTCCGCCATGATCGGATCCGGCTTTCCCTTAAATTTCGGTGGTCCCAACTCTTTGAACTTCTTGGTTGTGACAACCCGTGAATTGCTATCATTTCCTCCTCAGTATTTTGAACACGAGTCTCCTCGTCCGATTTTGCATGAACTGCAAAAAGCTTCTAAACATCCCCTCGTTCTTCATACGCTTTCGATTGGTGTTGTTCATGGGAGGAACATTGCCACGACTGTACGCGTTCTCCTCGTTTGGTGAGTACAAAGGCTCTCCACGGTCTCATTTCCATTGTTAATATTCTCTCAACGACATTCTCAAATATTGTCATAAAATAAGGGTTAATTAAGGAAATCAATATATCACATAATATCCCTATATCTTGACCAACTAACAAATAAGCTTAGGTAGGACACACTAGCTAAGGATTTACTCGTCTCTCCTCCTAGTTCTATTCTCCCGATCTCCACCGAGATCATATCCTAAGCTCGATACCAAATGTGACGCCCCAAAATAGGTCCATTCCATCCAACCCATTCTCGAGTCGCCAAATACATGGTATGCGAAATAACTACAACTTTATTATTACAACATATAAACTCGTGAGTTTAAATACGAGATATTGCCATCCGCATAATATCCACACGCAAATAAATCCCCATCATAATTATTGATACATTATTTTACAAAAATGGTGAGGACTACTAAACAACTCTCTCTAGAACCTTCATTCCATACCCCGACTAGTACTGCCACACATTCTCGCCCCGAGAAGAAAAATGGAACAAAAAGGAAAAGGGTGAGCTCAACTAGCCCAGTAAAGAATATTATGACTAAGATAATATACAACAAATTATCATTAGTCTTCAACAGGGAAAAAAACTAATAGAATACAATAGACAACAAGTTTTTAAACCAATATTCGCAGCGGAAATAATAATTCATTAGAAGAGTTAAATAGAGAATGCAACAACTATCTTCTATGTATGAATTTAAAAGTTCGTCGCTCATCTTTTATCCCCAGTAACATCAATCAACATACATCCGAATCAAATATTCATCTTTGCACTACAGCCAAAGATATTCATCATTATTGGTCATGTTCATCTAAACACTGCTCATCTTTGCACTACGGCCAAAGATATTCTTCAGAAATCATTCATCTTTGCACTACAAAAGCCAAAGATATTCCATAATATCATCATTTAAGATCGAAGATGATGAAAATATTTTTAAAGAAACGAATCCAGTGAAACAAAATGACAAGGATTAAGGATTAAGGATTCGTACTTTGTTTTATCCACGTCCAAAAATACCTCAAAAATAATCATAGTGGTGTAAAATTCAAGAATGATCAAAACATGGATACAATCAAAGCTAGTCTCCAGAATAGATATTTTAAACGAAAAGAAAATTTTTCATTTTTCGATGAATAGTGCCGTATTCGTGAATAGTGCCGTATACGTGAATAGTAACTCTGACACCAAAAGATAGAAATTCCACAAAAAATATCTTCACGCTTCATGAATAGTACTCATAAATAGTAACTCATGAATAGTAACTCGTGCATAGTAACTCATGAATAGTAACCCCGACATGAAAAAGTTCCATATTTTATAAAAAGTTCCAACCAATATTTCAGCAGAATGATATTGAAGAAATAATATCATTTGAGAAGAAAATAACATCCCTTACCTCGAAAGACAAGACTTTAGTTGAAACTTGGGATATAAAGGCTATGACTTGAACTTGCACAGTATAGCAATACTCAAAGTATACTCAAAATACTCACAAGTATCGCTCGATAATATAGAGAGAAAACTTCAATTTTACGTGTGATTTTCAATTCTAACCTAAGCAACCAGATTTATAGGAAAATGCTTAGAACACCAAAGCAGAAAATTTAATATAATATTAATATATATTTTCCAAAACCTCATATGCACACTTGACAACTGAATTCAGCTCCTACACATGTTAAATGAGGCCACCTAAACATTCCAAAAACGTTTTTGTTAATTAAAACAATTAAAACTTTCAAAAATCAATTATTTCGGAACTTTGGAACTTCAATAATTCATAATAAATAGCTCTTTTATCAGAAAAATTCGAAACTCGCGATTTTCCATAGGAAATTCCATTATCTACAACTTTGCAGAAGGAAGTTTTTCCAAATTCGGAACGAAATTAACCAAATCCACAAACCAAGCGATTTTACGTTTATAATCAAATTTCTATTTAATAATTCAGGTCCACCAACACACAAAATATGTGTTAAACATTTAATGCCACAAAAATACTCTTCCTCCTCATATCCCACATTCATTATAAAAATATTACCGTTAAATATTATTAAAATAATATATTTAAATGAATTATTTTATCCAAAAAAAATAAAATATTAATTTTCAACAATTGTCACATTAAAAATTTTCTCCATCTATATCCACATAAAATCAATATTTTCCTCATCATATAAATCAATAATTAATTATTCACAAATAATATTACAGAATCACAAGATCGGGCAACTGGCCGCTCCTCAGAAAGAGGGGCTTTCAATAAGGATCTCTCTCTTCTTGCGCATGCAATTAGGTGACCAAACCTCTCTTTAGATGAACTTTCTAGACATTGCCAATAATGTTTTCTAATAATATTATTCGATAATATGAATTATTGTCTCGATAATGGAAAATTGTGTAATGACAATTTATTGAAACAACAAGTAATATAATATATCAATGCAAAGAATTATTGAATCAATAAAATAAAATATTGAACAGTAATTACTGTAACAATTATTGAGTAGTGCCTTCTTACGTAAGAATCAATAATTGGTACAATACCGTGTGTTATTGTTCAACAACGCGTATTAGTGTGTTTTAACCATCGGGTATTCCAATAGTATTAACGGTAAAAACTACGCCGTTATTTATAAACAACTTATATTTGTCGTTTTTTTTCATCCAATCGTTTCGTTATGGGGCCCAAAAAAGATCATACAGCGTGCATTTAATATTCCCGAAAAGACATTTAATATTCCATGACCAAACGAATATTCCCCGACAATAATGAATATTTTATAACCACTTGCTTATTCAAAATATTTGCGCATTTTACCCATAACTAACCACATTAATCAAATCAACCCTTACTATTTCAAAATAATAAATAGAGGAAATTCCATTTTATTAAAAAAAATTCGGGGACTTACAGTTATCACCGTTTGATGGGTGAATTTTGTGTTAGTTGGGCTAAAAACGGCTATTGTTCATTGTCGTCTTTAAATCTGTTCTAACACGAACAAGAATCGCATAATCGCGCCAAAGGCCAAGGCAAAAAATGGCGCAAATTGTGTCTTGGGCCCTAAGCCAAAGTGTGGTGCAGCTGCGCCACACCCTGAACTGGGACAGTGAGGTCTGCTTGTTTGCAGGTCAGGCACAATGGACTTATATTAGTATTGTAAGCATGTTATTGTTGTTGAGGCATGATATAAACTACAATAGCAGATTATCATGCGTTATAATACAAAGTATAAAAGATTTTGAAGTGATTGTTAATTGAGTTATAAACTGAAACCAAATGAGATGTTTTCGAAAGATAGAGTTGAACGATTAAGTTATGTTGATCAATGTGTAATTTCAGAAATGTTAAGTATGTTAGCTTACATGGTTAGGTGCTAAGTTAGGGTTGTGACTTAAATGATGGTTTAAACCCTAAAGTTAATATTCATGCGATTAATTATTGTTGCGATTTCAATGATATATGTAGGATAATTGGAGATTATTTTCATTTGTGTAGCTTACAATCAAGGCAAGTTCTCTAACTCTACTTTTATATTTGTGCAAGTTTCTAAACCTTATCTCTTTACAATTGAGCAAGCCTTCGAACTTCATTCTTTTCATATCGAATGCAAGTTTCCATTCTTATATTATTGTTGTTCAAGTAATTGAGCAAGCCTAATCTATCTTGTGTATGTTTGTACAAGCTTATGTAACCTAATTCGTTACATCGAGCGAGTTTTACTTTCCTAATTATTATTCAAAGCATATATTGTTCTAATACATTGATTCAAGGGAGATTGTTTTAACTCTTCCATAGCACTTTGCATGTATATCATGTTTATTCGAGTATGTATATTGTTTATATTCGATCTTTGACTTTGATAGCCTTGTACAATTACATATTCTTGTGTTTAACC
This sequence comes from Panax quinquefolius, assembly GCA_020205615.1. Classification (NCBI taxonomy): domain Eukaryota; kingdom Viridiplantae; phylum Streptophyta; class Magnoliopsida; order Apiales; family Araliaceae; genus Panax; species Panax quinquefolius. Next base: position 83,164,154 of record CM035158.1, read on the forward strand.
TTTATTGATGGAAATTGAGTAGTGTTCTAAAATTTCTAGAAACACTAATAAGCTAGTTCCAAACTAAACTTTCTTTAGTGCGGAAATTCTAAATTCAAACTGAGACGAACAACCCTAACATAGGGGATTTTGTACGTGTAACATTTAGATGTTTATGAACAATACATGGTACAAAGGGCTGATCCCCCTAAGTACGTTAAGAAGGGTTCGTATAGTCTAAATAACTATTAAGGTTGGGTAATAATACCTAAGTACCGGGGACATAGTTCGTGGTCTTAAGACCCTCAGAGAATTAAAGTTCGAACTTGTTTTCTATTTTGATTCGTAGAACAAGTTCTTTATTATTCAGCTTTTGTTATTCATTCTCATGTTACTACCATTGCTACTTTCTATATCAGTAAGCATTTGTTTGCTCACTCTTGCAATTAACACTGCAGCTAAGGTTGAAAGAGTCGATGAGCCATCTACCAGCAAAGGGAAAGGCAAGATGCCTAAGAGTTAAAGAAATAATGAAGTTAATTTAAATGTTTCATGTTATAAGACTGGTTTAATTATATGATGTATTCCGCAAACTTATGTAATAATTTTAAGGTTAGATTACCTGGGATTGTTTTTGAGATGTGATGTAACCCTTTAATGGGGAAGTTTATTGTTTAAGTTATTTAAATTATGTCTTTATCCTTTATTGATGGGTAGTCAGATGTAATAGTTTTGATAAGTGAACACCAAATCCAGTGGGAATGAAGTACCTAGATTTGGGGGTGTCACACATACAATAAAGCTTATAAAGTGTTCAACAAGAAAACACTAAGTGTTGAAGTCTCAATTCACATCTTCTTTGATGAAATAGACTTGGACAAAACAATGTCTCAAGACACTACTAATGATAATTCAGACACTACGAACGAGGTCGTTGAGCTCAACACCACGATCGTTGTTAGTTCCCAGTAGGCACAATAGATCTAGAAGGGGGGTTGAATAGATCCTTTTTAATTTCAAATACTTTTCTGTTTTATTTTGTATTGCTAATAATTTAGCATATGACAAACATTAGAGTCTTTTCAAGCACAGCGGAATTAGTAAAAGATCCCCTTCATTGATATATTCATAATCATACATACATTGTTCGTAGAGTTAGTTTAGTGGTAAGTAGTTAAAACATACATAGCAGTTATAGCAGTTAATGTACATAATGTAAATGACATAAAGTAAAAGACACAAGGGGTTTTAAGTGGTTCAGAGACTCAAGCTCCTAATCCACTCTTCTGCTTTCAACTAGTAGGATTTCCACTAAGGAAGGGCAGCACTCTGAATCACTAAGATTCCTTCAAGGCCAGCAACCTTGGGACTTCAGTTCATTAAGAACTCTTCAAGGCCAGCAGTAGCCTTGAAACTTCTCTAGTTCCCTAGGAACTCTTCAAGCCCAGCAGGCTTGGAATCTTTATTTAGTCCCTCTGGACAAGTGTGAGACCCCAAATTTTATTAAATAAAAGTATTCAATTTTTCTATTTTGGAAAATAATTAAATTGATAAAAGTTTAAAGTTAAGGGTAATATGTGAAAATTTTGCAAAGTAAGCAAGTTGATATAAAATATTCTTTTTATCGGGGAATATCCGTACGACAGTACAATCGTTAGTGGACCCCACAGCGGAATTATTGTCAGATTGAGAAAATAATAAAAATATTTTTATGAAAATAACGGTGGAAGTTTTACCGTTAAAACTGTTGAACTACTCGGTAGTAAAAGTACAGTAATACGCGTGGTTGCATAGTAGCACACGATATTAATTATTGATGCTTACGTGAGAAGTCACTCAGTTTTGTTCAATTATTGCTACAGTAATTGCTGTATAGTATCTCACGTTATTTGATTGAATTATTATCGATATTTTATATATTATTAAATCAATAATTGAGACGACGAAGTTATTAATATTATTATTTGCAATATTAACGATGTCTAGAAGTTCTGCCAAGGAGAGGTTTGGTCACCTAATTGCGCGCCAATAGGGAGAAATCCTTATTGAAAAGCCCTCTTTCACAGGAGCGACACAGTCGATTTAATATTGTGAATTATAATAATGGTGATAAAGTTTGTTTTATTATTATTATAAATGTAATAAAATAGAAAACTTTTTATATAAAACATAATACTTTTATAAAGTTATTTGTTTATTATATTATAAATAGAATATATTATATTCTATTATGCATAGTGTTTGCATAGTGCTCTGATATAGTGTTTGTATAGTAAAATATTTTTATATAAAATGTAATACTTTTATAAAGTTATTTGTTTTATTAGATTATAAATAGAATATATTATATTCAATTATGCATAGTGTTTTGCATAGTAATTACGCATAGTATTTGTATAGTAAAATATTTTTATATAAAATGAATACTTTTATAAAGTTATTTGTTTTATTAGATTATAAATAGAATATATTATATTCTATTATGCATAATATTTGCATAGTATTTGCTTAGTAAAATCTTTTTATATAAAATGTAATACTTTTATAAAGTTATTCGTTTTATTAGACTATAAATAGAATATATAATATTCTATTATGCATAATGTTTGCATAATACTTGCATAGTGTTTGCATAGTAAAATCTTTTTATATAAAAGCAGAATACTTTTATAAAGTTATTCGTTTTATTATACTATAAATAGAATATATAATATTCTATTATGCATAGTGTTTGTATAAGTACTGCATAGTGTTTTTGCATAGTAAAATCCTTTTTATATAAAATAGAATACTTTTATAAAGTTATTCGTTTTATTAGATTATAAATAGAATATATTATATTTTATTTAAAAGATTTTGTTTTATTTGAATATTTTATTAATACTACATAGTAAATTAATATGGACCGTCCAGTTTAAAAAGTAAATCAACTGGATCGTTCATGAATTAGTTACTATTTGGTCCATTCTCCTATAAATAAGCTCATACTTTCATTATTACTTACTTAATTCAATTTGAAACTCTCAGAGAGAAACTATAGAGAGAAAGAAGAAAAGTATTCTGCTACTTCACTACTCCTATATCCAGTTTTTTCTAAGGAAAGGGATATTATTTGTTGTACTCGTAAGGGTATTATCTCTTTCGTATTCATGAAGAGAGCTTCTGTTATTCCATTATCTATTATTCTGTTGGAATAACCTATATACGCGGATTACCGTATACATGGTGAAATTCTTCTGTTATTCCATTCTTTATTATTCTGTCGAAATATCCTGTCTGTGCATTTACGCATGACCTGGTTCCATTCTTTATTATTCTGTCGGAATATCCTATCTGTGCGTTTACGCATGACCTGGTTCCATTCTTTATTATTCTGTTGGAATAACCTGTCTATGCGGTCTATCGCATGCATGGTGAATTCTGTGACGACCCCAAAATAGGTCCATTCCATCCAACCCATTCTGAGTCGCCAAATACATGGTACAGAAACAACTACAACTTTATTATCACAACAATAAAACTGTGAGTTTAAATACAAATATTATCTTCTAGACAATATTTATACTCAAATAAATCCTCATCACATTTATTGATACATTATTTTACAATAATGGTGAGGACTACTAAACAACTCTCTCTAGAACCTTCATTCCATACCCCGACTAGTACTCGCTACATTCTCGCCTCCTGAGAAGAAAAATGGAACAACAAGGAAAAGGGTGAGCTCAACTAGCCCAGAAAAGAATGTTATGACTAAGATAATATACAACAAATTATCGTTAGTCTCCAACAGGGAAAAATCTGATAGAATACAATAGACAACAAGTTTCAGATCAATATTCGCAGCGGAAATAATAATTCATAGAAGAGTTACGTAGGGAATGAAATCTACTATAATCTATGAATTCAACAGTCCATCATCAATATTTTATCCCTGTAACATCAATCAATATTCATCTCAAATCAAATATTCATCTTTGCATTACAGGCCAAAGATATTCATCAATCGGTCATGTTCATCTCAACACCTGTTCATCTTTGCACTAAAGGCCAAAGATATTCATCAGTCAGTCATGTTCATCTCAACACCTGTTCATCTTTGCACTAAAAGCCAAAGATATTCATCAGTCGGTCATGTTCATTTAAACACCTGTTCATCTTTGCACTAAAGGCCAAAGATATTCATCAGAAATCATTCATCTTTGCACTACAAGCCAAAGATATTCTTCAGAAATCATTCATCTTTGCACTACAAGCCAAAGATATTCTTCAGAAATCATTCATCTTTGCACTACAGGCCAAAGATATTCTTCAGAAATCATTCATCTTTGCACTACAGGCCAAAGATATTCAATAATATCATCATTTAAGACCGAGGATGATGAAAATATTTTTAAAAAAGCGAATCCAAAGTGAAACAAAATGACAAGGATTAAGGATTCGTACTTGGTTTTATCCACGTCAAAAATACCTCAAAATAATCACAAGTGGTGTAAAATTCAAGAATGATCAAAACATGGATACAATCAAAGCTAGTATCCGTAATAGATATTTTAGATTTAAAAGAAAATTTTTCATTTTTCTATTGAATAGTGCCAGATTCGTGAATAGTGTCAGATATACGTGAATAGTGCTTGATATCGTGAATAGTAACTCCGACACCAAAAGATAGAAATTCTACAAAAAAACATCTTCACGCTTTCATGAATAGTACTCGTGAATAAGAACTCGTGAATAGTAACTCATGAATAGTAACTCGTGAATAGTAACTCATGAATAGTAACCCCGACATGAAAAAGTTCCAAATTTGATAAAAGTTCCAACCAATATTTCAAAGATAATGATATCAAGAAATAATATCATCATCGAGAAGAAAATAACATCCCTTACCTCAAAGAATCAAGATTTCCGGAAGGAAAGGCTCAAGTGATGTTGAATGAAACTCAGATCTTAACAAAGACTCTCAAAGTATCTAAATACTCACAAAATACGCTCAATAATATAGAGAGAAAGAGAGAAAACTTTGTTTCGTGTGATTTTCAATTCTAACTTAGCCTTCTATTTATAGGAAAATGTTAGCCCTACCAAGCGCACTTGACGACCTGCCACTACGATGGCTTTACCTGCTACTATTGCCACCCACCACATTTGAAATAAAATTCAGCACATTTTTTCACCAACCACAAGTGGGGCCCACTCAATTCTAGAATTTTCCACCAAAATCAATTATAAACCTAATTTCCGAATCCGACACCTCTTAAAATTCACAACAAATCATTCGTGCATTTTTAACGGTTCAAAATTTGTGGACATATACTCAACTTATGTATGTATAACATATCCAAAAATTACAACGATCCAACGGTCGGATTAAAAATTATAACCCCCGCAATATATCTCAAAACCCCTGATTTGATTTTTAACACCTCCAATCCGATAAAATACTGATAAAACACCTCAACATTAATTCCTTCATTAATAACCACATAAATAAATCCATCATTTATATCCACATAAAATAAATATTTCCTTATCATATGAATCAATAATTAATTATTCACAAATAATATTACAGAATCACATTTATGACAACCAGTCGCTCCTGTGAAAGAGGGGCTTTTCAATAAGGATCTCTCCTTCATCGGGCGCCGCAATTAGGTGACCAAACCTCTCCTTAGATGTAACTTTCTAGACATTGCCAATAATGTTATCTAATAATATTATTCAAATAATATGAATTATTGATCCGATAATGGGAAATATTGCATGCAAATGACAATTATTGAAACAAGAATAATATAAAATACCAACGCAAAGAATTATTGAATCAATAAAATAAACTATTGAATAAAGAATCATCGTAATAATTATTGAGTAGTGCCTTTCACGTAAGGATCAATAATTCAACAATTTGTGTAATACCGCAGTGCTATCTTAATGCAACCACGCCAGACATCAGATTTTAACCACCGGGTATTCCAATGATCTTAATTCAGAATAACTACGCCTTAATTCAGTAATAAACAACGCCAATTATTTATAACCACCCAAACTTTGTCGTTTTCCTCATCCAATCGCTTTCGTTATGGGCTCCACATGGTCAAGGCCGTCGTCATACGAATATTCCCGACAAAGACGAATATTCCACGACCAAACGAATATTCCCAAACAAAAATGAATATTTTATAACCACTTGCTTATTTTGAAATATTTATGATTTAACCCTTAACTATCCACATTAATCAAATCAACCCTTACTATTTCAAGATAATAAATAAAGGAAATTCCTTTTATTTAAAAAATTTTGGTCTTACAACCTCCCCTCCTTATGAAATTTCGTCCTCGAAATCGACGACGCGACGTACTGGTGTTTCAAAAGGTAAAGATACCTCGCTTTCATTTTCGCTTCCAACTCCTGTGTCATTTCCTCAATAGCATGGTTTCTCCACAAAACTTTAACTTATGGTATAACCTCAGACATAGGTCATGTTCTTTCCTCTACAAAATCTTCGACAGTACCTCCTCAGACGTTAAGTCTTCTGGCTATCTCGTCCGGTTTCTAACTCAATGACGTGTTTCGGGTCGTCCACATATTTACGTAACATCGACACGTGAAAAGCGTTATGAACACGCCGCCATACTTGGTGGTAAAATGAGTCTATAGGCCACAGTTCCTATTCGATCGAGAATTTCAAATGGATTAATAAATCGAAGGTTTGAGCTTTCCTCACCTCACCGATTCTCGCTTTTAAAATAACAACTTCTTGCACCTCCTTCTTCAAATTCATCACCCTCGGTGTGTAGCTTGAGCGACTTTAACTTTATCGATTATAGTCGATTATACTCAGATATCATCACGCATCAGTATATCATCACGTGGGTACCTAGAGTTTTCATCTCCATCTCTATTATTTGTATATTATACTGAAATGAGTCTTTGACAATATTGTACTCAGATTTTGATACGATCTTCTACTCAACACGCCGCCTACCACGCTCGCTTTTCCGGATGGCATGGTCGTAATGTCTTTGAAATGAGTCTCCTCTTGAGTTCTTCAAGCTCTTCCCACATTCCTTGCTCCATTCGAATTTTGTATCTCTACGAGTCATTGCGATAATGGAATAGCGATTCGAGAATATCCTTCAACGAATCTCCGATAATAACCAACTAAAGCCTGAAAGCTACGATTTTCGACATCGACTTAGGTTGCTCTCAAATCGTGACTCATATCCCAATCTTGGATAAGACGTCACAATGACACCTATCGATTTACTATCGCATCTAATATGACGCCCCTATAGAGAGTCTCGCTTAGGTGAATTCCACAAAGGAAGTCACAAGATAAAGGCTCATGTACCAAATTCTATAGTTGAATTTTTAACTCTCAAGTTCAATAGAGCCATTCGATATGAGATTTTAGAAATGAGTTTTGTACTAGGGTTCAAAGTCGATACAAAATTTAATATCGATCTTTGGGAGTAAGCCAATAAATTCTTCAGAAATACGTCGGGAAAATCAATAACAACAAGAATATTATTCAAATCGACGTGTCTTTATTCAAATCCATAACATGGACTAAGAAAACTTGACATCCGTAATAAACGAATGACTTCATGGCTTAATATGAAAGAGTTTGACTACAATGGTTTGATCGCTTGAGTTCGAATAACAAAGTTGCTTAGGAATATGAAAACTAACAACCTTACAAAAGCAATCAATTTTGGCGTGATGAGTAGTTAACCAATCAATCCCCAAAAGCAAGTATCTTTAAAGAGATAAGGTCAATGTGTAAGGTAATGGTGCCAACTTGAATCAAGCAAGATTTTTAAACAACGGATGTAATGAAAGTTTTCCTAACTGAGTCTCCATAAATAGGTCAAAGTCTAATTTCTCCGTAGTCAAGTTCAAACGTTGAGCTAAGCAAGAGAGATAAAAGAATGGGTAGAACCCAGATTCAGTAAGGTATAAACTTCGCAAGAATTTATAATTAACTAACCTGTGCTAACTTCATTCGGGTTCCTCAGATTTTGACCTGGCCACGACAAACGCTCTTCCAAGAACCGTTGACTTTGACTTTTCCGGGACATCCTTTTGAGTCACCGCCTCACATTGACTAGGGTTTCGATATCGCATAATCTCGGCGATATGTCCTTCTTTTCCACAATTATAGCATACCTTAAACTGTTAGGCGGTTTAATGATATGTCCCTCTTTCCGCATTTGTAACATACGACCGATGGTCTTTCTCCTCCTCCCTCGAACCTTGCTTGCCATTTGGCCGACGTCTTCACATGGTCGTTGTTGAATCTCCTCTTTTAAAATCTCCTCCCAACTCGCTTCTTCTATTTTCATGGCCACGATTACCACGGTGAGTGGTAACCGCCTTTGTCCGTATTCTTCTTTCTCCATTTGGTTATCGTTATTCTGATGATTGCTATTTTCGGTATGATCCTGGTTATGGTCCCTCGGTTGAACGTACTCATTATCTCGCTCTAACAATCGAGCCTCGCTTTTACAACATCTGAATAGAGAAAAATTTATGAGAAATGAGATATTGACGTATGCCGGTTTCAAACCTCTCGTAAACATCCGCGTCATACGCTCCTCATTCTCCACCAAATGAGGTGCAAACTCGATAACTCCGCAAACTTCGCCTCAGATTGGGACACCGTCATGTTATTTCGCTCCAATCTAATAAACTCCACTTCCTTCATACGACGAATACTTTCGTGGAAGTACTTGTCATTGAATCTGCATTTTTCAAACGTCTCCCACGACATGCCGAGTGCGGTGAATGGGTACGCTTCACGATTCCCACCAAGAATCCGCCCGCCACATTTTAACATAAAAGTAGCGAATGAAACTTTCTGTTTCTTCGCATCCCAAGACATCGAATATCTTGGTAATTTGCTTGACCCATGTTTCCGCCATGATCGGATCTCGCTTTCCCTGCACTGCGGTGGTCCAACTCTTTGAACTTCTTGGTCGTGACCACCCGTGAATTGCTATCATCTCTCCTCAGTATTTTGAACACGAGTCTCCTCGTCTCGATTTGCATGAATCGCAAAAAGCTTCTAAACATCCCCTCGCTCATCATCGCTCGGTGGTGTTATTCATGGGAGGAACATTGCCACTGTTGTAACGCTCTCCTCGTTGTTAAATACAGGCATCTCCACGGCCTCATTTACACCACTATTAATATTCTCAACGACATTCTCAATTCATCGTCATAAAACAAGGGTTAATTAAGGAAATCAATCACATAATATCCCTATATCTTGACCAACTAACAAATAAGCTTAGGTAGGACACACTAGCAAAGGATTTACTGCTCTCCCTCCTAGTTCTATTCCCGATCTCCGCCAGAGATCATATCCCTAAGCTCGATACATTAACCGCGACGACCCCAAAATAGGTCCATTCCATCCAACCCATTCTCGAGTCGCCAAATACATGGTATGTAAACAACTACAACTTTATTATCACAACAATAAAATCGTGAGTTTAAATACAAATATTATCTTCTAGACAATATTTATACTCAAATAAATCCTCATCACATTTATTGATACATTATTTTACAATAATGGTGAGGACTACTAAACAACTCTCTAGAACCTTCATTCCATACCCGACTAAGTACTCGCTACATTCTCGCCTCCCGAGAAGAAAAATGGAACAACAAGGAAAAGGGTGAGCTCAACTAGCCCAAAGAAGAATGTTATGACTAAGATAATATACAACAAATTATCGTTAGTCTCCAACAGGAAAAATCGATAGAATACAATAGACAACAAGTTTCGGATCAATATTCGCATTGAAATAATAATTCATAGAAGAGTTACGTAGGGAATGAAATCTACTATAATCTATGAATTCAACAAATCCATCATCAATATTTTATCCTCAGTAACATCAATCAATATTCATCTCAAATCAAATATTCATCTTTGCATTTATGTGCCAAAGATATTCATCAATCGGTCATGTTCATCTCAACACTGCTCATCTTTGCACTAAAGGCCAAAGATATTCATCGATCATCATGTTCATCTCAACACTGCTCATCTTTGCACTAAAAGCCAAAGATATTCATCATCGGTCATGTTCATTTAAACACTGTTCATCTTTGCACTAAAGGCCAAAGATATTCATCGAAATCATTCATCTTTGCACTACAAGCCAAAGATATTCTTGAAATCATTCATCTTTGACTACAAGCCAAAGATATTCTTCAGAATCATTCATCTTTGCACTACAAAGCCAAAGATATTCTTCAGAAATCATTCATCTTTGCACTACAGCCAAAGATATTCAATAATATCATCATTTAAGACCGAGGATGATGAAAATATTTTAAAAAAAACGAATCCAAAGGAAACAAAATGACAAGGATTAAGGATTCAGTACTTGGTTTTATCCACGTCCAAAAATACCTCAAAAATAATCACAGTGGTGTAAAATTCAAGAATGATCAAAACATGGATACAATCAAAGCTAGTATCCGTAATAGATATTTTAGATTAAAAGAAAATTTTTCATTTTCTATTGAATAAGGCCCGATTCGTGAATAGTGTCAGATACGTGAATGAATAGGCCAGATACGTGAATAGTAACTCGACACCAAAAGATAGAAATTCTACAAAAAAACATCTTCACGCTTCATGAATAGTACTCGTGAATAGTAACTCGTGAATAGTAACTCATGAATAGTAACTCGTGAATAGTAACTCATGAATAGTAACCCCGACATGAAAAAGTTCCAAATTTGATAAAAAGTTCCAACCAATATTTCAAAGATAATGATATCAAGAAATAATATCATCTCGAGAAGAAAATAACATCCCTTACCTCAAAGAATCAAGATTACTTGGAAGGAAAGGCTCAAGTGATCTTTGAATGAAACTTCAGATTGAACAAAGACTCTCAAAGTATCTAAATACTCACAAAATACGCCAATAATATAGAGAGAAGAGAGAAAACTTTGTTTCGTGTGATTTTCAATTCTAACTTAGCCTTCTATTTATAGGAAAATGTTAGCCCACCAAGGCATTGACCTGCTAACCGATGGCTTTTACTCGCTACTATTGCCACCCACCACATTTGAAATAAAATTCAGCACATTTTTTCACCAACCACAAGTGGGGCCCACTCAATTCTAGAATTTTCCACCAAAATCAATTATAAACCTAATTTCCTAATCCGACACCTCTTAAAATTCACAACAAATCATTCGTGCATTTTTAATCGGTTCAAAATTTGTGGACATATACTCAACTTATGTATGTATAACATATCCAAAATTACAACGATCCAACTATCGGATTAAAAATTATAACCCCTGTAATATATCTCAAAACCCCGATTTGATTTTTAACACTCCAATCCGATAAAATAATCGATAAAACACCTCAACATTAATTCCTTCATTAATAACCACATAAATAAATCCATCATTTATATCCACATAAAATAAATATTTCCTTATCATATGAATCAATAATTAATTATTCAAAAATAATATTACGTAATCACATTTATGACAACCAGTCGTTCCTCAGAAAGAGGGGCTTTCAATAAGGATCTCTCCTCATCGGGCGCCGCAATTAGGTGACCAAACCTCTCCTTAGATGTAACTTTCTAGACATTGCCAATAATGTTATCTAATAATATTATTCAAATAATATGAATTATTGATCCGATAATGGGAATTATCGTGCAAATGACAATTATTGAAACAAATAATAATATAAAATACCAACGCAAAGAATTATTGAATCAATAAAATAAACTATTGAACAAGAATTCACCGTAATAATTATTGAGTAGTGCCTTCACGTAAGGATCAATAATTCAACAATACTGCGTAATACCGTAGTGCATCGCGTGCAACCACGCCAGACATCAGATTTTAACCACCGGGTATTCCAAATGTCTTAATTCAGTAATAACTACGGCCTTAATTCTGTAATAACTACGCCTGCTATTTATAACCACCCAAACTTTGTCGCTTTCCTCATCCAATCGCTTTCAGTTATGGGCCCATTACATGGTCGCTACCGTCGCATTTAATATTCCCGACAGCGATATTTAATATTCCACGACCAAACTAATATTCCCTAACAAAATGAATATTTTATAACCACTTGCTTATTTTGAAATATTTATGTATTTAACCCTTAACTATCCACATTAATCAAATCAACCCTTACTATTTCAAGATAATAAATAAAGGAAATTCCTTTTATTTAAAAAAATTTTTGGTCTTACAAATTAGTTGTTATTACATTCTTTTTATTATTCATTGGGAATAACCTATCTATGCGGTCTCATCGCATGCATGGTGAATTTTTCGTTATTCTATTCTTTATTATTCGTTGGAATAACTTTGCCTATGTTGATTACGCATGCATGGTGAATGATTCTTCAGATTCATATGAATAGTATTTTCATTCAAAAAGGGTTTCGCTTGGATGCAGTTTCGTAATTTTTCGACCTCAAAAATTTGGAAAAATTTGAAATGATAATTTGATGAGTTTTCTAGATTGTGTCCAAAAATGGCAATTTTTGGATGTATAGATTAGGAGTTATGAATTTTATAGGAAAAGACTATTTTAAAAGTAAACCCTTATAACTCCTTGTGGTTAACTCCAAAATTGGTAAAATTTTTATTGGGAGTATATGTATATAACAGGAGTATATCCTGTAAATTTTGGAATTTTTGGACAAAAGTACAATTTATGATAAATGTCTAAATATTCGGCAGTTTTAGCCATATGAAAAATAGTAAATGAATTTTAAAAATTCTGAGAAAAATATATGTTCAATATGGGACTATAGTCTGCTAAATCCCAGAAAAAGAAATATTTTGGGACTGATTTGGTATTTTCATGAAAATGAACTAAATATGAGTAAATGAATTAAATATGTTATATGAAGTAATAAAATTGGAAAATAGGATTTTATGGCTTAGGAATCTTATATAGGGTATATGCTGATTTTTGATGAAGGATTTGATCATTGATGATGAAATCTTATGAGTATGATATTTTGAATGATTAAATGCATTATTTGATAAAGTGTAAACAATTGAAATAAATTGTTTATAAGTTTAAGAAATGATTAAAATATTCTTATAATATTAATGATATTAGATTATGAGATTATTAAGTGATTAATAACATTTGGTTATTATCGAAACGCCGGATAAATTGTATTATAAATGTTTAATATTTATCATTTATCTTATTTGATTGATTCTTTATATCATTGTCATTATTCTCATGCTTATATTACGATGAAAGTCATCGTGGGCTCAGTAGTGCATAGATGGACTTGGTATGATTATGACTGTGGATTATTCTAAGTATAATCATGACCGTAATGTTACAAATGATGTGGTAAAAGTCCTCATTGTCCGTAGTGCATTGATGGACAGTTTTTGGTATGATTATGGCTATGGATTCTCTTCTTTCAAGGGTGCAAAGATGAATTGTTTTATGGCATGATCAGGACCGTTGATGAAAACACGATTATCTTTGGCCGTAGTGCATAAATAATTCGTGGTCGTGATATTAACGAATATCCTTGGCCTGTAGTGCAGGGATGATTCGATGATATGGATTAATTATTGAGCTGAGTCTCAGCAATGAAATATTAATTCATGGATTTGATATTAACGAATATCGTTGACCGTAGTGCAGGGGTGAGTCGATGATGTGGATTGTTTATTAAGCTGAGTCTCAGCGATAAAATATTGATAATAAACTTTTATTTCGTAAAAGATAGTAGATATCATGCTCTACTTGACTCTTCTAAAATACAGTTATATGTCTTTGGCATGTAGTGTAAAGATGAATTGTTAATGAATATCTTTGGACGTAGTGCAAAGATGAATTTATTATTATAGTTATAAGCAGAAATTATGATTTGGTATAACCATGATTTTTGATGTTTCGAGTGAAGATAGGTGATAAAAATTATCTTCGTCCTGGGTGCGAAGAGGAATTTAGAATCACAATTATGATTATGAGTTATTCATATGATTGTGGACAAGAATTGTTGATTGATGTTACAGGGATAAAACATTATTGGTGGACTTTTAACATAGAGAAGATAATAGATCTGATGGTCTATTTGACTCTTTTAATGGATTGCTTGTTCCGCTGCAACTATGGTTGAAAAGTTTTATCATCTACCATGTGTTCTAAATCTCTAATTTATTTCTAATGAAGGCTATTGATAATGTAAATTATCTTTAGTTATGATATTCTTTACTGGGCTAGTTGTGCTCACCCTTTTTGCTTCACAATTTCTTTCAGGTAATAAGAGTGTAACTGGGTCAAGCGGGGATCACAGGGGAATAGAACGGTGGTCTATAGCTGTTGAGGATCTCCCTAAATAGTATGGAAATAAATATATTGAGAACTTTAGATAAGTGTGTCGTATTGTATACGTCATTTGATATTTAATTTTGGTGAACCGAATAGGGTGAGGTGAACCCAACTTTGGAAGGGTGTTTTGCCACTATCATACAAGATGTCTAATGACATACAACCTCGTGTTATCATAAGACAGGGTTGTGCACATCCACTTGCTGAGTATATCTACGAGCACTACCTATATGATCTTGGAGTTTATTTGAAATATAATTTTCACTTGGAAACAGTGGAGATAGGTATATGTCAAGAGAAGACTCACCATTGGAAAGAAGATGATAGTAATCTTCTCATTTTTCTTTGGGGTCTATTGGGTCAACCAAGGATAATTATGTGGACATATGATATCTATCATAACCTAGACGCATGGCCTCCCATGTACGAAGGTTTCCTTGAGCACTTCCCAAAGATTTTAATTTCTAAAATAGTTTTTGACTATACTTTTATGTAAAGTATCATTGTAAGGTTGTGGTTGAGGCATCATGAGAGTTACATACATTTGTATTAAAACTCACAGTTAACTGTGGTCGTGTTCTATACGATAGTTCAACAGTTGTATAAATGAAGTTTGTATTTGATTTTTATAGTGTGATATTTGGCGACTCAGAATAGGTGATGTATACCTATTTTGGGGGCGTCACAACAAGGACCCCTCAGGCCTTGACTTCTTGTTGTTGAGTTGTTTGTTTGTTTGTTAGAGTTGGTACTGAACTGCTAAGATGTCTTTAAGATCTGAACATCTTCTGTACTTAGCAGCTTGGCATGATCATCCTTGAAGTGCAGTTGAGTGTTGCATGATGCTCAGCTTCTTCATTTACTCAACCACTTCTTGATGATCCCTTGATGAACTTCCTTGAAGATCATTCTTCTTGATACTTGATGGCTGCACATGATGGGTTTCTAAGATGACTGTAAGATCTTCTGCTAGGTACTTAGAAACTTTTTCATGCTTGACACCATGATGGTGTTGGTGATCTTCTTTCTTGATACTTGATGCCTTCTCATGATGGACTTGCTAAGATGACTATAAGCTCTTCTCTCTGGTACTTAGAGTCTTCCCATGATGGACATCAAGATGACATTGATGCTCTTCTTTCTCTCGACAGTTCAGAACACTCTTCTTGTAGTAGAACTCTCACTTCTATATTGTAGAACTCTCACTTCTACATCTTTCTTTGTCTTTCACTAAGTGTTCTTGGTGGATCGTAGAGTGAGCCTTCGAACCTTCATTGGTCACTCACTATTTTACGTTGGCTAGATCAGTCCACCATCTCTCCAAAATCAGCAACTCCAGCAACCCTTGATCTTTGAAGCTCTTTCTGATTTATACTCCTTGTCAATCTTCCCGTTGGAAATTAGCCGTTGAGAGCTATTTAAATTGCTTCATAGATCTCGAGTTGTTTGGTGCAGACTGCAGATGTGACATGACATGACTTTCTGACACTGTAGTCTACTGTTTCACCTACCCCATCAGAGATGTTACTTTAATGTCTCGGGCAGAGGTTGTCCTTTTGCATCGATGCTCTCAATAAGCTCTTGTCCAAATGCCAACCTTGGATTGAACCGTTGCTAATGCTTCAATCTTCTGGATGACCAACTCTACGATTTTGATGCTTGCTTTCTTGGACCTGATCATAGTGTCTTGTTAACTATTGCTCATTGACATGTAGAGTCAACACTACGATCTTGAAGAGTGTTGATTGGATCTTCAATGTAGAATAACTCTTCCTTCTCTTGTGCAGTGCCTCAACACTTCTGTTTGCCTCGACTGATCTCAAATACTGATGGCTTAACTCTTTTTTCTGGCCCCTTCTGAATAACAAGACACTTCAGATTTGTGGCGTGTCTAGCTCGCTTTCTCCTTGTGATCTCCCGTTCACTTATCATCAATGGACTGACCCAATGCTTAATCACTTTAGCCTTGTTCTTCAGAAGCTGATCGGTATCTCTGTGTACACTCCATCTGTTCTTTCTTTGTTTGGCAAACACTACGATCCTGGTTGCTTCCAAGATCGTTGTCTTCTGATCACTTGACAGCTACTGCACTTACTGACTTTCCTTAATCAGTTACTGAAGTCTTCTTATGATCAACTTGTGGAGGACTTCATCTCGAATGGCTTCACAACTCAATTTGGATGCTGATTGAGTTGATACTTAGATCTTCTGTTAGCTTGCATGCCATTCGTTGAGTGCTCTCTGGTTTCCTTCAGGTGGGATGTATCTTTGTAGTACCAACCAGAGGCTTCTTTCCTTTGGATATTCTGGGAGTGCTCATTTGTTGAGAATCGTGTTTGCTCTACGATTCTACCTTGGCTTTGTGAGCACATATGTTGAGGTCTTAGTTCAGCACTCTACGATTCAGCTTCAACTGTGCAGACACTACGACTCCAAGATCAGATTTTGACACTCTACGATTTTTGTCATTATGTTTGTTGTCTTCATCTGATCTTGATCGAATACGATCTCTGCCTCTGATACGATCAGTAGACTCTACGGTTCTGAGTGTAGTCTACGATTTTTAACTTGGCTTTGACATCAGTAGACTCTACGACTTCGAGTGTAGTCTACGATTCTTGACTTGGCTTCAAAGAAATGCCGGCCGGCCAGAGGCGTGTCGCCTCACGATTTCGAACATGACTTCCTCTCGCAGACTACGGCTCGAGGAAGTGCTCCTCGATTACACCACGATCCTTCCTCGTCTCTCCCGGTAGTCTACTTAACTCGAGATCTACTATCTTCGCAGATCACGATTACGCCTCGATAGCTCTCGAGTTATCCTCGACTCTCCTAGCAGACTATGATTTCAGTGCAAAGCTTTCGACGATCGACAAGCATATCTATTACATCATAAGATCAACCTAACATGCTTGATCTTTCTATATTTATAGTCCTTGTACATCATTTCTTTTAAGGACTTTACAAAGCTATTTTGCTTATGTAGGATCAACCTAAAATATTTGATCAATTCATTCTAAGTCCTTGTACATCCTGTTTTCTATTATCTATCAAAGGACTTTATATCTTTTCTTAATGCAAGCATACTTGCATATTCATTCATATATATATCATAATCAAATTATATATAAATAGGAATATCATTCACATGTTTATTCTTGACAATCGTAGTTCTAGAAAATGAGATCGTTGAGCAAGAAGAGGAGATCGTAGAGAGAACTACGCAAGACAACGAACCTCCACACCAAGAAGCTGAAATTGATCTTGAAGGTCTTAGACAAGAAGGCATCAGGACAGATGTTCCAATAGGAAATAGATGGGCAAGAGATCACACTCAAGACTTAGTCATTGGAGACCCCAATGCAAGAGTCAAAACAAGAACTGCCACCCAAAATGAGTGTTTCTATCTGAGCTTTCTGTCACAAATGGAACCCAAGAAGATAGAAGATGCTATGGAAAACTCCAGCTGAATAGAAGCCATACAGGAAGAATTAAATCAGTTTGAAAGAAGAAAAGTATGGAGATTAATTCCAAGACCAAAGAGTCATCCTGTCATTGGCACCAAGTGGATCTTCAGGAACAAGATGGATGAAGCTGGAGTAATAACAAGGAATAAGGCAAAACTAGTGGCCAAAGATTACTCTCAGGAAGAAGGCATTGACTACGATGAGACCTTTGTACCTGTTGCCAGATTAGAAGCCATCAGAATATTCCTTGCCTTTGCTGCTCACATGAAATTCAAAGTCTTTAAGATGGATGTCAAAAGTGCATTCCAGAATGGTGAACTTCAAGAAGAAGTATATGTGGAACAACCTCCAGGTTTCATCAATCCAACTCTCTCTAATTATGTTTATAGATTAGACAAAACCTTATATGGTCTTAAACAAACTCCTAGAGCATGGTATGAAACATTAACTAACTTTCTTATTGAAAATGGGTTCACAAGAGGTAGAGTAGACACCACATTATTTCTTAGAAAGCATAAAGACAAAATCTTATTAGTTCAAATATATGTTGATGACATTATCTTTGGCTCTACGGATGAAAAATTATGTAAGAGATTTGCCAAGCTTATGCAGAGCAAGTTTGAAATGAGCATGATGGGTTAGCTGAACTTCTTTCTTGGACTGTAAGTAAAGCAGAATGATGAAGGAATCTTCATAAACCAAGCCAAGTACATTAAAGACTTACTTAAAAAGTATAGC
Source organism: Panax quinquefolius (assembly GCA_020205615.1). Classification (NCBI taxonomy): domain Eukaryota; kingdom Viridiplantae; phylum Streptophyta; class Magnoliopsida; order Apiales; family Araliaceae; genus Panax; species Panax quinquefolius. The sequence goes on from CM035158.1 coordinate 83,182,731, forward strand.
ATGGAATCAGCCTCTCCTATGAAAACCCCAATTGCTCCAGCAACCAAGCTTGACAAAGATGAAAAGGGTAAAAGTATTGATATAACTCAATACAGAGGTATGATAGCTCTCTTCTATATCTAAGCGCCATTAGATCGTATATAATGTTTTGCAACATGTATATGTGTTAAATTTCAAGCTAATCCTAAGGAATCACACTTAACTCGCTATAAAAGGATTTTGTGTACCTCAAAGACACACCTCACTGGGGCTTTGGTATCCCAAGGAGTCCTCTTTTGAACCGACAGGATATATGAGATCTTCGATTTTGCAGTCGCAAAATAGTATGAAAAAAGTACTAGTGGCACTTTCGTCACCGTGTGGGAAAGCAGACTTGTAATCTTGGTTTAGCAAGAAGCAAAAAATCAAGATCACATCAACAGTACAGAAGATGAATATATTGTTGTTGGGCATTGTTGTGCTCAAATCTTGTGGATGAAAAATCAATCGGCAGATTATGGGTTTGATTTTAAATCTATACTGCTCATTGTGATAACACTAGTGCCATAACAATAACACACAATCCTGTCATGCATTGTAGGACTAAGCATATAGAAATAAGATATCATTTTATTAGGGATCATGTTCAAAATGGAACCATATCTCTACAATACATCCCTACTGAAAATCAACTTCCTAATGTCTTTACAAAGCCTCTAGATGAATCCAGATTTAATAAATTAATAAGTGAGCTAGGCATGCTAAATTTATAACCATAAAATCTATGCTCTAGTTTGTGTTAACCATGCAAATATAAAGGCTATATTCAAAATCGTAGACATGACCAAAGAAAGTCCACGATCATAGAGTTGCAGTGATATAAAAGACCACAATCGTAGAGCTCCATCAACAAGAACAAAGAAGCATCCTGTGATGACAAAGTTCCAACAAATCAAAGCAATCTCTCCAAGCGCCTACAGGGACAAACCTAAATCTTAATTCACTCTAAGAGGTTGGCCTTTCCGAGCTACCTTAACTCAAGAGAAATGCTAAGTCTAAAGTTTATCACAAGGAACAAGGCGCATAACGTCAGAGAGCAAATTGTAAGTAAACTCCACGATCGTAGTGCAACCTTGACGATCGTAGACTTCTCAAAGGATACATCAGCTCAGGAGAAGCTAAGGGTAAATCGGTATTTTCCCATACAAGTTAAAATCGTGGAGCCAAGCGGAACTCGATACATGTCCCTCAAATCAGATTAAGTGGAGGGAAGTTACAAGTATAGTTTAAAAAGGCCTTTTTGAAAACTCAGAAGTTCAAGAATCTTATCTCTCTCTATCAGCAGAAACCCTAGCCTTCAAAATCACTAAATCATCCTCAGTGTAAAGAAATCAATGGCGGTTTCAAATGTTATCTCCGGTTACCGACTTTGTTTCGATGAGTTCAAGGCGGTGATCCCAAATTTCACAAAACATTATCTCTGATAAAGAAAGCTGGTCTTGAAGAAACTCTGGGTACAAGCACATGGATCTACCCAAAGCTGATAAAAGAGTTCTACAAGAATGGAACATTTGAGAATGATGTCATCACCACAAGGGTCAAGGACGTGGAAATTAAACTCAAAGTCGAGGATATAAACCTAGCCCTAGGTTTCAAATCGAAAGGATTTCCATTCATACAAGGCATCGATTTTCATGAAGGATTAAAGAAGATGCATCACAAAAAGTTTTCGATTGTTAGAGGGTACAAAAGAAAGAGTTCCCCCAAAAAAGAGTTATGGGATTCAACTCAACTATGGAGCCCTACTACCCGATTGGATTGGGAAATGGATACTCGGTTCAAGAAGTCAAAGAGCTCGGAAAGATGCTCTACAGGCAATTTATAAGCATCATCCTTCAACAAGATTGGGAGATAAGATTGGGGATGATGAAGGAGAATCCATCAATCTAAAATGTAAAAATGACCCAAAGAAATTGTTTGAGAACCGGAAACGAAATCCAAGCAGAAAATGTAAGGATGGTGTCTCGAGTCCAATTGGAAGGACTGGTGATGCAAAGGAGTCCAGATTCCGGGAAACATGTCGCTTGTAAAGGAGATCAAGAAGAAGAAGAAGAAGAAAAAGAAGAAGAAATTAACAAGAAAGAACCCATTGCTTTAGTCGAAAAAAAAGCAAGGGTAAAAGAAAATTGAAGGCTCAAATGACAGAGGAGTCTCAAGGTTCAATCTATCGATCTACCTCAAGAGTATTTTGGCATTATAACTCGAGGAACTTGAAAAGGAAAGAACAACAAATCGATGAAGATGAAGACAGAGCCACCATCTCTCAAAACCGCTTAAGAAGAGAAAACACACACCACAGTCAAAGAAGCCATCTGCTCTCTTCGATCAGAGTCACTACCGATCGTAGAGACCATCTCGACACCACTCCCAAAGAAAATGCTACAATGACTTCTCCGATCGATCAACCATTCAGAGCTAAAGTCAAGAAAGTGATGAGGTTGTGGCTCAAATTTAAGAATTCAAAAAACAAAACTTGTCAAGAAATACATTCTTATATATGAAAAAGCTTTAAAGGAGAAAGATAAAAGGATAGCCGCAGAGAAGGGATATCCAAGCAAGTCAGAAGAACACAACTCAAATTGAGGGGGAGCTGCCTGAAGTTCCCACTCTAGAGAATGCTCCAGCTGAGGGGGAGCTGTTTGAAATGCAAATGAATGATCTAGCTAAGGGGGAGCATCATGAAGTCCTCATGATAGAAGAAGCTGCTCCTGAGGAGGAACTTCCAAGAGATCATCAGGAATCTCCCTCAATTCCTCAAGAAATTCTGGCTTCAGAAACTGCAGAAATGGAGAGAAGTGAAGCTATGGAGGGTGAGAGAGAAGAAAAGCAAGGAAGTACAATGGAGGTAATTGTTGAAGTGGAATCTTCACAAGAAGATAGAGAAGAAGAAGATGATGATGAGGTTGAGATTATAGCTGTGGGTTGTGATGGATATAGGAGAGCCAACTACAATCAACTGTTCTCCTACCTACCTATAATGCCTTTTCACAAAGCCTATCCAACAATCTCGGTGCTAGCTTATGGATTCCTGTGCAAACCGAACTTTGCTCGAAAGTCGATCACAAATGGCTCTTCTTCAAAGAATAGCATGAGGTATAAACTATTCCCATCTCTTTCGTGGTTAATCACTGTCCACCATCATGTTTCAACCAATTCTATGAATTACCAAGATGGTTGGAAGTGATTCTTCATCCACTCAATCAATTCCCAGTTACAGAATCCCAACATTTTCTAATTGATGAACCAAATGTGCCCAATTTTCTTTTGATACAATCTCCTATCATCTCTCACTCTACGATTACTGATCCAAGCCCAATCGTAGAGTCATATGCTCAAGTCATATGTGACGCCCCCAAAACAGGTATACATCACCCATCTTGAGTCGCCAGATACATGGTACATAAATTCAAATACAACTTAATTATACAACAGTCGTGTAAAATACGACAAAACATAGCTGAGAGTTTAGACAATATCCACACTCAATGGTGTCCTCATTACAATTATTATCAGATTATTCCGTAGAATAGTGAGGACTACTAAAGCCATTTATCCTGGACCATCACTCCATTCCCCAACTCGTCCCAGCTATATTCTCATTTCCTGAAGAGAACAATGAAAGAAAGGGTGAGCTCAACTAGCCCAGTAAGAAATATTATGACTAAGATAATGCAGAATAAATTATCCTTAGCCTTCAACAGTATAACAAATGATAGAAAACAATAGACAACAAGTTTTAGATCAACAACTGCAGTGGAAATAAGCAATCCATTAAAAGAGTCAAGTAGAGCATAAAATCTACTATTTTCTATGATTTAAAAAGTTTTTCGTCAACTTTATCACTAAGACTCAGCTTAATAAATAAAATTGAATCATCCCCTTCATTGATATATTCATAATCATACATACATTGTTCGTAGAGTTAGTTTAGTGGTAAGTAGTTAAAACATACATAGCAGTTATAGCAGTTAATGTACATAATGTAAATGACATAAAGTAAAAGACACAAGGGGTTTTAAGTGGTTCAGAGACTCAAGCTCCTAATCCACTCTTCTGCTTTCAACTAGCAGGATTTCCACTAAGGAAGGACAGCACCCTGAATCACTAAGATTCCTTCAAGGCCAGTGTGACGCCCCCAAAATAGGTATACATCACCCATCTCGAGTCGCCAAATACATGGTACAAAATACAAATAAAAACTTAATTATACAACTATCGTGTAAAATACGACAAAACATATGCTGCGAGTTTTAATACAAATATTGTCATCTAGAAAATATCAACACTCAATGGAGTCCTCATTACATTTATTATCACACTATTTTATAGAATAGTGAGGACTACTATGACACCATCTCGGACCATCACTCCGTTCCCCAACTAGTCCCGGCTACGTTCTAATTTCCTGAAAGGAACAATGAAAGCAAAAGGATGAGCTCAACTAGCCCAGTAAGAAATATTATGACTAAGATAATGCAGGATAAATTATCATTAGCCTTCAACAATGTTAAATTGATAAAATACAATAGACATCAAGTTTAACTGCAGCGGAATAAGCAATTCATTAGAAGAGTCAAGTAGAGCATGATATCTACTATCTTCTATGTTTTAAAATGTTTTCATCAATTTTTATCCGAGACTCAAATTTTAATAAATAAACCACATCATCGAATCAATCCTGCACTACGGGCCAATGATATTCATTAAATCATCAATGGTCATGACTATACCGAATAATCCCTGGTCATAATCATACCAAAAATTATCCATCAATGCACTACAGGCCACTGAGGACTTTTACCACATCATTTATAACATTACAGGTCATGATTATACCGAATGATCCCCGGTCATAATCATACCAAGTCCATCTATGCACATAAGCCAAAGATAACTTTCATCACAATATAAGCATGAGGATGATGACAATGATATAAGCATTAATCAAACGAAAACAAGGATAAATATTAAAGACTTTAAATTTATCCAAATATTATCAATCACTTAATAAACTCATAATCTAATATTATTAATATTATAACAATATTTTAATCACTTCTTAAACTTATAAACAATTTATTTCAATTGTTTACACTTTACCAAATAATGCATTTAATCATTCAAAAATACTATACTCATAAGATTTCATCACCAATGATCAAATCCTCATCAAAATCAGATATACCCTATATAGGATTCCCAAGCCATAAAATCCTATTTTCCAATTTTGTTACTTCACATAACATATTTAATTCATTTACTCATAACTAGTTCATTTTTATGAAAATACCAAATCGGTCCCAAAAATATTTCTTTTTCGGGATTTAGCGTAATATAGTCCCATATTGAACATATATATTTTCTCGTAATTTTTTAAAATTCATTTACTATTTTTTCATATGGCCAAACCGCCGAATATTTAGACATTTATCATAAATTGTACTTTTGTCCAAAAATTCCAAAATTTACAGGGTATACTCCAGTTATATACATGTACTCCCAATAAAAATTTCACCAATTGTGGAGTTAACCACAAAGAGTTATAAGGGTTTACTTTTAAAATAGTCTTTTCCCATAAAATCCATAACTCTTAATCTATACATCCAAAAATCGCCATCTTTGGACACAATATAGAAAACTCATCAAATTATCATTTCAAATTTTTCCAGAATTTTTGACGGTCAGAAAAATTACAAAACTGCAAATGGATTTTCACCCGTCATGCGGTAATCCATGTAAATAGATCATTTCCACAATTTAATAAGGAATTAATACAAATGATCATTCACCATGCATGCGGTAATCTACATAGACAGGTTATTCCAATAGAATAATAAAGAATGGAATAACAGAAGAATTCACCATGCATGCAATAGACCTCACAGACAGGTTATTCCCAACAGAATAATAAAGAATGGAACCATGTCATGCATAATCCACACAGATAGGATATTCCAACAGAATAATAAAGAACGGAACCAGGTCATGCGTAATCCGCATAGACAGGATGTTCCAACAGAATAATAAAGAATGGAATAACAACAAAATTCACTGTGCATGCGATAGATCGCATGCATGCGGAGTTATTCCAATGTAATAATAAAGAATGGAATAACAACAGAATTCACTGTGCATGCGATGAGATAGCGCGCAGACGTATGTTATTCCAACAAAATAATAAAGAATGGAATAATGAAGAATTTCACTATGTATGCGGTACTTCGCATTGACAGGTTATTCCAACATAATAATAAAGAATGGAATAACAGAAGCTCTTTACATGAATACGAAAGAAATAATACCCCTTACCTTAGAATAAAGTCGGATAATCGAATGGAAGGAGAGCAGACTTTCTTCTTCTTTTCTCTATATAATAATTGCTCTATAGCTTTAGTGAATTGGTGAGAAATGAAGGAAGAATGAGCTTCTATTTATAGGAAAATATAGTTTCAATAATTGCACATTTTGGGGCTCGAAATATTACAGTACAATACCTTCAACTTTTCTTTCATTTTTAATTTAGTCCTGCAAGTATTATCAAACTTGCACCACCTCCCCTAATAGTAAATAATGTGAATTAATAGTTAAATCATGTGAATCAATAGTTATAATCATGTGAAAATACGAATTACAGTATAGTACCTCCATCTATACCTCCATTTTTAACTTAGTCATGCAAGTATTATCAATCTTGCACCAACTCCCCTAATAGTACAAGAATGTGAATTAATAGTACACACATGTGAACAAATAGTTATAATCATGTGAATTAATAGCAATTAATTTCTCATTTATCCAATTAATTACCCGATAACTTCCAGACATCAATTATTATCGAAATAAATTTCAATTTTCACTAACACTAATAATCCCAACACAATGAAACCATCAATTTCATCATTAATCAACACGAACTTATTCATCATTAATATTATAACTCACAATATTTAACAACCAGGTCGTTCCCAGGAAAAAGGGGGCTTTCCGATAAGGATTTCTCCTTATTGACGTGCAATTAGATGACCAAACCTCTCCTTGACAGAACTTCTAGACATTGTAAATATTACAATTTAATAATATGAATAACTTTGTCATCTCAATTATTGATTTAATAATATATCATATTATGCAGATGATACTGTGATAATAATCGAATCAATAATATAAGAGATATGATGTAGCAATTACTGTAGCAATAATTGAGTATAACTGAGTGACTTCTTATGTAAGCATCAATAATCAATAACGTGTGCTTCTATGCAACCACACGTATTACTGTACTTTTACTACCGGGTAGTTCAACAGTTTTAACGATAACACTTTCGCCATTATTTTTATAAAATTATAATTCTGTCATTATCTAACTACGACAATACTTCTGTTGTGGGGTCCACCAATGATTATGTTGTCGTACGGATATTCCCCGATAAAGAGAATATTACCTGACCAAACGAATATTTTATATCAACTTGCATACTTTGAAAAATTTATAAATATTACCCATAACTATAATATTATATCAAATCCATACCATAATAGTCAAAAAAATATTTCGAGAAATTTAATTCTTTATTCATAAAATTTGGGGTCTCACAGCCAGCAGCCTTGGGATTTTAGTTCACTAAGAACTCTTCAAGGCCAGCAGCCTTGGAACTTCTCTAGTTCCCTAGGAACTCTTCAAGCTCAGCAGGCTTGGAATCTTCATTTAGTCCCTCTGGACAAGGACCCCTCAGACCCTGGCTTCTTGTTGTTGAGTTGTTTGTTTGTTTGTTGGAGTTGGTGCTGAGCTGCTAAGATGTCTTTAAGCTCTGAACATCTTCTGTACTTAGCAGCTTGGCGTGATCATCCTTAAAGTGCAGTTAAGTGTTGCATGATGCTCAACTTCTTTAGTTACTCAACCACTTCTGATGATCCCTTGATGAACTGCCTTGAAGATCATTCTTCTTGATACTAGATGGCTGCACATGATGGGTTTCTAAGATGACTGTAAGCTTTTCTGCTAGGTACTTGGAAACTTTCTCATGCTTGACACCATGATGGCGTTGGTGATCTTCTGTCTTGATACTTGATGCCTTCTCATGATGGACTTGCTAAGATGAATATAAGCTCTTCTCTCTGGTACTTAGAGTCTTCCCATGATGGACATCAAGATGACATTGATGCTCTTCTTTCTCTCGGTAGTTTAGAACACTCTTCTTGTAGTAGAACTCTTACTTCTACATTGTAGAACTCTCACTTCTACTTCTTTCTTTGTCTTTCACTAAGTGTTCTTGATGGATTGTAGAGTGAGCCTTCAGACCTTCATTGGTCACTCACTATTTTACGTTGGCTAGATCAGTCCACCATCTCTCCAAAATCAGCAACTCCAGCAACCCTTGATCTTTGAAGCTCATTCTGATTTATACTCCTTGCCAATCTTCCCATTGGAAAGTAGCCGTTGAGAGCTATTTAAATTTCTTCACAGATCTTGAGTTGTTTGGTGCAGACTGCAGATGTGACATGACATGACTTTCTGACACTGCAGTCTACTGTTTCACCTACCCCGTCAGATATGTTACTTTGATGTCTCGGGCAGGTCGATGACTTTATTTTTCCCTTCTAATTTCTCGATCAGAGGTTGTCCTTTTGCATCGATGCTCTCAATAAGCTCTTGTCCGAATACCAACCTTCATATTGAACCGTTTCCAATGCTTAAATCTTCGGATGACTGAACTCTACGATTTGGATGCTTACTTTCTTGGACCTTATTGTAGTGTCTTATTGACTATTACTCATTGACATGTAGATTCAACACTACGATCTTGAAGAGTGTTGATTGGATCTTCAATGTAGAACACCTCTTCCTTCTCTTGTGCAGTGCCTCAACACTTCTGTTTGCCTCGACTGATCTCAGATACTGATGGCTTGACTCTTTATTCTGGCCCCTTTTGAATAGCAAGAAACTTCAGATTTGTGGCGTGTCCAACTCGCTTTCTCCTTGTGATCTCCTATTCACTTATCATTAATGAACTGACCCAATGCTTAATCACTTTAGCCTTGTTCTTCAGAAGCTGACCAGTATCTCTGTGTACACTCCATCAGTTCTTTCTTTGTTTGGCAAACACTACGATCTTGGTTGCTTCTAAGATCGTTATCTTCTGATCACTTGATAACTACTGCACTTGCTGACTTTCCTTAGTTAGTTACTGAAGTCTTCTTATGATCAACTTGTGGAGGACTTCATCTTGAATGACTTCACAACTCAATTTGGATGCTGATTGAGTTGATACTTAGATCTTCTGTTAGCTTGCATGCCATTCGTTGAGTGCTCTTTAGTTTCCTTCAGGTGGGATGTATCTTTGGAGTACCAACTAGAGGCTTCATTCCTTTGGATATTCTGGTATGCTCATTTGTTGAGAATCGTGTTTGCTCTATGATTCTACCTTGGCTTTGTGAGTACATCTGTTGAGGTCTTAGTTTTGCACACTACGATTCAGCTTCGGCTGTGCAGACACTACAACTCCGAGATCAGATCTTGACACTCTATGATTTCTGTCATTATGCTTGTTGTCTTCATCTGATCTTGCTCGACTACGATCTCTGCCTCTGATACGATCAGTAGACTCTACGACTCTGAGTGTAGTCTATGATTTTGACTTGGCTTTGACATCAGTAGACTCTACGACTTCAAGTGTAGTCTACGATTCTTGACTTGGCTTCGGCAGATGCTCAGTAGGCTCATAGGCATGTTGTCTCTACGATTCTGAACATGACTTCCTCAGCAGACTATGGCTCCAAGGAAATGCTCCTCGACACACTACGATCCTTCCTCATCTCTCCTAGCAGTCTACGGACTCTGAGATCTACTATCTTGCAGACTACGATTTTGCCTCGATAGCTCTCGAGTTATCCTTGACTCTCCTGGAAGACTACGATTTCTTGTGTACTGCTCGACGATCAGTCAAGCCTATCTATTACATCATAAGATCAACCTAACATGCTTGATCTTTTTATATTTATAGTCCTTGTACATCATTTCTTTTTAAGGACTTTACAAAGCTGTTTTGCTTATGTAGGATCAACCTAACATATTTGATCAATTCATTATAAGTCCTTGTACATCTGTTTCTATTATCTATCAAAGGACTTTACAGTTTTTCTTAATGCAAGCATACTTGTATATTCATTCATATATATATCATAATCAAATCATATATAAATAGGAATATCATTCATATGTTTATTCCTGACAATCTCCCCCAATTTGATTATGACAAAAATAATAAGTGCATATACATGTTATGAATGAATCTTATATACAGTGAGCTGCTGTATTTCTAAAACAGATAATCATGAATGTCATTTATAATGATGTGAAATTTAATACACTGCCATTTTACATCCTGGATCCAGAACATACCTAACTAGTTAGTGATGTACCTCTTTGGCTCTATGTATGCTTCCATGATGTCTGTTGATCAGCTATTCATCTATTTGATCTTCTTCCACCTGCTCACCTTGGGACGTTGACTATATTTCTTTTGTCTGCTCCCCCTCAGATGTATACTTCTCTTCTTCTTCTGCCTCCCCCTCAACCTCAGGCTCATCATCCTTTGGCTCCCCCTTAGATGATGACTCAGCTTCTTCTTGTGATGTCTTCTTCTTTTCTTTCCTTCTGCTCTTCTTGCCCTTTCTAGAGTGCCTCTTACTCTGCCTCTTTCTATGCCTCTTTTTCTCCCCCTTTTTGTTATTAATCACTTGGGAGAGCTGTTCCATATTGGACATAAGCTGCTCCATCAGATAAGAGGAGTTAGCAACTTCAAACTTGAGTTCTTGTTGGCTTAGCTCAAGTTGCACGGAGAAAGACTGATTCATGTTGTCAATCTTATTAGAGAGGACTTGGAGTTGTTCTTCATTTGTCTTCTGTGCTCATAGTGCATCTGTCTTCTGATCATTCATGGCCTTCAGATAGATGTGGTCTCTCTCTTTGATCTTGAGAGATACATCAGCCATCGTTGCTTGGAGTCTATCTTGAACTGAGTTATCTTCTGTTGTTGTCAACCTCTTTGACTCTTCATTAATTAGAGATATCTTCTCAATCAGTTCATCAGAATTTTTCATCAGCTCATTCTCCATAGGAATTTGGTCATCTGGTTGGGCAGCCTCTTGTTGAACACCAGATTGGACTCTACAATTTTCATCCTTGGATAGATTTTTGAAAGTGTTGAGAATCTAAAAAATTGGTGAGTACCAATCTCTATTGGAGGATGAAGGAATGTCGGGAAATTGTGCTTGAGTAGATGGAGGGTTCTCATTTTGGACTTGAACACCATCAGTAGTAGAGTGAACAGACTCTATAATTTTCTCCTTGGTCATGATCCTTCTTCCTTCAGAGTCCATTCTACAATCATAAGGAATATAGTGGTTTCCAACATGTCTGTTGACTTTATAGTGAGGCTGGTCTTTGATCATCATTGTTGCATAACTCTTCACCCTTGGAAAGTTCTGAGCCACCAGCTCTAGGCTTAGAATTTTTGGAATTACTTCTGGTGGTTCATTCGAGACTTCCTCTGCTATTTTCTTGTTAATCCTAGCTGGAGAAATGACAAGATGGTCTTTAGGTTCCTCTGATTCCTGATGTGCAGAATCAGAATCTTTCTCCATTTCCTCTCTTTCTGAGCCTGAAACAATCTGATCGGATCCATCAGTGAATCCTTCTTGCTGTATTTCATTTCCAGAACCTTCTTCAGCAAGATCTTCCTTGGATTCATCTTCTTCATTAATAGTCCCATCTTCAGCACTTTCTTCATGTGATTCAGATTTATCATCGCTTAATTCGATGACTGCAGTAGAGTGATCACTTTTCTTCTTGAAGGCAAATTTAGTTAGTAGTCTGTAGCTCTTTCTCCTCCTTGGGGGTTCAGCTATAGGAGAGTTAGACTCTTCTTCCTCTTCAGACTCGGAGGCCTTTGGATCATCAGAAGAACTTCCTTGAGGTTCAGCATTGGCAGGGGCAGGTATTTCTTCTTTGGACTCATCATTTGACCCATCATGAGGGCTTTTTGGAGCATATGCATTTGGAGATGCAGTTGGGTCATCTTGTAGCTTTTCTTCATCATTAGAGTGAGTACTCTGAGAGTTTGCCATAGGGCTGACATATTCTTCTTCATCAGCAGGGTTTTTATTTTCTTCCATGAATCTAGTTCCACCATCATCTTTGTCTTCAGTGGAGAGACTTTTTGGTGAAGCTTTTGTTTTCTTCACTCTCCTGGATCTCTTCCTTACTGGTGTGATTGCTACTGGTGCAGAGTCACCCGATTCTGAGCTTTTCGCTTCTTTCACCTTTCTCTTCTTTGCAGAGTTCTTTCTGCTACTCCCAGTTGTTGTTAACCTCCTTTTTTCATTTGGGTTTTTCTTCCAGTTCACAAACAGTTTTGGAGACATTACTTTGTGAACATTCAGAGGTTCTCCCTCATCATCCTTGATCTTGTTTCCTAGCTTCTTCTTCATCACAATACTCAACAGTCTTCCATGAAACACCTTTGTAAGTGGTTTTTCTGTAGACGTCTTCAACTCAACCTTTTCTACCCATTTTGAGATTTGATCGAACAAGATAACTCCAAAGTTTATTCGCTTCTTCAGAACTATTGCAAACATAATCTTCAGTTGTTGATCAAGCACAGTGTCATGTGCTGCATCCTTTCATAGTATACATTTGCCTACTATCTCAGCAAAGAACTCGAATTCCTTAGGAAACTCCTTTTTCTTCATGTCCTTCAGACTATGGTTTCTTTGGTACCCCATAATCTCCTTCGCTTGCTCAGTGTCGATCTCATCAAGGTTTTTTTATTATCCTAGGTCAGGAAAACCTAAGCATTAATTGATATCGGATGATTTCAGCTTTAGAGACTGACCTTTAACCTTGGTAGAAAGGGTTTCGGCATTTATGGATGCATTTGAGTAGAACTCCTTAACCAGTTCAGTATATACTCGAGTGCTTACCTCAAGACATTCTGAAAATCTAGCTTTCTTCACAAGTTCAAGAATGCCTCTGAACTTCTTTTTAGATTTCTCAAACGACTTGGTTCCGAGCTGAATGCCAGTGATTACTCACCAATCTTCCATTTGAATAGTTCGAGGAATATGGGTATTTGATTCAGAAAGATTTATTAGAGATAGCTGATTGTGATCAAGGCTCTGGGGGTTTAACTGATTTTGGCTTCGAAGAGGATTCTAGGGTTTGAAAATAAGAGGGAGAGAGGTTCGATAGTTTCTGATAACTGTTTGCAGATTTTGAATTTGTCTTTATGGCAGTTCCTTCTGACTCTGCAAACACTGTGATGTGTCAACTAGCCATTAGTTGTACGATGCCTAGTAATGAGCTGTAACTCCCCATAACCTTTTCAGTTTTATATTCCTTTTAAGAGAATAAGCATTACTGATGACTCTACGTTCCTTTATTGACTCAACGATCTTTTTCTGAGAGATGTTGTAGTGGATGTTTTGATATTAATCCTCATCTTGAACCTGCATAGCTTGATCACTAATGTACCCCAAGCCAGTTTGGGCACTTAAGTTCTGAGATGCATTTGCATGATATCTTTCCAAACTGTATTCGAACTTATCTCCTTATGAGTTAGAGTAACCTCTTGTAAGACTGCGGTCGTCAAGTCTACTTCTACGATCACTGAGGTTTCACTACGATTGTTGAGGTTGCATCATGATCATTGAGTTCTCTTCAAACTTTACTCTACAATCATTGACTGCCTTGGTCCTTGAGATGAACTTAATTAAGCAATCCTTCTAGGTTAAGGTAGCTTAGGAAGGGCCAACCTCTTAGAGTGAGCTAAGGGTCAGGTTTGCCCCTAAGGCACTTTCCAGATGAAATACTTTGCAAGTGATTTGCACCGATATCTCATTTGACCTTTTCTGGTGGTGAGTGATAAGTGGGTTTTATACCTACTTATTGGATATCAATTCACGAGAACTATGCCCATCTCAAGTACATTTTAGTGTGTTTTTAGTTGCATTTCGTTTTATTGTGCATTGCATATACTGATAACTCTTATGGTGTGCAAGTGCAAGAAAATGGCATAGCTCGGCGTTGGTATGTGGCATGAGATCAGTGATGGCATGACAAGAGGGTCGAGTGGACAAAAGAAACTGAGCATTGATGGACAAAGAGGCAAGAGTAGCATGTCAAAGAATCAGTAGCAACATGACAAAGAAGCGGCAAAAGCAGAACACAAGATTACTTGAGAGAGCAGGAGTCGCATGGGGGGGATGCGGTAACAGATAAGTTGGAACATCGCATACCGCCGCCATGTTTACAAAGGGATCGCGTGCGGCATAGACTGCAGTTGCTGACTTTATTTTATTTTTGAAATTTGAAGTGTTTGAGTTTGTATAAACTACTCTGGTTGGTACCAGACGCGATTATCTATTATTTTTACGAGTTTTTCATATTATAGAACTAAGGTTCTACGCTTTGAACAAATTCCAATCATTGATTATGAACTACCTTTATGTTGTTGGAGAATATTGAGGATTTTAACATCACTTTCGGATTATAATCAGCAATTGGGTTTGATCAATTCTATCTTTTCTCTCAATTGTTTTTAGTTATTTTTCATGTGTTACTCTAATCCCATAATGGTTTTTGGTTCAGACATGAACTAAATTCCATTATGGGATTCTAACGGAGTTTGATATGTAGTCTAATTGATGGCTTGATTGCTGGACTGTTTGTGTATCATCAGGAATTTCTATTATGGTTTATTTGAATACATGAATGATTGATCACCATTCATTTTATGTACTTGTATGGAATTGAAAAATGACATGCGAGTATGGTTGTAATCATGATAGCATGCGTGTATGAGGCTGAATTGCTTGGCTTTATATTTTGTGAATCAGATAGACATATACTGTTTCACCGTGTGTAGTTACATAATGGTTTGTGCTTAAATTCAATATGGCTGCAATTTCACATAGAAATATAGTGATCTTGGTTTTATTGAAGATTACATGATGTCTATTGTATGTGGATGTTATGTAAGTAGATCATAATACATTGAAAAATGGTTATGTCTACGTTCGCGCTCTTGGCTAATTTTCTATGATACGTGAATAGTCTTGCATGATGGTGGTAATTAGATGAACTATTAAATGAAGTTAGGATCCCCTTATTTCTAGATTTGATTTATTACATTAATATTCTTCTTTTATTTATTAATTGAGTTTAGAGTAATTTACAATCATAAGCGTTCGTTTAAGCATATAAAAATAGTGATATAGTTGATGCATAATAATTTAATTTAGAAACCTTTCTCCGTGGATTGATACTTTACTTACTCTGTATTACTTGATGACCCATGTATGCTTGCATGAGTTAGAGTCCTTTTATTAGAACTAAAAAGGAGGCAACAAGTTTTTGGCGCCGTTGCCGGGGAAAAGTGTTTAAATTTATTATTATTATCATCAGTTTTAAGCTACATTGTATGACTTAGAGTGAGGTCCTCTACCAATTTTAGACAATTGTATTTACTGTAATCGTGGTGTCCTCCTACTCTTACACTACGATCAGATGTTTGATCACAGGCACTCCACGATTTTGAGTTGGGTGGCTGAAAGGTTATCAGTAGTACGTTTTGAGACGTTCCTACTGACTATGGATCTTCATTTGGTTTATCAGCCACAAAGTTTTAGGACTCTGTAGCTGGTACACTGCTTCATAGTATATCTCAGTGCTGTTGTTTCTTAATAGATCAATGCTTCCCCATGTTTATACTATCTTCTCAGTGAGGTGTGATTTCCTTTTCTTCATGTGCATTAGGAAGCATCCCTGCATATCTCTGTCTGACTGGAATTACCACTGACAGTCAAATCTTTTTACATCGTAAACATGGATATCTCTAGGACTGATCATTTTATGATTATTTGACAACACTACGAATGTAGTTTTCTTTGTCAACTTGTGATCGTGTAGTTCTGCTCCCGTAATGAGTTCCTCATGTTTGATGTTCGATGATCCTTTGTGGTGAGCTTCCTTGAGGATTCTTCTATTATGACATGCTTTGCATGATTGAGCATCTAAGACTGTTTTTCATCTTTGGTTGAATGGCCTGCTTCCATATAAAGATCAAGCTGACCATGTGAGCTTTATTCAGATCTCGCTTCAAGCCAGTCTTCAAGGACAAAGCTTTGACATATAGGAGTTTTATCGTAATTATTTACGAATAGTCTTAAGCCTTCTTTGGTTGAATCTTCGATCAAGTCTTCGCTTCAAAGATTCCTTAGTGTGGCCAGATAGACCAAGTACCTGCAGGTTATGAATTTCTATTTTTGGTACCCATGGTTAAATGGGTCCTGCTATGTTAGTTTTCTAAACCCCTGTTCCTCATAAATTTGGATAATCATCATATTGATCACCAACGGTCATATTCATGCATGTAACTAATTTAGATAATATATTTTTAGATGCATGACGGTGAGTGTGTGTAAGATTTGCTATTTTAATAAAACACTCTTTTTCTTTGATGGTTTCATCATTTGCTAGGTTATGTTCACAGGGTTTAAATGTTCATAGAGTGAGAACCAACTCTATGATTTATTTGTATCTTGTTAATTCATGGAGGTGATCAGTTTCTACGAATCTTCAAGATACTCTTGTAGAACTGATCATACTCTATGTGTTATTAAACACTTAGAACATAGGTTGTACATACATACTAACCCATCAGCAAAGATTACTTCACATAAAATTAATTTAACCTGTGATGCTCTTACGACCCATTTCAGATTTCTTTCAAGATGTCATCTTCAACCTAAAACTTGAATGGAGAAAAAGCTTATAAGTATTTGAGTTTCCACCCTCAGTGTACTTTCTCTCTTCACCTTTTTAGGTAGATTATGATTCCTTGAAAGAATATTGTTATAGTTCATAAGGAGGTGCAATCATGATGTACATATTTATATTAGTGAGGAACCTGCACCTTTTACCGTCGGTTTCTTAATGATATTTATCTTAGATATACCGAAGAGTTTAGGCATTGATGTACATAGTTTCTCATTTGCTTCTCGATGACTAGTTGCTCCAGTTAACCTTCAATCAATCGGTAAGTGGTCTTGAAGATGCAAGCTAAGAGAATATCAAGATCTTTAGTTCTTTGACATCCTTGAGTTCACAAGGTTTACATCCAAACCGTTGGCCGATACATGTTTGAAAAGTTCTTCTTTCTTCTCTGGATAAGCATTTCTTAACATGTGTGGCCTTTTCATCTTTTTTTAGTTTGGTGGATGTTTGACACTTTTCTATTGATGTCTTTTGAGCTTCATAGCCCGACTTTCAAACTACAAGATTGATCGTGGCCAAGGATTGGTCTTTTTGATATGTCAGCCAAGAACATGGACAAACTGAAAGCAGGCTTCGTGTGTATATACACATTTACTCGCATACGATTTCCAACCATGTGAGCTCATCTCAAGATATAACAAGTGACTTACTACTAAACTAAGTTTAGAACAATGTTTGTGCCTAGGATCGGACTCAAAGCGATTAGCTTTTGAATATAATGATGAACTCGCTTCGATACCAATTGTTAGTTCCCAAGAAAGTACAATAGATCTAGAAGGGGGTGGAATAGATCCTTTTAATTTCAAATACTTTTCTTTTTTATTTTGTATTGCTAATAATTTAGCATATGACAAACATAAGAGTCTTTTTCAAGCACAATGGAATAAGTAAAAGATCCCTTCATTGATATATTCATAATCATACATACATTGTTAAGTAGAGAGTTAGTTTAGTGGTAAGTAGTTAAAACACATATATAGCTTATATAGCAGTTAATGTACATAATGTAAATGACATAAAGTAAAAGACACAAGGGTTTTAAGTGGTTCGAGAGACTCAAGCCCTAATCCACTCTTCCGCTTTCAACTAGTAGGATTTCCCAAGGAAGGGCAAAGACTCAATCACTAAGATTCCTTCAAGGCCAAAGAACTGGGACTTCAATTCATTAAGAACTCTTCAAGGCCGCTAGATCTTGAAACTTCTAGTTCCCTAGGAACTCTTCAAGCTCAAAGAAGCTTGAATCTTTATTTAGTCCTCCGACAAGTGTGAGACCCCAAATTTTATTAAATAAAAGTATTCAATTTTTCTATTTTGGAAAATAATTAAATTGATAAAAGTTTAAAGTTAAGGGTAATATGTGAAAATTTTGCAAAGTAAGCAAGTTGATATAAAATATTCTTTTTATCGGGGAATATCCTGACGACAAGATCGTTAGTGGACCCCACAAATGGAATTATTGTCGATTGAGAAAATAATAAAAATATTTTTATGAAAATAATCGGTGGAAGTTTTACCGTTAAAACCGTTGAACTACTTTCGGTAGTAAAAGTGCGAAGAATACGCTGTGGTTGCATAAGTAGTACACGATATTAATTATTGATGCTTACGTGAGAAGTCACTCGCTTTTGTTCAATTATTGCTACATGAAGATCATTCAGATAAGATCTCACGTTATTTGATCAATTATTATCGATATTTTATATATTATTAAATCAATAATTGAGACGACGAAGTTATTAATATTATTATTTGCAATATTAACGATGTCTGTAAGTTCTCGCCAAGGAGAGGTTTGGTCACCTAATCATGCGCCTAATAGGAGAAATCCTTATTGAAAAGCCCCTCTTTCCAGGAACGACCTGGTCGATTAATATTGTGAATTATAATAATGGTGATAAAGTTTGTTTTATTATTATTATAAATGTAATAAAATAGAAAACTTTTTATATAAAACATAATACTTTTATAAAGTTATTTGTTTATTATATTATAAATAGAATATATTATATTCTATTATGCATAGTGTTCAGATAAAGGCTCGTGATAGTGTTTCAGATAGTAAATATTTTTTATATAAAATGTAATACTTTTATAAAGTTATTTGTTTTATTAGATTATAAATAGAATATATTATATTCAATTATGCATAGTGTTTGCATAGTGCCTCAGATAGTATTTGTATAGTAAAATATTTTTATATAAAATGTAATACTTTTATAAAGTTATTTGTTTTATTAGATTATAAATAGAATATATTATATTCTATTATGCATATAAATTTGCATAAGTATTTGCTTAGTAAAATCTTTTTTATATAAAATGTAATACTTTTATAAAGTTATTCGTTTTATTAGACTATAAATAGAATATATAATATTCTATTATGCATAATGTTTGCATAATACTTGCATAGTGTTTTCAGATAGTAAAATCTTTTTATATAAAATGTAATACTTTTATAAAGTTATTCGTTTTATTATACTATAAATAGAATATATAATATTCTATTACATAGTGTTTGTATAAGACCAGATAGTGTTTCAGATAGTAAAATCCTTTTATATAAAATAGAATACTTTTATAAAGTTATTCGTTTTATTAGATTATAAATAGAATATATTATATTTTATTTAAAAGATTTTGTTTTATTTGAATATTTTATTAATACTACATAGTAAATTAATATGGACCGTCCGTTTAAAAGTAAATCAATCTGGATCGTTCATGAATTAGTTACTATTTGGTCCATTCTCCTATAAATAGAAGCTCATTCTTTCATTATTACTTACGAATTCACTGAAACTCTAGAGAGAGAAACTATAGAGAGAAAGAAGAAAAGTATTCTGCTACTTCACTACTCCTATATCCAGTTTTTTCTAAGGAAAGGGATATTATTTGTTGTACTCGTAAGGGTTATTATCTCTTTCGTATTCATGAAGAGAGCTTCTGTTATTCCATTATCTATTATTCTGTTGGAATAACCTATATACGCGGATTACCGTATACATGGTGAAATTCTTCTGTTATTCCATTCTTTATTATTCTGTCGAAATATCCTGTCTGTGCATTTACGCATGACCTGGTTCCATTCTTTATTATTCTGTCGGAATATCCTATCTGTGCGTTTACGCATGACCAAGTTCCATTCTTTATTATTCGTTGAATAACCCTTTCATACATTCTATCGCATTTACGGTGAATTTCGTTGTTATTACATTCTTTATTATTCTGTTGGGAATAACCTATCTATGCGGTCTATCGCATGCATGGTGAATTTTTCTGTTATTCTATTCTTTATTATTCTGTTGGAATAACCTGTCTATGTTGAT
The DNA here is from genome assembly GCA_020205615.1 of Panax quinquefolius. NCBI lineage: Eukaryota > Viridiplantae > Streptophyta > Magnoliopsida > Apiales > Araliaceae > Panax > Panax quinquefolius. The sequence goes on from CM035158.1 coordinate 83,202,933, forward strand.
TACCGCATGCATGGTGAATGATTCTTCGTATTCATATGAATAGTATTTTCATTCAAAAAGGGGTTTCTGCCAGATGCAGTTTCGTAATTTTTCTGACCCTCAAAAATTCTGGAAAAATTTGAAATGATAATTTGATGAGTTTTCTAGATTGTGTCCAAAAATGGCAATTTTTGGATGTATAGATTAGGAGTTATGAATTTTATAGGAAAAGACTATTTTAAAAGTAAACTCTTATAACTCCTTGTGGTTAACTCCAAAATTGGTAAAATTTTTATTGGGAGTATATGTATATAACAGGAGTATATCCTGTAAATTTTGGAATTTTTGGACAAAAGTACAATTTATGATAAATGTCTAAATATTCGGCAGTTTTAGCCATATGAAAAATAGTAAATGAATTTTAAAAATTCTGAGAAAAATATATGTTCAATATGGGACTATAGTCTGCTAAATCCCAGAAAAGAAATATTTTTGGGACTGATTTGGTATTTTTCATGAAAATGAACTAAATATGAGTAAATGAATTAAATATGTTATATGAAGTAATAAAATTGGAAAATAGGATTTTATGGCTTAGGAATCTTATATAGGGTATATGCAGATTTTTGATGAAGGATTTGATCATTGATGATGAAATCTTATGAGTATGATATTTTTGAATGATTAAATGCATTATTTGATAAAGTGTAAACAATTGAAATAAATTGTTTATAAGTTTAAGAAATGATTAAAATATTCTTATAATATTAATGATATTAGATTATGAGATTATTAAGTGATTAATAACATTTGGTTATTATTGAACGCTGGATAAATTGTATTATAAATGTTTAATATTTATCATTTATCTTATTTGATTGATTCTTTATATCATTGTCATTATTCTCATGCTTATATTACGATGAAAGTCATCTGTGGCCTGTAGTGCATAGATGGACTTGGTATGATTATGACCAGGGATTATTCGGTATAATCATGACCGTAATGTTACAAATGATGTGGTAAAAGTCCTCATCGTCCGTAAAAGGCATTGACGGACGCTTTTGGTATGATTATGGCTATGGATTCTCTTCTTCAAGGTGCAAAGATGAATTGTTTTATGGCATGATCAGATAGTTGATGAAAACACGATTATCTTTGGTCAGTAGTGCATAAATAATTCGTGGTCGTGATATTAACGAATATCCTCGGCCCGTAGAAAAGGTGGACGATTCGATGATATGGATTAATTATCGAAATGAGTCTCAAAGAATGAAATATTAATTCATGGATTTGATATTAACGAATATCGCCAATCAGTAGTGTGTGGGTGAGTCGATGATGTGGATTGTTTATTAAGCTGAGTCTCAGCGATAAAATATTGATAATAAACTTTTATTTCGTAAAAGATAGTAGATATCATGCTCTACTTGACTCTTCTAAAATACAGTTATATGTCTTTGGCATGTAGTGTAAAGATGAATTGTTAATGAATATCTTTGGACGTAGTGCAAAGATGAATTTATTATTATAGTTATAAGCAGAAATTATGATTTGGTATAACCATGATTTTTGATGTTTCGAGTGAAGATAGGTGATAAAAATTATCTTCGTCCTGGGTGCGAAGAGGAATTTAGAATCACAATTATGATTATGAGTTATTCATATGATTGTGGACAAGAATTGTTGATTGATGTTACAGGGATAAAACATTATTGGTGGACTTTTAACATAGAGAAGATAATAGATCTGATGGTCTATTTGACTCTTTTAATGGATTGCTTGTTCCGCTGCAACTATGGTTGAAAAGTTTTATCATCTACCATGTGTTCTAAATCTCTAATTTATTTCTAATGAAGGCTATTGATAATGTAAATTATCTTTAGTTATGATATTCTTTATCTGGCTAGTCAGGTTTCACCCTTTTGCTTCACAATTTCTTTCAGGTAATAAGAGTGTAACTGGGTCAAGCGGGGATCACAGGGGAATAGAACGGTGGTCTATAGCTGTTGAGGATCTCCCTAAATAGTATGGAAATAAATATATTGAGAACTTTAGATAAGTGTGTCGTATTGTATACGTCATTTGATATTTAATTTTGGTGAACCGAATAGGGTGAGGTGAACCCAACTTTGGAAGGGTGTTTTGCCACTATCATACAAGATGTCTAATGACATACAACCTCGTGTTATCATAAGATGTGGTTGTGCACATCCACTTGTCGAGTATATCTACGAGCACTACTACCTATATGATCTTGGAGTTTATTTGAAATATAATTTTCACTTGGAAACAGTGGAGATAGGTATATGTCAAGAGAAGACTCACCATTGGAAAGAAGATGATAGTAATCTTCTCATTTTTCTTTGGGGTCTATTGGGTCAACCAAGGATAATTATGTGGACATATGATATCTATCATAACCTAGACGCATGGCCTCCCATGTACGAAGGTTTCCTTGAGCACTTCCCAAAGATTTTAATTTCTAAAATAGTTTTTGACTATACTTTTATGTAAAGTATCATTGTAAGGTTGTGGTTGAGGCATCATGAGAGTTACATACATTTGTATTAAAACTCACAGTTAACTGTGGTCGTGTTCTATACGATAGTTCAACAGTTGTATAAATGAAGTTTGTATTTGATTTTTATAGTGTGATATTTGGCGACTCAGAATAGGTGATGTATACCTATTTTGGGGCGCCACAACAAGGACCCCTCAGCCTTGACTTCTTGTTGTTGAGTTGTTTGTTTGTTTGTTAGAGTTGGTAATCGAATCGCTAAGATGTCTTTAAGATCCGAACATCTTCATATTTTAGCGACTTGGCATGATCATCCTTGAAGTGCGGTTGAGTGTTGCATGATGCTCAGCTTCTTCAGTTACTCAACCACTACTTGATGATCCCTTGATGAACTTCCTTGAAGATCATTCTTCTTGATACTTGATGGCTGCACATGATGGGTTTCTAAGATGACTATAAGATCTTCTCGCTAGTACTTAGAAACTTTTTCATGCTCGACACCATGATGGTGTCAGTGATCTTCTTTCGATACTTGATGCCTTCTCATGATGGACTTGCTAAGATGACTATAAGCTCTTCTCTCTGGTACTTAGAGTCTTCCCATGATGGACATCAAGATGACATTGATGCTCTTCTTTCTCTCGACAGTTCAGAACACTCTTCTTGTAGTAGAACTCTCACTTCTATATTGTAGAACTCTCACTTCTACATCTTTCTTTGTCTTTCACTAAGTGTTCTTGGTGGATCGTAGAGTGAGCCTTCGAACCTTCATTGGTCACTCACTATTTTACGTTGGCTAGATCAGTCCACCATCTCTCCAAAATCAGCAACTCCAGCAACCCTTGATCTTTGAAGCTCTTTCTGATTTATACTCCTTGTCAATCTTCCCGTTGGAAATTAGCCGTTGAGAACTATTTAAATTGCTTCATAGATCTCGAGTTGTTTGGTGCAGACTGCAGATGTGACATGACATGACTTTCTGACACTGTAGTCTACTGTTTCACCTACCCCATCAGAGATGTTACTTTAATGTCTCGGGCAGAGGTTGTCCTTTTGCATCGATGCTCTCAATAAGCTCTTGTCCAAATGCCAACCTTCGGATTGAACCGTTGCCAATGCTTCAATCTTCGGATGACCGAACTCTACGATTTTGATGCTTGCTTTCTTGGACCTGATCATAGTGTCTTGTTAACTATTGCTCATTGACATGTAGAGTCAACACTACGATCTTGAAGAGTGTTGATTGGATCTTCAATGTAGAATACCTCTTCCTTCTCTTGTGCAGTGCCTCAACACTTCTGTTTGCCTCGACTGATCTCAAATACTGATGGCTTAACTCTTTTTTCTGGCCCCTTCTGAATAACAAGACACTTCAGATTTGTGGCGTGTCTAGCTCGCTTTCTCCTTGTGATCTCCCGTTCACTTATCATCAATGGACTGACCCAATGCTTAATCACTTTAGCCTTGTTCTTCAGAAGCTGACCGGTATCTCTGTGTACACTCCATCTGTTCTTTCTTTGTTTGGCAAACACTACGATCCTGGTTGCTTCCAAGATCGTTGTCTTCTGATCACTTGACAGCCCATCGTGACTTCATCGACTTTCCTTAATCGCCATCAAGTCTTCTTATGATCAACTTGTGGAGGACTTCATCTCGAATGGCTTCACAACTCAATTTGGATGCTGATTGAGTTGATACTTAGATCTTCTGTTAGCTTGCATGCCATTCGCTGAGTGTCTCTCTGGTTTCCTGTGTGGGATGTATCTTTTGTAGTACCAACCGGAGGCTTCTTTCCTTTGGATATTTCGGGAGTGTTTCATTTGTTGAGAATCGTGTTTGCTCTACGATTCTACCTTGGCTTTGTGAGCACATATGTTGAGGTCTTAGTTCAGCACTCTACGATTCAGCTTCAACTGTGCAGACACTACGACTCCAAGATCAGATTTTGACACTCTACGATTTTTGTCATTATGTTTGTTGTCTTCATCTGATCTTGATCGAATACGATCTCTGCCGCCCGATACGATCAAGAGACTCTACTGGCTCGAGTGTAGTCTACGATTTTTAACTTGGCTTTGACATCGATGAGACTACGACGACTCGAGTGTAGTCTACGATTCTCGACTGGCTTCAAAGAATGCTCGGTCGGCCAGAAAGCGTGTCATTTGTCTCACGATTCTCGAACATGACTTCCTCAATGCGGACTACGGCTCCGAGGAAGTGCTCCTCGACACACTACGATCCTTCCTCGTCTCTCCTGGTAGTCTACGAACTCTGAGATCTACTATCTTGCAGACTACGATTCTGCCTCGATAGCTCTCGAGTTATCCTTGACTCTCCTAGCAGACTATGATTTCTGGTGCAGTGCTCGACGATCAGACAAGCATATCTATTACATCATAAGATCAACCTAACATGCTTGATCTTTCTATATTTATAGTCCTTGTACATCATTTCTTTTTAAGGACTTTACAAAGCTATTTTGCTTATGTAGGATCAACCTAAAATATTTGATCAATTCATTCTAAGTCCTTGTACATCTGTTTCTATTATCTATCAAAGGACTTTATATCTTTTCTTAATGCAAGCATACTTGCATATTCATTCATATATATATCATAATCAAATTATATATAAATAGGAATATCATTCACATGTTTATTCTTGACAATCGTAGTTCTAGAAAATGAGATCGTTGAGCAAGAAGAGGAGATCGTAGAGAGAACTACGCAAGACAACGAACCTCCACACCAAGAAGCTGAAATTGATCTTGAAGGTCTTAGACAAGAAGGCATCAGGACAGATGTTCCAATAGGAAATAGATGGGCAAGAGATCACACTCAAGACTTAGTCATTGGAGACCCCAATGCAAGAGTCAAAACAAGAACTGCCACCCAAAATGAGTGTTTCTATCTGAGCTTTCTATCACAAATGGAACCCAAGAAGATAGAAGATGCTATGGAAAACTCCAAATTGAATAGAGTTTATACAGAAGAATTAAATCAGTTTGAAAGAAGAAAAGTATGGAGATTAATTCCAAGACCAAAGAGTCATCCTGTCATTGGCACCAAGTGGATCTTCAGGAACAAGATGGATGAAGCTGGAGTAATAACAAGGAATAAGGCAAAACTAGTGGCCAAAGATTACTCTCAGGAAGAAGGCATTGACTACGATGAGACCTTTGCACCTGTTGCCAGATTAGAAGCCATCAGAATATTCCTTGCCTTTGCTGCTCACATGAAATTCAAAGTCTTTAAGATGGATGTCAAAAGTGCATTCCAGAATGGTGAACTTCAAGAAGAAGTATATGTGGAACAACCTCCAGGTTTCATCAATCCAACTCTCTCTAATTATGTTTATAGATTAGACAAAACCTTATATGGTCTTAAACAAACTCCTAGAGCATGGTATGAAACATTAACTAACTTTCTTATTGAAAATGGGTTCACAAGAGGTAGAGTAGACACCACATTATTTCTTAGAAAGCATAAAGACAAAATCTTATTAGTTCAAATATATGTTGATGACATTATCTTTGGCTCTACGGATGAAAAATTATGTAAGAGATTTGCCAAGCTTATGCAGAGCAAGTTTGAAATGAGCATGATGGGTTAGCTGAACTTCTTTCTTGGACTGTAAGTAAAGCAGAATGATGAAGGAATCTTCATAAACCAAGCCAAGTACATTAAAGACTTACTTAAAAAGTATAGCATGGAATCAGCCTCTCCTATGAAAACCCCAATTGCTCCAGCAACCAAGCTTGACAAAGATGAAAAGGGTAAAAGTATTGATATAACTCAATACAGAGGTATGATAGGCTCTCTTCTATATCTAACTGCCATTAGATCAGACATAATGTTTGCAACATGTATATGTGTTAAATTTCAAGCTAATCCTAAGGAATCACACTTAACTGCTATAAAAAGGATTTTCAGGTACCTCAAAGACACACCTCACTTGGGGCTTTGGTATCCCAAGGAGTCCTCTTTTGAACTGACAGGATATACAGATGCTGATTTTGCAGGCTGCAAAATAGACAGAAAAAGTACTAGTGGCACCTGTCAGCTGTGGGGAAACAGACTTGTGTACTGGTTTAGCAAGAAGCAAAAATCAGTATCTACATCAACAGCAGAAGATGAATATATTGTTGCTGGCAGCTGTTGTGCTCAAATCTTGTGGATGAAAAATCAACTGGCAGATTATGGGTTTGATTTTAAATCTATACCTGTTCATTGTGATAACACTAGTGCCATAACAATAACACACAATCCTGTCATGCATTGTAGGACTAAGCATATAGAAATAAGATATCATTTTATTAGGGATCATGTTCAAAATGGAACCATATCTCTACAATACATCCCTACTGAAAATCAACTTCCTAATGTCTTTACAAAGCCTCTAGATGAATCCAGATTTAATAAATTAATAAGTGAGCTAGGCATGCTAAATTTATAACCATAAAATCTATGCTCTAGTTTGTGTTAACCATGCAAATATAAAGGCTATATTCAAAATCGTAGACATGACCAAAGAAAGTCCACGATCATAGAGTTGCAGTGATATAAAAGACCACAATCGTAGAGCTCCATCAACAAGAACAAAGAAGCATCCTGTGATGACAAAGTTCCAACAAATCAAAGCAATCTCTCTGTCAAGCGCCTCAGGGACAAACCTAAATCTTAATTCACTCTAAGAGGTTGGCCTTTCCTGAGCTACCTTAACTCAAGAGAAATGCTAAGTCTAAAGTTTATCACAAGGAACAAGGCAGACAACGTTCGTAGAGCAAATTCAGAAGTAAACTCCACGATCGTAGTGCAACCTTGACGATCGTAGACTTCTCAAAGGATACATCAGCTCAGGAGAAGCTAAGGGTAAATCGGTATTTTCCCATACAAGTTAAAATCGTGGAGCCAAGCAGAACTCGATACATGTCCCTCAAATCAGATTAAGTGGAGGGAAGTTACAAGTATAGTTTAAAAAGGCCTTTTTGAAAACTCAGAAGTTCAAGAATCTTATCTCTCTCTCTATCAGCAGAAACCCTAGCCTTCAAAATCACTAAATCATCCTCAGTGTAAAGAAATCAATGGCGGTTTCAAATGTTATCTCTGGTTACCGACTTTGTTTCGATGAGTTCAAGACAGCTGATCCCAAATTTCACAAAACATTATCTCTGATAAAGAAAGCTGGTCTTGAAGAAACTCTGGGTACAAGCACATGGATCTACCCAAAGCTGATAAAAGAGTTCTACAAGAATGGAACATTTGAGAATGATGTCATCACCACAAGGGTCAAGGACGTGGAAATTAAACTCAAAGCTGAGGATATAAACCTAGCCCTAGGTTTCAAATCGAAAGGATTTCCATTCATACAAGGCATCGATTTTCATGAAGGATTAAAGAAGATGCATCACAAAAAGTTTCTGATTGTTAGAGGGTACAAAAAGAAAGAGTTCCCCCAAAAAAAGAGTTATGGGATTCAACTCAACTATGGAGCCCTACTACCCGACTGGATTGGGAAATGGATACTCAGTTCGAAGAAGTCAAAGAGCTCTGGAAAGATGCTCTACGGGCAATTTATAAGCATCATCCTTCAGTCAGCATTGGGAGATAAGATTGGGGATGATGAAGGAGAATCCATCAATCTAAACAGAAAAATGACCCAGCAGCTGTTTGAGAACTGGAAACGAAATCCAGCAGAAAATGTAAGGATGGTGTCTGAGTCCAGTGGAAGGACTGGTGATGCAAAGGAGTCCAGGATTCCAGGAAACATGTCAGTTGTAAAGGAGACTGAAGAAGAAGAAGAAGAAGAAAAAGAAGAAGAAATTAACAAGAAAGAACCCATTGCTTTAGTCAGAAAAAGCAAGGGTAAAAGAAAATTGAAGGCTCAAATGACAGAGGAGTCTCAAGGTTCAACTACTGATCTACCTCAAGAGTATTTTGGCATTATAACTCTGAGGAACTTGAAAAGGAAAGAACAACAGTCTGATGAAGATGAAGACAGAGCCACCATCTCTCAGCTGCTTAAGAAGAGAAAACACAGTCACAGGTCAAAGAAGCCATCTGTCTCTTCGATCGTAGAGTCACTACCGATCGTAGAGACCATACTGGACACCACTCCCAAAGAAAATGCTACAACAGCTTCTCCGACTGATCAACCATTCAGAGCTAAAGCTGAAGAAAGTGATGAGGTTGTGGCTCAGCCTAAGAATTCAAACAGAAAACTTGTCAAGAAATACATTCTTATATATGAAAAAGCTTTAAAGGAGAAAGATAAAAGGATAGCTGCAGAGAAGGGGATATCCGAAGCAAGTCAGAAGAACACAACTCAAATTGAGGGGGAGCTGCCTGAAGTTCCCACTCTAGAGAATGCTCCAGCTGAGGGGGAGCTGTTTAAAATGCAAATGAATGATCTAGCTAAGGGGGAGCATCATGAAGTCCTCATGATAGAAGAAGCTGCTCCTGAGGAGGAACTTCCAAGAGATCATCAGGAATCTCCCTCAATTCCTCAAGAAATTCTGGCTTCAGAAACTGCAGAAATGGAGAGAAGTGAAGCTATGGAGGGTGAGAGAGAAGAAAAGCAAGGAAGTACAATGGAGGTAATTGTTGAAGTGGAATCTTCACAAGAAGATAGAGAAGAAGAAGATGATGATGAGGTTGAGATTATAGCTGTGGGTTGTGATGGATATAGGAGAGCCAACTACAATCAACTGTTCTCCTACCTACCTATAATGCCTTTTCACAAAGCCTATCCAACAATCTCGGTGCTAGCTTATGGATTCCCAGGCAAACTGAACTTTGCCTGAAAGCTGATCACAAATGGCTCTTCTTCAGTAAATAGGCATGAGGTATAAACTATTCCCATCTCTTTCAGGGTTAATCACTGTCCACCATCATGTTTCAACCAATTCTATGAATTACCAAGATGGTTGGAAGTGATTCTTCATCCACTCAATCAATTCCCAGTTACAGAATCCCAACATTTTCTAATTGATGAACCAAATGTGCCCAATTTTCTTTTGATACAATCTCCTATCATCTCTCACTCTACGATTACTGATCCAAGCCCAATCGTAGAGTCATATGCTCAAGTCATATGTGACGCCCCCAAAACAGGTATACATCACCCATCTTGAGTCGCCAGATACATGGTACATAAATTCAAATACAACTTAATTATACAACAGTCGTGTAAAATACGACAAAACATAGCTGAGAGTTTAGACAATATCCACACTCAATGGTGTCCTCATTACAATTATTATCAGATTATTCCGTAGAATAGTGAGGACTACTAAAGCCATTTATCCTGGACCATCACTCCATTCCCCAACTCGTCCCAGCTATATTCTCATTTCCTGAAGAGAACAATGAAAGAAAGGGTGAGCTCAACTAGCCCAGTAAGAAATATTATGACTAAGATAATGCAAAATAAATTATCCTTAGCCTTCAACAGTATAACAAATGATAGAATACAATAGACAACAAGTTTTAGATCAACAACTGCAGTGGAAATAAGCAATCCATTAAAAGAGTCAAGTAGAGCATAAAATCTACTATTTTCTATGATTTAAAAAGTTTTTCGTCAACTTTATCACTAAGACTCAGCTTAATAAATAAAATTGAATCATCCCTGCACCACGACCAAGAATATTCATGTAATCATCAATGGTCATGATTATACCGAATAATCCCTGGTCATAATCATACCAATAACTGTCCATTAATGAACTAAAGGCCAATGAGGACTTTTACCACATCATTTGTCACATTACGGTCATGATTATACCGAATAATCCCTGGTCATAATCATACCAAGTCCACCTATGCACGTAAGCCAAAGATGACTTTAATCACAATATAAGTATGAGGATGATGACAATGACATAATAATTCAATAAAACAAGTTCAAGGATATATTTTAAAGGTTTATAATTTAATTTATCCAGAAATCAATAACGTCCAAATTGTCAACATTATACTACTTTGTGGAGTAAAATTCAAGAATAATATTCATGTACCAAAAATAATTTGGACAGAAAAGGAATATATTTTTCGGGTGAATAGTACCCCGTGAATAGTACTTTGGGAATAGTACCCCGTGAATAGTACCCCGACACGAAAAGTGTCCCGAACACCCGAGTGAATGATACTAGAGTGAATAGCAATCGGGTGAATAGTAACTCGTGAATAGTACTCCGACACGAAAAGTGCCCCAAATACCCGAGTGAATAATACTAGAGTGAATAGTAACTGGGTGAATAGTAACCCATGAATAGTAACTCGTAACAGAAAAATACCAAAGAAAACGATATTTCATGACGAGTAGAAAAGAAATGATATCCTAGATGAGTATAATAGAATATACAAAACTGCAAATAGATTTTCACCCGCCATGCGGTAATCCACGTAGACAGATCATTTCCACAATTTAATAAAGAATGAATACGAAGGATCATTCACCACGCACGCAGTAATCTACATGACAAAGTTATTCCAATGGAATAATAAAGAACGGAATAATGAGAAGAATTCACCGTGCATGCGATAGATCGCATTGAAAGTTATTCCAGTGAATAATAATAAAGAATGGAACTGTGTCATGCCAGAATCCGCATGAGATAGGATATTCCAATGTAATAATAAAGAGCGGAACCATGTCACGCGTAATCGCATGCAGACAGAATATTCCAATAGAATAATAAAGAATAGAATAACAACAATTCACTGCATGCGATAGACGCGATGTAGACAAAGTTATTCCAATAGAATAATAAAGAATGGAATAACGAAGAATTTCACCCGTGTATGCAGTACTTAGATAGATAGGTTATTCTAACATAATAATAAAGAATGGGATAATGAGAAGAATTTCACCATGTATACGGTAGAGTCGCAGATATCAAGTTATTCCAATGTAATAATAAGGAATGGAATAACAATAGCTCTCTTCATGAATACTGAAAGAAATAATACCCTTACCTCGTAAGAAAGCTGGATATTGGAATAGGAGGTAGCAGACTTCTCTTCTTTTCTCTCTATAATAATTGCCCTATAGCTTTAGTGAATTGGTGAGAAATGAAAGAAGAATGAGCTTCTATTTATAGGAAAATATAGTTTTGATAATTGCACATTTTGGGGCTCGAAATATTACAGTATAATACCTCCCTCTTTTTCTTCCTTTTTAATTTAGTCCTGCAAGTATTATCAAACTTGAACCACCTCCCCATATAGTAAATCATGTGAATCAATAGGAAATCATGTGACTCAATAGTTCTAATCATGTGAAAAAAACATTTACAGTATAGTACCTTCAACTATACCTCCATTTTTAACTTAGTCATGCAAGTATTATCAATCTTGCACCAACTCCCCTAATAGTAAATGAATGTGAATCAATAGTACACACATGTAAACAAATAGTTATAAGCATATGAATCAATAGCAATTAATTGCTCATTTATCCGGTTAATTACTCGATTTGTCAATATAACCTCCAGACATCAATTATTATCGAAATAAATGTCGATTTCCACTAACACTGATAATTCCAATACAATGGAACTATCCATTTCATCTTTAATCAACACGAACTTATTCATAATTAATATTATAATTCACAATATTTAACAACCAGGTCGTTCCCAGGAAAGAGGGGACTTTCTGATAAGGATTTCTCCCTATTGGCCCGCAATTAGGTGACCAAACCCCTTTCCTTGACAGAACTTTCTAGACATCGTCAATAATGCAAATAATAATATGAATAACTTTGTCGTCTCAATTATTGATTTAATAATATAAAATATTATGCAGATGATACTGTGACAATAATTGAATCAATAATATGAGAGATATGTTGCAACAATTATTGTAGCACTAATTGAGCATAACTGAGTGACTTCTTACGTAAGCATCAATAACCAATACCGTGAGCTACTATGCAACCACGCGTATTACTGTACTTTTACTACCGATTAGTTCAACAATTTTAACGGTAACACTTTCGCCGTTATTTTTATAAAAAGATAATTATGTCATTTTCTTACTACGACAATACTTTCGTTGTGGGGTCCACCAATGATTGTGCCGTCGTACGGATATTCCCCGACAAAAAGAATATTCCCCGACCAAACGAATATTTTATAACCACTTGCTTACTTTGCAAAATTTATAAATATTACCCACAACTATAACATTATATCAAATCCACACCATAATATTAAAAAAAATATTTCGTGAAGTTTAAATCTTTATTCATAAAATTTGGGGTCTCACATCATAGAATCACCTCATCCTGAAGCTCAACCCCACACACCAGCCCCTCCATCAGATGTCCCTTCCTCGTCCTCTAATGAATATTTCAACCTTGATCTTGCTCTCTACACTATGCAAGATCAATACACATGGACCCCTCCTCCAAACAGTTCGCAACTCCTTGAACTCATATCAGATCTTCCTACCAAAATAGAGTTGTCTGAAGCATCCAAAAAGGTGACCAAGGACATACAAGAAGAACTTGAAGTTCACTCATACCTTGTTCAACTAAGGCTGACTCATCTGATCGATGATGCCAACACTCTCCCAAGCACCCTAAGTTCTAAGCTCATAAAGAAGCTTAGGGAGATCATAAAGGAGATGATTCAGAGCATAAATGAAAGGGATCAAATCCACTTTCAAGCCGCTAAGAAACACAGGGATGCTGTTCTTATTTTACAGACCACTCAGGAGTCCCAAAACAACCTTATGATGCAAAGTATCACGAATCTACAAACTACAGTGAAAGAATTCTCAATGGGTCAAATAAAAAAGACGAAAAATGTCCTGGCCATTCTCCAAAAGAGGGAAACTCGTTCTAATTCTCTAATTAAAGAGAACCATGAAAACATTACTCAATCCCAACATCAGCTCAACGAGCTTGTCCAAGGTATGACTCGCCTATCTAAAGATATTCGAGCCCTTGATGCTGACATAAAGGGGGAGAATAAAGGGAATAAAGGGCAAGGAGGCAAAGGCAAAGGCAAAGGCACATTCATAGCTCAATCCTCAAGAAGCCTTCCTACAAGAAAGCCTCAACATCAGACTCCACGATCTGAACAGTAGCAAATTATCATGGCACAACCACTAAGGAGTCAAGGCCCTTCTTCCAGCTCACAAGAAGTAACCACCACAGGCCTAAGAATGCCAATTCGAGATTCTACATTCATGAATAGGCACGATCATAATGAAAGACTAAGTCAAAGCGAGCTGGAAGATATAGCACGGAGAGACGAAGCAAGCAGGAGAAGAAGAGCTGAGGAGTATGCAAATCCTCCGAGAAGCAAAAGGCAAAAGAAATAGAGATAAGTTGAAACTCAATTCTTATTGATGTAACTAAGCTTAATTGTAATATCTATCTTTACAAACATCAATAAATTCATGCTTATTCTCTAGAAGTTTCAGTTGCTCACTGAAACACTAAGTCATATTTACTTTCTAGCAACTGCATCTAGAAATTGAGAATCATGATACAAATCTCCTTGGTTATGTCAACATCAAATAGGGGGAGATTGTTGGGAGATTGCATATTTAAAATTGATGTTAAAAGTAAATATTTATGACTATATGTAAAGTCCTTAAAAGAATGCATGTACAAAGACTTAGTGAAAGATCAAAGCTGTTAGGTTGATCTATATCTTGAGATGTAATAGTTAGGTTTCAACTAAATCATAGCCTATCAAGCTGTTCAAGAGATTGCAGAAGCCAAGGAAAAATCATAGAGTATCGAGGATCGTAGTGTATCTGCTTTGAAGGGCCTCTCCTGAAATCGTAGAGTGGTCCAAACATTTTCTGAGCCAACTCAGAGATTGTAGTATGCTCTCATAAACATAGAGTCTGCAAGACAAGCAAGTAAAGATCGTAGTGTGCCAGTGCTTAAGAGAAATATTAGTGTCTTTATTTGCCAGTATCAGATCAAGCACCAAGGTGGAAAGACACCACAATCAAAATCGTAGAGCATCATCTGCCTGTGTCAGAAGCATCGAGCCTTGTCCATTTATTTAAGAATAAATCCCAACAAATGTGGAACGGATTATAAACGTTAAAGTCCTCGGGAGTCCCAATGACACAACAGTCATCCTTAGTATATAACAAAGAAGCGTATTGAAGAAGCTAATGAAAGTACTATGGGTCAGCAGAAAACACTTTTTCAGGTGTTAGGTGAGATAACAGTCTGTTGTGTCAGTGGGCCAATCTGCTAATCAGAAACTGTGCAAAAAGTCTCCATCAAAACTCAGAAATGTCAAATACATTTAATGCTTTAACGGATGTCTTCAACGGATATATTTCAAAGACATCATATATACAAAGCTTCATCAGATGAACAAAGAGAGGTGGAAAAAATAGGCAAGCACTGAACAAAAAGCTGAAGAACACTCAACGTTCAACTCTACGATCTGAAAAAGAGAAAGCTTGCTCAGCTACTCAATTCTTTTGAACAAGAGCTTAACGACAACTGAGTAGCACCATTCAAGAACTCATCAACTACTATCAAGTGAAGTAAGAAGTTCCAAGTCAGAAGGACTTGAAGATTTCTAAGTGAACTGTGAAGAACCAAGTCTGCTGGACTTGAAGAGTTCAAAAGTGAACTGAGAAGTGCCAAGACTACTGGTTTTAAAGGAATCTATGAGATTTAGAAAGTGTAAAGATATCCTTAGTGGATTTCCTACTCGAGGAGTAGAAGAGTGGACTAGGAGCTTTAAGTGCTCTGAACCACTTAAAATTATCGTGTCTCTTACACTATTGCTATAACTGTTATAACTTCTATAACTACCTCACTCTCATTAACTCACTATATCTTAAAGGAAGAATAAACAAATCTTAATTCCGCTATATTTGAACCATTATCAAAACTAACAAAGCATTTTAAAGAAGAATTTAAAATATCTATTCAACCCCTCCCCCCCCCCCCCCTTCTAGATAACTATTGTGCCTCCGGGAACTAACAATATTCTCAACCAAATACCACAAAAGAAGTTTAATGCTTCACCCTATGAATTATGAAAAGGACGAAAGCCGTCTTATAAACACTTAAAAGTGTGTGGGTGTTTAGCAAAAGTAATGGTTCCTCCACCTAAAAAGGTAAAAATAGGACCAAAAATAATAGATTGTATTTTCATTGGTTATGCTAATAATATAAGTGCATATAAATTTTTGGTTAATAAATTAAAAATAAAGGAAATACATGAAAATAGTATTATTGAATCAAAAGATGTTGAATTCTTTGAAATAATATTTTCTAATAAAAAAGAAAAAGAGTCAAGTTCTAACGAACAAGAAACAAGTTCAAACAAAATAACTTATGACACTGTTAGTGACAGTGATCATGGATTAAAAGATATTGATGAACCTAGACGTAGTAAACACGTTAGAACATCAAAATATTATGGTCCGAATTTTCTAACTTATTTGTTAGAAAATGAGCCTAAACTTATAGAGAAGCGGTGTCGAGTCCCGAAGCTCCATTTTGAAAAGAGACTATAAATAGTGAAGTAGAATCCATTATACACAATCATACGTGAGAATTAATAGATCTCCCACAAGACTCTAAACATTTTGGATATAAGTGGATATTCAAGAACAAAATGAAAGTAGATAGATTTATAGAAAAATCTAAAGCAAGACTTGTAATTAAAGGATACAAGCAAAAGGAGGGTTTGGATTATTTTGATACTTATTCTCCCATGACAAGAATATCCTCAATTAGGATGTTAATAGTCATTCCAGTTATATATAATTTAGAGATACATCAAATAGATGTGAAAACAACTTTCTTGAATGGAGATTTAGAAGAAAAAATCTACGTGAAACAACTAGAAGGGTTTATTGTTCCAAGACAAGAAAAGAAAGTTTGTCTACTTGTGAAGTCCCTTTATGGATTAAAACAATCACCTAAATAACGGCATGGAAAATTTGACAATGAAATGTTATCAAATGGTTTCAAGATAAATGAGTGTGATAAATGTGTATATGTCAAGGACACTGAGAAAGGGTATGTCATTATTTGTCTTTATGTAGATGATATGTTCATTATGGGTAGTAATAATGAAATTATTAAAACTACTAAAATAATGTTAAATAATATATTTGACATGAAAGACATGGGTATTGCCAATGTAATATTACGAATTAAAATTTCTAAAATATCGAATGGATTAGTGTTATCACAATCACATTATATTGAGAAAATACTCAGGAAATTTAATCAATACGATTTCCATCCTGTGGGAACATCAGTAGATATAAATCTACACTTGTCTAAAAATAAAGGAGAGAGCATATCACAAGCTGAGTGTGCATAAATAATTGAAAGTCTGATGTACGTAATGAATTGTATCAACAATGGAATCTGAGTTTATTGTATTGGATAAGGCTGGAGAAGAAGCTGAGTGGCTTCGTCACTTTTTAGAAGATATTCCTATGTGGCCTAAACATGTGCCTCCTATTTTTATCCATTGTGATAGTCAATCAACAATTGGAAGGGCACAGAGTCACATGTATAATGGTAAGTCTAGACATATTAGTCGTATACACAATACCATAAAATAATTGCTTTCTAATGGCATTATGTCTATTGTGTACATAAAGTCTAAAGAAAATATAACGGATTCATTGACTAAAGGTTTGACTAGAGAGCAAGTAAAAATAACTTCGAGGGGAATGAGTTTAAAGCCTATAAACAATGATCATCATGATGGAAACCCAACCTAGTTGGCTGGAAATCCCAAGATCTATGTTCAAATGGACAACTAAATTATGAATGGTTCAACTAAATCACTATGAAGAAATTAGTTTCTTCTGCTCATTCCTATGATATGAGATAGTGATACATGCAGCAGTTTCAGGATAAGCTATGTTTTTAATGATTCTTAAATCTTGATAAATAATTGGGGTATGGCAGGATACTCTTATTAGGAATCACATCATGTGAGTGTGAACTGGGCCAATTATATGAGAAGGATAAGGTTATACTTCTCTAAAGAACTTATAAATCTGGGATTGTTCGGGGCCGAAACAAAAAAAAATCATGAGAATAAAATAATATCTGGAAAGATTCTGTGTGAATTATTATTGTCTCGGTTTACACAAATGGTTAGACAGTTCAAGACATCACGTTCACTGGACAACCAGTAAACCCGATAGTCTTTCACAAGGGAAGGTTCAAAGCCAAAAGTCACCTCTTTCGATATAGATGATTTCTAATTCTCTCTCTCTCAGAGTATGCATAACATTTGCATAAGACTGGCAGTCAATATCATTCATGTGGAGGATTGTTAGAATTTGACCCTAAATTAATATGGGCGTCATTAATTAATTTTAATGATTCCACATATCAATGTGTTCTACTCCATTAGTAGATTAAATTGAGTATTTGGAAGCTCAAATCCATGGAGTAATGAATGAGATATTAACTCCCAAAGATCACTTTTGAAAATAACAAATGATAATAAATACATGTGGGAAGCCAAGTCCCACATCGGTTAAGAACTAAAAAATTAATAGGTTTATATACATTAAAGTTGGTCTTGGGTTTGGGCCCCAATGGTCACCCCACTTTTGTGGAAGGGAGAGGACCTAGCCAAGGCTTGGTTCGAACCCACACGCGCCGTCGTCGTCGACCAACCAGGCTTAGGCTTAGGTTTGTGGCATGTGGCTCGAGGTACACGGTTCGTTGGTCTGGGTCCTTATATATAATTTTTTGGACAGAATTTAATTAAATTTTTAATTAAAATTTATTTTATTTAGTTCTATTATCAAAACTGTATCGTTTTGATAAACATTTATTATTATACTACTACGTCATTTTGGGAAAGGCTATCTGACTGAACGGGCACTGCAAAACTATGTTATTTTGCCTAAACGAACGCGCCTTTTCTGTTAAGCCTTAAACTATGTCGTTTTTGTTCTAATCAGATTAAAACTACGTCGTATTGTGGCCTAAATGGACGCGCCCATTCTACGAAGGATCAAAACTACGTAGTTTTAACTAAAGAATGTCATGTCATGCCTTTTCAGAAGCATCTCATGCCCTTTCAAATGCTAGTGTCTCATCCGAAGGGTCACCAACGTCTCCTATAAATGGATAGGGGGCAGCCCATTCAAATCACTCATTTGCAAGCATTCAAGCATTATAAATTCTTCATTTGTTCATCAGTTTTCATAGTTATTTTGAGAGAGACTGAGCATTTATTTTGGTTCGTTGGATATACTATTTGGAGTGCTACTATAGTATATGTTGTCATTGTATCCTGGGAGACAATTGCTATAAAATCTAAGCACCATACGGAGGGCATAATTTTCTTAAGAATATAATACTTAGTACTAGCCTTGACAAGTTTATTATGCAGTTTGGTAACTTAAGATAAGTTTATATATATAGTGTCCTTTCAGTTTTACTAACATTTTGGATACGGGAAAATAAGTATGTTGACTCCTTTTGGACTTAACCTTTATGTTTTCCTAACTTTTGCACTCAACTCTACTATGAAGTTATTGCTACGGGGCTTGATGGTTGGGGACCTAGCTCTTAAAGGGATAGGACCGTTGAACCAAATAAGAATTTAGAATTTCTTGGCATCGAGGATATCCATTTTAGTAATCAAGCCCAAGAGTCCTCGAATCCACCTCTTAATCCATCAACTTCAGGTACCCAATCACATGATTCTACTTTTAAATTTAAAGGACAAAGGCCAAAGAAAAAGACTAGGAATTCATCAAAGCAATCCAACAACTCTGAACTAGAGGAAGAGATGTGAAAAGTCTTAAAGCTCATTGTGAAATATAATGACAGACCTTCCTTGAAGAAGTGTAAAGATAATTTAAATCGCCTTGGGTGGGGATCACAAAATCTGCTGCATAAAATTGCACTAAGGATATTTTGTGAGAGTGCAAGTTTTATAGGGAACAATGGATGTTCCTAGAAGACGATGAGAATGAAGTTTGGGTTGAAATTTTTTCATGCAAGTTAGGATTTGTAGTTTAGTTTATTACTTACCTTTGAATGATATTAGTTAAAACTTTTAAATTTTGTATGAATTGGCCAAAGTTATTATTTTGGGTAAAAAGAGTTAAAAGTTTGATATTTGGCCAAAACTAATATTTTTATGCTTATGGTTGCAGTTAGCATTCATGTTAATTTACTTGGTTCTCATAATCCTTGATGAATGTTCGTTTTCTATCTTTAAGAAATTTGCCTTACTTTTTGGAGTAAAAAGTTTCTTTTGAATTGTAGAACATTGTGTGCTTGATTGAAGTTTTGGTTTACTGTTTGCATGTGTTGATTTAAAGGTTACATACTATTTTGAGTTCTGTATAGAAGTTTTAGTAAATTTTGAGAAGTATTCTATTTTTGTTTGTTTGTTTGCTTCTTTTTTTGGGTATTAATGTTTTTTTTTCATTATTTTACTTAAGAATTACTATATAGTTTTTATCTTGAATATGTGATGTTTGACATGTAAAAATTCTTCCAGATTTTCAAATGAGTTATTTTTAATGTGTTACGTAAATGAATTTTTATCGCACTCCAAATTATATATCTATATATAAAGCGTGAGGGGGACTTTATTCAATTCTTTTAATTACTTTTTAATTGCACACACATAGTGTGTGCCCAAAAAACTAGTACTTTTTAATGTGTTTAATTACTTTCAAGTGTATTAGTATTTTAAGGAATATGTATTTTTATACTTTTTAAAGTTTAGCTACTGTTTTTGAAAATAGGACAAACATGATTATTGAATATCAACTTTTATGCTTAATTATTATCTATTGTTACTTAAAACAAATTTGTTCAAGAAACATGCCAAATTTTAGAGATAATACTTCGATCTCGAGTGGACATTCGTACGCATTGGAGTTGTTATCTGGATTAAGTACGCAATGCCAAGAATTGATGCATCTTTCGCGTGTTGCATATGTGCATTTATGCAATCATTTTATGCAAAAAAATGTGGGTACAAGATAGTAGGCACGTAACTGTTGAGGAAAAGATTGGTATGTTCTTGACTAAAATAGGTCACAATGAACGATTTAAAGTAGTGAAATGGAGATTTCAACACTCTTGACAAACAATTCATAAATATTTTCACGAGGTGCTGAATGAAATGATAGAATTTGCAAAGAAAATCATAGTACCTACATCTTTTTGATCCAAATCCAAATGTTCTCAGGAATTATAAAGAATTACGGAAAATATTTTTGGTATGTATTCTTAAGTTTGGTGAATATAATTAACATAACATATTTGAGAATATGTTGATAACATAGATATATATACTCGTTCATTGTAAGGGGCAGTTAGTGCACTAGATGACACACGTATACACACAATTATTTCTGTCAATCGACATGCTCGTTATAGAGGACGAGGAAGAGGTGAATGTTACCAAAATATATTAGGAATTTGTGATTTTAATTTGATATTTACATTTGTTTGGGCAGATGGGAACGAATAGTACATGATTCAAGAGTATTAACAAAAAGTTCCGACTTTCCATTTCCCCCTCCAAATATGTATCACAACTTTTTATTTTTTATCATTTTTTTTATTTATGTTAATAACTATTTTTTAAATTATTTTACGATTGTAGATAAATATTATCTTTGTGATGCTACATATACAAACACTTAAAGATTTTTATCTTCATATCACAATACAAGGTACTGACTAGCAGATTTTTGACACCGACGTGCCTTAAACAGAGAAGAAAAAATTTAATCATGCTCATACCCAACTCAGAAATGTTATTGAGCGTAACTACGGTGTATTAAAAGCAAAATTCCCAATATTAAGACAGGTTACTCCTTTTCCTTTATCTGCGCAAGTTATCGCTTGCTTTGTTGTTCAAAATTTTATAAGAAAAAAGAATATTGAGGATGGGTTATTTGCTCGATATGACCAAGCTACAACATTTGATGGAGAAGATGGATAATATGAAAAGAATCATGAAGGAGAGCAAGATACAGTGCAATGGGGCCTTCAAGGCGTACAGTATATGAACAATCTACGTGAACAAAATTACTCGTGAACTATAAACGACTCATTGAAGTTAATGTAATTTTAATATTTTTATTATTATGTTGACACATTTGTTTAACTTATTACATTTTCTATTTTCTATGAAACTTGGATGAAACTTGGATTGAAATTGTTTGAATAATTTAATACTTTGTTGGTAACTTTTGAATTATTAAAATATTGTGTAATTAATATTGTATTAAATTTATTTTTTAGTAAGTTCTTACTTATATGCTTGTTCAACATAGTTCAAAGGGGTAAAATAATAAAAAATTGTTATTCAAATGTTTAGACATCAATTATCAAATAATTTTTTTCACTCGGTATTTAGAATTCTACTTTATTCAGCTCATTCAAATTGCTTAAACATTCAAAACTGTTTCATTCAATTTTATCAAACAACCCCTTAATAAACTTTATAATTTATTTTAACTTATAAGTCATTTAGCTAAATACCTTTGCAGCTTTTTTTAACTTAATTTTTAACTTATAAGTAAAAATAATGTCAAACACTTTTATTTATGAATCACAACTTAAAATAATTTATAAATTATTTTAAATTTTAACTTATAAGTCATTTTAAAATAAGTCATTGCGGAACATGCCCTTAACTCTTATTACTTTTTCTACCTCTTATTCTTCCTCTTCATAATAGTCCTCCCCCTCTTCAAAATTTTCATTTAAATATTTAATTCTTTGTCAATTTTACCTCTTTTCTTCATCTTTTATTTCCTTTCTTTTCTCTTGTATTTTGTTGATTCAAAATTCCCTAATTGTATGCAAACTTGAACTCTTCTCCTCCTCTTTGTCAATCGCATCGCCTCTGATTCAAGAAATATTATTACCAACACCGCGCTGATTGGTGCACTAAATACCTAATTAACCACTAAAAAAGTAAAAAAATTACTACTTAAACAACATAAGTTTAACAAACTTTTTAAAATGTAATCTAGTAGTATATATCACACAAAAAAATTATAGTTTACATAACAACAACAATTTGTCATTAGAAATGAAATATTATTGCCAAAATATTAAAAACAAATAAAGTGAACGTTTAAATAATTTAAAATTAAACAAAAAAAATTTGCAACAACAATTCAGAATCCTTCAATTTTAATCAATTTCTTATTTCATGGTATAATTGTTCTAACATTACACATAAAAATATGGGTAAAATGCATATGTTGTCACTATTTTAGGTGTTTTTAGGTATTGAGCCCCTTTCTTTTGGTCAACGCAAAGCGAGTCCTTTTTTGTTAGAAAATTTGGATATTAAGCCCTCAGACGTCACATGAGCGTTGACCTGCCTATGTGGCACCGCTGATGTCAACTTTAATCAAATTAATTCCTAAAAGTTTGAGGTTTTGGCCAAGAAACCACTCGAGCGCTATAAGCTTAGCTACTAAATTACCCAAAAAAAATTGATATATAATAAATCAATTCACAACAACTAAATAAAACAAAAAGAGATGACGAACAGAGGAGTGGAATTATTTTGATAAATATTTTGATAATAATAATGCATATATCAGGTTCATCATTTTCATCAATACAAGATACAATTGATCAAATCCTTAAACGTAAAGTAGATACAATTATGTAAAAATCAAATTTATATAAAATTATAAAATTTATCATTCAATTGAACAAATCAAACCTTAGATTATGAACATGCTGCAATATATCAAAAATACGCTGATGTGACCCCGAGCAAGAATTTTACCCATTGTCTCCCTGTGACATCAAATTGACAAGGAAAGAAGGGAATGGATGTATTCTGTTTCCACAATTCCTTTCCACTAAGAAATCATGACTTGTTGAAAAAGAATTGCATTAGTCATAAAAATTAGAGATATTAGGAGATATTAGGTTATGTTTGTTTGTAAAGATTATACTTGAGATATGACTATTAATCTCAAGTGTCTTATTTGTTTTTCAATTTGAGCTTAAGACTATTAGTCTTGGAATTATAAAATAGCTTAAGATGTGGGATTATTTAATACCATGTTATACTGGTATTATAATTCCTACCATTTGGGATTAAAAATTGTTAGACAAAATTAAACTCAACATTTTTTTAAAATGACCATAATATCCTGCAATTTCTGTTATTATTACTAGTAACTTATTACTTACTATTACAAAGACTAAATATTAGGAATAATTACATATATTAGTACCTTTTTGAAAATAATTACAAAAATCTTACATCCATAAAATAATTACAAAAACATTACACTTTTTTATTTTTATTTACAATATTATTACAATTATAAGTCCTTAATTTAAGGGATTAATATTAATGGCTGACATGGCAAATTTCTGTTTTTTGAAATGCGTGATAACCGCTATCTACTATCTGTGTAGGACTCTTCGGTTACTCTTTGGCTTAAAACCCTTTTTTGCACGCTGAAACCCTTTTTTCTCTTTCCGTTCGTGTTTCATTATTCTCTATTGATCGTTATTTAGTTGCTCGCCTTTTCGTTTTGTTTTCGTCATCATCGTTGTCACTTGTTATCGTGATTGCATAGTGTTTCAGTTGGTTTATTCTTCTTCGTTATCGATTCTGGTCGTGTGTATATTTTCATGTCAGTTATTTTGAAATAGTTTAATGTATTATCTATTAATGTAGTTTATCAGTCGAATGTAGTATTGATTATTGTTTGGGTTTGTGTTATTTGTATGTTTTGTATAGAATGGCTGATACAAGGAGGAAGGATGAGAAGAGGAAGAGAATCTCGAAGCGTGATTCTGTCAAGGACGTGAAGAAGTTTGTTGTGGATAGGAAGGGGAAGGGGAAGGGGAAGGGGAAGGGAAAGGATGTAGGTCAGAAATTGAGTAAGAATGAGAATAGGCTGGTGATACATAGTGATATCAAGCATTCTCAAGTGCAATTAGATTCTGAGTTTGATGTTCCTGTAGTTAAGGCCGAAGGTCAAGTGCTTATCCAGAATATAATTCCAACACAAATAATTTTAAAGGTGTGTTAATTTAAATTTTTTTATGGTTACCATCATATAATTATTCGGTTACTTGTTTAGTATGTATTTGGTTACTGTAAGATTATGATTTTGATTCCATTTTTGTTCCCTTGAGTTGGGAATTTGGTTTCTTTTTATGTTGTTATTGTTACCATGTATTTGCCTAGTATACATGGTTTAATAAACTATTTTTAGTGTGCATGTTGTTTATGTATTGGTTACCATTAAAAGATATTTTGGTTACCATCATATAATTATTCGGTTACTTGTTTAGTATGTATTTGGTTACTGTAAACTTATGATTTTGATACCATTTATGTTCACTTGAGTTGGGATTTTGGTTACTTTTTTATGTTGTTATGGTTACCATGTATTTGCCTAGTATACATGGTTTTCTAAACTGGTTTTAGTGTACATGTTGTTTATGTATTGGTTACCATTTAAAGATGTTTTGGTTATCATTATATAATTATTCGGTTACTTGTTTAGTATGTATTTGGTTACTGTAAGCTTATGATTTTGATACCATTTATGTTCACTTGAGTTGGGATTTTGGTTACTTTTTTATGTTGTTATTGTGACGCCCCCAAAATAGGTCCATTCCATCCAACCCATTCTGAGTCGCCAAATACATGGTATAGAAATAACTACAACTATATTATTACAACATAGAAACTCTGAGTTTAAATACAGATATTGTCATCTAGACAATATCCACACGCAAATAAATCCCCATCATAAATATTGATACATTATTTTATAAAAATGGTGAGGACTACTAAACAACTCTCTCTAGAACCTTCATTCCATACCCCGACTAGTACTCGCTACATTCTCGCCTCCGAGAAGAAAAATTGAACAAAAGGAAAAGGGTGAGCTCAACTAGCCCAAAGTAAAGAATGTTATGACTAAGATAATATAGAACAAATTATCGTTAGTCTTCAACGAGGAAAAAATCGATAGAATACAATAGACAACAAGTTTGAGATCAATATTCGCAGCGGAAATAATAATTCATGAAGAGTTACGTAGAGAATGAAATCTACTATAATCTATGAATTTAACGGTCCATCGTCAATATTTTATCCTCGTAACATCAATCAATATTCATCTCAAATCAAATATTCATCTTTGCACTACAGCCAAAGATATTCATCGACCGGTCATGTTCATCTCAACACTGCTCATCTTTGCACTCAAAGCCAAAGATATTCTTGATCGCCATGTTCATTTAAACACCTGTTCATCTTTGCATACCGGGCCAAAGATATTCAATAATATCATTATTTAAGACTGAGGATGATGAAAATATTTTTAAAGAAACGAATCCAGTGAAACAAAATGACAAGGATTAAGGATTCGTACTTGGTTTTATCCACGTCCAAAAATACCTCAAAAATAATCATAGTGGTGTAAAATTCAAGAATGATCAAAACATGGATACAATCAAAGCTAGTATCCAGAATAGATATTTTAGACGAAAAGAAAAATTTTCATTTTTCGGTGAATGAATAGGCCGTGATTCGTGAATAGTGTCAGATATCGTGAATAGGCTTGGATATGTGAATAGTAACTCCGACACCAAAAGATAGAAATTCTACAAAAAACATCTTCACGCTTCATGAATAGTACTCGTGAATAGTAACTCGTGAATAGTAACTCATGAATAGTAACTCATGAATAGTAACTCCGACATGAAAAGGTTCCAAATTTGATAAAAAGTTCCAACCAATATTTCAACATAATGATATTGAAGAAATAATATCATCTGAGAAGAAAATAACATCCCTTACCTCGAAAGATTAGTACTTCTAAAGCTGAAACACCGGATATAGTCTTTGAAGGAACTTGCAGACCGAATCTAACAATACTCAAAGTATACTCAAAATACTCACAAGAATACGCCGATAATATAGAGAGAAAGAGAAAACTTATGAATTCGGTGTGATTTTCAATTCTAACTTAGCCCTCTATTTATAGGAAAATGTTAGCACGCCGAAGCAGACTTAACTTGCAACCTGATGGCTTTACCTGCTACTATTCCCACCCACCATATTTGAAATAAAATTCAGCACATTTCTTCACCAACCACAAGTGGGGCCCACTCAATTCTAGAATTTTCCACCAAAATCAATTATAAACCTAATTTCCGAATCACCACCTCTTAAAATTCATAACAAATCATTCGTTCATTTTAACGGTTCAAAATTTGTGGACATATACTCAACTTATGTATGTATAACATATCCAAAAATTATAACGATCCAACTATTCGGATTAAAAATTATAACCCCATAATATATCTCAAAACCCCTTATTTGATTTTTAATACCTCCAATCCAGATAAAATACCGATAAAACACCTCAACAATAATTTCTTCATTTATAACCACATAAATAAATCCATCATTTATATCCACATAAAATAAATATTTCTTTATCATATGAATCAATAATTAATTATTCACAAATAATATTATGAATCACAATTATGACAACCAGCCGTTCCAGGAAAGAGGGGCTTTCCGATAAGGATTTCTCCTCATGGCGCAATTAGGTGACCAAACCTCTCCTCGATGTAACTTTCTAGACATTGCCAATAATGCTATCTAATAATATTATTTAAATAATATGAATTATTGATCCGATAATGGAGATAATGTGCGATGACAATTATTGAACAACAATAATATAAAATATCAACGCAAAGAATTATTGAATCAATAAAATAAAATATTGAGCAGTAACTCATCGTGAAAATTATTGAGTAGTGCTTTCTTACGTAAGGATCAATAATTCAACAATATCGTGCAATAACGCGTGCTTTCTTCGCGGCAACCACGCCAGACATCGTATTTTAACCACCGGGTATTCCAACAGTCTTAACTCAGAACAACTACGTTTGTTATTTTTAACTAACTTATATTTGTGCTTTCTTCATCCAATCGCTTTCCAGTTATGGGGCCCACACATGGTCATTGCCGTCGCATTTAATATTCCCCACAAAGCAGTCATTTAATATTCCACGACCAAAACGAATATTCCCCGACAACAATGAATATTTTATAACCACTTGCTTATTTTGAAATACTCATGTATTTAACCCCTAACTATCCACATTAATCAAATCAACCCTTACTATTTCAAAATAATAAATAAAGGAAATTCCTTTTATTTAAAAATTTCGGTCTTACAACCTCCCTCCTTATGAAATTTCGTCCTCGAAATTGACGACACGATACAGTGTTTGAAAAGATGAGAATACCTCGCTTTCATTTTCGTTTCCAACTCCTGTGTCATTTCCTCAATAAGCATGGTTTCTCCACAAAACTTTAACTTATGGTATAACCCCTCAGACATAGGGGCATGTTCTTTCCTATCCAATATCTTGACAGTACCTCTTCAGACGTTAAGTCTTGGCTATCTCGTCCGGTTCTAACTCAATGACATGGTTCGGGTCGTCCACATATTTACGTAACATCGACACGTGAAAAACGTTATGAACACGCGTCATACTTGGCGGTAAAAGCGAGTACATAGGCCCACGGTTCCTATTCGATCGAGAATTTCATTTGGATTAATAAATCGAAGGTTTGAGCTTTCCTCACCTCACCGATTCTCGCTTTTGAAATAACAACTTCTTGCACCTCCTTCTTCAAATTCATCACCTCGGTGTGTAGCTTGAGCGACTTTAACTTTATCGATTAAAGTCGATTATACTCAGATATCATCACGCATCAGATATCATCACGTGGGTACCTAGAGTTTTCATCTCCATCTCTATTATTTGTATATTATCTGAAATGAGTCTTTGATAATATCGTACTCAGACTTGTATACGATCTTCTACTCAACACGTCGCCTACCACGCTCGCTTTTCCAGGATGGCATGGTCGGAACATATCTTTGAAATGAGTCTCCTCTTGAGTTCTTCGAAGCTCTTACCACATTCCTTGCTCCATTCGAATTTTGTATCTCTACAAGTCAGCTACGTTAATGGAATAGCGATTCGAGAATATCTTTCAACGAATCTCCGATAATAACCAACTAAGCCTGAAAGCTACGTATTTCGATTACCGACTTAGGTTGTTCTCAATCGTGACTCATATCCCAACCTTGGATAGCACGTTACAATGACACCTATCGGTTTACTATCGCATCGAATATGGTGTCCCTTACGGAGAGTTCATCTTGGTGCATTCCACAAAGGAAGTCACCGGATAAAGGCTCAGTACCAAATTTATAGTTGAATTTTTAACTCCTCAAGTTCAATAGAACCATTCGATATGAGATTTTAGGAATGAGTTTTGTACCGGGTTCAAAGTCGATACAAAATTTAATATCACTGGTCTTTAAGCCAAGAAATTCTTCAGAAATACATCAGAAAAATCAATAACAACAGAATATTATTCAAATCGACGTGTCTTTATTCAAATCCATAACATGGACTAAGAAAACTTGACATCCGTAATAAACGAATGACTTCATGGCTTGGTATGAAAATGTTTGACTACAATGGTTTGATTGCTTGAATTCGAATAACAGGTTGCTTAAGAATATGAAAACTAACAACCTTACGAAAGTAATCAATTTGGCATGATGAGTAGTTAACCTTAAAATCACATCAAAAACAAATATCTCTATAGAAATAAGGTTAACAGGTAATGTGATAGTGCCAACTTGAATCAAGCAAGATTTCTAAACAACGGATGTAATGAAAGTTTCTCCTAACGGAGTCTCCATAAATAGGTCAAAGTCTAATTTCTCCGTAGTCAAGTTCAAACGCTGAGCGCAAGTAAGAGAGATAAAAGAATGGGTAGAACCAAATTATCTAGTAAGGTATAAACTTCGCAAGAATTTATAATTAACTAACCCGTGCTAACTTCGCTCGAGTTCCTCGTGATTTTGACCGGCCACGACAAACGCTTCCGTAAATCGTTGACTTTGACTTTTTCGGGACATCCTTTTGAGTCACCATTCTCATTGGATCGGGTTTCGATATCGTATAATCTCGAGCGATATGTCCTTCTTTTCCACAATTATAGCATACCTTAAACTGTTGTGGGCGGTTTGAGGTGATATGTCCTCTTTCCGCAAGATTTGTAACATACGACCGGTGGTCTTTCTCCTCCTTGGAACCAATTACTACCCGTACACGACGTCTTCACATGGTCGTTGTTGAATCTCCTTTTTAAAATCTCCTCCCGACTCGTTTCTTCTATTTTCATGGCCACGATTACCACCAGAGTGGTTACCGCCTTTGT
The DNA here is from genome assembly GCA_020205615.1 of Panax quinquefolius. NCBI lineage: Eukaryota > Viridiplantae > Streptophyta > Magnoliopsida > Apiales > Araliaceae > Panax > Panax quinquefolius. The sequence continues at coordinate 83,232,731 of CM035158.1, forward strand.
CCAGTATTCTTCTTTCTCCATTTGGTTATCGTTATTCGATGAATGCTATCTTGGTATGATCCTCGGTTATGGTCCTCGGTTGAACGCATTTTCGTTATCTCGCTCTAATAATCGAGCCCTATTGACAACATCCGAATAGAGAGAAAATTTATGAGAAATGAGATATCGACGTATCGGGTTTCAAACCTCTCGTAAACATCCGCGTCATACGTTCCTCATTCTCCACCAAATGAGGTGCAAACACGATAACTCCGCGAACTTCGCCTCGATCGGGATCTGATCATGTTATTCTCGCCCCGCCTAATAAACTCCACCTCTTTCATACGACGAATACTTTCGGGGAAGTACTTGTCATTGAACTGCTTCAAACGTCTCCATGACATACATGCGAGAAAAGCGGTTTGGATGGGTACGCTTCCTGAGACTCCCACCGATGAGTCGCTTTCCACGGAATATAAAGGTGGCAAATGGAACCTTCGTTCTCCGTGCATCCCAAGACATCGAATATCTTGGTAATTTGCTTGACCCGTGTTTCCGCCATGATCGGATCTGGCTTTCCCTGCACTGTTGGTCCCAACTCTTTGAACTTGTCATTTGTGACCACCCATGAATTACTATCATTTCCTCCTGTATTTTGAACACGAAGTCTCCTCGTTCGATTTTGCATGAACTGCAAAAACTTCTAAACATCCCTCGTTCATCATCTCGCTTCAATGGTGTTGTTCACGGGAGGAACATTGCCACACTGTTGCACGTTCTCCTCGTCAAGAAAGTATGAGCATCTCCACGGTCTCATTTACTCCATTGTTAATATTCTCAATCGACATTCTCAAATACTATCATAAAATAAGGGTTAATTAAGGAAATCAATATATCACATAATATCCCTATATCTTGACTCAACTAACAAATAAGCTTAGGTAGGACACACTAGCGAAGGATTTACTGCTCTCCCTCCTAGTTCTATTCCCGATCTCATGGAGATCATATCCCTAAGCTCGATACCAACCGTGATGCCCCCAAAATAGGTCCATTCCATCCAACCCATTCTCGAAGTCGCCAAATACATGGTATAGAAATAACTACAACTTTATTATTACAACATAGAAACTCGAAGTTTAAATCTGAGATATTGTCATCTAGACAATATCCACACGCAAATAAATCCCCATCATAAATATTGATACATTATATTTATATAAAATGGTGAGGACTACTAAACAACTCTCTCTAGAACCTTCATTCCATACCCCGACTAAGTACTCGCTACATTCTCGCCTCACGAGAAGAAAAATTGAACAAAAAGGAAAAGGGTGAGCTCAACTAGCCCAAAGAAAGAATGTTATGACTAAGATAATATAGAACAAATTATCGTTAGTCTTCAATGAGGAAAAATCGATAGAATACTGATAGACAAACAAGTTTGAGATCAATATTCGCAATTTGAAATAATAATTCATAGAAGAGTTACGTAGAGAATGAAATCTACTATAATATATGAATTTAACAGTCCATCATCAATATTTTATCCCTGTAACATCAATCAATATTCATCTCAAATCAAATATTCATCTTTGCACTACAAGCCAAAGATATTCATCAGTCGGTCATCTTCATCTCAACACCTGTTCATCTTTGCACTACAGGCCAAAGATATTCTTTAGTCGGTCATGTTCATTTAAACACCTGTTCATCTTTGCACTACAGGCCAAAGATATTCAATAATATCATTATTTAAGACTGAGGATGATGAAAAATATTTTTAAAGAAACGAATCCAGTGAAACAAAATGACAAGGATTAAGAATTCGTACTTGGTTTTATCCACGTCCAAAAATACCTCAAAAATAATCATAGTGGTGTAAAATTCAAGAATGATCAAAACATGGATACAATCAAAGCTAGTATCCAGATTAGATATTTTAGACGAAAAGAAAAATTTTCATTTTTAAATTGAATAGTCTTAGTGATTCGTGAATAGTGTCAGATACGTGAATAGTCTTCAGTATATGTGAATAGTAACTCCGACACCAAAAGATAGAAATTCCACAAAAAACATCTTCACGCTTTCATTTAATAGTACTCGTGAATAGTAATCCTCGTGAATAGTAACTCATGAATAGTAACTTGTGAATAGTAACTCATGAATAGTAACTCATACATGAAAAAGTTCCAAATTTGATAAAAGTTCCAACCAATATTTCAAATTTTAATGATATTGAAGAAATAATATCATCTCGAGAAGAAAATAACATCCCTTACCTCGAAAGATTAGTACTTCTAAATTTGAAACACAGGATATAGTCTTCAAAGGAACTTGCAGACAATCTAACAATACTCAAAGTATACTCAAAATACTCACAAGAATACGCCGATAATATAGAGAGAGAGAGAAAACTTATGAATTACGGTGTGATTTTCAATTCTAACTTAGCCCTCTATTTATAGGAAAATGTTAAGACGTCAAGGCGGACTTAACTCCGCAACTCTGATGGCTTTACTCGCTACTATTCCCACCCACCATATTTGAAATAAAATTCAGCACATTTCTTCACCAACCACAAGTGGGGCCCACTCAATTCTAGAATTTTCCACCAAAATCAATTATAAACCTAATTTTCGAATCAGCCACCTCTTAAAATTCATAACAAATCATTCGTTCATTTTTAACGGTTCCAAATTTATGGACATATACTCAACTTATGTATGTATAACATATCCAAAAATTACAACGATCCAACGGTCGGATTAAAAATTATAACCCCCGCAATATATCTCAAAACCCCTTATTTGATTTTTAATACCTCCAATCCGATAAAATACTGATAAAACACCTCAACAATAATTTCTTCATTTATAACCACATAAATAAATCCATCATTTATATCCACATAAAATAAATATTTCTTTATCATATGAATCAATAATTAATTATTCACAAATAATATTACTGAGAATCACAATTATGATAAACCGGTAGTTCCCAGAAAGAGGGGGCTTCCGATAAGGATTTCTCCTTCTTGGCGCCAAGCAATTAGGTGACCAAACCTCTCCTTGATGAACTTTCTAGACATTGCCAATAATGTTATCTAATAATATTATTTAAATAATATGAATTATTGATCCGATAATGGAGATAAATGCGGTGACAATTATGAACAACAATAATATAAAATATCAACGCAGCAATTATTGAATCAATAAAATAAAATATTGAGCAAGAACTCTGTGTGAAAATTATTGAGAGTAGTGCCTTCTTACGTAAGGATCAATAATTCAACAATATCGCGGTAATACAATCATGGTAATGCTCTTTGTGCAACCACACGTACGACATCGTATTTTAACCACCGGGTATTCAATGATCTTAATGGTAATAACTACGTCGTTATTTTTAACCAACTTATATTTGTCGTTTTCTTCATCCAAACGCTTTCCAGTTATGGGCCCATTACATGGTCGCTACCGTCGCATACGAATATTCCCCGAAGCGATTTAATATTCCACGACCAAACGAATATTCCCCGACAACAATGAATATTTTATAACCACTTGCTTATTTTGAAATATTTGCGTATTTAACCCCTAACTATCCACATTAATCAAATCAACCCTTACTATTTTAAAATAATAAATAAAGGAAATTCCTTTTTATTTAAAAAATTTCGGGGTCTTACAGTTATGGTTACCATGTATTTGCCTAGTATACATGGTTTTCTAAACTGGTTTTAGTGTACATGTTGTTTATGTATTGGTTACCATTTAAAGATGTTTTGGTTACCATCATATAATTATTTGGTTACTTGTTTAGTATGTATTTGGTTACTGTAAGCTTATGATTTTGATACCATTTATGTTCACTTGAGTTAGGATTTTGGTTACTTTTTTATGTTGTTATGGTTACCATGTATTTGCCTTGTATACATGGTTTTCTAAACTGGTTTTAGTGTGCATGTTGTTTATGTATTGGTTACCATTTAAAGATGTTTTGGTTACCATCATATAATTATTTGGTTAGTTGTTCAGTATGTATATGGTTACTGTAATCTTATGATTTTGATACCATTTTTGTTCCCTTGAGTTGGGACTTGGTTACTGTTTTTTATTGTTTTGGTTACCATGTATTTGCTTAGTATACATAGGTTGACTAAAATGTGGTTGATTTATATGTTTGTTTATGTATTGGTTACCTCAAAAATATGTTTTGGTTACTATCATATAACTGTTTGGTTACTTATTTAATATGTTTTTTGTTACTGTTTGCTTATGATTTGGAAAATACTCTTGTTCCCTCAATTTGGTATTTTTGTTACTTTTTATGTTGTTTTGGTTACCATATATTTGCGTAGTATACATTGGTTGGCTGAACTGGGTTTGGTCTATATGTTGATCATGTGTCAGTTACCATTAAAACATTGTTTGGTTACTACGATATAACTGTTTGGTTACTACATAAACTGATATGTACTATATCTTGTTAATATTTTGATAAGAATTAGATTATATAATATAGCTGTTTGGTTAATGCTTTATTATGTTATGGTTATATTATATTATGATATGGTAACTATTATTATGCAGTCAATGTGGGATGTTGGATACTTTTTATAGTCTGTTTTGGCTATTGTGTAATTGTTATATTATGTTTTGGTTAGTATTATATTATTTGTTGGTTATTATGTAACTGTTTATGGTATAAATATTGTTCATATTAGTTACTAATAACTGTGCAAATCTGGTTTTGTGTATTTACAGTTATAGGATCTTTACTATGAGGAATGCAACAGAAAATTCACTGGAAAAGTTATATATTGGTATGACATGGAAGTCACCAGCATAATTGCCAAGAAATTGAATGAAAGTCAGTTGGAGAAGTTAAAGGCAACATGTTTTGGAAATTTTTTGGAGTTTGGTGAGCATCAAATGTATTCCCAGATTATTCACCATGCTCTTGTAAGGGAGGTTCACCAAAGGGATGACGGTGAAATATGGTTTTTGTTTGGGGAGAAAAGGGTCAGGTTTGGTTTGCCTGAGTTTTGTCTGATTTCTGGGTTGAGATGGCAAGGCAAGGATGACATAAGTGCATATAAAGGTATGAAGAATCTGCTTATTGAAAAAAAAATTGGGGACGAAGCTGTGACGCGTAGTAGTATAGATAGGGTATTTCGGAAGGCAGTTTTTGATGACGATGATGAGGCTATTAAAATGTCAATGATTTTGTTTGTGTTTAATTTTATTCTATCAACAGTTTCTGAAAATTTTGTGGATGGGGCAATGGTTAATTTTTTATGTTATGGTGATATTAGTAGTTTTCCTTGGGCGAAAGTTGTGTTTGAAATGATAAAGTACTCTTTGTCAAATGCTTTGAAGGGATATTTAAAGAAAGGAAGGAATAGTGGTTCAACATATAATTTCTAAAATGATCATTATACAAAATTGTATAAGTTGAATGGTCTTCCATATGTTTTCCAAGTGTTTATGTTTGAAACCATTCCAACCTTCAACACTCGTGGTATATGCAATGACGAGCATCCGTCGGATGTCCGTTTATTTAGATGGAAGGAGCTAATGAAGCCCCCTACAAATGACAAGTTGAATGATCTAGTATTTTTTTTCGGACAGGTATGCAGTTTACTACTAAGAATTCAATTGGTTACCTTTAGTTATATATTTGGTTACTGTTTATTTTTTGTGAATTTACTATTAACATAGTAGTTAGTTACCTTTATATACTAATTTAGTTACTGATTATATTGTGTGTATGTTAATAATAAAAATATTGTTGGTTACTAGAATATACGTATTTGGCTACTGATTATATTACATTCAAGTTACTAATAACAATTTTGTTGGTTACTGGAATATAAAAATTTTGATTACCTTTATACATTTAGTTGGTTACTGATTTATATATATTTGGTTACCAGTATATATGTTTTTGGTTACCGATTATGTTTTATGATTCTTTATTTTCTCTTTTTGTTATTGTAATTGTACAATGTTTGTCAGATGTTATACTAAAGTGTACTTATTATTTTTCAGCTGAGGATAAAAAGTTTGATTCCCACGGCTGAGGAGAAGGAATGACTTGATTTAGGCGGGTTTCACTTTTTCAATAGGAAGGATGCTGACAAGAAGGTTGAAAAAAAGGTGAAGGGTGACAACATTGGTTTTGATATATCGGACGTTAAAGATGCAATTGATACATGGTTACGGCCGTTGGAGAAAAAAGTTTCTGAAATTAAGAAAGACGTTGTAAAATTGCAGGCTGATATTAAGGATGAGATGCAGATTTTACACGTTCAGCTATGCAGAGACTTTAGGTTAATTATTAGAGATAAGTTACGCGGGATCAAAGATGTTGGGGTCAAACAAGTTGATAGTGATTCTGATGATGATTTTGAATCTGATGAGGGTAGTGATGTTGATGATGATGATGAAGCTGATGAAGCCGATGAAGCTGATGAAGCTGATGATGTTGTTGATGAGGATGCTGATGTTTTTTGTAACGACCCCAAAATTCATACAATTTAATTCTCGGCTTTGGTCGTTAATAATACATTCAACCTCTAATTTTACGTCATTAATCGATAATACAACCATTGAAATTTGTGAAATAATTAAAATTTTCTATTACAAACTATCCTCATTCCCAAAACCTTCAACCTTTACATCTAAATATCTCAGAATCATTTTAATACTACAATAGTTTACATCGCAAAATAATATTACAATTCAACATTTATACATTATTCGGAACCTTTAACATGGTTCAAATAATAATAACACAACCAAAGTGTACAAATCTTCAAGTATCACATCTGATACATGTCTTTCAAGTAACACATAACTTTACCTTGAATCTTGAACCTGCAAAAGTGGTTATTTACAAGGTTGAGCTCGACAGCCCAGCAAAATCTAACAATTTTAATGCATCACATAGCACATAACAACATGCTCAACATATAACATACATACTACAGTTCATATAACAAGTATAAAGATTGAGTCCTTACTCAATCAGCATGCTTTAATCAATCAACATAGTCATAAATTGAGTTTAACATTTCATACTTTCAACATATATATAACACATCATGCTCTTTGCAGTAAAGATTAAAACAGTTCATCATCAAATTCATATAGCAAATAAGAACTGAAAGACTTGTCTTAATCGTTGTTTACCAATAACAGTTTAACAGCTTACAGATATCTGCACTTCACGTGCCCTACACAATTATATAATCATTCACATTAACTATTAGTCACATAGCAACGCATAGTAGTTGTAATGTAAACTTTACTCTACGTCTCATAACCCTTCCTATCATAAATACACAATGTTCAATTTGATTGTGTTAACTTTCAACTTATATCTCACTGTATTTCATATTTGAAGTTCATTCAAATGCTTAAGTCTTGCTAGGATTACTTATTGGTTTTATATTAAATCCATTTCATATCTTATAATATTCATTTCAATTGAATTGAAACACTTTTTAAGTTTATTAACACTTGGCACTGCGTTTCGACGTTCATTCGTCACACGCCCGATTAGTCTCTCTTGTGTGTGCCTAGTATGCTTATACAACTTTTCTAATACATCATTTATTAATTTTAAGCATCATTATATTTACTAATATTCATATTTTATAACTTAGGATAACATCTTTTACCGTCAGGAGCACTACATTTGCATATGTGCATTCCCGACGCCCTCCGATTGCCTCCTAATACATATTAGTCCCAAAAATGACCATTTTTACCCCTGTTCCCGACCTCAAATTGAAAACCTTAAAGCATGAAAGTTGTAGGTCTATTCGTCCTAGTTTCGGATCATCTTGAATCACCTCAATCGGAGTTCGTATGAAACAGTTATGGCCATTTTACTAAAGGAGGTCAAAGCGTCCGACCAGAGATTACTATTCCAATATTTGGGCGCGAGAACTAAGTCGACGTTGGCGTTTGAATGCGTAAATTGGTATTTGGGCGCGAATTTCAGATCTGGGCGCGAAGTTCGGCTATTTTTGGCGAGGCGCTGAAAATCGAAGTCAAGGCAGATTTTTGGTATTTGGGCGCCAAAACTTACAGAACCCAACCACGAAGAACAAAATAACTAAATTCTGGACTAATTAATACTGCTAACATCTAAATTAAGACATAAAACTTATATAGATTACTCATAAACATTTACTTATCATACATATACAAATTTAAAGCAATTAAACAACAATTTCAGAACATTTAAATCCTTGAAATCATAGTTTAAAACCCAACTCCATTGTTGACGTTGTTTTACAAGGTTTAACACTGTAAACCACAATTATCCAACGAATTCATTCCTTGGAACTACGTTCTCATTAAGTTCTTATCCAATTAACATACATAAGGTTCAATTTCACAATTAGCATATACTAATTTTGATATTTCTACAAATCACGTTCATACATGAATGTTTACTGTAAAAATAATTTCCTTTCTTTTTTAACGTAATCTAACATACAACACCTATATACATATAGACATGCTAGTGATAACAATTACAATTACACATATTATCATAACCAATTATAAAACACAGTTTACAGATAATTTTGTAAAACTTTATACACAATGAGTGCACTTCAAGAACACAGAGAACGTAAAACATATATAGTTATATAGTATTAAGATTATAGGAAAAATACTTTTTTGTTGCTTAAGAAGATACTTGTTAAAACCTTAGAAAAGCTTGAAGAACTCAGTATTTCTCTAGAATCCCAGCCTTTTCTCTCTCAACTTTCTCTAACAATTCTCTCTAAAACCCTCTGTAACTTTTTCTCTTTTCTTTTCTCAGTATAAGAGTTAAGGTATTAAGCATAAACTAACTGATAGGCTAACCAACGTAAAATAATAATAATACGCCTACTAATGACCTTATTAAAAATAGCAGTTACCAAACATATAACGTATAGATTATAATTATATTTTATTTATATTTTTTTATTTAGTTTATTATAATTCAAAATTCAAAATAAAACCAAAAGCCATAAGGCTTTTGGCAAAACTCTTTAAAAAATTAAAGACTTAATATATTTAAGCCTTGTTTGGCAAAACTAAATTAAACTCCTTTAATTTATTTTAATAACTCCTTTATAATATAGTTTTTTATCACACTTTATTTAATTAAGTTTTCATACTTAATTTAATTAATTCTAATAAAAATTTATTGAATAAAATCATTTAATCATTATAAACTCTCTAACTTAATTATTAATTTAAATTAGAACATTATCTCACAACAATTAATTTCCTTAACCCATTAATTATTTATCAAATCAAATCAAATTAAACAAATATTTATTCAACAATAAACACATCCATTAAATATTTATATAATTCAATAAATATTTATAATTACAATTAAAATTATGGATTGTTACATTAATCACATCGTAATAAGAATTTCAATTATTAAATTCTTATTTTAATAACTTATGAAAATTCGGGTTGTCACATCCTTCCCTCCTTATAAGGATTCCGTCCTCGGAATCAACGAAACCTCCCTTACTCGGTTTTCACCAAATCTCTTTTCAAAAATTTATCGTTGAATATCTTCAACACATTACCTTAATATAGATTTTATATTTCCTAATGCATTCATTACTTCAACAAATTCTATATTTTATTTCACAATTTTCACTTGAACTCAATTATATTTTGAGTATTATATACTCTTTAACCCATTCATTTCCTTTGCTAAGGATCGCTATCATAAACACTCGGGATATTACATTTTTAAAGGTAATTATAATGATGATGATGAGGTTGGCGATGATGGGTTGAAAGCTGATGAGAAGAATGATGAGTTTGAAAATGAAGTTGTTAAAGAGTGTGAAGATGATGTTATGGTTGAAGATCTTCATGTTGTTGAGGATGTTGATGATGGTTCAAAACTAAATAAGAATAATGATGGTGATGATGTGTCGGATTTTGTTGAGAAGAAGGATGGGAATGAAATTGAGTATGCTAATGAAGTTGAATGTGATGTTATGGTTGAAGAACATCATGAAATAATAATTAATGACGATCAAGAAAATGTTAAGGTTAGACATATTTTGTTTATTTTGTTTTGTGTTATATGTCTTTTTTTTTAATGATTAATTGGTTGTTTTGTATTTTGCACAGATTGGCAATAATGATGACATGCCAACTTTTGACATATTAAGCCAATGCACTGGGAAAGAAATTGTTGTGTGTGTTGCTGCTAAGGTTAGTATTATAACGACATGCCAACTCTTTTTTTACATGCTTTAGGTTTTGGTTACTGTTATATTGTGATATGGTTACTATTATATATGTTATGTTCACAATATATTGTGTTATGTTTACACAGTAACCAGGTCAGCAATAATGAGTAACCATTATAATTTTACACAGTAATCAAGTCAGCATTAGTCAATAACCAATATAATGTTAAACAGTAACCAAATCAGCATTAGTCAGTAACCAAGCCATTATTTTTCAATAACCAAGTCAGCAGTAGTCAGTAATATTATGCACTAACCATTACAATTTTACACAGCAACCAACTCAGAAATATATAGTAACCATTATAATGTTTCACAGTAACCAAATCAACATTAATCAGTAACAAGTATAATGTTTCATAGTAACCAAGTTTGCATTAGATAGTAACCAATACAGCATTAGACAGTATAATGTTACACAGTAACCAAGACATCATTAGACAGTAACTAGCAGTTGCAGGAAGGTAACCAATGTATTTGATGAGTAACCATTAATATTAAAAAATCAGTAGAACTCATTTAAAAATTATAAAGTAATCAAATAAACATTATTCAGCAAAAAAATATATAATAAACAGTAACCAATTTATATCTATTTAGTACTATGGATTATTTACTATTATTATATGGGTTGCTTACTATTACAATGTGTGTTGGTTACCATTATATAACCTATTTGTTCTTTGCTTTATTTTGTTTTGGTTTCTATTATGATATGTTCACTTTAATATGTCAATTATTGTTCAATTTATATTTATTTATAACTTTTTGTTATTGCATATATTAGTTAACTGCATGTGTTTATGTTAAAAATCTAATTGTATTTGTTACATTTTCTTTCAATTGAAAAAGGGGAATAAATTTGAGGTAGAAAGCAACTCTGTATTTGATTAGATGGTTCTAACCACACAGGACATAGTTCAGTGTGATGAATTGTAGAAAAGCATCCATAAAGTCGGTGATAAACCTGTCCGTGAACATGCAAAGAGTGCCGTTTTGCGGTCTCCATATACAGCAACATTTGGATCAGCTGGTTCATCGTCTAATGCAGCGGGTGCTAGTCAAACAGTTGCAGTTCTTTCTATATTCCCAAAGTATGCATGGATATGCCGTCAAAATTTGAAGAGGCATTGTTTGAACAATGGTTTAAAATTAGACTAAACAACAGGAAAAGGTTTGTTTTTTATTGTTAACAATGCTATTGTTTTTTATGAAATAAATAAATTTATTTTACTGTAGAAACATATGGTTAATATTAAATAAATGTAATGATTACTATTATTTTATGTTCGTTAATGTTTTATCATGTTATAGTTCTTTGTTATATTATGAGTTGGATACCATTTTTGTGATCCCAAAATGAGATTTTGGTTAATATCATATTATATATTGGTTACTATGTAATTGTTATGTATATCTGAGTTAGTTAAATTGGTATTGATTACATTATATTTACATTTGTTTCTTTATCATATTATATTATGGTTCTTTTGTCATATCAGGTTTTGGTTACTACTATATTATATTTTGGTTACTATTATGTATTATTTGATTTATGTTAATGTTCCATTGAAGTAAACTGTTTGTTACTTTATATTATATTTGATTACTAGGTATTTGTTTAGTACATCCAGGTTGTTTAAATTATTATTGATTACATGATATTGTTACTTTTTGGTTACTATTAAATTATTTTCTCGTTACTATTATTTTATGTTTTGGTTACTATTTTGTTATGTATTGGTTACTATTTGATTATGGTTATTATATTAATATTTGTTGGTTACCAGGTTATTGTTTTAATTAAGTTATTGATTATTATGTTAATTATTAACTGTTCAAGTTTGATTTTGGGTAGTGTGTATAATAATACGGTAATTGTTAATGTTAGCGTGTATACTAATATGCTTTTATATTGAAGGACCAACAAATTTCCTGGAAAGAATGACAAAATCGAACCTGCTTTTGTATTTGGGTTTGTTCCAATATCATCAAAAATATGGTTCTACAAATTAAAGACTCCTGGACAATGGTTAGACGACGATGTGAGTTCCTTTTTTTTAAAATTATGTTTTTCTAGCTATGGTTACATTATTTAGTTGTGTTAGTAATTAGTGTTAACAGTGTTGGTTAAATTAATTACATACTTTACATTTTTTAGCAACTGTTAATATCCTTTATTTATTTTTTGGTTCAGCACATCAATGTTGCGTTATATTATTTCTGTAAATTGGCCAGACATTCTGATAGCGTTCATATAAGGGCAACGACTACGGACTGCTGGTTCCATGGCAAGATGATCGCTCTTTTCGAGGAGTATACAAGTAAAAATGTAGATAAGAGTGTTCTGTTTGGGGAGGGTGATGTTGCTGAATACATTCATGGGTTGTTTATGGATGTCAACACAGCATGGAGAAATGTTGACTACGTGTTGTTCCCCATTCATATGTCATCACCGGACCATTGGTTTTTGTTAACATTTGATGTGCATCGTAGACGTCTAACTGTTTACAAATCTCTGCAGCCAAAAAGGAAATCCATGCAAACAAAAATCATGGATGTTTGTGAGCCTTACATCTTTATTCTTCCCACTTTACTGCGCAAGAGTGGTTTTTGGAAGGATAGGTGTGACATTGACTTTAGCAGTGAACCGTATCGCAATAAGGATGAAGATGATATAATTGAGTTGGAATTTGTAGAGGCGGTTCCTGAACAAGTCGAGGGGTAAGGGTTACATTGTTTACATTTTTTTTAATTATTACATATATGTTGGGTTACCATGTATTTGCCTAGTATTCATGGTTTAATAAACTGGTTTTAGTGTACATGTTATTTATGAATTGGTTACCATCATATAACTATTTTGGTTACTTTCATATAACTATTTTGGTTACTATCATGCAACTGTTTGGTTACTTTTTAGTTGTTTTTTGTTACTGTTTGCTTATGATTTGGAAAATACTCTTGTTCCCTTAATTTGGTATTTTTGTTACTTATTTATGTTGTTTTGGTTACCATGTATTTGTGTAGTATACATTGGTTGTCTGAATGGGTTTGGTCAATATGTTGATCATGTGTCAGTTACCATTAAAACATGGTTTGGTTACTATGATATAACTGTTCGGTTACTTCTTCAGTATGTTTTTTGGTCTACATTTTTTTGTTTTGGTTACCTTTAATTTATGTTTTGGTTAATTTTATATATAGCTATTTGGTTACTCCATAAACTGATATGTACTACATCTAGGTTGATTTTAGTTTTGATTTTTGTTATCTTTTGTCCGTTTTTACAGTGATTACGGGATGTTCACGATTTGTTTCGCTGAGCATGTCATTCATCAGAAGCTTGATGAAATTCCTATTCCATTCCCCATTGCGCAGTATCGGAAGAAGTTATGCACAAACCTATATATGCATGCAAGGAACAAACAGTTGGAGGGATATGAAACTGACAGAGAATTTCCTGGAAGATTTGTTCCAGATTTTGATTAGTTCGGATCTTGTTGTTTTGTTTTTATGAATTGTGTTTTGTATTTTGTTTTTTTTTTTGGGATATACACAACAATTTTGTATGGTTTATGAGTTTGTGATGTTTATTGGATCTTATATAGATGGGATTTCATATTTGATTATATTAGCAGTATTGGAAGTAATTTTATGTGGTGGTTGGTATTTGATTCGTTTAGGTTGTGTTTGCTACATTATTTTGAAATGTATAGTTGGTAACCAAATATGCATAAAAGGGTAACCAACTAATTTTTTGATAGTAACCAGAGATTTACAATCTTGTATTAGGACATATATCAGTTGTTAAATGTACATGTCAGAGTATACATTGGTTGCCTAAACAAACAATATCACTTTTCATTATAGGTTGCTGGATATACATGTTGTTTATTCTTTGGTTACCATTAAAATTGGTTTTGGTTACTATTATCTAACTATTTGGTTACTTTTTTGTTATATTTTGTTTACTATTATAACAAATAAGTAACCAAATAATTCTTATTATAGTTATCATTATTTTTTATTATAGAGGTTACCATTTTATTTTTTATAAGTAAACAAATTGTCATAAAATTTGATAAAATTAGTACATATCAGTTATTTAAGTTGAAATGTTAGGTTAGCATCCAAACCTGCCTATATGTTAACAATGTTTGTTTTTGTTGGTAACCAAATAATTGTAAGTTTGTATCACGAATGTTATAAAGTGTTAAATGCATGTGTTTTATTTATAGTCTATCATCATGATGGAATAAGAAATTTTAATTAAGAGTTCCCATTAATATATATTATGGTCATTTATAAATAGATATAAAAATAAATAAATTTTTAAGATGTGTAATTGGTATCCAAAGCTGCACATAAAGGTAACCATTTTAGTTTATGTTAATAACCAAATAATTTACAACTTATATTTTGGAACAATTATCAAGTGCACAGTGTACTTGTGTGGGTCCCCAATTATATTGGCAACTCATAATGAAATCAGAAATTAAAATATTAATCAATAACAATTTTGGTTACTGTACAAAGTCAAAAATGATACCAACCATGTGGTTTATGGTTACTCATAGTAAACAATTATATATACAAGTATTTACACTCTAAATGCACTATATCAGGGTTTTTTTGGTCTTGAAACCGGTGGATTATTGCATGTTTTCCTGTTGTGTCTCTTTTCTTGGCACCTGCTGCATTTGTTTTGAATTTTGATTTCAGATCCGTGTTTGTACCTCCCTATTTTTGGT
Organism: Panax quinquefolius; assembly: GCA_020205615.1. Lineage (NCBI taxonomy): Eukaryota > Viridiplantae > Streptophyta > Magnoliopsida > Apiales > Araliaceae > Panax > Panax quinquefolius. The sequence continues at coordinate 83,247,773 of CM035158.1, forward strand.
CTTCCTGCTGGTCTTCTTGTGTTCGGTGGTTTTATACATATGTTTCTTACTTCTTCTGGTACATTCCAGTTTTATTTGTCATCTAATGGCATGATTGAAGCTGAATATGTAATCGAACACCAAAGTTGTTTTAGAGTAATTTTTGAGCAAAATCATCATACTCAAATTTCGTTTGCTTATATAACAAGAAGAAGAGCATCTCGACAAGGCTGAAATTTCTGACATATGCATGTCTTTTTGTTCGATGTCGACAATATATTGTTTAGTGACATCGTAAACAGTGAAAATCACTAAGTTTGATGTCTCAACCTACAACACAAAATAAGTGTGTCGTTAGAATAAAGTACAATCTGAATCATTTTCAGTATGAAAACATAATTAATATAGTAAAGTAAACAAATCAATATTAGCCAGTAACCAAACTACATAATCTTAGTAACCAGAAAATAAAACTCATTTGTACATTCATCTTAGAATGGAAATAATCAGTTTAATGTTATTTGTTAGCAATTAAATTATAACAGTTGTATGAAGGTAACCAATGTAACCAATTAGTTTCAATTATAATAAAAGAAACCAATTTAAAATACCCAAATACTGCACAGTAATTATAACAACATTATACAGTAACAAAATCAAATTTAGACAGTAATTAACCCATGTTTATTTAGTAACCATAAGATAAAGACATCCTCCATTTAATTGTTATAAACAAAAACAATCAGTATAATGGATTTGTGGCCAACTAAAGGATGACTGTTGTAAGAATGTAACCAATGTAGTTATCAAGTAACCATTAATATAAAAACATAAGTATAAGTGTAATTAGATTAATTCAGTATCCAGGTCAGCACTAATGAGTATCCATTATAAGTTTACATAGTAACCAAGTCAGCATTAGTCAATAACCAATATAATGTTAAACAGTAACCAAGTCAACATTAGTTAGTAACCAAGTCATCATTTTTCAATAACCAAGTCAACATTGTTCAGTAACCAATCCCAATTTAGACAGTAACCAACCCATGTTTATTTGCATCAAGGTAGCCATTATCTTCATTAAGTTACCACCAATATAAAAGAAATAATTATAAAACACAATAACATTACAATTTTACATAGTAACCTAATCATCATTAATTAGTAACCAGTATAATGTTTCACAGTAACCAAGTTTGCTTTAGTCAGTAACCAAGTTAGCATTAGTCAGTAATAATATGCAATAACATTACAATTTTACAGAGTAACCAAGTCATCATTAATTAGTAACCAGTATAATGCTATATAGTAATCAAGTCAGCATTAGTCAGTAACCAAGTCAGCATTGTTTGCATCAAAATAATTGCAGTTATTTTTAATGTTGTTAAAATTATCATCATATACAAGTAAGCAATAATGAACAAATAGGCTTCCATAAAATGCAAATGTAACTTATGATGCAATAACTTAAAATTTGTATTAATTACCTTAAGTTTCTTTGATTTAATGATATTAGATTGCAACCTTCCCTCAGCTGTTGTGGAAAGTGTTGTGAATGTTGATATGGTTGCTTGTTTGTTTGTGAAATACCATCTTTGAACCAGACAACGTAGACATTCAATCATTGACGCAACTGGAAGATCCCTGATCAACTTGATTGCATTGTTAATAGATTCGGCGGTGTTTGAAGTCATTTTTGAGTATCTGCTTACAGTCCCATAGAGCCTGGTGCACTTTTCCAACTTGACCTCTTCCTCCAAATATGTCCTTATTCAAGGATCAATGGCATCAAGTTCATCCATGTGTTTGTTGAATTGTTCAATAGTGTAAGCTCTACATGCCTTGTTGTAAGCTTGTTTTGTGTTCTTCTCCTCTCTTTCTGAATCTGTTTTTTATATTTTTTAGTATATGGTATGTGCAGGAACCATGCATGACATCCGAAAACACATAATTCAGTCCTTGTATAATGGCTTCATGTCTATCTGAAACAATGCATTGGCCTTCCCTAACTCCACAAGCAATTCTCAAATTTATGAAAAACCATCTCCAAGATAATTTATTTTCGTTGTCAACCACTGCAAAAGCAATCAGAACAATGTTTTGGTTTGCATCTTATGTGCTTGCTATCAGTAGTGTCCCCCCGTAAGTTGATTGTATGAATGTGCCATCGATTATAATAATTGGAAAGCAATGGTGCCATGCTTGAATGGATGCTCCAATGGAAAAGAATAAATACTTGAAACGACCACTTGTTTCCAACTCAAGTGTTGTGACTGAACCTGATATGAAACATCAACATTATCATTAGAATTACAAGTAGTATATAGTATCTAAATCAGTAATAAATGGTAACCATTAATGTGGTTAATGGTATCCAACTAATTACCATATTAATGTTTGCAATATGGTGCATTTGGTGTACAAAATTTAATTAATGTGTAATCTTGTGTGCAGATATTTATGACACACAAAATATTAATACAACATAGGTTTATTGCACAATACAGTTAGTAACTAAACATGCATATTATAGTAACCAAATCAGTTTACTTGAGTAACCAACTAATTATGAAAACCAATAATATGTTTTAAAGTGTTACCTGGATTTGTTTTCTTCAGCATGTGTAACCATGATGGGATCAGTGAGTAGTCGTGTGGATTTTCTCTTACCTTTTCCAACGCTTTATCCTTCGATCTCCATGCTTTTTGCTAAGAGATAGACACATTATATTTTGTCATCATGTCCTCCACAATATCGGCTGGTGTGTATGTTTTCTTCAAATTTGTTAATTTATGCATTATGCATTCAACGACTAAACTCACTATTTACTGTTTGTGGTCTCCAAAGAATACGCCGATCGAACACGTGTAGATGTCATTGAATTCCCTCACCTTGAACAGACTGGTTTTTTGAATACTTGATGCTCTCATCTTCCATTTGCAATTTTCATCATCTACGCACACTAGCACAATGTATTTAATGTATAGGGATAATATGTGAAATAACAATTAACCCTTGTTTTGAGACAGTGTTTGAAAATGGCATCTGAAAATGTTGAGATCAGCAATGAAGCACATGAGACCGCTGAGTCACCAACGATCAATACCCAGGATAATGTGTAACATGAAGACAATAATCCACAGGTAAAAAATAACACCGATCAGATGATGAACGATGGGAAGTTCAGAGGCTTTATGCAATTCATGCAACATCAGGCGAGAGAGACTCCTGTTTAAAATGTAGGTGGAAACACTGGCAACTCTCGGATGGTCACTGCTAAGCAGTTCAAGGAGCTGGGACCGTCGGAGTTTTTGGGAAAGCGAGAACCACTTAAAGGCGGAGCGTGGATAAAGCGAGATCACCAAGATATTTGATGTCTTGGAATGCTCGAGAGGAGCAAAAGGTTCCTTCGCCACCTTTATGTTGCATGAAGAGGTAGATTATTGGTGGAAATCAGAAAAGCGTACCCGACTGGCCTTTTCAAGATGTCTTGGGAGAAGTTCCAAGAGTTTTCAATGACAAGTACTTTCAAAGAAAGTATTCGTCACATGAAGGAGGTGGAATTCATCAAGTTGGAGCAAAAAATATGGACCAGAGTGTCGCAATACGAGGCTAAATTTGCGGAGTTATCCCGGTTTGCATCCCATTTGGTCGATAATGAGGAGCGAATGACGCGAATGTTTCTAAGAGGTTTGAAACCCGATATACGTCAATACCTCATTTCTCACAAACTTTGTTTATATTCAGATGTTGTGAATAGGGCTCAGTTATTAGAGTGCGATAATGAGTCAGCATAACCAAAAGGCAACGACCAATAACACGATAATAATCGTACCGGCGGCAACGGCCATCGGAATAATGATAACCATCATGGGGGAAATTATCATGCCTAGAATGGTAACCACTTTGGTGGTAATCATGGCCAAGATAATAGAAGTGGAAAATTTAAGAAGAGAAGATTTAACGATGATGGGAAGACGTTGGCAGCAGCACCAACACCAGCAACAAATTCTAGGGGAGGAGAACGACCGCCAGTTAGATGCTACAGATGCGGAGAGGAGGGGCACATAAGTCCAAACTGTTCACAGCCTTCCAAGGTATGTTTTAGTTTTAGAAAAGACAGTCACATAGCTCGATTTTGTCCTTTAGCGAAATTAAGTCCAACTGGGACGGTGGCACCAAAGGTGGATACGGACAAAATAAAGTCAGTGGTTTCAGGAAGAGCATTTTTCATGACTTCTCAAAAAGCGAGTAACCTGAACGAAGTTAGCACGGGTTAGTTAATTATAAATTCTTGCGAAGTATATACCTTATTAGATACCAGTTCTACCCATTCTTTTATCTCTCTTGCGTGCGCTCAATGTTTAAATTTGACCCCAGAGAATTTAAACTTTGACTTATTGGTTGAAACTTCGTTAGTAGAAACCTTCGTTACCTCCACTATTTATAAATCTTGTTGATTCAAATCGACACTTTCACGTTACCTGTCGATCTTATCTCTTTGAAAATAGTTGCCCTTGATGTGATTTTAAGAATCGATTGGTTAACTACTCATTATGCCAAAATTGATTATTTTCGTAAGGTTGTTAGCTTTCATATTCCTAACCAACTTTGTTATGCGAATTCAAGCAACCAAACCACTAAAGTCAATCAATCGTTATATTAAGCCGTAAGTAAAAAGAGCCACGAGCCTTTTCCCGGTGACTTCCTTTGTGGATGGATTGCCGAAGCCGGACTTCTCGTAGGGAAGGAAGTGAATAACGATGGCAAGTTGATAGGTATCAATGTGACATACTATCCAAATCTTGGGATGAGAGTCACAATTTTTTTTTTCTATTGTTAATAAATTTTCTGACGTATTCTTGAAGACTTCCTGGCCTACCCCCAGAGCGTGAAATCGAATTTTGTATTGACCCCAGTATGAAATCGATTTCTAAAACCCTTAAATATTTCTTCAACCAAAACAAATGTATAACGCGCCAAAGACGTTGGCTCAAGCTACTGAAGATTACGACCATACCATTCAATATCATCGTGGAAGAGCGAACGTGCATAATACTTGCATAACTAAGTTTAAAATGGAGGTATAGAAGGAGGTACTATACTGTAATTCATATTTTCACATGTATAGAACTATTGATTCACATGATGTACTATTAGGGGAGGTGGTACAAGTTTGATAATACTTGCAGGACTAAATTAAAAATGAAGGAAAAGATGAAGGTATTATACTATAATATTTCGAGCCCCAAAACGTGCAATTATCAAAACTATATTTTCCTATAAATAGAAGCTCATTCTTCCTTCATTCTCACCAATTCACTAAGTCTCACAAGAGCAATTATAGAGAGAGAAGCTATAGAGAGAGAATCTATAGAGAGAAAGAAGAAGAGAAGTCTGCTACCTCACTATTCCAGTATCCAGTCTTCTTCTAAGGTAAGAGATATTATTTTTGTTCAGTATTCATAAGGAATAATATTTTCTTCCATACTCTGTAGTATGTGAGTAATATTATTTTGTCTCGTATTCCTGATTATACCCTCATTCTGTTAAAGTATTGCTTCTATACTCCGTGAAGTTATTAGAATATCCTTGAAATTTGCGCTTCATCTAGTATCGTTTCACACGGATATTTTCTACACATTCTTGTTAAATTTTAAGCTTTTCATGCCAGAGTACTGTCCATGAGTACTATTCATTTATACGGTACTATTCATAAAAATACTATTCACGGATACTATTCACAAAGTACTATTTATAAATTACTATTCATGAAGTACTATTCACGAGTACTATTCATGGGGTACTATTCCTGAAGTACTATTCACAGGGTATTATTCACCCTGAGTACTATTCATGACAAAAATTGATTTCTTTTTAGTCCAAATTATTTTTGATACAATATCATTCTTGAATTTTACTCCACAAAGCAGTATCATGTTGGCAATTTGAACATTATTGAATTCTGGATAAATTAAATTATTAAAGTCTTTAAAATTTATCCTTGAACTTGTTTTATTGAAATCTTATATCATTGTCATCATCCTCATTTTTATATTATGATGAAAGTCATTTTTGGCTTACGTGCATAGATGAACTTTTGATTGGTATGATTATGACCAGGGATCATTCGATATAATCATGACCCATAATGTTACAAATGATGTGGTAAAAGTCCTCATTGGCCTGTAGTTCATTGATGGACAGTTGTTGGTATGATTATGACTAGGGATTATTCGGTATAGTCATGATCATTGATGATTACATGAATATCCTTGGCCGTGGTGCAGGGATTATTCGATGATGTGGTTTATTTATTAAGCTGAGTCTCAGCGATAAAGTTGATGAAAAACTTTTTAAATCATAGAAGATAGTAGATATCATGCTCTACTTGACTCTTCTAATGGATTGCTTGTTCCGCTGCAGTTAAACTTGATGTTTATTATATTTTATTAGTTTAACAATGTTAAAATCTAATGATAATTTATTCTGCATTATCTTAGTCATAATATTTCTTACTGGGCTAGTTGAGCTCACCTTTTTGCTTTCATTGTTCTCTTTAGGAAATGAGAACGTAGCCGGGACTAGTCGGGGAACGGAGTGGCGGTCCAGATGTTTGCATTAGTAGTCCTCACTATCCTTTTAAATAGTGTGATAATAAATGAGGACTTATTTTGATTTTGAATACTGTCTAGAAGACAATATTTGTATTAAAACTCACAGTTCATGTTGTATAATTAAGTTTGTATTTGTATTCAGTTCCATGTATTTGGCGACCCAAGATGGGTGATGTATACCTATATTGGGGGCATCACATTTGGTATAAAAGATTAGGGATATGATCCCTGGCTGAGATGTGAGATAAGAACTAGGAGGGAGAGAGACAGGGAATTCCTTCGCTAGTATGAACTACCTAAGTTTATTTGGTATTTAATTGGTCGGTCAAAGTATAGGGATAATATGTGACATGACAATTAACCCTTATTTTGAGACAGTGTTTGAAAATGGCATCTGAAAATGTTGAGATCAGCAATGAAGCACATGAGACTGTTGAGTCACCAACGATCAATACCCAGGATAATGTGTAACATGAAGAAAATAATCCTCAAGTAAAAAATAACACCGATCAGATGATGAACGATGGGATGTTCAGAGGCTTTATGCAATTCATGCAACATCAGGCGAGAGAGACTCATGTTAAAAATGTAGGTGGAAACACTGGCAACTCTCGGATGGTCAGTACTAAGCAGTTCAAGGAGCTGGGACCGTCGGAGTTTTTGGGAAAACCAGAACCACTTAAGGCGGAGACGTGGATAAAGCAGATCACCAAGATATTTGATGTCTTGGAATGCTCAGAGGAGCAAAAGGTTCCCTTCGCCACCTTTATGTTGCATGAAGAGGTAGATTATTGGTGGGAATCTGTAAAGCGTACCCAGACTGACGCACTCAAGATGTCTTGGGAGAAGTTCTAAGAGTTTTTCAACGACAAGTACTTTCCCAAAAGTATTCGTCACATGAAGGAGGTGGAATTCATCAAGTTGGAGCAAAAAATATAACCATGTTGCAATACGAGGCTAAATTTGCGGAGTTATCCCGGTTTGCATCCCATTTGGTCGATAATGAGGAGCGAATGACACGAATGTTTCTAAGAGGTTTGAAACCCGATATACGTTAATACCTCATTTCTCACAAACTTTGTTTATATTCAGATGTTGTGAATAGGGCTCAGTTATTAGAGCGCGATAATGAGTCAGCACAACCAAAAGGCAACGACCAATAACACGATAATAATCGTATCGGTGGCAACGGCCATCGGAACAATGATAACCATCGTGGGGGAAATTATTATGCCAAGAATGGTAACCACTTCGGTGGTAATCATGGCCAAGATAATAGAAGTGGAAAATTCAAGAAGAGAAGATTTAACGATGATGGGAAGGCGTTGGCGTGAGACCAACACCAAAGAACAAATTTTAGGGAGGAGAAACGACTTGCGGTTAGATACTCTGAGATGCGGAGAGGAGGGACACATAAGTTCAAACTGTTCACAGCCTTCCAAGGTATGTTTTAGTTTTGGAAAAGACGGTCACATAGCTCGATTTTGTCCTTTAAAGAAATTAAGTCCAACTGGGACGGTGGCACCAAAGGTGGATACAGACAAAATAAAGTCAGTGGTTTCAGGAAGAGCATTTTTCATGATTTCTTAAAAAGTGAGTAACCCGAACGAAGTTAGCATGGGTTAGTTAATTATAAATTCTTGTGAAGTATATACCTTATTAGATACCGGTTCTACCCTCTCTTGCTTGCGCTAAACGTTTAAATTTGACCCCAGAGAATGTAGACTTTGACTTATTGGTTGAAATTTTGTTAGTAGAAACCTTCGTTACCTCCACTATTTATAAATCTTGTTGATTAAATCGACACTTTCATGTTACCTGTCGATCTTATCTCTTTGAAAATAGTTTCCCTTGATGTGATTTTAGGAATTGATTGGTTAACTACTCATCATGCCAAAATTGATTATTTTCGTAAGGTTGTTAGCTTTCATATTCCTAACCAACCTGCTATGCGAATTCAAGCAACCAAACCACTAAAGTCATTCACTGTTATATTAAGCCATAAGTAAAGAGCCCTGAGCCTTTCGCTGGTGACTTCCTTGTGTGGATTGCACCGAAGCCAGACTTTTTGTAGGGGAAGCCGTGAATAACGGTGGCAAGTTGATAGGTATCAATGTGACATGCTATCCAAATCTTGGGATGAGAGTCACAATTTTTTTTTTCTATTGTTAATAAATTTTCTGACGTATTCTTGAAGACTTCCTGGCCTACCCCCAGAGCGTGAAATCGAATTTTGTATTGACCCCAGTATAAAACCCTTTTCTAAAACCCTTAAATATTTCTTCAACCAAAACAAACGTATAATGCCTCAAAGACGTTGGCTCAAGCTGCTGAAGATTACGACCATACCATTCAATATCATCGTGGAAGAGCGAACGTGCAAGATTGATAATACTTGCATGACTAAGTTAAAAATGGAGGTATAGATGGAGGTACTATACTGTAATTTGTATTTTCACATGTATAGAACTATTGATTCACATGATGTACTATTATGGGAGGTGGTACAAGTTTGATAATACTTGCAGGACTAAATTAAAAATGAAGGAAAAGATGAAGGTATTATACTGTAATATTTTGAGCCCCAAAACGTGCAATTATCAAAACTATATTTTCCTATAAATAAAAGCTCGTTCTTCCTTCATTCACACCAATTCACTAAGTCTCACAAGAGCAATTATAGAGAGAGAAGCTATAGAGAGAGAATCTATAGAGAGAAAGAAGAAGAGAAGTCTGCTACCTCACTATTCCAGTATCCAGTCTTCTTCTGAGGTAAGAGATATTATTTTTGTTCAGTATTCATAAAGAATAATATTTTCTTCCATACTCTGTAGTATGTGAGTAATATTATTTTGTCTCGTATTCCTGATTATACCCTCATTCTGTTAAAGTATTGCTTCTATACTCCGTGAAATTAGTAGAATATCCTTGAAATTTGCGCTTCATCTAGTATCGTTTTACAAGGATATTTTCTAAACATTCTTGTTAAATTTTAAGCTTTTCATGCCGGAGTATTGTCCATGAGTACTATTCATTTATACGGTACTATTCACAAAAGTACTATTCACGAATACTATTCATAAAGTACTATTCATAAATTACTATTCATGAAGTACTATTCACGAGTACTATTTATGGAGTACTATTCCTGAAGTAATATTCTTGGGGTACTATTCACCCTGGTACTATTCACCCCGAGTACTATTCATGACAAAAATTGATTTCTTTTTAGTCCAAATTATTTTTGATACAATCTTATTCTTAAATTTTACTCCACAAAGCAGTATCATGTTGGCAATTTGAACATTATTGAATTCTGGATAAATTAAATTTTTAAAGTCTTTAAAATTTATCCTTGAACTTGTTTTATTGAAATCTTATATCATTGTCATCATCCTCATTCTTATATTATGATGAAAGTCATCTTTGGCTTACGTGCATAGATGAACTTTTGATTGGTATGATTATGACCAGGGATCATTCGGTATAATCATAACCCATAATGTTATAAATGATGTGGTAAAAGTCCTCATTGGCCTGTAGTTCATTGATGGACAGTTGTTGGTATGATTATGACCAGGGATTATTCGGTATAGTCATGACCATTGATGATTACATGAATATTCTTGGCCGTGGTGCAGGGATGATTCGATGATGTGGTTTATTTATTAAGCTGAGTCTCAGCGATAAAGTTGATGAAAAACTTTTTAAGTCATAGAAGATAGTAGATATCATGCTCTACTTGACTCTTCTAATGGATTGCTTGTTCCGTTGCAGTTAAACTTGATGTTTATTATATTTTATTTGTTTAACACAGTTAAAAGCTAATGATAATTTATTTTTCATTATCTTAGTCATAATATTTCTTATTGGGCTAGTTGAGCTCACCCTTTTGCTTTCATTGTTCTCTTCAGGAAATGAGAACGTAGCCGGGACTAGTCGGGGAATGGAGTGACGGTCCAGATGTTTGCATTAGTAGTCCTCACTATCCTGTGAAATAGTGTGATAATAAATGAGGACTTATTTTGATTTTGAATACTGTCTAGAAGACAATATTTGTATTAAAACTCATAGTTCATGTTGTATAATTAAGTTTGTATTTGTATTCAGTACCATGTATTTGGCGACCCAAGATGGGTGATGTATACCTATTTTGGAGGTATCACATTTGGTATCAAAGCTTAAGGTTATGATCCCTGGCTGAGATGCGAGATAAGAACTAGGAGGGGAGAGACGGGGAATTCCTTCGCTAGTATGAACTACCTAAGTTTATTTGGTATTTAATTGGTCGGTCAAAGTATAGGGATAATATGTGACATAACAATTAACCCTTGTTTTGAGACAGTGTTTGAAAATGGCATCTGAAAATGTTGAGATCAGCAATGAAGCACATGAGACCGTTGAGTCACCAACGATCAACACCCAGGATAATGTGTAACATGAAGATAATAATCTTCAGGTAAAAAATAACACCGATCAGATGATGAACGATGGGATGTTCAGAGGCTTTATGCAATTCATGCAATATCAGACGAGAGAGACTCCTATTAAAAATGTAGGTGGAAACACTGGCAACTCTCGGATAGTCACTGCTAAGCAGTTCAAGGAGCTGGGACAGCCGGAGTTTTTGGGAAAGCCAGAACCACTTAAGGCGGAGACGTGGATAAAGCAGATCACCAAGATATTTGATGTCTTGGAATGCTCAGAGGAGCAAAAGGTTCCCTTTGCCACCTTTATGTTGTGTGAAGAGGTAGATTATTGGTGGGAATCTGTAAAGCGTACCCAGCCTGACGCACTCAAGATGTCTTAGGAGAAGTTCCAAGAGTTTTTCAACGATAAATACTTTCTCGAAAGTATTCTTCACATGAAGGAGGTGGAATTCATCAAGTTGGAGCAAAAAATATGATCGTGTCGCAATACGTGGCTAAATTTGCGGAGTTATCCCGATTTACATCCCATTTGGTCGATAATGAGGAGCGAATGACGCGAATGTTTCTAAGAGGTTTAAAACCCGATATACGCCAATACCTCATTTCTCACAAACTTTATTTATATTCAGATGTTATGAATAGGGCTCAGTTATTAGAGCGCGATAATGAGTCAGCACAACCAAAAGGCAACAACCAACAACACGATAATAATTGTACCGGTGGCAACGGCCATCAAAACAATGATAACCATCGTGGGGGAAATTATCATGCCAAGAATGGTAACTACTTCGGTGGTAATCATGGCCAAGATAATAGAAGTGGAAAATTCAAGAAGAGAAGATTTAACGATGATGGGAAGACGTTGGCAGCAGCACCAACACTGGCAACAAATTCTATGGGAGGAGAACGACCGCCAGTTAGATGCTATAGATGCGGAGAGGAGGGACACATAAGTCCAAACTGTTCACAGCCTTCTAAGGTATGTTTTAGTTTGGGAAAAGACGGTCACATTGCTCGATTTTGTCATTTAGCGAAATTAAGTCCAACTGGGACTGTGGCACCAAAGGTGGATACAGACAAAATAAAGTTAGTGGTTTCAGGAAGAACATTTTTCATGACTTCTCAAAAAGTAAGTAACCCGAACGAAGTTAGCACGGGTTAGTTAATTATAAATTCTTGCGAAGTATATGCCTTATTAGATACTGGTTCTACCCATTCTTTTATCTCTCTTGCTTGCGCTCAATGTTTAAATTTGACCCCAGAGAATTTAGACTTTGACTTATTGGTTAAAACTTCGATAGTAGAAACCTTCATTACCTCCACTATTTATAAATCTTGTTGATTCAAATCGACACTTTCACGTTACCTGTCGATCTTATCTCTTTGAAAATAGTTGCCCTTGATGTGATTTTAGGAATCGATTGGTTAACTACTCATCATGCCAAAATTGATTATTTTCGTAAGGTTGTTAGCTTTCATATTCCTTACCAACCTGCTATGAGAATTCAAGCAACCAAACCACTAAAGTCAATCACTGTTATATTAAGCCATAAGTAAAGAGCCCTGGGCCTTTCGCTGGTGACTTCCTTGTGTGGATTGCACCGAAGCCAGACTTTCTGTAGGGAAAGCCGTGAATAATGGTGGCAAGTTGATAGGTATCAATGTGACATGCTATCCAAATCTTGGGATGAGAGTCACAATTTTTTTTTCTATTGTTAATAAATTTTCTGACGTATTCTTGAAGACTTCCTGGCCTACCCCCAGAGCGTGAAATCAAATTTTGTATTGACCCCAGTATAGAACCCATTTCTAAAACCCTTAAATATTTCTTCAACCAAAACAAACGTATAATGCGCCAAAGACGTTGGCTCAAGCTGCTGAAGATTATGACCATACCATTCAATATCATCGTGGAAGAGCGAACGTGCAAGATTGATAATACTTGCATGACTAAGTTAAAAATGGAGGTATAGATGGAGGTACTATACTGTAATTCGTATTTTCACATGTATAGAACTATTGATTCACATGATGTACTATTAGGGGAGGTGGTACAAGTTTAATAATACTTGCAGGACTAAATTAAAAATGAAGGAAAAGATGAAGGTATTATACTGTAATATTTTGAGCCCCAAAACGTGCAATTATCAAAACTATATTTTCCTATAAATAGAAGCTATTATACTCCGTAATAAAGTATTGCTTCTATACTCCGTAAAATTAGTAGAATATCCTTGAAATTTGCGCTTCATCTAGTATCGTTTCACAAGGATATTTTCTACACATTCTTGTTAAATTTTAAGCTTTTTATGCCGGAGTACTGTCCACGAGTACTATTCATTTATAAGGTACTATTCACAAAAGTACTATTCACGAGTACTATTCATAAAGTACTATTTATAAATTACTATTCATAAAGTACTATTCACGAGTACTATTCATGGGGTACTATTCCCAAAGTACTATTCATAGGGTACTATTTACCAAGGTACTATTCACCCCGAGTACTATTCATGACAAAAATTAATTTCTTTTTAGTCCAAATTATTTTTGATACAATATCATTCTTGAATTTTACTCCACAAAACAGTATCATGTATGCAATTTGAACATTATTGAATTCTGGATAAATTAAAATTTTAAAGTCTTTAAAATTTATCCTTGAACTTGTTTTATTGAAATCTTATATCATTGTCATCATCCTCATTCTTATATTATGATGAAAGTCATCTTTGGCTTACGTGCATAGATGAACTTTTGATTGGTATGATTATGACCAGGGATCATTCGGTATAATCATGACCCATAATGTTACAAATGATGTGGTAAAAGTCCTCATTGGCCTGTAGTTCATTGATGGACAGTTGTTGGTATGATTATGACCAGGGATTATTCGGTATAGTCATGACCATTGATGATTACATGAATATCCTTGGCCGTGGTGCAGGGATGATTCGATGATGTGGTTTATTTATTAAGCTGAGTCTCAGCCATAAAGTTGATAAAAAACTTTTTAAATCATAGAAGATAGTAGATATCATGCTCTACTTGACTCTTCTAATGGATTGCTTGTTCCGCTGCAGTTAAACTTGATGTTTATTATATTTTATCAGTTTAACACTGTTGAAGGCTAATGATAATTTATTCTGCATTATCTTAGTCATAATATTTCTTATTGGGCTAGTTGAGCTTACCCTTTTGCTTTCATTGTTCTCTTCAGGAAATGAGAACGTAGTCGGGACTAGTCAGGGAATGGAGTGATGGCCCAGATGTTTGCATTAGTAATCCTCACTATCCTGTGAAATAGTGTGATAATAAATGAGGACTTATTTTGATTTCGAATACTGTCTAGAAGATAATATTTGTATTAAAACTCACAGTTCATGCTTTATAATTAAGTTTGTATTTGTATTCAGTACCATGTATTTGCCGACCCAAGATGGGTGATGTATACCTATTTTGGGGGCGTCACAATTATGATTCTCACTTAGACATGGCTTATTAACGTTTTTGTTTACTAATAGCCATCCTTATTACTCCGAAAGAGACATGCTCCACCAATTCATACTCTCTTATAAAAAGTTAATCGAAAATAATCGAAAGTCTAAGTTTTCGTGTTTGTACCTTTGTGTTTTTTGCGTTCTTGCTTAAAGCTTTTTTAGTTTTTTCATTTCTTCTTTGATTCCTTGTTATAGCTCTTCTCTCTCTCTTAATATAAGTGTTCAATGTTTGTAAACTAACAAATGAACTCTTAAACTTCTTATTTATAGAAAATCAAAGTGAGGGAAAAATGGTCATTATGACACCTCCTTACTATTCACACATCCTCTTCAAAGATTCCAAAGGAAGCTAAACAACTTACTTGGCCACCAAGTGGTCGGCTCTCTGGGGTTGTGAGGCCCTCATGGGTTGCCCCAACCCATTTACCCCCCGTTTACCCATTGATTTGACCCACGGGTTCGGTTCTTGGTTCGGACTTGGAATTAATTCAATATCGGGACTAGTCTTAGCTTGATATAATTCATCATTAGGCCTTGATATAATTCATCATTGGGCCTTATTCATTGTACAATTAGGCTTCACAAAGTCTCGGTCCAATAGCTAAAGTCAATTAAGACTTATTCGTATTCTTATCGTATTATTCTCGTATTATCTTCTTATATATTTCGTATGAAATTCATATTATACGTTGTATTATCTTCGTATTATACTTGTAAAATAACTAGTATCATACTCGTATTCTTCACGTATAATAACAATTCTTATTATACTTGATCATTTCTTTTCTTAGATTTCACTTTCCCTAACCCTTAGGCTATGTTTATTTGCAAGGATTACACTTGGGATATGACTATTAATTCCAAGTGTCATGTTTGTTTTTAAATTTGAGCTTGGTACTATTCATCCTAGGATTATAAAATCACTAAATATTATTTTTTTGGGAAGGGTGGAGGTGGAGGTGGAGAGGTGGAGGGTGGGGTGGGGGATGAGCGAGTGGGGGTGTATACATATTTAGTAAATATTATTTTTTTTAGGGGTGGGGTTGGGGGCTAGGAAATTTTGGGCGGGGTGGGTGTATACATAATAAGTAAATATCATTTTTTATGGGGTGGGGGTGAGGGGTGGGCGAGGTGGGGTGAGTTTGTATACATAATCGGTAAATATTATTTTTGTTTGGGGTGGTGGTGGTAGTGGTGGTGGGGGTGGAGGTAGAGGTAGGGGTAGGGGTAGGGGTGGGGGTGTATACATAATCACTTGAATATTATATTTTTTGGATGGGAGTTGGGGGTAGGGTGGGGTAGGGTGGGGTGGGGTGGGGTGGGGGTATAGGTGGGATGGGATGTGGGGTAGGGTTGGGGTGGGTGAGGTGGGGTGGGGTGGGTGTATATAAATAATCAAGTAAATATTATTTTTTTAGACACAGAAATTTGGGGTAGGGTAGGGGTAGGGTGGGGTGGGGTTGGGCGGGGTGAGAGTGTATACATAATCAGAAAATATTATTTTTTTTGGGTGGGGGTGACGGTGGACGGGGTGGAGTGTATACATAATCAGAAAATATTATTTTTTTTGGGGTGAGGGATGTGGGGGTGGGGTGGGGGTGGTGGTGAGGGTGGGGTGAGGGTTGTACATATAATCAGTAAATATTAATTTTTTATGTATAAAAAAGTTTAAAATATGTTATTATTGGTAAGAGTATAATAGTCTAAATAATATTTTTTAATCCAATACTTTAATTAATCATGAAAAAAATAAACATAACATGAGATTATTTAAAGTTATCCCATGAATAATCCTATAAAAAATAAACACGTGTTTAGAACTATTTAATCCTAGGATTAATATTCTTGGGATTATAATCTCATGGCCTTAGGGTTTTAAGTTCGCAGGCGAGAACTCGTTTGCCATAACTGAAATATTATTCGATATTCCATCTCCTCTTAAAATTCTATCATTATGCATTTCTCAGAAATTCAAAAATAATTCCCGAGCAGAAACGGATGAATAGTGATTTTTCAGAAATTTCTCGAAAAACTTTTATTTTCGTCTTAAAAATTCAAATCATTTAATTCTAGCACACAACCAGAATCCTAACCACATTCCCACATTCTAGGTCATAGAGCGACCTTTAAACAACTTACTCACTTTAATAAACAATTAAATTCATTTAATCAAATAAAATTTAATTCACATAATAATTCGATTTTATTCGAGCGTTACAGCGACGACAGAGGGCGGGGGGCATGGCAGAGGGGGGGCGGCAACGATAGAGGGACTGGTGGTTGGACGAGTGAGAGAGAGAAAGGCTAGGTAGCAAGATATGAGAGAGAGTGTGTGAGAGATGGACTGATGAGGAGGCTGAAGAAGTGAGACTGATTTTAAGTTCTAAAGCTTATTCTCGACGGACTTTTCATCGAACATAGGTATGTTGAAAATACCGTAATCCTGACGGAACTTCAGTCGAAATTAGTTTCAATTCCGTCAAACATAGCACTGGCACTGGCGGGAACCTTGACGCCAAGGGTTGCTGTGACGCCCCCAAAATAGGTATACATCACCCATCTTGAGTCGCCAAAAACATGGTACAAAATTCAAATACAACTTAATAATACAACTGTCGTGTAAAATACGATAAAACATAAACTAAGAGTTTTAATACGAATATTGTCTTCTAGACAGTATTCAAACTCAAAGGGAGTCCTCAATACATTTGTTATCACACTATTTTATAGAATAGTGAGGACTACTAATGCAAACATCTGGACCGTCACTCCGTTCCCCGACTAGTCCCTGCTACGTTCTCATTTCCTGAAGAGAACAATGAAAGCAAAAGGGTGAGCTCAACTAGCCCAGTAAGAAATATTATGACTAAGATAATACAAAATAAATTATCGTTAGCCTTCAACAGTGTTAAACTGATAAAATATAACAAACATCAAGTTTAACTGCATTGGAATAAGCAATCCATTAGAAGAGTCAAGTAGAGAATAAAATCTACTATCTTCTATGATTTAAAAGGTTTTTCATCACTTTTATCGCTGAGACTCAGCTTAATAAATAATCCACATCATCCCTCAGACTACGACCGAGGATATTCATTAAGATTAACGACCACAAATTATCCATGCACTACGGGCTAAGGATATTCATGTTTTCATCAATGGTCATGATCATGCCAACAACTGTCCATCAATACACTACGGGCCAATGAGGACTTTTACCACATCATCTGTAACATTATAGTCATGATTATACCGAATAATCCCTGGTCATAATCATGCCAAGTCCATCTATGCACTACAGGCCACATATGACTTTCAACATAATATAAACATGAGGATGATGACAATGATATAAGAATTCAATAAAACAAGTTCAAGGAAATTTTTTTAAAGATTTATAATTTAATTTATCCAGAAATCAATAACGTGCAAATTGTCAACATGATACTACTTTGTGGAGTAAAATTCAAGAATAATATTGTACTAAAAATAATTTGGACCAAAAACGAATCAATTTTTATCATGAATAGTGAAAGTAGTATGCACACAAGCCAATCATGTTTGATGATAAAGCATATACTTTGTAACAATCTTATTCATTTATTAATAAAAGGTATTAATTTATTAAAGGCTTTTAATTATCTCGTGATGATCTTGTTTTATAATATGTGATAAACCCATAGTTTTAAGCAATGCTTTTAGAATAATGCGATGATCATTCTAATGAGATCTAAATTCTTAGAAAGCTTAAAACTAAAATAGTTCCCAATCATTGGATTACTAAATTGGGGATTAGTGAATCCGGATAGATTGGTACATACGTTCTTGCTTTCATTGGATGAGGATGATTGATCTCATGATCATTTGTGTGGAGACACTAAAGCAAGTATGTAGGTGCTTATTAGAGAATAAGTTCATTGAGCATTGGCTCGCTAAGGAATACCTAATGGAGTTTTATTTGCTGTCAATAGGAATTCTCAGTAGTGATAGTAGTACAAGTAATCCTTGGACTTGAGATCATCATAGTATCTTGTGTATGATGAGTTATACTTTGACTTATTCCTTAAAACCCTTAGGGTATATCAAAGGGTATGCTTGGGTATAATAAGTTGTACATGGAGATAATGTATGATCGATAAAGAATCTACCACTTCTAATAAAAGAAGAAATGTCTATGTGATTCGATAAATGACAACCCAAGTAGTCCTTGGCTGGCGAATGAAATTAGAAAGGAGTTTCTAAATTGCATTATTTGGTGTTGTGCATTTAAGGATCGAAATACATATAATTAAATAAAATAAGACTTGTGATAATTCCATGTCTTATATTTAATTGGGACATTGTATGGTGGAAGGATTGAATTATGCAGTAACTATTTACTCAAAGGTTCTTTAATGATTAATGTTGAAATCTATATTATCCGGAAAGTCGTTGATCGCTAGGGAGGCTTATCCCTATTGTAGAATAAATATTATTTATTTAAATAAATTAATTGTTTAATTTATTTATTTAAATAAGATTAGAATTGTTCTAATTGATTTATTCACATAGGTTTAATATGGAGAACCTAAAGGGTCACACACCATAAAAGGAAGAATAATTATTTAATAAGTTAACGGCATAATCGTAATAATATGTTATGTATATTTAATTTAATCTATGGTGATAGAATAAATTAAATAGCTTAATATTTATTATTTAATATTTTAGAAATATTAAATATAAATTAATAAGAGGAGTCTTAATATTATTACAATTATTATTATTATTTTAATTTCTAAAAGAGTTTAGGAATTAATTTAATATAAGTACTCTCATTTATTCCTAATTGGATTAGGAAGAAAAATTAGTTAAAGGAGTTTAATTAATTATCCCTAATAAGATTAGGGAGCTTAATTAATTAAAAGAATTTAATTAATTAAATAAAACCCAATTCCTTAATTGTTAAGGTGGGTTGCCCACATCTATAAATAAGAGGAGTCTTATTATGGGGGTTGGGGGTTTGTTGACTTTTACCACAGACATAATTCCAATTTGTTGGAGAGTACGCTTTTTCTATATAGATAGAAAAACTAGGGTTAGCCAAAACACCCATCTTCTTGAATCCTTCTTCTTCCTTGGTGGATCACCTCTAGAGGCCAAACACATGGGTGGCTAACGTTGATCAAAGGAAGGAACCAAACCCGGTGGATTCAAGTTGAACGCGAAAAGGATTGGAGGTGAACTTGTACCTGAGGAAGCTCGATCTTCAAGGGTATGATTCTTATTTGTTCCTTTTTCGTTTAATTAATAATTGTGCATAAAGGGTGATCCGGGTTTATGGTTTGTAAAATTTTAAACTTTGATTTTTACACGCTTCCGCTAATTTATGCAATTTGATTGCGCACATGAATATTACAAACCTAACAGTGGCATCAGAGCCAAACCTTTATGCGAATTATTAATTGTTTTAATTTAATATATATGTTGATATGTGTTTAGAACAATTTATTTGGGCATAATTTTATTGTATAAAATTTATTAAAAAAAAAAAAAAAAAAAACCGTCGCTAATTTTTTTTTTTTGAAAAACCGTTAACATTATTTCTATCAAAGAGCTTATAATGCGCACGAAAATCAAGGAGATTCCTTACTTCTTAGTTAACAGGATATCAAGTTGGTATATATATTAGTTAGCACCTTCGGGAATTTCATGCTAACTAAATGTCAAAATGGCCACGTTAATTTTTTTTTTTAAAAAGCAAGGAACGGATTACATTAAGTAAGATGACTTGCTTGGAATATTACCATACTATATATATATATATATATATAATATATACTAGTATATATATATATATATATATATATATGCATTATTATATATATATATATATAATATATTAGGTACTAATATATATATATTATTATTATATACTGTTAATATATATATATATATATATATATATATATATTATTCTCAATAATTTTATAATTAAAATAAAAGGTTTATTTTAATTTTAAATAAAAAGTTTATTTTAATTTTAAAATAATAGTTTTATTTTAATTTTAATATTAAATTTCATCTTTAACTAATTAGAGTTGAAATTGGATTCCATGATAACTAATTGGAGTTGAAATTGGATTCTATTTTTCCTTAAATAAAGGAGTTTATTTTGATATGAAATTAGATTTCATATTATTCAAAAATAAAAGGTTTATTTGTGAATAGGAAAAAGAATCAGTCTTTCCTTAAATAAAGGAGCTTATTTAAATATGAAATAAGATTTCATATTATTCAAAATAAAGGAGTTTATTTGTGAATAGGAAAGAAAATCCGTGTTTCCTTAAATAAAGGAGTTTATTTAAATATGAAATAAGATTTCATATTATTCAAAATAAAGGAGTTTATTTGTGAATAAGAAAAGAATTCGTGTTTCCTTTAATTAAAGTTTTTATTATTACATGGAATTGGATTCCATAATTAATTAAAATAAAGGAGTTTATTTTGATTAAAGATTTTGATTAAAATAAAATAGTTTATTTTATTCAAAATTGGATAAATTAAAATAAAATAGTTTTATTTTGATTTAAATTTGGATTAAAATAGAGGAGTTTATTTTAATTCAAAATTAGATTTTATACTAACTAAATTTGCCCATTAAATGATATCAATATATATATTAAATGTTTATTATTCATAAGATGAATATTATTTATTGATGCATATGGTGATGTGTATGATAATAAATGGGATTGATTATGGACTATTGACGATATGATTGGATTTTATTTTAGTTGGATGCATGAATGTATGAGTTTTATTAAATGGGGTCTCACAGACCTCGTCTTCTCTAATTTTTCTTAATGTAAATTCTATTCCCTCCTATGTACTTCCCTCGATTTAGCGATCGAGGTTTATTTTTATTTTAAAATAGTTTTGTAATAGGAATATTTAGAATTAATTTTGAAGAATTAGAGATCAAGGAGCAAGGAGCGCTTGAAGACCCATTTGTAATGGAGCAGGGTTTAAATGTAATAGTTATATTTAAATATTATTTCTTGCACCCCTAAGATTTGACCTTTTGGTTCACTTGGTGGCTCTAGTGAACAAACTAGAATAAAAGTCCATAATCAATCTGGGTAGAATATAGTATTCTATATGTGCATGCTTATACTATATATATTATATATTATGCAAACATGCTTCGCATGTTCATTAATATAACGCGTATTTTATATATATATATAAATGCGTGCTAAACAAGATGAGACAAATTAATAACAAACCCCTCAATTTTTATATTAAGTCCTAAGCGTTCAAAGATATTTGGAATATCGAGCGTCGCCTTATAAGCATGATAAAATTAATAGAGTATTAAATATTTAATATGAGTTTGTTGTGTCACCACAAGACAAGTATTAAGTATTTAAGATGTTAATTTATCACATTTGATGCTTATAAAGAAAATTGAACAATATTGTTTTGTTGTGTCACCGGAAGGATGATATTTTTCTTTTTGAATATATGGAGTGCTAGGTCGGACTTAACTTGGATAATTTTGATTCGGATGTGCCACCACTTGATCAAAATAATCTAAGAGGCAAAAGAAAAGGAGTTGCATAGTTGATGTAATTGACAAAAGTTGTCTACCTATTTATTTATATATAGTTTGTGTGTCACCACAAGGCTATATACATTTGAAATGGGATCCTTATTCTCACTAGCAAATCTTTAATTAGATTTTGTCGAACTATATAAGTGAGGTAATATAGTTTGAAGAAAATAGTGGGAGATACCAATTTAAAACAAGACCTAAATTATTTTGGTAATTAATAAAAGAATGTATGTTAAAATGTTGTTAATTACAAATTCATTTACTGAATTTTACAATGTCTAAAATTACTATCTTTGCGAAGCATATTAGATGCTAAATTAACGGGCCAGAATTAAGCGGATTGGTTAAGGAATATGAGAATAGTTCTCATGGTGAAAAGCTATCTTATGTCTTAATCGCCTTTATCCCTGCAATGGTTGCAGAACAATGCCTCGAGGAAGAGATTGCTACTTTTAGAAAGTGGCAAGATGATGCTGATTGGCTCGATGCATCATGCTCGCATCCATGAGTAACGAGCTTCAGCGTCAGCATGAAACTATGGATGCTCCTACTATATTCTTGTACATCAAGTAGTTGATGGTGAGGAAAGTAGGACTGATAGATACCAGATATCTAAGGAGCTCTTCCAATCTAGAATGGGCAATGGCACTATAGTATAGACAAAAAGTTCTTAACATAATCAATTTGATTGATCAATTAGGACAACTGGTTTTGTCATGGATGGAGAGTTGAGCCAAGATTTGATCTTGCACTCACTCCTGGACTCCTTTTACAATTGTTGTGAATTTTTCATATAAACAAGCTAGATATCAGCTTCGTTGATTTGCTTAACATGTTGAAAAATGATGAGAGTCACTTTCCAACCAAGAAAGATCAAGTCTTACTGGTAGGGGCCAAAGGATCTTCTAAAAAGAAGAACGATTCAAAGAAGGTAAATAGAAAGGCATAAACAAAGGATAATAAGAACAAAACTGATACGTATAGCAAAAGAGTTTGCTTCCACTGCAATAAGCCTGGACACTGGAAAGAAACTGCGAGAAGCATCTTGCAGAGGCTAACCAAAGAAGCTTAGTGAAGTTTCGATTACAATACAATTTTGTTCATGGTTGAAATAAATTTTTCTTTAAGTCGATGTTCTACTTGGGTATTGGATCTGGCTTTGGTTATCATAAATATAGATTTATGAAGGACCAAATGCAGTAGAAAACTAAACAAATATAAGTAATCCTATGTGTGGGAAATGAAGCAAAGGTTGCTGCATTAGCCATAGAAACTTATAATTTAACAATGCCTACGGGCAAATCTATTAAGTTAATAATTTGTTATTGTATTCCAGTTCTTGTTAAAATATTATTTCCATTTTATTGTTGGATGATGAAATCTTTGGTATTATAATTAAGAACAATTGTTGTTCTATTTATAATAATAATGTTTTGTATAGAGGCGGAATATTACTTAATAAATTTTGTATACTTGACTTACATGAAAATAATTTTGCATATTGAACAAATTAGTATAAGAAAAGGAGATGATCATTCAAAGAGTTGAATGTATGTATTTGTTGAAATACAAGTGTGAATTATTTGAAAGGTTCAAAGAATTCAGAAGTGAAACAAATTGGCAAAGTATTAAGATTCTCTGATTAGATCAAGGAATAAATACTTGTGCAATAAGTTTTTAGATCATCTCAAATGGTTTTCTCACAATGGACGCCTCTTGATACACAATAATTGATTGATGTATCTAAAAGAAAATTTGTACCTTGTTGGACATGGTACGGTCCATAATGATTTTACCGACATTTCAGTATCCCTCTAGGGTCATGTCCTAGAAATGGCTGCATATCTACGAAAAGGTAACCTCAAAATCCAGCCCCAAGACTCCATAAAAGTTATGGACAGGGAGGATTCCTAATCTTAAGTATGTTAAGATAAGGGGTTGTCCAACTTATGTGAAAAGGTTTCAAAGGATAAGCTTGGGACAAGATTTTATAAGTGTCGATTTGTGGGACATCCTAAAGTAAGTTTAAGGTATATGTTCTATAATTCTACTTAGCAAAAGGTGTTTGTTACGAAACACGCTGCCTTCTAAGATAAAGGTGTTTATCATTAAAAGGGGCTAGTGGGAGGATAATAGATCTTGAAAAGTTTAAGAACCACAAAAACACTATAAGTCAAATAAGAGGAACCTATAGATAGACCTATTGTACCACAACAAATCGAATAAAACGGAATAATCTAGAAGATACACAGGAGGTATGGATTCATCATAGATGATGATGATGAGGTAGACACTTTGAAAATTGGATTGAATCAATCTTCTCAAATATGGAACATTCGTTTTGATGAGACAATCAAAAGAGTTTGATTATATCAAAAACAAGAATGAACCTAGTGTGTACAAAAGGGTCAGTGGGAGCATCGTGACATTCCTAGTATTATATGTTGATATACTATGGATAAGGAATAACATGCCAATGCTACAATCAGTAAAGATAAAGTTGTCTAAACATTCCTCCATGAATGGTTTGGGAAGAATATCTTAAATGGGGATAAAATCTATATATATATAGATACAAGAGGATGCTCGACTTAACCCAAGGAACGTATATTCATTTGATGCTAAAGTCGTTTAGCATGTCAAACTCCAAGAGATGTCTCATGTCGATGAGCTATGGAGTGTATCTCTCTTAATAGTCCCCACAGAGACTCACGAAAAGAGAGGTCGCATGAGTGACAATCATGTATGCAATGAAATGTACGAGACACGATGTTGATCGGTCGTATTATGGAGAAGTTCACTATAAGTCGGTGAAAAACATCTTAAAGTGCTTAACCCAAGCACTAAGGATGTGATCATATTCATGGTGGGTCTAAATTAAAACTAGAGGACTTAATGAGACTCAAGTTTTTCGACGACAGACAAGATGACGAGAAAAATCCACTTCAAGGTAAAGCGTTATCTTGAGCAAGTGGTGCGATGAATTGGAAAGGTTCAAACAACAAAGAATTCTTTGGTTTAGTGATAAAGACAAAGTATATAGCTATAAATGAAGTTGCAAGTTGATTGTTTAGATTAAAAGTTCATTCTGAGAACTAGGAATAGTTCTAAGTCTCATCTTGGATCTAAACATGTGTTGTGGCACTTTCATTTGATTATTAGAATCATTGAAGATGGGAAATCACTATAGAGATAGTGGACTATCATGAACAACATTACATATCCATTAACTAAAGCTTATCCAACGGGATAATCGTCACTTAGAGAAGAAGAGTATAAGATCTGAATGACGATTGGCTTTAGTGCAAGTAGGAGATTGAAAGTAGTATGCACACAAGCCAATCATGTTTGATGATAAAGCATATACTTTGTAACAATCTTATTCATTTATTAATAAAAGGTACTAATTTATTAAAGGCTTTTAATTATCTACATGATCTTTGTTTTATAATATGTGATAAACCCATAGTTTTAAGCAATGCTTTTAGAATAATGATGATGATCATTCTAATGAGATCTAAATTCTTGAAAGCTTAAAACTAAAATAGTTCCCAATCATTGGATTACTAAATTGGGGATTAGTGAATCCGGATAGATTGGTACATACGTTCTTGCTTTCATTGGATGAGGATGATTGATCTCATGATCATTTGTGTGGAGACACTAAAGCAAGTATGTAGGTGCTTATTAGAGAATAAGTTCAACGAAGCGTTGCTCGCTAAGGAATACCTAATGGAGTTTTATTTGCCTGTCAATAGGAATTCCTGTAGTGATAGTAGTACAAGTAATCCTTGGACTTGAGATCATCATAGTATCTTGTGTATGATGAGTTATACTTTGACTTATTCCTTAAAACCCTTAGGGTATATCAAAGGGTATGCTTGGGTATAATAAGTTGTACATGGAGATAATGTATGATCAATAAAGAATCTACCACTTCTAATAAAAGAAGAGAAATGTCCTATGTGATTCGATAAATGACAACCCAGTAGTCCTTGGCCACGGCAGAATGAAATTAGAAAGGAGTTTCTAATTTGCATTATTTGGTGTTGTGCATTTAAGGATCGAAATACATATAATTAAATAAAATAAGACTTGTGAGTAATTCCATGTCTTATATTTAATTGGGACATTGTATGGTGGAAGGATTGAATTTATCAGTAACTATTTACTCAAAGGTTCTTTAATGATTAATGTTGAAATCTATATTATCCGGAAAGTCGTTGATCATTAGGGAGGCTTATCCCTATGTAGAATAAATATTATTTATTTAAATAAATTAATTGTTTAATTTATTTATTTAAATAAGATTAGAATTATTCTAATTGATTTATTCACAACTAGGTTTAATATGGAGAACCTAAAGGGTCACACCATAAAAGGAAGAATAATTATTTAATAAGTTAACGGCATAATCGTAATAATATGTTATGTATATTTAATTTAATCTATGGTGATAGAATAAATTAAATAGCTTAATATTTATTATTTAATATTTTAGAAATATTAAATATAAATTAATAAGAGGAGTCTTAATATTATTACAATTATTATTATTATTTTAATTTCTAAAAGAGTTTAGGAATTAATTTAATATAAGTACTCTCATTTATTCTAATTGGATTAGGAAGAAAAATTAGTTAAAGGAGTTTAATTAATTATCCCTAATAAGATTAGGGAGCTTAATTAATTAAAAGAATTTAATTAATTAAATAAAACCCAATTCCTTAATTGTTAAGGTGGGTTGCCCACATCTATAAATAAGAGGAGTCTTATTATGGGGGTTGGGGGTTTGTTGACTTTTACCACTGACATAATTCCAATTTGTTGGAGAGTACGCTTTTTCTATATAGATAGAAAAACTAGGGTTAGCCAAAACACCCATCTTCTTGAATCCTTCTTCTTCCTTGGTGGATCACCTCTAGAGGCCAAACACATGGGTGGCTAACGTTGATCAAAGGAAGGAACCAAACCCGGTGGATTCAAGTTGAACGCGAAAAGGATTGGAGGTGAACTTGTACCTGAGGAAGCTCGATCTTCAAGGGTATGATTCTTATTTGTTCCTTTTTCGTTTAATTAATAATTGTGCATAAAGGGTGATCCGGGTTTATGGTTTGTAAAATTTTAAACTCTGATTTTTACACGCTTCCGCTAATTTATGCAATTTGATTGCGCACATGAATATTACAAACCTAACAAATAGTACTCCGGGTGAATAGTACTTGAGTGAATAGTACCCCGTGAATAGTACTTTGGGAATAGTAATCCCGTGAATAGTACTCCGGCATGAAAAAGTTAAAACTTATCAAGAATGCTCAGAATAATATTTCCATGAAAAGATACTGGATGAAGCGCAAATATCAAGGATATTCTACCAATTTCATGGAGTTTAGAAGCCAAAACTTTAATAAAATGAGTATAGAATTCGAAATCTGAAACGAAATAATATTACTTACATACTACAGAGTATGGAAGAAAATATTATTTCAAGCAAATATTGAACAAAAATAACATCCCTTACCTTGAAAAGAAGAGTATTCCAACTAGTATAGCGGGGATATTCTTGAAGAAAACTTTCACTGTTTTCTACGCTCAAAGCTTTCTAAAACTCTAAAGAAATACGCTCAATATTATAGAAGAAGAATTCTCTGATTCTGGTGTGATTTTCAATTCTAACTAAGCATCCTATTTATAGGAGAATGGAAGGGGTACTGTGCAAGAACGGACGAAACAAAAAAATCACGGAAGCTCTAAACTGATTCATATAATCTTAATGTGCACTGCATAGTAAAATACCATGCAAATAAAATATAATATATTCTATTTTTCATAAAAAACAAAACTAATAAAATATGTATATATATTATATATATATATATAATCACATTGTCATTCACGGGTTACATGTGACGCCCCCAAAATAGGTCCAATCCATCCAACCTATTCTGAGTCGCCAAATACATGGTACAGAAAACAACTACAACTTTATTACTATAATTGTCGTGCAAAATACAACAACACATATGTTGTGAGTTTTGATACAAATATATACCAACTGTGACTCTGGACACCAACTTGGATAGCACGTCACAGTGGCACCTTACATAAAGGTACAATCAATAACAGGTTTAGAAATTAAAATCTTTGGGAAATGCTCAAGAAAACCTTCGTACATGGGAGGCCATGCGTCTAGGTTATGATAGATATCATATGCCCACAGAATTATCCTTGGTTGACCCAATAGACCCCAAAGAAAAATGAGAAGATTACTATCATGTTCTTTCCAATGGTGAGTTATCTCTTGACATATAACTATCTCCACTGTCTGCAATTGAAAATTATATTTAAACCAAACTCCAAGATCATATAGGTAGTGCTCGTAGATATATTCATCAAGTGGATGTGCACAAACCTGTCTTATGATAACACGAGGTTGTATGTCATTAGACATCTTGTATGATAGTGGCAAAACACCCTTCCAAAGTTGGGTTTGCCTCACCCTATTCGGTTCACCAAAATTAAATATCAAATGACGTATACAATACGACACACATATCTAAAGTTCTCAATAAAATTATTTTCATACTATTTAGGGAGAACCTCAATGACTATACACCACCGATTCTATTCCTATTATCCACCTCGACCCAAAGAACACTCTTATTACACGAAAGGAATTGTGGTATTAAAAAGGGTGAGCACAACTAGCTTCGATAAAGAATATCATGACTAAAGATAATTAAATTATCAATAACCTTCATCAGTAATAAATCAGAGATTTAGAACATATGGTAGATGATAAAACTTTTCAACCATAGTTGCAGCGGAACGAGCAACCCATTAGAAGAGTCAAATAGACCATAAAGTCTATTATCTTCTCCATGTTAAAAGTCCACCAATAATGTTTTATCCCTGTAACATCAATCAACAGTTCCTGTCCACAATCATGTGAATAACTCATAATCATAATTGTAGTTCTAAATTCCCCTTTTCATCCATGACGAAGATAATTTTCATCACATGTCTTTACCTGAAACATCAAAGATCATGGTTATACCAAATCACAGTTCCTGTTCATAATCATACCAATAAATTCATCTTTGCACTATGGGCCAAAGATATTCATTAACGATTCATCTTTTGCACTCTGAGCCAAAGATATTCAACAACGGGTCATCTTTGCACTACGGGCCAAAGATATTCATCAACAATTCATCTTTACACTACAGGCCAAAGATACTCAACAACATGTCATCTTTGCAATACGGGCCAAAGATATTAATATCTCAAAGAAATATATAATCATTTCAGAATTTATATAAACAATAATTATAACCATGTTGATCGATTCACCTTTGCATTTAAGCTAAAGATATTCAATTGTAAATTCAATGGTTATGATCATACCAGTCAACAATTCAACTTTGCACTACTGGCCAAAGAGAACATATAGTCACGATCATACCAATAATCTATCCATCTTTACACTCAAATGAAAAAGAAATTTTCTTCACCAAGATTATAAAAATGTTATATATGATAATAAAAACAATACGATCAACAACTGCATTTAATTTCAAGAGTAAGATTCATAAATCAACGATAATTTGGTCAGAAAAAGAAACCAATTTTGTCGTTAATAGTACCTATGAATAGTAACTCGTGAATAGTAACTCTTGAATATTAACTAATAAATAGTAACTCGTGAATAGTAACTCATATTCGTAAATGGTACTGTATACGTAAATAATATCGTATACGTAAATAGTGCCATATATATGAATAGTGCCATATACGTGAATAGTACCGTATACGTGAATAGTAACCCAAACATAAAAAAGTAAAAATTCCACAATCAAACTCATATCAATATTTTGGCGTAATGATATTGAAGAAAATAATATCATTTAAGAAGAAAATAACATCCCTTACCATCCCTTACAATTCCTTACAATCCCTTACCAATATAATGACAATATCCCTTACCTCAAAAGAGCAGTACTTCTGACTAGAATATCGAATATGACGCTGAAGGAAATTTTCACTGATTAGCAACTCTCAAATTATCAAAATACTCACAAAAATACGCTCGATAATATAGGGAGAGAAAACTTATGTCTCTGGTGTGATTTTCAATACTAACTCAGCACTCTATTTATAGGAAAATGTTAGAACACCAAAACAGACTTGACCTGCAACCTGATGGCTTTACCTGCTACTATTCCCACCCACCACTTTTGAAATAAAATTTTAGCACATTTTTTACCAAACAAAGGTGGGGCCCACTCATTCTAGAATTTTCCACCAAAAATTATTTATAAACATAATTTCTGAATCAGTCGCCTCTTAAAATTCATAACAAATCATTCGTTAATTTTTAACGATTCAAAATTTGTGGACATGTACTCAACTTATATATGTATAACATATCCAAAAATAACAACGATCTAACGGTCGGATTAAAAATTATAACTCACGCAATATATCTCAAGAACACTGATTTTTCAAATTATAAGTCCTTCGGACCAGTTTCATTCAAACAGTCACCACGAAAAATCCACAATGAATTTTGGGTGATTCAATTTTCTGAGCTTAGCTTACTTCCAAGGCTTTCTTTTGATATATGGCTCATCTCCTAACTCATTATACACAAAGAGTTATATATTTTACAAAATCAAGTAATAAACTAATTTTTTGAAAATTTCCAAATTTCGTTCTTTATTTCAACAAAATACTAATAAAACGCCTCAGCATTAATTTCTTCTTTTATATCCATATAAAAATATATATTTCCTTATCATATAAATCAATAATTAATTATTCACAAATAATATTACAGAATCACAATTATGACAACTAGTTAGTTTCAGGAAGAGGGGCTTTCCGATAAGGATTTCTCCTTCTTGGTAGCATGATTAGGTGACCAAACCTCTTCTTGACATAACTTTCTAGACATTGCCAATAATGCTATCTAATAATATTATTCAAATAATATGAATTATTGATTTGATAATGGAAATACTGTGTCGTGACAATTATTTAAACAACAATAATATAAAATATCGGTATGAACAATTATTGAATCAATAAAATAAAATATTGAAGCAGTAATTACTGTAACAATTATTGAGTAGTGCCTTCTTACGTAAGAAACAATAATTCAAAAATACTGTGTAATATCATGTGCTACTGTGCAACCACGCGTATTACTATATTTTAACCACCAGGTGATCCAACAGTGTTAACGGTAACAACTACGCCATTATTTATAAAAACTCAAACTTGTCATTTTCTTCATACGACAATTATTCTGTTATGGGGCCCATAAATGATTGTGCTGTCATACAAATATTCCCCAACAACAAGAATATTCCACGACCAAACGAATATTCCCCAACAGAAATGAGTATTTTATAACCACTTGCGTATTTTGAAAATTTTATATATATCACCCTTAACTTTAACTTTTTACCAATTTAACCATTTACTAAATAAGAAAATTGAATACTTTTATTTCATAAAATTCGGGGTCTTACATTACAACCCCCGTGAATCAAAATCCCACCACCAGCATCTCATTTTCTAACCTTTATTTTATATATATATATATATATATATATATATATATATATATATATATATATATACAACTTCAATTCCTCGCAAAACACTCCACCCGTGAACTTTTCAGATTCGTCCACCATTTTATTTCCTCCAGTGGGCCCCACATGTGGCCCCGCCTTTATTATATTAAATAATTTTTTACTGATTATTTTGAAAAATGGGTAAATAGGGGTCTATAAAATAAGAAAAAGTTACATCAAATACTTCATAAAAATTCTCTCAATATTTTTCACAACATTTATCATTATTATTATAATTCACAATATTTAACAACCAGGTCGTTCCCAGGAAAAAGGGGGCTTTCCGATATGGATTTCTCCTTATTGGCGCGAAATTAGGTGACCAAACCTCTCCTTGACAGAACTTCTATACATTTTTAATATTGCAAATAATAATATGAACAACTTTATTATCTCAATTATTGATTTAATAATATAAAATATTATGCAGATGATACTGTGACAATAATTGAATCAAATAACGTGAGATACTATGTAGCAATCACTGTAGCAATAATTGAACAAAACTGAGTGACTTCTCACGTAAGCATCAATAATCAATACCATGTACTACTATGCAACCACGCGTATTACTGTACTTTTAACACCGGGTGTTTTAACAGTAAACGGTAAAACTTTCGCCATTATTTTCATAAAAAGATATTTTTGTCGTTTTCTCAATCCGACAATAATTCCGTTGTGGGGTCCACCAATGATTGTGCCATCGTACGAATATTCCCTGTTAAAACGAATATTCCCCGACCAATCGAATATAATATAACAACTTGCGTACTTTGCAAAATTTATAAATATTACCCCCAACTATAACATTATTTCAAATTCATATCTTAATATTCAAAAATGATATTTATAGAAAATTCATCTTTATTCATAAAAGTTGGGGTCTTACAACCTCCCCTTCTTATGAAATTTTGCCCTCAAAATTAGGGTACGTACCTGGTATGTCGAAAAGGTAAGGATACGTTGATTTCATTTTAGATTCTAACTCCCAGGTCATTTCCTCAAAATCGTGGTTTCTCCATAAAACTTTGACTTGAGGTATAACCTTGGAACGTAGAATATGTTCCTTCTTATCCAAGATTTTAACAGGAACCTCTTCATACGTTAAATCTTTCGCTATTTCATCCGGTTCTAACTCAATAATGTGATTCGGGTCTTCCACATATTTACGTAACATGGATATGTGAAAAACGTTATGAACACGAGACATACTTGGCGGTAAGGCAAGTCTATAGGCCACAGTTCTTACTCGATCGAGGATTACAAATGGGCCAATAAATTGAGGATTAAGTTTTCCTCTCTTTCCAAATCTCGTAACTCCTTTCCATGGAGCAACACGTAACAACACATGATCTCCAATATCGAATTCCACGTCCTTTCGATGAAGATCAGCATAACTCTTTTATCGATCTTGTGAGGTTTTTATACGTTGTCGGATCGTTTGAATCTTTTCCGTAGTCATACGTACCAACTCCGGTCCCAACAACGTTGCTTCACCCACCTCATGCCAGCATACTGGAGAACAACACTTTCTTCCGTACAACGCCTCAAATGGAGCCATGCCAATACTTGTTTGATAACTGTTGTTATAGGAAAACTCCACCAATGGTAAGAACTTATCCCAACTTCCCTTGAAGTCAAGGACACAGAGTCTTAATAGATCTTCAAGAGTTTGAATAGTCCTCTCCGACCGCCCGTCCGATCGAGGATGATATGCCGAAGCTAAATCAGAACCGTGCCCATATCTTTTCGCAAACTAACCCAAAATCGTGAAGTGAATCTTGGGTCTCGATCAAAACTATGGATCTTTGGAATACCATACGGTCTTACAATCTCATTTATGTATATACTGACAAAGCGTTCGAGTGTATAAGTTTCTCGATAGGTAAGAAGTGAGCAGACTTGGTCAATCTATCAACAATGACCCAAATTGTATCTATGCCTTGAGAAACCTTGGGAAGACCAGTAACGAAATCCATGGTAATGTGCTCCCACTTCCATTCTGGAATTTAAAGTGTTTGCAATGGACCTTTTGGCACTTGATGCTCCGCCTTGACTCGTTGACAAGTTAGACACCTTGAGATAAACCCCGCTATCTCTCTCTTCATATTGCTCCACCAAAATGTATGTTGAAGATCATGATACATTTTGGTACTCCCAGGATGGATTGCAAACGGTGTGTTGTGCGCCTCCATCATGATTTTATACTTTAAATCGTGGTCGTTAGGAACACAAAGTGCGGAGTTGACTCAAGTATTCCTTCTTCATCGATTCTTGCTTCCGGCATAACACCTTCTTGCACTTTCTTCCTCATACGCATTAGCTCCAGGTCTGTAGCTTGAACAGCTTTAACTTTATCGATTAAAGTCGGTTCTACTCGTATATTCGCCATCATCACAGCGGTCCCTGGAGTCTTTAACTTTATCTCCATCCTTTGTAAGTCATACAAAATAGGCCTTTGCGTTGACAATATTGCACTCGTACCCGCATATGATTTTTTACTCAATGCGTCAGCTACTACGTTTGCTTTTCTAGGATGGTATTGGATGGTATGATCATAATCTTTCAACAGTTCAAGCCAACATCATTGTAGCATGTTGAGTTCCTTTTGAGTGAAGAAATATTTGAGGCTTTTATGATCCGTATAGATCTCCACCTTCTCTCCATACAGGTAATGCTTCCAAATTTTAAGTGCGAAGACAACAGCTGCCAACTCTAGCTAGATCATGAGTAGAATAATTCCTCTCACATTCTTTGAGTTGCCGAGAGGCATAGGCTATGACTTTCCCATGTTGCATGAGAACACATCCTAACCCTTTGCCCGAAGCATCACTGTAGATGACAAATCCCTCGAGGCGGATGGTATTGCCGAGCAGTCTTTGAAATGAGTCTTCTCTTGAGTTCTTGAAAACTCTTCTCACATTCCTCGCTCCAACCGAATTTTGTATCTTTCCGAGTCAGCTGAGTTAATGGAGTAGCGATTCGAGAAAACCCTTCTACGAATCTCCAATAATAACCAACTAAGCCGAGAAAGCTACGTACTTCAGTCACTGATTTAGGTTGCTCCCAGCTTTGAATAGCTTCAATCTTCGCTGGGTCAATAGATATTCCGTGATTTGATATTACGTGCCCAAGAAATGCTACTTTCTCAAGCCAGAACTCGCATTTCTTCAACTTGGCATAAAGCTTGTTTTCACGAAGCTTTTGGAGTATCAGCCTCAAGTGTTTCTCATGATCTTCACGGCTTTTGGAGTATATGAGGATGTCATTAATAAAGACAACCACAAAATGATCCAAATATTCCTTGAATACTCGGTTCATCATGTCTATGAAGGCAGCAAAAGCATTAGTCAATCCAAAAGACATGACTAGGAATTCATAATGCCTGTACCGAGTTTTGAAAGTCGTCCTTGGAATGTCATCGATTTTAATCTTCAATTGGTGATATCCGGAATGAAGATCAATCTTTGAAAAGAATTTGGCTCCTTACAACTGGTCAAACAGGCCATCAATACGTGGCAATGGGTACCTATTTTTGATGGTGACATGATTCAACTCCCGATAATCAATACAAAATCGCATACTCCCATCTTTCTTTTTCACGAATAGAACAGGAGCACCCCAAGGAGATGTACTAGAACGAATGAAACCGATGTAACAACAATTCCTGCATTGGGTATTTAACTCACGAAGTTCAATAGGAGCCATTCGATATGGGGCTTTGGAAATGGGTTTTGTCTTAGGGTTCAAGGTCAATACAAAATTTAATTTTCGCGCCTGGGGTAGGCGGGAAGTTCTTTGAGAATACGTTAGGAAATTTATTAACAATAGAAATATCATTCAAAACCGGCGTATTTTTGTTTAAATCAGTGACATGAGCTAAGAAAGCTTGACATCCATTTTTTATAAATGAATAGCTTTATGGCTTGAGATTGACAGTGATTGATTTTAATGGTTTGGTTGCTTGAATTCGCATAATAGGTTGGTTAGGAATATGAAAGCTAACAACCTTACGAAAATAATCAATTTTTGCATGAAAGAGTAGTTAACCAATCAATCCCTAGAATTACGTCAAATACAAGTATTTTTAATGAAATAAGATAGACAGGTAATGTGAGGGTACCGATTTGAACCAAACAAGACTTATAAACAGTGGATGTAATGAAGGTTTTTCCCAACGGAGTTCAACAGATAAGTCAAAGTCTAATTTCTCTTGAGTCAAATTTAAACATTGAGCGCAAGTAGGAGAAATAAAAGAATGGGTAGAACTGGTATCAAATAAGGTATAAACTTCACTAGAGTTTATGATAAGCTTACCCGTGATGACCTTGTTCGGGTTCCTTGCTTTTTGGGAGGTTATGACAAACGCTCTCCCTTGAACTACCAGCTTTGAATTTTCTGGGACGGCCTTTGGTGCCTCCATCCCAACTGGACTTGTCTTCGGTGCACGACAAAATCGGTCTAGGTGACCTTCTCTTCCATAATTATAACACGCTTTGGACTGCATCCCGCAGTTTGGACTGATGTGTCCCTCCCCTCCGCATTTGAAGCATATGATAGGTGGTCGTTCTCCTTCCTTAACAACGGGTGCTGGTGCTGATGTCTTTCCATCATTGTTAAATCTCATCTTCTTGAAATTTCCACTCTTATTATCTTGGCCATGATTACTACCGAAGTGGTTACCATTTCTGGCCTGATGATTCCCTCCACGCTTGTTGTCACCGCTTCGATGACTGCTACCACTGGTATTATCATTTTACCGACTGCTCTCTCTTGGTTGAGCTGACTCATTATTGTGCTCTAATAACTGAGCCTTATTAACAACATCTGAATACAAACATAGTTTATGAGAGATAAGATATTGACGTATCTCTTGTTTCAAACCTCTTAGAAACATTCGCGTCATTCTTTCCATTATCAACCAAATGGGACGCAAACCGGGACAGCTCGGCAAACTTGGCTTCGTACTGTGACACGGTCATGTTGTTTTGTTCCAGTTTAATGAACTCTACCTCTTTCATTTGATGAATACTTTCGGGAAAGTACTTGTCGTTGAACAGTTCTTGGAACTTCTCCCAAGACATCTTCAGTGCGGCAGGTTGAGTACGCTTTACAGATTCCCACTAGTAATCTGCCTCTGCTCGCAACATGAAGGTGGCAAAGGGAACCTTTTGCTCCTCGGAGCATCCCAAGACATCAAATATCTTGTTGATCTACTTTATCCACGTCTCCACCTTAAGTGGTTTTGGCTCTCCAAAAAACTCCGGTGGTCCCAGCTCCTTGAACTGTTTAGCGGTGACCGTCCGAGAGTTGGCAGTGTTTCCACCTGCATTTTGGATAGGAGCCGTTCTCGCCTGATGTTGTATGAATTGCATAAAGCCTCTGAACATTCCATTGTTCATCATTTGGTCAGTGTTGTCATTTGCATGAGGATTGTCGCCTTCCTGATGCACATTATCCTAATTATTGATCTATGGAGACTCAACGGTCTCCTGTGCTCCATTGCTATTCTCAACATTCTTGGATGTCATTTTCAAATACTGCCACAAAACAAGGGTTAATTGACATGTCACATATTATCCCTATACTCTGACCGACCAATTAAATACCAAATACACTTAGGTAGGTCATACTAGCGAAGGAATTCCCCGTCTCTCCCCTCCTAGTTCTTGTCTCACATCTCAGCTAGGGATCATATCCCTAAGCTTTGATACCAAATGTGACGCCCCCAAAATAGGTATATATCACCCATATTGAGTCGCTAAATACATGGTACAAAATTTAAATACAATTGTCGTGTAAAATATGACAAAACATAAACTGAGAGTTTTAATACGAATATTGTCTTCTAGGCAGTATTCAAACTCAAAGGGAGTCCTCAATACATTTGTTATCACACTATTTCATAAAATAGTGAGGACTACTAATGCAAACATCTGGACCGTCACTCCATTCCCCGACTAGTCCCTGCTACGTTCTCATTTCTTGAAGATAACAATGAAACCAAAAGGGTGAGCTCAACTAGCCCAGTAAGAAATATTATGACTAAGATAATACAAAATAAATTATCGTTAGCCTTCAACAGTGTTAAACTGATAAAATATAACAAACATCAAGTTTAACTGCAGCGGAATAAGCAATCCATTAGAAGAGTCAAGTAGAGAATCAAATCTACTATCTTCTATGATTTAAAAGGTTTTTCATCACTTTTATCATTTGTGACTCGACTTAATAAATAATCCACATCATCCCTGCACTACGGCCAAGGATATTCATTAGTATCACGACCACAAATTATCCATGCACTACAGGCTAAGGATATTCGTATTTTCATCAATTATCATGATCATGCCAACAACTGTCCATCAATGCACTATGGGCCAATGAGGACTTTTACCACATCATCTGTAACATTACGGTAATGATTATCTTAGAATAATCCACGGTCATAATCATACTAAGTTCATCTATGCACTTCTGAGCCATGAGATGACTTTCAACATAATATAAACATGAGGATGATGACAATGATATAAGAATTCAATAAAACAAGTTCAAGGATAAATTTTTAAAGATTTATAATTTAATTTATCCAGAAATCAATAAAGTCCAAATTGACAACATGATACTGCTTTGTGGAGTAAAATTCAAGAATAATATTGTACCAAAAATAATTTGGACCGAAAACGAATCAATTTTTATCATGAATAGTACTCCGGGTGAATAGTACTCGAGTGAATAGTACTCCATGAATAGTACTTCGGGAATAGTAATCTCGTGAATGGTACTCCGGCATGAAAAAGTTAAAACTTATCAAGAATGCTCAGAATAATATTTTCATGAAAAGATACTGGATGAAGTGCAAATATCAAGGATATTCTACTAATTTCATGGAGTTTAGAAGCCAAAACTTTAATAAAACGAGTATAGAATTCGAAATCTGAAACGAAATAATATTACTTACATACTACAGAGTATGGAAAAAAATATTATTTAAAGCGAATATTGAACAAAAATAACATCCCTTACCTTGAAAAGAAAAGTATTCCAAATGGTATAGTGGGGATATTCTTGAAGAAAACTTTCACGATTTTCTACGCTCAAAGCTTTCTAAAACTCTAAAGAAATACGCTCAATATTATAGAAGAAGAATTCTCTGATTCTTGTGTGATTTTCAATTCTAACTAAGCATCCTATTTATAGGAGAATGAAAGGGGTACTGTGCAAGAACAGACGAAACAGAAAACTCACAGACGCTCTAAACTGATTCATATAATCTTACTGTGCACTGCATAGTAAAATACTATGCAAATAAAATATAATATATTATAATTTTCATAAAAAACAAAACTAATAAAATATTATATATATATATATATATATATATATATATATATAATCTGTAAGACCCCAGCTTTTATAAATAAAGATGAATTTTCTATAAATATTATTTTTGAATATTATGGAATAAATTTGATATAATGTTATAGTTGTGGGTAATATTTATAAATTTTGCAAAGTAAGCAAGTTGTTATAAAATATTCGTTTTGTCGAGGAATATTCTTTTTGTCGGGGAATATTTGTACGACGGCTCAATCAGTGGTGGACCCCACAACGGAAGTATTGTCGTAGTTAGAAAACGACAAAATTATCTTTCTATAAAAATAACGGCAGAGGTGTTCTGAATTAAAAGCTGTTGAACTACCCGTTGGTAAAAAATACAAGATGTCTGGCGTGGTTGCATAGTAGTACTGCGGTATTGATTATTGATGCTTACGTGAGAAGTCACTTAGCTATACTCAATTATTGCTCACGATAATTGCACGCATCATATCTCTTATATTATTGATTCAATTATTGTCACAAGATCATCCGTATAATATGTTATATTATTAATTGAGACGACAAGTTATAAATGATTAATAATTGTTGAAAGATTAAAATGTGTTGATTAAAAATAAAATGATTTGTGGTAATATTTATTGATCCTTGATGTATATAAAGAGTGCATTATGAGACGTTTGTGGTAAGTTTGATTATTTTATGGGGGGCCCATATGTCATCATCTAAGAGTCTCTTCGTCGATAGTAATTACCTTTGTGAATAGTAATTACCTTTTGTCGATAAATATATACCTTCGTCGATAGTATTTACCTTTGTGAATAGTAATTACCTTCGTCGATAGTATTTACCTTCATCGATAGTATTTACCTTCGTCGATAGTATTTACCTTCGTCGATAGTAATTACCTTCTTCAATAGTAATTACCTTCGTCAATAGTAATTACCTTTCATCGATAGTAATTACCCCTTCGCAAATAGTAGTTGTCCTTTGATATTACCAAGAGTTAAGCGCCTCTTGATTGTTCGAGGTTAATTACCCCTTCGCAAATAGTAGTTGTCTCTTCAATATTACCAAGAGTCATTTTGACCCTTCGTTAAGAAGAAAAGCCACCCTCGCTTTTTCTATAAATAGAAAAGCTCATTCCTTCATTATTTCTTACGAATTCATCAAAACTACAGAGAGAAACTATAGAGAGAAAGAAGAAAAGTATTCGCTACTTCACTTTTCCAATATTAGGTTCTTCTAAGGTAAGGGGTATTATTTGTTGTACCCGTAAGGGGTGTTATTCTTTCTTATTCATGAAGAGAACTTACGTTATTCCATTCTTTATTATTACATTGGAATAACTTTGATATGTGTGGCAGATACCCTATACTTGGTGAAATCCTCGTTATTCCATTCTTTATTATTCATTTGAATAACTCAGATCTGCAGCATACCCTATACATAATCAGATATCGTGGTTTACCCTATACTTGGTGACATTCTTCTATTATTACATTGGAACATCACATCATGTGTGTTTTACACGGACACAGTTCCATTTTATTATTAAAAGTCTTTATTATTACGTCGAGAATATCCATGCATCTTTATCTGTGGGACTGGTTCCATCATTTATTATTCGCATTTATTATTACATTTGGAACATCACAGCCGATTGTGAATTTCACGACCGTTCCGTTATTATTATTCTGTTGGAATAACTGCGTATGCAAGGATCATCGCGTGCGTGGTGATTTCTTTTGTTATTCCATTCTTTATTATACCCGGTTGGTTAAAACTTTGACTTCTATAGTCCATGAAATTAGTAGAATATTCTTGATATTTGCGTTTCATCCAGGTATCTTTTCATGGAAATATTCTTACGATCATTCTTGAATTTTTTACTCTACAAAGCGAAGATCATGTTGACAATTTGGACGTTATTAGTTCTGAATAAATTAATTCGTGAACTTGTTTTATTGAATTCTTATATCATTGTCATCATCCTCATGTTTATATTATGTTGAAAGTTATCTTTGGCTTACGTCGCATAGATGAACTTAGTATGATTATGACCGAGGAGGTTCATTCGGTATAATCATGGCTTGATATAAATGATGTGACAAAAGTCCTCGGTGGCTTTTGTAATGCGATGATGGATAGTTTTTGGTATGATTATGACCGGGGTGATTCGGTATATAGTCATGACCATTGATAATTTGATGAAAATCCTTGGGTAGTAATGCGAGGGATGATTAGATATTGTGGTTTGTTCATTAAAGCGAGTCTTAGTGATAAAAATTGATGAAAACCTTTTAAAACCTAAAAGTTAGTAGACTTTATTTTTCTTGACTCTTTTAATGGATTCAGATATTCATTACTTGATTAAGCGGTTGTCTATTCTATTTTATCGGTTTAACATTGTTGAAGACTATTGATAATTTATTACCTTTATCTTAGTTTATAATATTTCTTCTTGGGCTAGTTGAGCTCACCCTTTCTTTCTTTATTCTCTTGAAATGAGAATATAATTTGGAGACGAGTCGGGAGCGGAGTAATGGTCGAGAGGATAGCATTAGTAGTCCTCACTATTACGTGAAATAGTGTGATAATAATTGTAATGAGGACTCCTTTTGAGTTTGTATAATATCTAGTAGACAATATTTGTATTCAAACTCACGATTTAAGTCGTATTGTATACTGCAGTTATATTAGTAAGTCAGTATTTAAATTACATGCACCATGTAAGTGGCGATCCAAGATGGGTGGACGTATACCTAATTTTGAGGCGTCACATAATCACATATGTCATTCACGGGTTACTGACCCGTGAATCAAAATCCCACCACCAAAGATCTCATTTTCCAACCTTTATATATATATATATATATATATATATATATATATATATATATATAATCACATTGTCATTCACGGGGTTACAACCCCCGTGAATCAAAATCCCACCACCAACATCTCATTTTCCAACCTTTATATATATATATATATATATACAACTTCAATTCCCTGCAAAACATTCCACCCGTGAACTCTTCAGGTTCCTCCACCATTTTATTTCCTCCAGTGGGCCCCACATGTGGCCCCACCTTTATTATATTAAATTATTTTTTACCGATTTTTTTAAAAAACGAGTAAATGGGGGTCTATAAAATAAGAAAAAGTTACATCAAATACTTCATAAAAATCCTCTCAATATTTTTAACAACATTTATCATTATTATTATAATTTGTGATATTTAACAACCAGATCGTTCCCAAGAAAGATGGGGCTTTCCGATATGGATTTTTCCTTATTAGTAGCCATGATTAGGTGACCAAACCTCTCCTTGTGAACTTCAGACATTATCAATATTGCAAATAATAATATG
Organism: Panax quinquefolius; assembly: GCA_020205615.1. Taxonomy (NCBI): domain Eukaryota; kingdom Viridiplantae; phylum Streptophyta; class Magnoliopsida; order Apiales; family Araliaceae; genus Panax; species Panax quinquefolius. The sequence continues at coordinate 83,290,259 of CM035158.1, forward strand.
AATAACTTTGTCATCTAAATTATTGATTTAATAATATAAAATATTATGCGAGATGATCTTGTGACAATAATTGAATCAAATAACGTGAGATCTTATCAACAATCTTTGTAGCAATAATTTAACAAAGCGCGAGTGACTTCTCACGTAAGCATCGATAATCAATACTGTAGTGTCTTACTTCTGTGACCACATAGCGCAGATTCGTATTTTTAACACTGGGTGTTTCAAAAGTTAACGGTGAAACTTTCGCCATTATTTTCATAAAAAGATATTTTTGTCATTTTCTCAATCCGATAATAATTCCGTTGTGGGGTCCACCAATGATTGTGCCATCATACGAATATTCCCTGTTAAAATAAATATTCCCCGACTAATCGAATATAATATAACAACTTGCGTACTTTGCAAAATTTATAAATATTACCCCCAACTATAACATTATTTCAAATTGGTATCTTAATATTCAAAAATGATATTTATAAAAAATTCATCTTTATTCATAAAAGTTGGGGTCTTACAGCTGCTGCTTATTTCTGACAGAATTCCGTTGACATTAACTTATTTCTGACAGAATTATATTCGACGACCTATTCCGTCATACTTAACTTACTCTCGATTGAATTTATTCCGTCAAAAATAGTTTCGTCGGAGCTAATCAGTTTTCTTGTAGTGTCATATTTCGTTTGCTTATAGAGATACATTTTTCTTATATGCTTGTGTATTAACCATCTTATGCTTGCGGAACGTGCAAGTTACACCATTGTACTTCCATCTTGTTACATGTTTGCTTATATATTTGTGGTTGGATTTTCTATTTGTGTAAGTATATATGTAAGGAAGTGATATTTTCACATGTTAAAACGATATTTTCACGCGTTAAAACGATATTTTCACACGAGTCTCTCTTACTTGAAGATAAACCCACTCACTATTCATGTGAGAGGGATCATATAGAAATATCAATTTTTATATCAAAATATTAGTTCTCTATATATTTTCACTATGTCAAAATGTGCTTTGTTGGTTTTAATTCTTCTACCTTGTGTTTATATATGTGATAGATATGTATTAAACTGAAATTGGAGAATATAAGGCACACAGGAATACAAATATACAATCTTGCCTCCTGCAACCGCTTTAAAAGTTGGGATTTGCTAGCAGATTTATAACTATATCTACTCTTGGTAAATTAGGTTGAGAATCATTTAATTAATTAAAATTATTTAAATTTTAGTGGATTAATTAACTAATTTTTATATTATGAGTTGATTTAGTTTTAGACCCATATTAAAGAATAGAAATATGGGTTTAAACTAATCAATCCAACAAAAGCGATCTTTCCGGATCTCTTACCCTTACCCACTCTTCCATCTTCTCAATTAACCCAATTATTTTTCTCCTTCTCCCTGCGATTTTCCACTCCTCTAATTTCTCCTTTTCCGGCTGCAAATTCTAGATTTTCCACTCCTCCGTCGGCGTTAACCTTAACCTCACCGCCCGTCTTCTTCTCCGACGAGCATATGCTTGCTGTTTTCTTCTCAACTATCTTTACTTCTCCCTTTGTTCGATCTGAGTTATTCAAAAACACGAAAGCGTCACGGCCATCACTGTGGCTCCGATGCATATACTCTTTGAACCTCCAAAGCTTTGAAAATCCAGTGGAATTACTCTTCTTAGAGAGCTCCGGCGATTTCGTCCTATCGCTGTACGGACCGGCAGCTATCCCATCTACTTGATCAGTTTTTTCAGACGACGAAGAAGTTGAAGGAGGCGTTTCGATGAAAACTTTGTTCACCGGAGGTCGGAGAGGCAAACGATTCTCGTAAATTTTGAAATTGACCGATCCTTTCCTGTTTTTTATTTTGTGGTATATATTAGGCGACAATGATCTACATCGTTAATTTCGAATGGACGTGTAACGGAGATTACTCGCCGACTAGGTTTCAATCTCAGGCCGATGCCATTAAACTAATCTGTGGAGCCAAAACCCAGGTGAACCTATTTATATCTGTATATTATTGACTATAGGCTAAAGTATTGGTTTTGTTTTATTTGTTGTAAATATTTAATTTGGGAATTAGGGTTACTCGAAAGCTCAAATGACTGAATTGGATCGCAGGGGAGCCTAAATGCCCACCTCCCAAGAGCCACGTAAGATACTCGAACCCATGACATTGGATTTGTTTGAATACAGCTCAACAGATTTATAACCAAAGCATATTGATGCTTATACATGGAAACAATTGTATTTCCTTACACCAAGCTTCACAGTATCCTTGCCTGAGGAAAAAGGTGTCTATTGAATAGAATTGATATTCACATGGAAAAGTTAATGCATCTGTTGACCACTAGATAAGGTGTATGATATAACATGTTTTTTGTCCGGACATATATTCTACATCTTCCTGCGCCTCAAAAGACACTCGGATCTTGAGAATATGGGTATTTCCCAGAAAGAAAGCAGCCACGAGATTTTATATCCCAGAGACTCGAGTGTAACTAATTTTTTTCCTTTTCTAAATGATTAAAGCTTAACTTTGTTATTAATTTGTGTATGCTTAATTTTCGCAATGAATCTTACACAAAAGGTATGGCCTCGGCTGGTTTTTCCCTACTAAATAAAACTTGAGAAAAAATTGTTTTATGAAAATGCAAGGTTTTGTGACTGTTAGCTCAATCAACCCAAATATGTAACTTTATTCATGGAGTTACTGGATTGAGAAGCAAGCTTACCTTTCAACCAACCCAGATTTAAAAACCTTCGAGCATTTAGTTGAAAACTATAATGTTCATTTAATCTTAGTAGTAAAAGTGTTTATGTTATTGAAAACTATAATGAATTTGTGATATATCCGTTCCACTCTTCCGTTTCTCTGTCTGCAAATTCTCTCTTCTATTTCAATTGCAGTTGGGGGACCAAATCAACACAGGAATCAGGTAACACAAGTCTTGGCAATTATAGTTTCTTTATTTTGAATTTGATGAAATATTTTATCAATACTGGGTGCTATAACTGTTATTTACTTTGGCCGACTTGGTGCACTGTAAATGTTTGAAATAATGCCACATAAGTGCTAAAGATGAAATTTTGATTTGTTCAATTCAATATGGGTAACAATGTTGTTGGCAGTTTAAAGAGCTTCATTGTTATTAAAATTTGTTTAATATGTTTTTCTGGGAACATACAGAAGGTACTCATTGAATTTAGAACTTATCCCCCTCCCCTCGCCCCCGCCCAAGCCCAAGCCCAAGCCCCCGCCCCCGCCCCCGCCCAAGCCCAAGCCCAAGCCCAAACTGCACACAATCCTCATCCTCTCTTTCTGTTTCCTGATCTAACCTCTTCATGTTCCCTTCTCCTTAATTCAGTTTGAAACAGTTTCTATCTGTTCTCACTCCCAAATTTCTGAAATGATACTTTCAAGAAAATTAAGGCATGGTATTTTTTAATGAATAGGCCTGTAATTAAATAAACCAATTGTTAAGTCCCCAAAGTGATGTATTGGGCCTAGCGGCAACTTCAAGGGCTCAAGGTTTTGAGATTGGACCACCTGTATCAATGCAAACCAAGCTATTTTCTAGACATCTAAAAATAGATAGCTACATTCTAGATTGAAAGGATGTGTTTGTTAGCAATCATGCCAATCTTGAGCGTCTATTACACGAAACAATGTTTATAGTCTTTGAATTGACTTCTTTTCTTACCTTTCCCCATTTATCTTAATTTTTGTTGATTGTGTTTATAAACTCACATGCGTACACACATATGTATGACAAATATGTAGTATGTAAGTTTTCTTATTAAATGCACATACCCTTCTACCTGTAAGCTGGAAATCTATGCAGAGGTTCAACAACAATTGGAAATGACTAGGTCACCATTTTTGTGAAGTATGTTGTTGTATATCATTGATATATCAATTCCTTAGTCTACCTAAACCAATTTCATGGCCATCTGAGAATATAAGTATTTGTGGTCTTAGTCAAGTTTGATTTGTCATTGGATCAAAATCACTCGGATCATATTGAATGCAAAATTAGAATACTTTGTTTGCTCCCTGCAAGTTATTGGCTTCTCTCATCCCTTAAAGTTTATCAGTTTATGTGTGACGTTCCCAAAATAGGTATACATCACCCATTTTGAGTCGTCAATAACATGGTACAGAAATAACTACAACTTTATTACTACAACATGAAAACTATGAGTTTAAATACAAATATTGCCATCTAGACAATATTCACACCCAAATAAGTCCTCATTATAATTATTGGTACATTATTTTACAAAAATGGTGAGGACTACTAAGACAACTTTCTAGATCCATCATTCCACACCCCGACTAGAACTCGCTACATTCTCGCCTTCTGAGAAGAAAAATGGAACAAAAAGAAAAAGGGTGAGCTCAACTAGCCCAGTAAAGAATATTATGACTAAGATAATATAGAACAAATTATCGTTAATCTTCAACAGGAAAAAATCTGATAAAATACAATAGACAACAAGTTTCGGATCAATATTTGTAACGGAAATAATAATTCATAGAAGAGTTACGTAGAGAATGAAATCTACTATAATCTATGAATTTAAAAGTCTATCATTATTATTTTATCCCTGTAACATCAATCAATATTCATTTTGAATCAAATATTCATCTTTGCACTACAGGCCAAAGATATTCATCAGTCGGTCATGTTCATCTCAACACCTGTTCATCTTTGCACTACGGGCCAAAGTTATTCATCAGAAAATCATTAATCTTTGCACCACAGGCCAAAGATATTCAGTAAAATCATCATTTAGGACTGAGGATGATGAAAAATATTTTAAAGAAAACGAATCCAGTGAAACAAAAGAACAAATATTAAGGATTCGTACTTTAAACAATCCGGGTTCAAAAATACTTCATAAATAATCATAGTGAAGTAAAATTCAAGAATAATCAAAACATGGAAACTATCAAAGCTAGTATCCATAATAGATATTTTGGACAAAAAATAAAAATTTAATTTTTCTGTGAATAGTGTCGTATACGTGAATAGTAACTCCGACACTAAAAGTCAAGAATTTCACAAGAAAAATACTATCAAAATTCCGGTATAATGATATTGGAAGAAATAATATCATTTTTTAAAAAAATAACGTCCCTTACCTTGAAAAGACTGTACTTCTATTTGGAATCTAGGATATAGTCTTTGAAGGAACTTGCACCGCATGTCTAATGAACACTCAAAGTATCAAAATACTCACAAGAATAAACTCGATAATATAGAGAGAAAGGAGAGAAACTTGGGTTTACGGTGTGATTTTCAATTCTAACTTAAGCACCCTATTTATAGGAAAATGCTTAGAACACCAAAGCGAAAAAATTTAATATAATATTAATATATTTTTCTTAATTTCTTATGACCTTCTTTGGTCAAAAACATCGATGACAACCCACCAAAATCATAAAAATCGTTTTTCTTAAAAAAAAATAATTAAAACTTCAAAAATCAATTATTCTGGAACTTCGGAACTTCAATAATTCATAATAAATAGCCTTTTTGTCAGAAAAATTCGAACCTTATTTCTTTTTCATAGGAAATTTCATTCTCTACAACTTTGTAGAAGAAAGTTTTTCCAAATTCCAAACAAAAACTGACCGAAATACACAAACGGACGATTTTACAGGCTATAATCAAATTTCAGTCAAGAAATGGGCCCACAGACATGTTTAACATGTTTTAAACAACTTTTGGAACAAAAATACTCTTCCTCATATATTCATATATCCCATTCATTGTAAAAATATCACCATTATTATAATATTAAAATATAATAATATATTTAAATGAATTGTTTTATCAGAAAAGATAAAATATCAATTTTTCAACAATTGTCACTTTAAAAATTTCTCCATCTATATCCACATAAAATGAATATTTTTCTTATCATATAAATCGATAATTAATTATTCACAAATAATATTACAGAATCACAATCTTTGGCAACGGTAGTTTCAGGAAAGAGGAGCTTTCAATAAGGATTTCTCCTTCTTGGTGCCTTGATTAGGTGACTAAACCTCTCCTTAAAGCAGAACTTTCTAGACATTGCCAATAATGTTATCTAATAATATTATTCAAATAATATGAATTATTGATCCGATAATGAAAATCTTGTGTAGTGACAATTATTGAAACAACAATAATATAAAATATCAAAGTAGCAACTATTGAATCAATAAAATAAAATATTGAACAGTAACTACTGTAACAATTATTGAGTAATGCATTCTTACGTAAGAATCAATAATTGGTGCAATCTTGTAATCTTCTTGTGTTTTAACCACGGGTATTCCAACAAGATAACTTGATAATAACTACGCCTTTGAAAAACCGTGGGAAGACCCATACTTGAAATCCGTGGTAATGTGTTCCCACTTCCATTTTGAGAATCTCAAGTGGTTCTGATGGACCCTTAGGCACTTGATGCTCGCCTTTACACGTTGACAAGTTAAACACCTCGAGATAAACTTCGCGATCTCTCTCTTCATATTGTTCCACCAAAATGTATGTCGAAGATCACGATACATTTTAGTACTTCCGAGGATGGATTGCAAATGGTGTATTGTGTGCCTCCATCACGATCTTGTTCTTTTAAATCGAATCGTTAGGAACCTGAAGTGCAGAGTGGACTCAAGTATTCCTTCATCGATTCTCGCTTACAGAATAGCACCCTCTTGTAATTTCTTCTTCGTGCGCGCCATTTCAAGATTACGTGGCTTGAAAGCAACTTTAACTTCATCGAAAAAGTTGGTTCTACGTCGTATACTTGACATCATCGCACTTTTCGTTCTCGCATATGATCTTCTACTCAACGCCACGAACCATGTTTGCTTTTCCAGGATGGTATTGAATGGTGTGGTCATAATTTTTTTTATTTCGAGCCAACGCGTCGTTGTCGCATGTTAAGTTCCTTTTGGGTGAAGAAATATTTGAGGCTTTTATGGTGCGAATATATCTCCACTTTCTCTTCATATAGATAGTGCCTCCGGATCTTTAGCGAAACGATCATTGCTATGACTCTAGATCGTGAGTAGGATAATTCCTCTCATATTCTTTAAGTTGTCATGAGGCATAAAGGCTATGACTTTCCCACGTTGCATGAGAACACATCCTAACCCCTTTGCACGAAGCATCGCCAGTAGATAACAAATCCATCCGAACCGGATGGTATTATCGAACAAAAGTCTTAGAAATGAGTCCCCTCTTGAGCTCTTGGAAACTCTTCTCGCATTCCTCGCTCCATACAATTTTGTATCTTTAAAGTCGGTGAGTTAGCTAGATGGCGATTCTAGAAAATCCTTCCACGAATCTCCGATAATAACCCACTAAGCCCAAAAAGCTACGTGCTTGATTCTGAGCTTGGTTGCTCAAACTTTGTATTGCCTCGATCTTGGCAAGGTCAACAAATACTCCGTGTTTTGACACCGTGTGCCGAGGAATGCTACTTCCTCGAAGCGTAATTCGCATTTCTTGACTTGACATATAGCTTGTTTTCACGAAGCCTTTGGAGTACCGGCTTCAAATGGTGCTCATGATCTTCACGTCTTTTGGAATATATGAGAATGTCATGATAAAGACAACAAAGAAGCTGATCCTTGAATACTCGGTTCATCATATCCATGAAAGCCGCAGGAGCATTAGTCGATTCAAAAGACATGACTAAAATTCATAATGTCCATACTGGAGTTCAAGGCGGTCTTTGGAATATCCTCGATTCTAATCTTAATTGATGATATCAGGGCGAAGATTGATCTTTGAAAAGAATTGTGCTCCTTCTGTTGGTCAAACAGTCATCAATATGAGGTAGCGGATACCTATTCTTGATGGTGACATGGTTCGATTCTCGATAGTCAATCTGAAAGTCGCATACTCCGTCTTTCTTCTTTACAAATAAAGCAGGAGCACCCCGAGGAGATGTACTAGGGCCGAATAAAACCGATGTCCAACAACTCTGTAGTTGGACCTTTAACTCTGAAGTTGATAGGAGCTATTCGATATGGGGTTTTAGAAATGGGCTTTGTATCAGGTTCAAGATCAATAAAGAATTTAACTTCACGTTCTGGGGGTAGACCGTGAAGTTCTTCAGGAAACACGTTAGGAAATTTACTAACAACAGGAATATTATTCAAATTTGACATGTCTTTATTCAAATCCATAACATGGATTTGACAGTGATTTGAAAGCTTGACATCCGTTTTTCAATAAACGAATAGTTTTACGACTAGATATGACAGTGATTGATTTTAATGGTTTAGTTGCTTGAATTCGTACAACAGGTTGGTTAGGAATATGAAAACTAACAACCTTACGAAAATAATCAATTTTGGCATGATGAATAGTTAACCAATCAATCCCTAAAATCACATCAAAAGTAAGTATCTTTAAAAGATAAAGGTGACAGGTAATGTGATGGTGCCAACTTGGATCAAACAAGATTTATAAGCGAGTGAATGTGATAAAAGTTTCTCTAGCTGAGTCTCCATAGATAAATCAAAGTCTAATTTCTCAGGAGTTAAGTTTAAGCGTTAAGCACAAAGGGAGAGATAAATGAATGGGTACCGATATCAAGTAAGGTATAAACTTACATAAGAATTTATGATTAGCTTACCGTGATCACCTCGTTTGGGTTCCTCGCATTTTGACCGATCACGACAAACGATCTTCCAGAGCCGTTGACTTTGACTTTTTACGGGGATGACCTTTTGAGTCACCATCCCATTGGACTTGGTTTCATTCTGCGTCTGATCTCGAAGCGATATGTCCTTCTCTACAATTATAGCATACCTTGAGCTGTTGCAGGCGGTTTGGTGATATGTCCCTCTTTTCCACATTTATAAGATATCGTGGGTGGTCGTTCTCCTCCATAGAACCGATTCTTCTTTGGCTTTGATGTCTTCACATGGTCGTTGTAAAATCTTCTCTTTTTAAAATCTCCTCCAGACTCGCTTCTTTTATTCTCATGACCATGATTACCACGGAGTGGTTACTGCTTTGTCAAGTATTCTTCTTTCTCCTTTGGTTATCGTTGTTACGATGATGTTCTTTGTCATCGAGACGATCTGAGTTATAGTCCCTCGGTTGAACATATTCGTTATCTCGCTCTAACAATTGAGCCTTGTTGACAACATCCGAATAGAGAAAATTTATGAGAAATGAGATCTTTGAAATATGTCGGGTTTCAAACCTCTCGAAACATCCGCGTCATCGTTCCTCATTCTCCACCGAATGAGAGGTGCGAACACTGGATAACTCTGCAAACTTTGCCTCGTCTTTGAGACACCGTCGTGTTATTTTGTTCGATCTAATGAACTCCACTTCCTTCATATAGCGAATACTTTCGGAAAGTACTTGTCATTGAAAAGTTTCTAAAACGTCTCCCGAGACATCTTTGAGTGCGTGCGGATGGAGTGCGCTTCATGATTCCCACCGATTAATCGCCTCATTCTGGAACATAAAGGTGGCGAATGGAACCTTACATTCTCTGTGCATCCCAAGACATCGAATATCTTGGTGATTTGTTTGACCCACGTTTCTGCCTTAATCGAATCCGGCTTTCCCCAGAATTCTGGTGGTCCCAACTCTTTGAACTGCTTGGCTGTGACAAACCGTGCGTTATCATTTCCACCTGTATTTTGTACACAAGTCTCTCTTGTTTGATTTTGCATGAACTGCAAAAAGCTTCTAAACATCCCGTCGTTCATCATCATCGCTTTCGGTGGTGTTGTTCATGGGAGGAACATTGCCGACTGTTCAGACGTTCTCCTCGTTGGTGAGTAAAGGTGTCTCCACGGTCTCATTTACTCCACTGTTAACATTCTCAGTCGACATTTTCAAATACTGCCATAAAACAAGGGTTAATTAAGGAAATCAACATATCACATAATATCCCTATATACTGACCAACTAACAGATAAGCTTAGGTAGGACACACTAGCGAAGGATTTACTCGTCTCTCCCTCTAGTTCTATTCCCCGATCTTCGTTAGAGATCATATCCTAAGCTCGATATTAATCATGGCGCGCCCCAAAATAGGTATACATCACCCATTTTGAGTCGTCGATAACATGTCTGAAACAACTACAACTTTATTAATCTGACATGAAAAGCGTGAGTTTAAATACAAATATTGCCATCTAGACAATATTCACACCAAAATAAGTCCTCATTATAATTATTGGTACATTATTTTACAAAAATGGTGAGGACTATTAAACAACTTTCTAGATCCATCATTCCACACCCATTTAGAACTCGCTACATTCTCGCCTCCACGAGAAGAAAAATGGAACAAAAAAGAAAAGGGTGAGCTTAACTAGCCCGATAAAGAATATTATGACTAAGATACTATAGAACAAATTATCATTAATCTTGACATGGAAAAATCGATAAAATACAATGAGCAACAAGTTTGGATCAATATTTGGTGAAATAATAATTCATAGAAGAGTTACGTGAGAGAATGAAATCTACTATAATCTATGAATTTAAAAGTCCATCATCATTATTTTATTCCTGTAACATCAATCGATATTCATCTTGAATCAAATATTCATCTTTGCACTACTGGGCCAAAGATATTCATCGATCGGTCGTGTTCATCTCAACACATTCATCTTTTGCACTACGGGCCAAAGATATTCATCGAAAAATCATTAATCTTTGCACTACTGAGCCAAAGATATTCAATTAAAATTATCATTTAGGGTGAGGATGATGAAAAATATTTTAAAGAGAAACGAATCCGATTGAAACAAAAGAAATGAAATATTAAGGATTAGTACTTTAAACAATTCGGGTTCAAAATACTTCATAAATAATCATAGTGAAGTAAAATTCAAGAATGATCAAAACATGGATACAATCAAAGCTAGTATCCATAATAGATATTTTGGACAAAAATAAAAATTTAATTTTTACGTGAATAGTAACTCAGAGCACTAAAAGTCAAAAATTTCACAAGAAAATACTATCGATATTCCGGCGTAATGATATTGGAAGAAATAATATCATTTTTTAAAAAATAAATCCCCTTACCTTGAAAAAGAAGTACTTCTAATTTGGAATCTAGAATATAGTCTTTGAAGGAACTTGCATCAGTATAGCAACACTCAAAGTATCAAAATACTCACAAGAATACGCTCGATAATATAGAGAGAAAGGGAGAGAAAACTTCAGTTTCTGGTGTGATTTTCAATTCTAACCTAAGCACCTTATTTATAGGAAAATGCTTAGAACACCAAAGCGAAATATTTAATATAATATTAATATATTTTTCTTAATTTCTTAGCAGCCTTCTTTGGTCAAAAACATTAGCCAACAACCCACCAAAATCACAAAAAACGTTTTTCTTAAAAAAAAATAATTAAAACTTCAAAAATCAATTATTCTGGAACTTCGGAACTTCAATAATTCATAATAAATAGCCTTTTTGTCAGAAAAATTCGAACCTTATGTCTTTTTCATAAGAAATTTCATTCTCTACAACTTTGCAGAAGAAAGTTTTTCCAAATTTCAAACAAAAACTGACCGAAATCCACAAACGGGCGATTTTACAGGCTATAATCAAATTTCAGTCAAGAAATGGGCCCACAGACATGTTTAACATGTTTTAAACAACTTTTGCAACAAAAATACTCTTCCTCATATATTCATATATCCCACATTCATTGTAAAAATATCACCATTATTATATTATTAAAATATAATAATATATTTAAATGAATTGTTTTATCAGAAAAGATAAAATATCAATTTTTCAACAATTGTCACTTTAAAAATTTCTCCATCTATATCCACATAAAATGAATATTTTTCTTATCATATAAATCAATAATTAATTATTCACAAATAATATTCTGAATCGCAATCTTGCAACCGGAATGGTTAAGGAAAGATGGGGCTTTCAATAAGGATTTCTCCTTCTTGGCGCTTGCAATTAGGTGACCAAACCTCTCCTTGAGCGAGAACTTTCTAGACATTGCCAATAATGTTATCTAATAATATTATTCAAATAATATTAATTATTGATCTGATAATGAAAATACTGTGTAGTGACAATTATTGAAACAACAATAATATAAAATATCAAAGTAGCAACTTTTGAATCAATAAAATAAAATATTGAACAGTAACTACTGTAACAATTATTGAGTAATGTCTTCCTACGTAAGAATCAATAATTGATACAATACCGTGTGCTACTGTGTTTTAACCACCGGGTATTTCAACAGTATTAACGGTAACAACTACGCCGTTATTTATAAACAACTTATACTTGTTGTTTTCTTCATCCAATCGTTTTCCATTATGGGGCCCACACAAGGCTGCGCCGTCATACGAATATTCCCCGACAGTAAGAATATTCCACGACCAAACGAATATTCTCCGATAAAAATGAATATTTTATAACCAATTGCATATTTGAAATATTTGCGCATTTTATCCATAACTAACCACATTAATCAAATCAACTCTTACTATTTCAAAATAATAAATAGAGAAAATTTGATTTTATTTATAATAAGTTGGGGTCTTACATTATGTTTGTAGTTGTTGCCCCAAACTTGAGTTTTATTTCGAACTGCATATAATAAAGCATGGAAGAAAGCTTCCTTTCTTTATGTTCCCTTCTTCTTCAGCAGAAAATTTGATGGTATCTTCTCATTGGAATTTTGAACATGATTTAGAATTCTTGACATTCAATAGCAGCTTCTTATTTAACAAATAAGATAAAAAGCTCTCTTTTGAATTTACTAGAATGTTTTCTGCAGTGCATATGAGAAAACATGAATAATATGATAGTAGAAGCTCTCTTTATTCTTTACTACTGCTGGAGACTGAGTCTGTAATTTTCCCAAACCTTCAGGCTCTGCATAATGAAACATTTTGAGAATATTTTGTTTGGTTATCTTACCACAAACGTTTTTTTTCTAGCTAACATCAACAGCCCCAGCAACCATCGCCAACTTCAACTCCAACTCCAACTCCTTCGAAGCAGGGCAAGGCTTCTCCGAATCCCGTGGATACCAATTCCGTTACCCAGAGATCAGTTTCTCAGTTTCTCGATCTATTTATCTTAATTTTATGTTTTTCTAAACTTCATTTCATCCGAGATTTTTTTTTAATTTCAGCAAAAGTATTATTTAGATAGAAAATATATTGCATTTCTGTAGTGGTTTCTTTTTCCTTTTTTACTATTTGCTTTTAGTTTAATATGTAAAAATCTATTATGTAATTGTTATATCATTTTCTGAAAAACTTTTCATATTAGAAGCATATGAAAGGTTTTTGGCTAAAGTTTGGTTGAACTTTCATCCATGTGTATTACATTTTTTACCTTTTCCACTTCAAATTATTTCAAACAGAAGATCTTACTCATTGGATATTTGTCAGTCTCAACTATTGAATTTTCATCTATATCTTATTAGCTTTCTAATGAACTAATTTGGTGTTTCAGATACAAACACCAATATACCGCGTGTCTGCCATTTAGGTGTTGTCTTGAAGGAGAGGGCACGTCACCGCTGATGTTCCACAGCCAGGGACACCAGCCTATAATGTAAAGGTTTGTTTCATCCGGCAAACATTCTAATTCTTCCACCTAAAATTGAGCTTTGTGTTGATAAATTCGTTTACATTCATTTAACCATTTCTCACTTTCTCCTTTGATGATTTTATGTTGACAGAAAAATTATAGAAATAGCAATATGTTAGTTGTAGGCTCATAATGATGATGATTATTATGTTACTTTTTGTTTGTTGTCTATTTGTACATTTGCACTCAACTTTTATTTACCCAATTAGTAGTAGATTCTAATTTAGTTTTGGGGGATCTATCTTCCTGTGAGCTTATAATGCTACACAACTAATGAATTACTTTTCTCAGCTTATATGAGGAAGATAAGCCGAGTCATTCCTTCTTTTTCTTTTTCTTTTATGTTTTTTTTTTAAAATTCTCTCTTCTCTTTATGGAGCCGTCTTTATCTCTGGTAGGAAGGTCATGTAGACAGATGATTTTGTTGCTCGAGGAATATGAATTGATTTGAATCAGTTAACTAAGCAATGCTAAGTTCTGAGTTCTTTGTATGAGGTTAGGTGGTTGTAGCCTTACATAAATGGTGGCTCAATACTGAATGGTGTTAGTGCACAATCACAGTGGAGGTGATAATTGTTTCAGAATTAAGAAATGAAGTTAACCATATATTTACCTTTCCTGGAATTTTAAGATTTAATGACCATTGGTAGGAATAATTGTTTGTGTAAACCATTGTCTTAATGAATTCTTCATAGTTGTTCAAAGGCATATGTTTTGCTTTCTTTTTTACTAATTGTACTCTTTAATTCAAAATGTTTGATGTATTTTTATACCAATACAGACTACAAGAAATGAAGTCCTTGCTCATGGGTGGCATCATACAGTAACAATGTTAAACGGACGAGACTTAGTGTTGTGAATTGGTTAGTTAACATATAGAAGATGTTGGGACTTTTCAGTTGGACTAACATTTTTATCATGGACTTTGAAACTCAATTGGTTGGTAAATAATACTCAAATTAGTGTTATTGTTCAATTTTAAAGTACGTCTCTCTTCAATTATTTTCTTTAATATTGACTAAACTCATTATTTAATTTGAAATTGTGTGATACGAGTTCACGTTGGTACATGAATTGTGTATTTTCAGTTTTTTTTTTTTTGAGATGTCTAACAAATTATTAATTTCATTATTGAAACTAGCCCGTGCATTGCACATGTTATCAACTATTTTTGGCTCATATTAATCAACACATTCTAATTTGTTTAGTTTTGAAATTAATTAATTAATTTTGATCCATATTGATTACAAATCAATTGTCCAGGATATATACAAAATTTTGTCACGTGTTATCTTGATTATGTAATTGGAACAAAGTTTAACTTAGAAAACAAACTGCAGAGTACAAAAATAATAAATTTTAAATGATGATTATTTTTTTGATATACTCCATCTATTTTAAAATATAATATAAATAGTAATTTTCTAATAGGTAATTTAAAACACTTTTAATTACTATTTGACATTTTAAAACACAAAAAAGTAAAGTCAAAGAAGTATTATTTAATTAATAAATTCACATTAATTTCAAGATTCAGAATTTTATTAAATAAAAGTTAAAAAAATTACTGAGCAAATGTTCATGTCAAAAGGTATTGGCGTATAGCTAACAGCTAAGACTAATGAATGTAAATAATTAGGATCATGATATTTACTGCTTAAACTATAATGAAGCGGAAACAAAAACAAAGATTGAAAATATCACTATTCACTAGCTTATAGTATGTGTTCAGATTCAATGCGTCCAGCTCCTTCTGTTAAACGTGACAAACTTATATTAATTTGTTTAGAGAAACACAAAAATTTTAAAGAGAAAAATATATTAATGTATTTTAGAAAGATAATAATATATTAGAAAAATTAAAAGAGATAATTAATTAAAAGAAGATAAAAAGAGAGAATATACATAAATCTCAAAAAGTAAAATATGAATATAATTTATATTAAAACTATAATCATTTGAATTCAAACTATACAAATCATATTAAAATAAATAATATAATTTTAGTTCTTATTTAGACTCATAATTATTTTATGTAAACTAAACCCATATTTTATAGGTCTAACTATATTATTATTAAAGTTTTCTTTGTAATCAAATAATATCTAGACCAAAAATCATAGTTTATTGATATCAGTCTCTCTTTTTAAACCAATTTATTTTTTCAGAATATGCTTCTAATATAAAGCATTCCTTATCTAGTTTGTTTATTTGTATTTGCAAGTGTTCTCATCTTTTTCTTTATTTAAATTTTTTGTTGTATTTGTCACTCAAATGAATTAAAAATTATTTTTTAATAGAATATATTTTTTAAAACTCGTAAAATAAGTGAAACAAACAATATAATGTAACAATCCTTACTAGCTTTTGGTAATTTTATGTCACATTTATATTCTTCTTTTTTCTTTTTTTTTTCTTAGAAAACTTTAGATATATTATTTTTTTAATTTATTTAATTTTTAATTTTTTATCACTAATAAATGAATCCTCTCGACTTCTTGAGACTTCCACGTGCCTCCACTCTAGCCTACTCTACAGTCTACACACCAAGCACTTAAACAACAGTTGTTGAGGGGCAGTTCCGTAAATAGAATATATTAAGAAGAATATTTGTGTCATTCCAATTTCCATCAGCCTAAAAACGCAATCTAAGACCGTCAGGAACCCGTTTGTCGTCACGTGGCTTGGCGTTGGCCACACGCTTTCAAGCTTTTGTCCCTACTCCGTTCCATTTTCTGGCTTTTCCTCGTTATTAAGTAAAATATTATCAGAATTCTAAATAATATATATCCGTACATCCATAAATTATTAAAAAAAAAATAAATTTTTTTTATCACTTATTTATGTATAATTTAGTCCTTTTCTTTTCAAAAGCACTTTTCAATTATACATTTAAATTGTATTTTTATTTTTTGTGAAAATATTTTTTTATCAAAAGCTAAATTTTTTGCTCTAATGTTTAGGGTTAATTAATATTGTTAAGGTAAAAATGATATTGTTTGAAGTGATATACATTTATTGATACTTTTTTTTGGCAGGTAAACTAATGACACTTAACACTTGAACGATCTTTTATTGCTCTAGTAATATTATTTTTATTTTGAAAATATTATACTAATATGTAATTATAATTATTTAAAGTTAATTCAATTCTTAATATGTACAAACTATCAAAGTTTCAAATAAATATGAAACAAATATTAATAAATTTCTTCACACTTAATTTTTGAAAATTAATTTTCATTTAAAAACATATTTAGTAGATTGAAAATGTAAATAATTTTTTGAAATACTAGAACAACCGTTATATAGATTAACGATTTTTTTTTCTTTCCTTTTTGAAACCCCACTTTAAGGAATATTACTATAAATATAAATAGACTCTATAAATAGTATTAACTATAAGAAATTAATAAATTCATAACAGAAAATAATATTTTTATCGCTATAGATCCTATAGCGACTATAGGGACGAATTTTACAGTTATTATACATTTAAAACTATACTTTTAATGCGAAAATATTAATTTTCTTAACTATAATATCAACAAACTTCATAGTCAATAGGTAAGAGTACAAAACTTCATAATAAAAAAATTATCTCAAACTAAAATGAAAATTGAAACTGAAAGCTAAAACCTCAGTCACGAACCTTGTCACATTGCAAAATACTACAAATTATTTCCCTTTTTTTAGAAAGAAAGTAAATTTGACATTTTTTGAACATCAAGAAATAGAAATAGAAATTGAAACAAAAAGCTAAAATGAAAAGAACAACTCATAAATATTTTACTTTATTATTTTATTTTTATCTTAATGAGTCATATTTGTATTGTAATAAATTTATGTCGAATTATAATTGTGAAAATTATCAATCATGAAATTAATATGAATTATAAGAGAGCTCTATTTATTATATATCTCTTTAAAAAATTACTTCTAATACTTATTTATGTAACTGATAAATGATAATAAAAAAATCGACGTGAACATTCGTAATATGTATAATTTTCTTATCTTTATATTTTTTATAATTCATATTAAATGTACTCTAATTCTTCTCATTTTCTATTTGTGTAAAAAATATATAAATTTGAGATACTATTTGACAAATAAGCTAATTTAAGAAAGCGGGTCCCGCAAGTAACTGAAACAGTATCCTTTTGGCAGCTCATTTTGTCGTCTCTCTCGTTATTCTCTTCACTCTCTTAACACGTTAGCATTTCCCTATCTACTCACACTAACGTGCGCGATCCCACGTTATCCTTCAGCCTCTACTTTACTCTTGTCACGCTCCCTCGCACCCTCCCTCGTATCTCTCTCTTCCCTCCCCCTCTTCTCTTGCAGACTGATTTAAGCATTTAATATTCTCAGGACAAAAACTACTCAAAAAAGATTAAAGCTCCTATTATCTGATGATTCTTATACTACATACCATAAGAATCTTTGCTCAATTAAAGGACTAGTTATATTATAAAGAAAATCAAGATTAGGGAAAAGGGTATGCTTATTTGATCCTTAGAAATTTGATCTCTTTGTGAAGTGCGTAGTTTTGAAAGAAATTTGAATTGGGTCTTTGGGTTTTTGGATTTTGTTGGTGAAACCATCTTCAAATCAAGTAGGAGTTACATGGCTGGGAGTAATGAAATTAATCTTAATGACTCCAAGGTATGTAATCTCATCTTTGTTTTCATACTCACATGTATATTCATGATTTTGTTACAACTTCTTAGATGTGTTGATTGTTTAGTTTTTTGTAATATTTAGATTTGCTAAATGGGTGTTGGCCTTTTGGGTTTGTGATTTTGTTCTTTGGAAGTTTGAACTTTGTTGGGTTAAGTTTAGGGTTTTGGTTGAGGCTGCAGATCAAGCCATAAACCGTTAATGGGTCAGTTTTCATTGTTTGTAGTTTTGGGAATTAGTTTGTAAATATATTTGCTTAGGAAAGTTATATTCTTGCTAATTTTTATTTGAGTTTGAGCTTTTTGCTATTTCCTACTTATTTGTGGGGCTTGTAGGATTTTTCTAAGTTTCTAACTTCACTCTATTTTTCTGTTCCCCCGCCCCCCCCCCTCCCCCTCCCCCTCCCTCTCCCCCTCCCCCTCCCCCTTCATTTGTCTCCTCAATCCCCTTTTGTAGGTAAGGGTTACTGCAAATATTGCAAGTGAACTAGTTTTTATAATAGATATTTTGGAATCTAGATGTAGCTCAGAAGACATAGGATAAAAAGTTTACTATTTATAGGTGCAGGTTATCTTGGGCTTATACCATTTCTCAATTGTCAAGTGTGCTTTGTGTATAGATGGTGGTTCCACTGAATACATGGATCCTCATCTCCAATTTCAAGCTGGCATATAATCTTCTTCGTCGCCCTGATGGGACTTTTAACCGCCACTTGGCTGAGTTCCTTGACCGCAAAGTCCAGGCCAATGCAAATCCTGTTGATGGGGTTTTCTCTTTTGATGTCATTATCGACCGTGGAACCAGCCTACTTATTCGAGTTTATCGGCCAGCAAATGCTGACGAGGGTATGCCTAGTATTGCTGAACTTGAGAAACCCTTGAACTCTGATGTTGTCCCTGTCATAATCTTCTTCCATGGTGGAAGCTTTGCACATTCCTCCGCAAACAGTGCTATCTATGACACTCTATGTCGTCGACTAGTGGGCCTTTGTAAGGCTGTTGTAATTTCAGTAAATTATCGGCGTGCTCCTGAGGACCCTTACCCCTGTGCCTATGAAGATGGCTGGACTGCGCTTAAGTGGGTTAGTTCAAGGACATGGCTTCAAAGTCAGAAGGACTCTAAAGTTCACATATACTTGGCTGGTGATAGCTCTGGTGGTAATATTGTTCATAATGTTTCTTTGAGGGCTATAGAATCAGGAACAGGAATTGAAGTGTTAGGAAATATACTACTCAATCCAATGTTTGGTGGGAAAGAGAGAACTGAATCAGAGAAGCGACTAGATGGGAAATATTTTGTCACTGTTCAAGATCGAGACTGGTATTGGAAAGCCTTTCTCCCAGAAGGGGAAGATAGGGACCATGCTGCATGTAATCCTTTTGGTCTTAAGGCAATAAGCATTGAAGGAATGAATTTCCCTAAGAGTCTTGTTGTCGTGGCTGGTTTGGACCTTGTCCAGGACTGGCAGTTGGCTTATGCGGAAGGGCTTAAGAAGGCAGGCCAAGAGGTGAAACTTCTATATTTAGAGCAGGCAACAATTGGGTTCTACTTGTTACCCAACAATGACCACTTCTACACTGTGATGGATGAGATAAAAAGCTTTGTATGTTCCTACTGATAATAGGAAAGAAAGACAATGGCCAGTGGTGTTTTGGAACGATAATATTTTGCTTAAGGTTATTTTCTTTTAACTTGTTTGAGTTTGTAAGTTTGCTATCCTAGTACTAATTACTGCTTTATTGCTCGTGGCGTTACTTGGATTCTACTTGCGCTAAACTTGTTATTGTTCTGGAGATGGATTGATTTGGCTGTAGGGTGCAGAGGCAAACTGTTGTGACAATAGCCATTTGACTTTATTTACCACTTCCAGCAATTTAAGATTACCCTTTCTGACTTCTTGCCCCGAAGGAGAGGAAGACAGGAAAATGTAGGTACTGTTCCAGGGCCCTTCAATTTGGGATCGGAGCTTGCCTGGCTAATGTTTATATATATGCTAATTTTAGGGCATGGATGAGAAACATCCATTGTATTAGTGAACTTGTACAATGTTTATACATACGTTTAGAATTATATATATAAAAATGTTGGCTTATCTACGTTTACATGCTGTGTTCCTAAGACTTGATTTTTGTTCCTTTTATATTTGTTCCATTATTTTTTGGCAAAAAGGGAAATTTGTGGTTAATTGTATTGTAAAGGTTGAATGTAGATGTTATAGTGGTAAATGCTCAAGTTTACAAATTCTGTAATTGTCTGAGGCAGGTCCTGCTTGAAGAATGCTTGAAGCAATTAGTAAAGGGTCTGTTCATAGAGACTGTTTTTATGATCAATACAAATAAAAGAGAGGGTCAGCCATAAGTGGAATAATGTTTGAAGTGTAGGGTGTTTTTCTGGTGCTGGAACTAAAATACTGGATCTGAGCAGTCTTGAAATGTCCTATTGTAGTAAGTATTAATTTTTTTGTTGGAATGTATTTTGGGATGTGTAGAAAGTAAATTTATATAGTGTTTAGGATCCCCTTGCACCTATCATCTAATTTCTCTCGATACACAATTCACTTTACAAATGACGAAACAAAATTCCTTGCAAAAATTAGCGATAAATAATTCGTCCCAAATAATTATGTCGCAGTATGAAAATATTTTCGAACTTATTCATTCTAGACCTAGGTGATAGTTTGATGACATTCATAACACAAAAATAACTAGAATTATAAATTTTGTTACCTAAGCCTAAAATGATGCATATTTTTGGACAGATGAAGTCTAACCCTGACCTTATTCCTTTGTCTAGCAAGAAAATGAGAGGTTGATGTAAGAGGGTATTTAAATTGTTGTTAGAAAATAAATTAGAAAATATTTTTTAACTTATTCCTTTGTCTATCCAGAAAATAAGTGGCTAATGTAAATGGGTATTTGCATTGTTGTCATCTGAAGTTATTAGATTTTATTGATGATTATATATATATATATATATATATATATATATATATATATATATATCTGTATGTACAGTTCGGATCTTAACGTGCTTTTCTTATCTAAATTTCACTTTTCTTTAGCTTTAGCGACGAATAGGACGACGATTTGGTCGATCATATATATATAAAATCGTCGTCTTAGTTTTTAGCGACGGACAACGTATAATGACAGGCCAAATAAATCATGGGTTCGATTGCTAAAAAGGGGTGAGCAAGTGAAATTTAGATAAAATAACTTAAGATCAGGGCAATATATATATAATATACCCTTGATCTTACATACATTGCATATCCCCTTTAACGACGGATCGGGCGATGGTTTGGTCTGTCGTTATATGTTGTCCGTCGCTAAAAGTTAAAGACGACAGTTCTTTGATATAACGACGGACCAAACTGTCGTCCGATCCGTCGTCCGGTCTGTCGCTAAAGGGGGTGAGAGCCCTTAAAATGGACCGTATATATTTATATAGACACTATTCATGCTTCTGTTACCACAATTTGAATGGATTATTGACCTTGCCTCAAGAAAACATTGGCAAGAAACTTGTCAAGATGGATTCCTAGACTATGCCTAAATAAGCCTAAATGGTCTCGATAAATGTGTAATAAATAAATTTCAAATCTAAAAAAGGTTATTTGATAATGTTAGAGCAATAATTATGTTACAATAATAACAAATATGGTTAAAAAATTTGAATATACATTAAAATAAGTGTAAAAGTATCGTAAAATATATATTTGTTCTGGTAACATAAATATTACTCTGACATTATCAAATATATATTTGTTCTGGTAACATAAATATTACTCTGACATTATCGATGTTATAAATCGGAATATTTCAAGAATTATTTGCATGGTTCATTCTTTATCAGTTCTTGAATGGTTTGTTCTAGATTAGTAATGGGAGGAACTTGTTGGATGAAAAGGAATACAAAATTTGGCTTGTTTTGAAATGAGGGGAACCAAGAGAATAGTGGTTGGAGATTTGGATGTATTAGAGAGGGGACCATATGAGAGCCACATATGATGCTTTCTAAGCTGGAATAGGAGTACGTATATGCTTTCTTTTTAAATGATAGGAGACTATAAATATTTGAAACTGCAATGCAACAGCTAAGCTTTGGACAGAAACATAATGCACGCAAAAGCTGTTCAAAGGACTTTTTTAAATCACAACGTGGATAATATTGTCAGTGCCTTTATTATTATACAAGTTTTCTCCATTTTGTTTTCTTGTTATTAATTGCATAAAAGATATATATATATATATATATATATATATATATATATATATATATATATACACACGTCTTCTTTTCCAGTGAATCGGATGAATTTGACAAAAAAGCGAACCGATTTTAATAACAGTTTTTAAAATCATTTATAGCATCAAAGCCAGGTAACGTATTATGACGACAGTTGGTTGAATCATCGATATAGCTCAGAAAATCGTTCTTATAGTCGGTTTCGTTTTATTTCTTTTTTAGTTACATTTGGAGAAGGGAATAGTATATATATAGGGAAAAATGTATATATCACAAATTGCGTAATATATATAAATACATGGCGTTATAACAAAAAAAAACCGTTGTTGGACCCCAACTTTTTAATAAATAAAATTGAATTTCCTCTATTCATTATCTTGAAATAATAAAGAGTTAATTTGATATAATGCTCTGGTTATGGGTGAAATGTGCAAATTTTGGAAAATAAGCAAGTGGTTATAAAATATTCATTGTTGTCGGGAAATATTCGTTTGGTCGTGGAATATTCTTGCTGTCGGGGAATATTTGTATGTGTACTGACCATTTATTGGGCCCCATAACAAAAAAGCGGTCGGATAAAGAAAAGCGACAAGTTTGAGTTTTATAAATAACGACGTAATTATTACAGAAGTTAACACTGCTTTGTTGGATTACACAGTGGTTAAAATCTGATGTCTGGCGTGGTTTTGCGATAGCAATACGCATGATATTACGCGGTATTTTTGAATTATTGATTCTTACGTAAGAATGCACTACTCGATAATTATTACGATAATTCTTTATTCAATATTTTATTTTATTGATTCAATAATTCTTTGCGTTGATATTTTATATTATTATTGTTTGATAATTGTCATTGCAGACATTATTTCTCATTATCATATCGATAATTCATATTATTTGAATAATATTATTAGATAGCGTTATTGGCGATGTCAAGAAAGTTACATCTAGAAAGGTTTGATCACCTAATTATTGCAGTAAAGTAAGGAGAAATCCTTATCGGAAAGTCCCCTCTTTCTTGGGAACGACTTGGTTGTCATAATTGTGATTCTGTAATATTATTTGTAAATAATTAATTATTGATTTATATGATAAGAAAATATTTATTTTATGTGGACATAAATGATGGATAAGAAAATATTTATTTTGTGTGGATATAAATGAAAAAATTAATGATGAGGTGTTTTATCAGTATTTTATCGAAATAGAGGTATTAAAAATTGTCCGTATGTTAATTTCGGGCATTTTTCGTTTGGAATTTGGAAAAACTTAAATCTACAAAGTTGTAGAGAATTTAATTTCCTATGAAATGGACTTAAAATTCGTATTTTTCTGATAAAAGGGCTATTTATTATGAATTATTGAAGTTTCGGAAATTAAATTTTTTTTATTAAAATTATGGGTGGGATCCACTTTTGTCCTTTGTTGATAAAATGTGCTGAATTAATTTTTTAAATGTGGTGGGCTGATATTTTTTCAAAGTGGCATGCGTAGAAAAAAAATTATATTAATATTTTATTAATTTAGTCTCCTTTGGCATTCTAGCATTTTCCTATAAATAAGGTGCTTAGTTAGAATTAAAATTCACACCAGAAACAAGTTTTTTTTCTCTCTCTATATTATCGAGCGTATTCGATAATATTGCTATTCAGTGCAAGTTTCCTTCAGCATTACATCCGATATTCCAGTCAGAAGTACTGTTCTTTTGAGGTAAGGGATGTTATTTTCTTCGTAAATGATATTATTTCTTTCAATATCATTATGCTGAAATATTGGTATGAATTTTATTGTAAAATTTCTACCTTTTTGTGTTGGGATTACTATTCACATATACGACACTATTCACAAATACAACACTATTCACTGAAAAATAAATTTTTTTCTTTTATGTCCCAGATGTCTATTATGGTTACTATCTTTGATTGTATCCATGTTTTGATCTTCATTCTTGAATTTTACTCCACTATGGTTTATTATGGAGTGTTTTTGAACTTGGATTATCTAAAGTACGAATCCCTAATCTTTGTTCTTTTATCTCATTGGATTCGTTCTTTAAAATATTTTCATCATCCTCAGTCCTTAATGGTGATACTTGATGAATATCTTTTTGGTAGGTAGTGCAAAAGATGAATGATTTACGATGAATATCTTTGGCTAGTAGTGCGAAGATGGATAAGTGTTGAGATGAACATGACCCATTTGGTGATACAAATGAATATATTTGGCGTAGTGCAAAGATGTGTTTAGATCCTCACTATTTTTTGTATATAATAATTGTAATAAGGACCGAGTGTGATCTAGAACACAATATTTGTATTTAAACTCACGGTTTATGTGTTGTCGTATTTTGCACGACAATTGTATTAATAAAGCGGAAGCGAGAATGGGTGATGTATAAAATCATGGAGTTTAAAATTTTACAAACCATATACGGATCATCCCTTATTTTTGGTGCACGAATATAGGGTTATTATTATTAATTAAGCGCAATTAAATTGCAAAAATAAGCGGAAGCGATGTAAAATCGAGTTTAAAAATTTTACAAACCATATAAACAATTATTAATTAAGCGAAAATTGAAGAACAAGAATCATACCCTTGAAGATCAAGAGCTTCCTCGGTACAAGTTCACCTCGATCCTTTTCGCGTTGACTTGAATCCACCGGGTTTGGTTCCTTCCTTTGATCGGCGTTAGCCACCCAAATGTTTGGCCTCAGAGGTGATCCACGAGGAAGAAGAAAGATTCAAGAAGATGGGTGGTTGGCTAAACCCTAGTTTTTCTATCTACATAGAAAAAGGCGTACTCTCGACCATTGGAATTATACGTATTCTTGATATACGATATAAGACTCCTCTTATAAAGATATCAAGTAACCTAATAAAATAAGGTATTATTTAATTAAACTCTTTTAATTAAATGGGCTCCCTAATCTTATTAGGGATAATTAATTAAACTCCTTTAATTAATTTTTTTCCCTCTAATCTATTAGGAATAAATGAAAGTACTTATATTAAATTAATTCCTAAACTCTTTTAGAAATTAAAATAATAATAATAATTGTAATAATATTAATAAGACTCCTCTTATTAATTTATATTTAATATTTCTAAAATATTAAATAATAAATATTAAGCTATTTAATTTATTCTATCACCATAGATTAAATTAAATATATTAACTTTATATTATTACGATTATGCCATTAACTTCTTAAATAATTATTCTTCCTTTTATGGTGTGACCCTTTAGGTTCTCCGTATTAAAATAGGTTGTGAATAAATCAATTAGAACAATTCTAATCTTATTTAAATAAATAAATTAAACAATTAATTTATTTAAATAAATAATATTTATTCTCTGATAGGGATAAGCCTCCTAGCGATCAAGCGACTTTCCGGATAATATAGATTTCAACATTAATCATAAAAGAACCTTTGAGTAAATAGTTCTAAATACAATTCAATCCTTCCACCATCTGATGTCCCGATTAAATATAAGACATGGAATTCTTTGTCGAAAGTCTTATTTTATTTAATTATATGTATTTCGACTCTTAAATGCCTGACTCAAATAATGCAAATTAGAAACTCCTTTCTAATTTATTTACGCCTTAACCGAGGACTCTTTGGGTTGTCATTTATCGAATCACATAGGACATTTCTCTTCTTTTAATAGAAGTGGTAGATTCTTTATTGATCATACATTATCTCCGTGTCTGACTTATTATACCCAAGCATACCCTTTGATATACCTAAGGGTCTTAAGGAATAAGTCAAAGTATAACTCATCATATACAAGAATCTTATGATGATCTCAAGTCGA
The DNA here is from genome assembly GCA_020205615.1 of Panax quinquefolius. NCBI lineage: Eukaryota > Viridiplantae > Streptophyta > Magnoliopsida > Apiales > Araliaceae > Panax > Panax quinquefolius. Next base: position 83,316,652 of record CM035158.1, read on the forward strand.
GGATCACTTGTCTTACTATCACTCTGAGAATTTCTATTGACGGCAAGTAAAACTCCATTAGGTATTCCTTAGCGAGCCACGTTCGGTGAACTTATTCTCTAATAAGCACCTACGTACTTGCTTTAGTGTCTCCACACAAATGATCGTGAGATCAATCATCCTCATCGATGAGCAAGCAGCGTATGTACCAATCTATCAGGATTCACTAATCCCGATTTAGTAATCGATGATTGGGAACTATTTTAGTTTTAAGCTTTCTAAGAATTTAGATCTCATTAGAATGATCATCATCATTATTCTAAAAGCATTGCTTAAAACTATGGGTTTATATCATATTATATAAAACGACATCATGTAGATAATTAAAAGCCTTTAATAAATTAATACTTTTTATTAATAAATGAATAAGATTGTTTACAAAGTATATGCTTTATCATCAAACATGATTGGCTTGTGTGCATATTACTTTCAATCTCCACTTGCACTAAAAGCCGATAAATCATGGTATCTCATACTCTTCTTCTCTAAGTGGCGATTATCCTGCTTAACATTGGATAAGCTTTAGTTAATGGATATGTAATGTTGTTCTTGAGAGTCCACTATCTCTATAGTGATTTCCCATCTTTCGATGATTCTAATAATCAAATGAAAGTGCCCTGACACATGTTTAGATCAAGATGAGACTTAGGAACTATTCTAGTTACGTAATGAACTTTTAATCCAAACAATCAACTTGCGACTTCATTTATAGCTATATACTTTGTCTTTATCACTAAACCGAGCAACTCTTTCTTTATTTGGAACCTTTCAATTCTTTGCACCTTTGTTGAAATAACGCTTTACCTTAAAGTGGATTTTACATCTCTTAGTGCATTTGAAAAACTTGAGTGCATTAAGCCCTCTAGTTTTAATTTAGACCCACCATGAATATGATCACATCCTTAGTGCGGTTAAGCACTTTAAGATGTTTTTCAGCACTTCGTAGTGAACTTCTCCATAATATGGTGATCGACATCGGGTCTCGTACATTTCATTGCATACATGATTGTCACTCATGCGATCTCTCTTTTCGAGGAGTCTGTGGGGACTATTAGAGAGATACACTCCATGGCTCATCAACATGAGACATCTCTTGGAGTTTGCCATGCTAAGCGACTTTAGCATCAAATGAATATCGTTCCTTGGGTTAAGTCGAGCATCCTTTTAAATCTATCTATATAGATTTTATCCCCAATTAAGATACTCTTCCCAAATCATTCATGGAGGAATGTTTAGACAACTTTATCTTTCTTGATTGTAGCATTGGTATGTTATTCCTCATCAAGTAGTATATCGACATATAATACTAGAAATTTTCTGCGCGCTCCTTTGACCTTTTTTGTACACACTAGAACTCTTACCTCATCGTATGTAACTCTGGATCATCATCTTACATGATGTGTACCTCATCATCATCATCCATGATGAATCCATACCTCTAGGTATCTTTGGTACTATTCGAGTTCTGATTCGGTTGTGGATACAATGGAGGTACATCTACGAGGTTCCTCTTATTTGACTTATAGTGTTTTGTGGTTCTTGAACTCTTCAAGATCTATTATCCTCCCACTAGCCCCTTTAATGATAAACATCTTTATCTTAGAAGGCGGCGTGTTCGCAACAAACACCTTTTGCTAAGTAAGATTATAGAACATATACCTAAACTTACTTTAGGATGTCCCACAAATCGACACTTATAAAATCTTGTCCCAAGCTTATCCTTTGAAACCTTTTCACATAAGTTGGACACCCCTTATCTTAACATACTTAAGATTAGGAATCCTCCACATCCATAACTTTTATGGAGTCTTGAAATTTGGATTTTGAGGTTACCTTTTTCGTAGATGTCTGACCATTTCTAGGACATGATCTGAAGGATCTTTGGAATGTCGGTAAAATCATTTGGACCGTACCATGTCCAACAAGGTAAAATTTTCTTTCGGATACATCGATCAATTATTACGTATCGGGAGGCGTCCATTATGAGAAAACCATTTGAGATGATCTAGAAAACTTATTGCTCAAGTATTTATTCCTTGATCTAATCAAAGAATCTTAATACTTTGTCAATTTGTTTCACTTTTGAATTCTTTGAACCTTTTGAATAATTCACACTTGTATTCAAGCAAATACACACATTCGACTCTTTGAATGATCATCTCCTTTTCTTATACTAATTTGTTCGATATGCAAAATTATTTTCACGTAAGTCAGTATACAAAATTTATTAAGTAATATTCGATTTCTATACAAAACATTATTATTATAAATAGAACAACAATTGTTCTTAATTATAATACCAAAGATTTCATTGTCCAATGATAAAATGGAAATAATATTTTAACAAGAAGCTGGAATCTGATAACAACTTATTGACTTAATAGATTTTGCCGTAGGCATTGCTAAACTATAAGTTTCTATAGCTAATGTGATGACCTTTGCTTCATTTTCCACACATAGGATTACTTATCTTTGTTTAACTTTCTACTACTGCTTGGTCCTTCATAAATCTATATTTTGATGATAACCAAAGTCGGTATCAATACCAAGTAGAACCTTGACTTAAAGAAAAATTTATTTTAAATCATGAACAAATTTGTATTTATAGCAGAAACTTCACTAAGCTTCTTTGGTTAGCCTCTGCAAGATACTTCTCGCATGATTTCTTTCCGGTGTCGGGCTTATTGCGGTGGAAGCAAGCTCCTTTCTTTATCCGTATCGAGTTTTGTTCTTATTATCCTTTGTTTATGCCTTTCTATTTACCTTCTTTGAATCGTTCTTCTTTTAGGAAGATCCTTTGGCCCCTACCGGTAAGACTTGATCTTTCTTGGTTGGAAAGTGACTCTCGACATTTTTCAATATGTTAAGCAAATCGGTGAGGCGATATCTAGCTTGTTCATATGAAAAATTCACAACAATTATGAAAGGAGTCAGGGAGTGAGTGCAAGATCAAATCTTGGCTCAACTCTCCATCCATGACAAAACCGGTTGTCTAATTGATCAATCAAATTGATTATGTTAAGAACTTTTTTTATGCATCTTTATAGTGCCATTGGCCATTCTAGATCGGAAGAGCTCCTTAGATATCGATATCTATCGATCCTACTTTCCTCACCATCGACTACTTGATGTGCGGGAATATAGTAGAAGCATCCATAGTTTCATCTTGTATTTGAAGCTCGTTACTCGTGGATGCGAGCATGATGCATTGAGCAATTTGTGCATCATCTTGCCACTTTTTCTAAAAGTAGCAATCTCTTCCTCGGAGGCATTATGCGCAACCATTCTTGCGAGGATAGGCGTATTAAGGACATAAGATAACTTTTCGACTATGAGAACTATTCTCAAATTCCTTAACCAATCCGTTTAATTGATTTGGTTAATTTAGCATCTAATATGCTTGCATGATGATAGTAATTTTAGACATTGTAAAATTACGTAAATGAATTTGTAATTAACAACATTTTAACATACATTCTTTTATTAATTACCAAAATAAATTAGGTCTTGTTTTAAATTGGTATCTCCCACTATTTTCTTCAAACTATATTACCCTCACTTATATAGTTGGCAAAATCTAATTAAAAGATTTGCTAGTGAGAATAAGGATCCCATTTCAAATGTATATAGCCTTGTGGTGACACAACAAACTATATATAAATAAATAGGTAGACAACTTTTGTCGATTACATCAACTATCTGACTCCTTTTCTTTTGCCTCTTAGATTATTTTGATCAGTGGTGGCACATCAGAATCAAAATTATCCAAGTTAAGTCAGACCTAGCACTCCATATATTCAAAAAGAAAAATATCATCCTTGTGGTGACCACAACAAAACAATATTGTTCAATTTTCTTTATAAGCATCAAATGTGATAAATTAACATCTTAAATACTTAATACTTGCCTTGTGGTGACACAACAAACTCATATTAAATATTTAATACTCTATTAATTTTATCATGCTAGAAAGCTGACGTTCGATATTCAAATATCTTTGAGCGCTTAGGACTTAATATAAAAAAAATTGAGGGGTTTGTTATTAATTTGTCTCATCTTGTTTAGTGCGCATGCATATATATATATAAAAAAATCGCGTCGTATTAATGAACATCACGAAGCATGTTTGCATAATATATAATATATATAGTATAAGCATGCACATATAGAATACTATATTCTACGGATTGATTATGGACTTTTATTCTAGTTTGGTTCACTAGAGCCACCAAGTGAACCAAAAGGTGAACTCCCCCAGGGGTGCGAGAAATAATATTTAAATATAACTATTACATTTAAACGGGCTCCATTACAAAAGCGGGTCTTCTTGGCGCTCCTTGTTCCTTGATCTCAATTTTTCAAAATTAATTCTAACTATTCCTATTACAAAACTATTTAAAATAAATAGAAACCTTGATCGTGATCGAGGGAAGTACATAGGAGGAGATAGAATTTACATTAAGAAAAAATTAGAGAAGGCGAGAAGTCTGTGACCCCATTTAATAAAACCCATACATTCATGCATCGACTAAAATAAAATCAATCACATTGGTCGATAGTCCATAATCAATCCCATTTATTATCATACACATCACCATATGCATCGATAAATAACATTCATCGATGAATAATAAACATTTAAATATATATATTGATATCATTTAATGGGCAAATTTAGTTAGTATAAAATCTAATTTTGAATCAAAATAAACTCCTTTATTTTAATCCAAATTTAAATCAAAATAAAACTATTTTATTTTAATTTATCAATTTTGAATAAAATAAACTATTTTATTTTAATCAAAATCTTTAATCAAAATAAACTCCTTTATTTTAATTAATTATGGAATCGATTCCAAGTTAAAATAAACTCCTTTAAAAAAAATCTTATTTCATATTAAATAAACTCTTTTATTTAATGAAACACATATTCTCTTTCTATTCACAAATAAACTCTTTTATTTTGAATAATATGAAATCTTATTCCATATCTAAATAAACTCCTTTATTTAATGAAATTAGGATTATTTCCTATTCACAAATAAACTCTTTTATTTTAAATAATATGAAATCTTATTTCATATTTAAATAAACTCCTTTATTTAAGGAAACACGGATTTCTTTCTTATTCACAAATAAACTCTTTTATTTTGAATAATATGAAATCTTATTTCATATCTAAATAAACTCCTTTATTTAAGGAAACATGAAATCTAATTTCAACTCCAATTAGTTATCATGGAATCCAATTTCAACTCTAATTAGTTAGCATGAAATTTAATTTTAAAATTAAAATAAACTCTTTTATTTTAATATTAAAATAAACCTTTTATTTTAAAATTAAAATAAAATTTTTATTTTAATTATAAAATAATTATATATATATATATATATATATATATCCACGAATCCTTTGAACTATTTATATGATATAATATGATATATATATATATATATATATATATAAAAGTTTATAAAATAATCATATAACTTTGGTGAGTGGTGATTCACGTGAATCATGTAAATCATGTAACAAAAGTATGACATCCCTGCAATGATTTATAATACTAAATCTCCTAACATCCCTTTAATCCCTTAATCAAAAGATATATACGTTGATGTTATATGTAGATATAAAGTTATATATATATATATATATATATATATATATAAATCATATGCTCATCCTTGTTTATATGAGAATCAAGATGTAACAAAAAAAGAGCACCACGGATTATATGATATAAAAAAAAAAATTGAAAAAAAAAAAAAAAAGGTTTTTGGATTTTTATTTTTTATTTTTTTTTTTTTTTTTTTTTTAATAAATTTTATACAATAAAATTATGCCCAATTAAATTGTTCTAAACACATATCAATATACATATCAAATCAAACAATTAATAATTAGCATAAAGGTTTGGCTACGATGCCCTTTATTAGGTTTGTAATATTCATGAAGCCTTGATCAAATTGCAAAATTAAGCGGAAGCGTGTAAAAATCGAGTTTAAAATTTTACAAACCATATACCGGATCACCCTTTATGCACAATTATTAATTAAGCGAAAAAAAGAAGAAAATCATACCCTTGAAGATCAAGCTTCCTCGGTACAAGTTCACCTCGATTCTTTTCGCGTTGACTTGAATCACGGGTTTGGTTCCTTCCTTTGATCGGCGTTAGCCACCCAAGTGTTTGGCCTCTAGAGGTGATCCACCGAGGAAGAAGAAAGATTCAAGAAGATGGGTGGTTGGCTAAACCCTAGTTTTTCTATCTACATAGAAAAAGGCGTACTCTCGACATTGGAATTATGTACGTATTCTTGATATCGATATAAGACTCCTCTTATAAAGATATCAAGTAACCTAATAAAATAAGGTATTATTTAATTAAACTCTTTTAATTAAATGGGCTCCCTAATCTTATTAGGGATAATTAATTAAACTCCTTTAATTAATTTTCCTCTCTAATCTATTAGGAATAAATGAAGTACTTATATTAAATTAATTCCTAAACTCTTTTAGAAATTAAAAAATAATAATAATTGTAATAATATTAATAAGACTCCTCTTATTAATTTATATTTAATATTTCTAAAATATTAAATAATAAATATTAAGCTATTTAATTTATTCTATCACCATAGATTAAATTAAATATACATAATATATATTATTACGATTATGCCATTAACTTCTTAAATAATTATTCTTCCTTTTTATGGTGTGACCCTTTAGGTTCTCCATATTAAGCAGGTTGTGAATAAATCAATTAGAACAATTCTAATCTTATTTAAATAAATAAATTAAACAATTAATTTATTTAAATAAATAATATTTATTCTCTGATAGGGATAAGCCTCCCTAGCGATCAGCGACTTTCCGGATAATATAGATTTCAACATTAATCATAAAAGAACCTTTGAGTAAATAGTTCTGCGTACAATTCAATCCTTCCACCATCTGATGTCCCGATTAAATATAAGGCATGGAATTCTTTGTCAAGTCTTATTTTATTTAATTATATGTATTTCGACTCTTAAATGCCTGACTCCAAATAATGCAAATTAGAAACTCCTTTCTAATTTCATTACGCCTTAACCAAGGACTCTTGGGTTGTCATTTATCGAATCACATAGGACATTTCTCTTTTTTAATAAGTGGTAGATTCTTTATTGATCGTACATTATCTCCATATACTGACTTATTATACCCAAGCATACCCTTTGATATACCCTAAGGGTCTTAAGGAATAAGTCAAAGTATAACTCATCATACACGAGATATCTATGATGATCTCAAGTCAAGGATCACTTGTACTACTATCACTCTGAGAATTCTATTGATAATGAGTAAAACTCCATTAGGTATTCCTTAGCGAGCCACGTTCGGTGAACTTATTCTCTAATAAGCACTACATACTTGCTTTAGTGTCTCCACACAAATGATCGTGAGATCAATCATCCTCATCGATGAGCAAACAGCGTATGTACCAATCTATCAGGATTCACTAATCCCCGATTTAGTAATCGATGATTGGGAACTATTTTAGTTTTAAGCTTTCTAAAATTTAGATCTCATTAGAATGATCATCATCATTATTCTAAAAGCATTGCTTAAAACTATGGGTTTATCACATATTATAAAAGCGACATCATGTAGATAATTAAAAGCCTTTAATAAATTAATACTTTTTATTAATAAATGAATAAGATTGTTTACAAAGTTTATGCTTTATCATCAAACATGATTGGCTTGTGTGCATATTACTTTCAATTATGTGGTATGTCAATTTCTTTAATTAACCCTTATTTTGTGGCAGTATTTGAGAATGGCAGTAGAGAACGTTAACAATGGAATATATGAGACCGTGGAGACACATTTAATCACAACCAGGAGAACGTGCAACATGACGACAATGTTCCTCCTGTAAACAACACTATCGAAAAAATGATGAATGATGGGATGTTTAGAAGCTTTTTGCAATTCATGCAAAATCAGATGAGGGAGACTCGTGTACAACATACTGGTGGAAATGATAGCGGTCTTATTTGTTTGTCACTGACAGCGATTCAAAGAGTTGGGACCACGAGTTACGGGAAGCGGGATCCGGATCCGATTAAAAAGCGAAAACGCGGGTCAAGCAAATTACCAAGATATTCGATGTCTTGGGATGCGGAAAAACGAAGGTTCCATTCGCTACCTTTATGTTAAAAGTGGTGAGGCGATTCTGGGGTGGGAATCGTGAAGCGTACCAATTGACCTACACTCAACATGTCTGGAGAACATTTTTGAAACTGCTCAATGATAAGTATTTTCCTAAAAGTATTAAATCATATGAAGGAGGTAGAGTTTATTAGATCGGAGCGAACAACATGGCGGTGTCCCGATCGAGGGTAATTCGGCGGAGTTATCTGAGTTTGCTCCTCATTTGGTAGAGAATGAGAGTGCGTATACGCGGATGTTTCGAGAGAGGTCTAAATCCCGAAATTCATCAATACCTTATCTCTCACAAATTTTCTCTATATTCAGATGTTGTCAACAAGGCTCAATTATTAGAGTGAGATAATGAGTATGTTCAACCGAGGGACCTGACCGGTCATACCAATTGTGGCAATGATCATCGAAGAATTGATAATAACCAGGGAGGAAAAATCTGAGACAAAAGCGGTAATCACTCAGGTGGTAATCGTGGCCATGATAATAGGAGAGGTGAGTCAAGTGGAAATTTCAAAAAGAGGAGATTCAACAATGATGGGAAGACATCAGTAGTAGCACCAGCACCAACAACAAATTCTAAGGGAGGAGAACGACCGCCAGTTAGATGTTACAGATGCGGAGAGGAGGGACACATAAGTCCAAAATGTTCACAACCTTCCAAGGTGTGTTTCAGTTGTGGAAAAGACGATCATATAGCCCAATTTTTTCCGGTAGCGAAGTCAAGTCCAGCTGAGACGGCGACACCAAAGGCGACTACGGACAAAACAAAGTCGGTAGTTCAAGAGAGAGCGTTTGTCGTGACTGGCCAAAATGTGAGAAACCCGAACGAGGTGATCATGGGTAAGCTAATATTGAACTCTTGCAAAGTTTATACCTTACTAGATACCGGTTCTACCCATTCTTTTATCTCTCCTGCTTGTGCTCAATGTTTAAACTTGACTCTGGAGAAATTAGACTTTGACTTATCTATGGAGACTCTGTTAGGAGAAACTTTCATTATATCCACTGTTTATAAATCTTGATTGATCTAAGTTGGCACAATCACATTACCTGCTGATCTTATCTCTTTAAAGATACTTGCATTTGATGTGATTTTAGGGATTGATTGGTTAACTACTCATTATGCCAAAATTGATTGTTTTCGTAAGGTTGTTAGTTTTCATATTCCTAACCAACCTGTAATGCGAATTCAAACAACCAAACCACTAAAGTCAATCACTGTCATATCAATCCATAAAGCCATTCGTTTATTAAAAAATGAATGTCAAGCTTTCTTAGCCCATGTTATGGACTTGAACAAAACACGTCAGATTTGAATAATATTTCTATTGTTAGTGAATTTCCTAACGTATTTCCTGAAAAACTTCCTGGTCTACCCCCAGAACGTGAAGTTGAATTCTTTATTGACCTTGAACCGGGAACAAAGCCCATTTCTAAAACCCCATATCGAATGGCTCTTATTGAACTTCAGGAGTTAAAAGTCCAACTGCAGGAGTTGTTAGACATCGGTTTCATTCATCCTAGTACATCTCCTTGGGGTGCTCCTATTTTTTTCGTAAAGAAGAAAGACGAGAGTATGCGACTTTGTATGACTCTGGAGAATTGAACCATGTCACCATCAAGAATAGGTATCCCCTACCTCGCATTGATGACCTGTTCGACCAAATGCAAGGAGCACAATTCTTTTCAAAGATCGATCTTCATTCTAGATATCATCAACTGAAAATTAAAACTGAGGATATTCAAAGAGGCGCCTTGAACTCGATGCAGGCATTATGAATTCTTAGTTATGTCTTTTGGATTGACTAATGCTCCTGCTGCTTTCATGGATATGATGAACCTTGTATTCAAGGAATATTTGGATCAGTTCGTTGTTGTCTTTATGAAAGTAATATGCACACAAGCCAATCATGTTTGATGATAAAGCATATACTTTGTAACAATCTTATTCATTTATTAATAAAAAGTATTAATTTATTAAAGGCTTTTAATTATCTACATGATCTTTGTTTTATAATATGTGATAAACCCATAGTTTTAAGCAATGCTTTTAGAATAATGATGATGATCATTCTAATGAGATCTAAATTCTTAGAAAGCTTAAAACTAAAATAGTTCCCAATCGTTGGATTACTAAATTGGGGATTAGTGAATCCGGATAGATTGGTACATCGTTCTTGCTTTCGTTGGATGAGGATGATTGATCTCATGATCATTTGTGTGGAACACAAAAGCAGTATGTAGGTGCTTATTAGAGAATAAGTTCAACTTTGAGCATTGGCTCGCTAAGGAATACCTAATGGAGTTTTACTTGCTGTCGATAGGAATTCTGTAGTGATAGTAGTCAAGTAATCCTTGGACTTGAGATCATCATAGTATCTTGTGTATGATGAGTTATACTTTGACTTATTCCTTAAGACCCTTAGGGTATATTAAAAGGTATGCTTGGGTATAATAAGTTATGCGTGGAGATAATGTATGATCGATAAAGAATCTACCACTTCTATTAAAAGAAGAGAAATGTCTATGTGATTCGATAAATGACAACCCGGTAGTCCTTGGCGGCGAGAATGAAATTAGAAAGGAGTTTCTAATTTGCATTATTTGGAGTTGTGCATTTAAGGATCGAAATACATATAATTAAATAAAATAAGACTTGTGATAATTCCATGTCTTATATTTAATTGGGACATTGTATGGTGGAAAGGATTGAATTATGCGGTAACTATTTACTCAAAGGTTCTTTTATGATTAATGTTGAAATCTATATTATACGGAAAGTCGTTGATGATCGCTAGGAGGCTTATCCCTATTGTAGAATAAATATTATTTATTTAAATAAATTAATTGTTTAATTTATTTATTTAAATAAGATTAAATTATTCTAATTGATTTATTCACAATAGGTTTAATATGGAGAACCTAAAGGGTCACACCATAAAAGGAAGAATAATTATTTAAGAAGTTAATGGCATAATCGTAATAATATGTTAAGTATATTTAATTTAATCTATGGTGATAGAATAAATTAAATAGCTTAATATTATTATTTAATATTTTAGAAATATTAAATATAAATTAATAAGAGAGTCTTATTAATATTATTACAATTATTATTATTTTAATTTCTAAAAGAGTTTAGGAATTAATTTAATATAAGTACTCTCATTTATTCCTAATAGGATTAGGAGGAAAATTAGTTAAAGGAGTTTAATTAATTATCCTAATAAGATTAGGGAGCTTAATTAATTAAAAGAATTTAATTAATTAAATAAAACCCAATTCCTTAATTGTTAAGGTGGGTGGCCCACATCTATAAATAAGAGAGTCTTATTATGGGTGTTGGGGTTTTGTTGACTTTTACTTATCGTAATAATTCCAATTTGTTGGAGAGTGCATGCCTTTTACATAGAGATAGGAAAAACTAGGGTTTGAGCCGATACCCTTCTTCTTGAATTTTCTTTCTTCCTTGGTGGATCACCTCTGAGGCCAAACATATGGGTGGCTAACGTTGATCAAAGGAAGGAACAAAACCGGTGGATTCAAGTTGAGCGAAAGGATTTGGAGGTGAACTTGTACGAGGAAGCTCGATCTTCAAGGGTATGATTTTTATTCTTTATCTTTTCGTTTAATTAATAATTGTGCATAAAGGGTGATCCGGTATATGGTTTGTAAAAATTTTTAAACTACGATTTTTTACGCTTAGCTTAATTTTTTGCAATTTGATTGCGTTCAAGAATATTACAAACCTAACGGTGGTATCGAGCCGAACCTTTATGCGAATTATTAATTGTTTTAAATTTGATATGTATATTGATATGTGTTTAGAACAATTTTTTTGGGCATAATTTTATTGTATAAAATTTATTTAAAAAAAAAAAAAAAATAAAATAAAATAAAATAAAATCTGCGAAATTCTCTCCAAATTAAGGCGTGATTAGTTAATGATTAGCAAATGGTTGGCCTTGATTTTTATTGCTTACTTTATATATATAATAATCATATCTTTGCTTATTTTTTTTATTTAAATCATAATAATATGGTAGGCTATATATTAATGATTGGCTAATGATTAAAACCAGAAATGATGATTAATAACATATATGAAATATTAAAATATAAAATGATATTTGGTTATAATCATACTTCATGCAAATTTGATAAAAGGCAAGGCACTAAATCAAAGCGAGACTAATCATTATATAAAGCAACAATTGGAATTTATTTCCTACATATCATGGACTTGGCCAAGTAATGAATATATAACGATATTAAAAAAAATATAAATCAAGAATCGGGATATTATATATATATATATATATATATTATATTATATATATATATAATAACGGTTTTGGTTATTATTATTATTATATATATAATTAATTTTCATTTATTTATAATATTTAAAAAAAAAGTTTATTTTAATTTTAAAATAAAAGATTTATTTTAATATTAAAATAAAAGGGTTTATTTTAATATTAAAATTAAATTTCATGCTAACTAATTAGAGTTGGAATTGGATTCCATGATAACTAATTAGAGTTGAAATTGGATTCTTAATTTCCTTAAATAAAGGAGTTTATTTAAATATGAAATAAGATTTCATATTATTCAAAATAAAGGAGTTTATTTATGAATAGAAAAAAGAATCCGTGTTTCCTTAAATAAAGGAGTTTATTTAAATATGAAATAAGATTTCATATTATTCAAAATAAAGAGTTTATTTGTGAATAAGAAAAGAAAATCCGTGTTTCCTTAAATAAAGGAGTTTATTTAAATATGAAATAAGATTTCATATTATTCAAAATAAAGGAGTTTATTTGTGAATAGGAAAGAAAATCATTGTTTCCTTAAATAAAGGAGTTTATTTTTTTTTACATGGAATTGGATTCCATAATTAATTAAAATAAAGGAGTTTATTTTGATTAAAGATTTTGATTAAAATAAAATAGTTTATTTTATTCAAAATTGGATAAATTAAAATAAAATAGTTTTATTTTGATTTAAATTTGGATTAAAATAAAGGAGTTTATTTTGATTCAAAAATAGATTTTATACTAACTAAATTTGCCCATTAAATGATATCAATATATATATTGAATGTTTATTATTCATAAGATGAATGTTATTTATTGATGCGTATGGTGATGTGTATGATAATAAATGGGATTGATTATGGACTATTGACCCGATATGATTGGATTTTATTTTAGTTGGATGCATGAATGTATGGGTTTTATTAAATGGAATTCTGCGTACCTCGTCTTCTCTAATTTTTCTTAATATAAATTCTATCTCCCTCTATGTACTTCCCTTATTAGCGATCAAGGTTTCTATTTATTTTAAATAGTTTTGTAATAGGAATAGTTAGAATTAATTTTGAAGAATTGGAGATCAAGAACAAGGCGCTTGAAGACCGTTTGTAATGGAGCAGGGTTTAAATGTAATAGTTATATTTAAATATTATTTCTTGCACCCCTAGGGTTTGACCTTTTGGTTCACTTGGTGGCTCTAGTGAGACAAACTAGAATAAAAGTCCATAATCAATTCGGGTAGAATATAGTATTATATATATGCATGCTTATATATATATATTATATATTATGCAAACATGCTTAGCATGTTCATTAATAATAGGTATTTTATATATATATATATATATAAATGCGCGCTAAACAAGATGAGACAAATTAATAACAAACCCTCAAATTTTTTATATTAAGTCCTAAGCGTTCAAAGATATTTGGAATATCGAGCGTCACCTTCTAAGCATGATAAAATTAATAGAGTATTAAATATTTAATATGAGTTTGTTGTGTCACCACAAGGCAAGTATTAAGTATTTAAGATGTTAATTTATCACATTTGATGCTTATAAAGAAAATTGAACAATATTGTTTTTGTTGTGTCACCACAAGGATGATATTTTTTCTTTTTGAATATATGGAGTGCTAGGTTGGACTTAACTTGGATAATTTTGATTCTGGGATGTGCCACCACTTGATCAAAATAATCTAAGAGGCAAAAGAAAAGGAGTTGCATAGTTGATGTAATTGACAAAAGTTGTCTACCTATTTATTTATATATAGTTTGTTTGTGTCACATGAGGCTATATACATTTGAAATGGGATCCTTATTCTCACTAGCAAATCTTTAATTAGATTTTTAGAACTATATAAGTGAGGTAATATAGTTTGAAGAAAATAGTGGGAGATACCAATTTAAAACAAGACCTAATTTATTTTGGTAATTAATAAAAAGAATGTATGTTAAAATATTGTTAATTACAAATTCATTTATAGAATTTTACAATGTCTAAAATTACTATCAACTGCGAAGCATATTAGATGCTAAATTAACGGGCCAAGAATTAAGCGGATTGGTTAAGGAATTTGAGAATAGTTCTCATATTTGAAAAGCTATCTTATGTCATAATCGCCTATCCTGCTGATGGTTTGAGACAATGCCTCGAGGAAGACATTGCTACTTTTAGAAAGTGGCAAGAGATGATGCGATTGGCTCGATGCATCATGCTCGCATCCATGAGTACTTGAGCTGAGCGTCGTCGCATGAAACTATGGATGCTCTCTACTATATTCTGCACATCAAGTAGTTGATGGTGAGGAAAATGGGGCCGATGGATATCGAGATATCTAAGGAGCTCTTAGATCTAGAATGGCCAATGGCACTATAATCAGACAAAAGTTCTTAACATAATCAATTTGATTGATCAATTAGGACAATTTGGTTTTGTCATGGATGGAGAGTTGAGCAAGATTTGATCTTGCACTCACTCCGGACTCCTTTCACAATTGTTGTGAATTTTTCATATGAACAAGCTAGATATCGACTTTCTTTGATTTGCTTAACATGTTGAAAAATGTTGAGAATCACTTTCAACCAAGAAAGACCATGTCTTCTTGGTAGGGGCCAAAGGATCTTACGAAAAGAAGAATGATTCAAAGAAGGTAAAGAGAAAGGCGTAAACAAAGGATAATAAGAACAAAAGCGTCTCACGGATAGCAAAGAGTTTGCTTCCTTTGCAATAAGCTGGACCTTTGGAAAGAAAGCTGCGAGAAGTATCTTGCGAGAGGCTAACAAAGAAGCTTAGTGAAGTTTGGTTATAAATACAAATTTGTTCATGATTTAAAATAAAATTTTCTTTAAGTCGAGGTTCTACTTGGGTATTGGATACTGACTTTGGTTATCATAAATATAGATTTATGAAAGGACCAAAGCAGTAGAAAGCTAAACAAATATAAGTAATCTATGTGTGGGAAATGAAGCAAAGGTTGCAACATTAGCCATAGAAACTTATAGTTTAACAATGCCTACTGGGCAAATCTATTAAGTCGATAAGTTGTTATTGTATTCCAGTTCTTGTTAAAAATATTATTTCCATTTTATTGTTGGATGATGAAATCTTTGGTATTATAATTAAGAACAATTGTTGTTCTATTTATAATAATAATGTTTTGTATAAATGGAATATTACTTAATGGATTTTGTATACTTGACTTACGTAAAAATATATTTTACAAATTGAACAAACTAGTATAAGAAAAGGAGATGATCATTCAAAGAGTTGAATGTGTGTATTTCTTTGAAATACAAGTGTGAATTATTTGAAAGGTTCAAAGAATTCAAAATGAAACAAATTGGCAAAGTATTAAGATTCTTTGATCGGATCAAGGAATAAATACTTGTGCAATAAGTTTCTAGATCATCTCAAATGGTTTTCTCATAATGGACACATCTTGATCTGTGATAATTGATTGATGTATCTGAATGAAAAATCATACCTTGTTGGACATAGTGCGGTCCATAATGATTTTACCGACATTCCGGTATCCTTACAGGATATTGTCACTAGAAATGATTTTGCATATCTACGAAAATGGTAACCTCAAAAAATCCACCCCAAGACTCCATAAAAGTTATGGGCGGGGAGGATTCTAATCTTAAGTATGTTAAGATAAAGGGTTGTCAACTTATGTGAAAAGGTTTCAAAGGATAAGCTTGGGACAAGATTTGAAAAGTGTCGATTTGTGGGACATCCTAAAGTAAGTTTAGGGTATATGTTCTATAATCCTGCTTAGCAAAAGGTGTTTATTTGAAACAACACGCCTTCTAAGATAAATGTGTTTATCATTGAAGGGGCTAGTGGGAGGATAATAGATCTTGAAGAGTTCAAGAACCACAAAATACATAAGTCGAATAAGAGGAACACGTAGATAGACCTATTGTACCTGGCCAGAATCATAATCGGAATAGTCAAGAAGATACCTAGGAGGTATGGATTCATCATGGATGATGATGATGATGAGGTACGCATCATAGAAGATGATGATCCGAGTTACATCACGATGAGGTAAGAGTTTAGTGTGTACAAAAGGGTCGATTGGGAGTGTCGTGAAATTTCTAGTATTATATGTTGATATACTACGGATAAGGAATGACATACCAATGCTACAATCGGTAAAGATAAAGTTGTCTAAACATTCCTCCATGAATGATTTGGAAGAGTATCTTAATTGGGGATATAAATCTATATAGATAGATTTAAGAGGATGCTCGACTTAACCCGAGAGCGTATATTCATTTGATGCTAAAGTCGTTTAGCATGGCAAACTCAAGAGATGTCTCTCATGTATGATGAGCTATGGAGTGTATCTCTCTTAATAGTCCCCACAGACTCACGAAAAGAGAGGTCGCATGAGTGACAATCATGTATCTGATGAAATGTACGAGACACGATGTTGATCGGTCGTATTATGGAGAAGTTCACTATGAGTAAGTGAAAAACATCTTAAAGTGCTTGCTTAGGCACTAAGGATGTGATCATATTCATGGTGGGTCTTAATTAAAACTAGAGGGCTTAATGAGACTCAAGTTTTGAGCAGACCAAGGCGACGAAAAATCCACTTTAAGGTAAAGGGTTACCTTGAGCGAGTGGTGCGATGAATTGGAAAGGTTCCAAATTGCAAAAGAGTTCTTTGGTTTAGTGATAAAAAAGACAAAGTATATAGCTATAAATGAAGCTACAAGTTGATTGTTTAGATGAAAAGTTCATTCTGAGAACTAGGAATAGTTCTAAGTCTCATCTTGGATCTAAACATGTGTTGTGGCACTTTCATTTGATTATTAAAATCATTGAAAGATGGGAAATCACTATAGAGATAGTGGACTCTCATGAACAACATTACATATCCATTAACTAAAAGCTTATCAACGGCGGGATAATCGTCACTAGAGAGAAGAAGAGTATGAGATACAATAGCGATTGGCTTTTAGTGCAAGTGGGAGATTGAAAGTAGTATGCACACAAGCCGATCATGTTTGATGATAAAGCATATACTTTGTAACAATCTTATTCATTTATTAATAAAAAGTATTAATTTATTAAAGGCTTTTAATTATCTACATGATCTTTGTTTTTATAATATGTGATAAACCCATAGTTTTAAGCAATGCTTTTAGAATAATGATGATGATCATTCTAATGAGATCTAAATTCTTAGAAAGCTTAAAACTAAAATAGTTCCCAATCGTTGGATTACTAAATTGGGGATTAGTGAATCCGGATAGATTGGTACATACATCGTTAACTTGCTCATTGGATGAGGATGATTGATCTCATGATCATTTGTGTGTGGAACACTAAAGCAAGTATGTAGGTGCTTATTAGAGAATAAGTTCTTTGAGCGTGGCTCAAGCTAAGGAATACCTAATGGAGTTTTACTTGCTGTCGATAGGAATTCTGTAGTGATAGTAGTCAAGTAATCCTTGGACTTGAGATCATCGTAGTATCTTGTGTATGATGAGTTATACTTTGACTTATTCCTTAAGACCCTTAGGGTATATTAAAGGGTATGCTTGGGTATAATAAGTTATACATGGAGATAATGTATGATCGATAAAGAATCTACCACTTCTATTAAAGAAGAGAAATGTCTATGTGATTCGATAAATGACAACCCAGTAGTCCTTGGCAAGCGAATGAAATTAGAAAGGAGTTTCTAATTTGCATTATTTTGAGTTGTGCATTTAAGGATCAAAATACATATAATTAAATAAAATAAGACTTGTGGTAATTCCATGTCTTATATTTAATTGGGACATTGTATGGTGGAAGGATTGAATTATGCGGTAACTATTTACTCAAAGGTTCTTTTATGATTAATGTTGAAATCTATATTATACGGAAAGTCGTTGATCATTTAGGGAGGCTTATCCTATTGTAGAATAAATATTATTTATTTAAATAAATTAATTGTTTAATTTATTTATTTAAATAAGATTAAAATTATTCTAATTGATTTATTCACAATAGGTTTAATATGGAGAACCTAAAGGGTCACACCATAAAAGGAAGAATAATTATTTAAGAAGTTAATGGCATAATCGTAATAATATGTTAAGTATATTTAATTTAATCTATGGTGATAGAATAAATTAAATAGCTTAATATTATTATTTAATATTTTAGAAATATTAAATATAAATTAATAAGAGAGTCTTATTAATATTATTACAATTATTATTATTTTAATTTCTAAAAGAGTTTAGGAATTAATTTAATATAAGTACTCTCATTTATTCCTAATAGGATTAGGAGGAAAATTAGTTAAAGGAGTTTAATTAATTATCCCTAATAAGATTAGGGAGCTTAATTAATTAAAAGAATTTAATTAATTAAATAAAACCCAATTCCTTAATTGTTAAGGTGGGTGGCCCACATCTATAAATAAGAGGAGTCTTATTATGGGTGTTGGGGTTTGTTGACTTTTTACTAATACGTAATAATTCCAATTTGTTGGAGAGTGCGCCTTTTTCTATAGAGATAGGAAAAACTAGGGTTTGAGCCAATACCCTTCTTCTTGAATTTTCTTCTTCCTTGGTGGATCACCTCAGAGGCCAAACATATGGGTGGCTAACGTTGATCAAAGGAAGGAACAAAACCGGTGGATTGAGTTGAGCGAAAGGATTTGGAGGTGAACTTGTACACGAGGAAGCTCGATCTTCAAGGGTATGATTTTATTCTTTATCTTTTCGTTTAATTAATAATTGTGCATAAAGGGTGATCCGGGTATATGGTTTTGTAAAATTTTTAAACTACGATTTTTTACACGCTTAGCTTAATTTTTGCAATTTGATTGCGTTCATGAATATTACAAACCTAACATTGATGACATCCTCGCTCATTCCAAAAGCCGTGAAGATCATGAGCACCATTTGAAGTCGGTACTTCAAAGGCTTCGTGAAAACAAGCTATATGCGAAAAGTCAAGAAATGCGAGTTAAAGCGAGGAAGTAGCATTCCTTGAGCACGTGGTGTCAAAACGTGAGTGACGAATTGAACCGAATATTGAAGAAATACAAAGTTAGAGCAACCAAAGTCGGTGACCAAAGAAATACGTAAGCTTTACGGGCTTAAATAGTTGGTTATTATCGGAGATTCGTGGAAGAATTCTCTCGAATCTCTACTCTATTAACTCAGCTGACTCGGAAAGATACAAAATTCGTATGGAACGAGGAATGCGAGAAGAGTTTCCAAGAGCTCAAGAGGAGACTCATTTCGGCACCTGTTTTGACAATACCATATGGTTCGGATGAATTTGTTATCTACAACGATGCTTTAGGCAAAGGGGTAGGATGCGTTCTCATGCAACATGGGAAAGTCATAGCCTATGCCTCGCAATAACTCAAAGAATATGAGAGGAATTATCCTACTCATGATCTGGAGTTGGCAGCAGTCATTTTCGCATTGAAAATCTGGAGACATTACCTGTATGGGGAGAAAGTGGAGATTTATACGGATCATAAAAGCATCAAATATTTCTTCACCCAAAAGGAACTCTACATACGACAACGACGTTGGCTCGAGCTGTTGAAAGATTATGACCATAGCATTCAATATCATCCTGGAAAAGTAAACGTTGTAGCTGACACATTAAGTACAAGATCGTATGCGGGTACGAGTGCGATGTTGTTAACACAAAGACCCATTTGGTATGACTTACAAAGGATGGAGATAGAGTTAAAGGCTCCAAGTACCCACGTGATGATATCAAACATACGAGTAGAACCGACTTTAATCGATAAAGTTAAAGCTGCTCAAGCCACAGACCCAGAGATGATACGTATGAAGAAGAAAGTACAAGAAGGTGTTATTCCAGATGTAAGAATTGATGAAGAAGGAATACTTCAAGTCAACTCCAGACTTTGCATTCCTAACGATTCTGACTTGAAGCATAAAATCATGATGGAGGCACACAATACACCATTTGCAATCCATCTTGGGAGTACCAAAATGTATCATGATCTTTGACATACATTTTGGTGGAGCAATATGAAGAGAGAGATCGCAGAGTTTATCTCGAGGTGTTTAACTTGTCAACGTGTAAAGGCGGAGCATCAAGTGCTAAAGGGTCCATTGCAACCACTTGAGATTCCTAAATGGAAGTGGGAACACATTACTATGGATTTCGTTACGGGTCTTCCCAAAGTTTCTCAAGGCATAGATGCGATTTGGGTTATTGTTGATAGATTAACCAAGTCTGCTCATTTCTTGCCTATACGTGAGACTTATTCCCTTGAACGTCTTGCTCGTATGTACGTAAATGAGATTGTGAGATTGCATGGCATGCATGTATCCATAGTTTTGGATTGTTACCCAAGATTCACTTCACGATTTTGGTTTAGCTTGCAGAAAGCTATGGGCATGGATTTACGATTCAGTTCGGCATATCATCCTCAAACGGACGGGCAATCGGAAAGGACTATTCAAACTCTTGAAGATTTATTAAGACTCTGTGTCCTAGATTTCAAAGGAAGTTGGGATAAGTACTTGCCATTGGTGGAATTCTCCTACAACAACAGTTATCAGGCAAGTATAGGTGTGGCTCCATTCGAAGCATTATATGGACGAAAGTGTCGCTCTCCAGTATGTTAGGATGAGGTGGGTGAAGACATCACATGATCGACAAAAGAGTTATGCTGATCTTCATCGAAAGGACGTGGAATTTAATATTGGAGATCATGTACTGTTACGTATTGCTCCATGGAAGGGAGTTACAAGATTCGGGAAGAGAGGAAAGCTCAATCCATGATTTGTTGGTCCATTTGAGATTCTTGACCGAATAGGAAATGTGGCCTATAGACTCGCATTACCTCTAAAGCATGTCTCGTGTTCATAATATTTTTCACATATCTATGCTTCGTAAATATGTGAAAGACCCAAACCACATTATTGCGTTAGAACCAGACGAGATAGCCGAAGATTTAACGTATGAGGAGGTACCTGTCAAGATATTGGATAGGAAAGAGCATGTCCTACGAACAAAGGTTATACCACAAGTCAAGGTTTTGTGGAGGAACCATGCTGTTGGAAGAATGCATATTATTATTTGATGTTTAAAGTAAATGCTCATGATTATGTGTAAAGTCCTTCGAGGAATATATGTACAAGGACTTAGTGATAGATCAAAATTGTTAGGTTGATCTTAGCCTTTAATGTTCACTTGTATAGATAAAGAGATCAAATATGTTAGGTTGATCTATGGCTAGAAAGAAATAGATAGGCTTTGAAGAGAATCGTATCTGTAAATTTGATCAGCGAAATGAGAATCTAAGGCGGGATCGTAGTCTTTGAGATGATCGTAGTGTATCTGCCTTGAAGGGCCTCTTCGAGAAATCGTAGAGTGGTCCGAGATGTTTTTGAAGCTAACTTTCGAGAGATCGTAGTGTGCTCTCGGAAAGCTTGAGAGTCTGCAAGGCGAGAAAGTGATGATCGTAGTGTTAAAAGATCGTAGTGTGCAAATTCTTTGCGAGAAATCGTAGTGTTCTCTTAAAAAGCAAGCATCGATATGGCAAGACACTACGATATGGATAGTAGAGTGTCATCGCCTTGTGTGTCGAAACATCAAGCCCTATCGTTCATTTGAAGATAGACTCAACAAATATGGAATGGGTTTTGAGCGTTGAAGTTCTCACCGGTCCCAACAGTACAAAAGATATCCTTAGTATTGATCGAAAAGAAACGTATTCAAGAAGCTAAGAAAAGGACCATTGGGCGGAGGAAAACATCTTTTGAGGTGTTAGGTGAGAAAGCGATCTGCTTTGTGTCGGTGGGCGAGTGTAATTCAGAAGATGTGCAGAAGAGTCTCCATCAAAGCTCAAAAATGTCAAACGCATTTAATGGCTCATCAGATAACTTCAACGGATAGATTTCAAGATCACATATATACAGATCAAAGACAGATGAGAAAGAAAGACAAGCATTGACCAAAAATGCACAAGAACACTCAACGCTCAACTCTATGATCTAAGAAAAAGGGAAAGCTTGCTCAACTACTCAGTTCTTTCGAACTTGTGCTTAATAGCAACTGAGTAGCATCAATCACGATCTAAACAACATTTCAATCAACTGAAGTAAGTGAACCAAGTCTGCAGGACTTGAAGAGTTCTAAGTGAACTGAGAAACCAAGTTAGTTGGACTTGAAGAGTTCAAGAGTGAACTAAGAAGTACATAGACTGCTGGTCTAAAAGGAATCTGTGAGATTCAAGAAGTGTAACAGACATCCTTAGTGGATTTCCTACTCAAGGAGTAGAAGAGTGGATTAGGAGCTTTAAGTGCTCTGAACCACTTAAAATTGTTGTGTTCATTATAACTGCTATAACTGCTATATCTACTATAACTGTCATAACTGCCTCACTCTCATTAACTCAAGATATCTAACAGAAGGCGTATTAAATACTCATTCCGCTGTGCACTGATTATCATCATCCTAAATTAGTTAAAAGAAAAAGTTTTAATTATCTATTCAACCCCCCCTTCTAGATATCTGTCGTGCCTCCGGGAACTAAAAATTGGTATCAAAGCAGGTTCTATAATACAACCTACAAAGCTTGAGTAGATCCAATGGCACACTTACTAAGAGAATCAAAGATTGGAGGAGGCAGCAAGCCACCAATGTGCAACAAAGAAAATTTTTCTAACTGGAAGGTTAGGATGCAAGCTTATATGGATGCAAAAGATGAAGATCTATTTGAAACTATTTAGAATGAGGCCTATATTCCTACAAAGCTTGCACCAACTACAGATGACCCAAACAGAGTACAGATCAAGGTTAAGGAAGAATGGACAGAGAACGAGAAGAGAGCTATCTAGCTCGACAAAAAGGCCAAAAACATCTTGTTCCAATCTTTAGAAGATGATATGTTTGAAAACGTGGTCAACAGCAAAACAGCAAAGGAGGTTTGGGAAGCACTACTAATTATGCATGATGGAACAGAAGAAGTCAGAGAAAACAAACAATCTCTTTTGACTCAGCAATATGAGATGTTCGCTCACGTTCAAGGAGAAAATGTTACTGCCACTTATGAAAGATTTAATGTACTGCTCAACTCTCTACGAGCCTATGGAAAGGTCTATCCAAATAAAGATCTTATCATAAAGTTCATGAGAGCTTTACCAAGCAAGTGGGATGCGAAACCACGCCATCGTGAGAGAATCAAAGAATCTACACGAAATGATTATTCAGCGGTTATATGGCAACCTCCTCGTATCTGAACTGGGGTGACGACGGTGAGCGAAACGTTGTCGAAGGAAGAAAAGAAGGATAAAGGTGTTGCCCTTAAAGCAGCAGATAACGCGCCTCAAAGTCAAAGACCTTGAAGTTGATTACGACTACGATGAAGATGATGATGAGGACCTTGCAATGCTAGTGAAAAGACTAAGAAGGTTCATTCGATGAGGCAAAACAAACAAACCGAAGAAAGTCAAGCACTCTCAATGTACCGGAGCAAATAAATGACCTATGCTACAATTACAAGAAACCAGGCCACTTCATTGCAAATTGCAACAAACCTCTCAGAGAAGAACTTAAGAAGAAATCTCATTCAAAGAAAGAATATGAGAAGCAACAAAGGGCGCGAAAAGAAAGAAAAAGGCCTTGTAGTGGAGGATCATGGAGTGACTCGGAATGATGACTCGACTCCACGAATGCAGGGATGATGAAGATCCTCAAATAGCAAATCTCTGCTTGATGGCCAAAAATGCAAGGGACAAACAAAACTCCAACATACACGAAGTAAGTATCAATGAGGTATTTGACTTTAACTCTCCTGATGTAGATATTGATGATCTTAGAACTGCATTACATGGCATAACATCTGATCTACACCAATACATGAAGTGGTTTAGAGTTCTATCTAAGGATTATTCACTTCTTCAAAAAGAGAAAGTAAAGGTTCAAGAAGAACTGGAAACATCCCTTCTCAGTACTAATTCTCTCTTTGAGCTTGAAGCTGAGAATAATCTCTTGAGACAAACAAATGAGCTCAGTGCAAAACGAGAGTCTAGTCTAACCTCAAAAATTGAGGATCTAGAAAAGACCATCTCTACATTGAATAAATCTTCTTCATCCATGGACTCCTTAATCTCCAATCGGAGAAGTGTCTACGATAGAACAAAGCTAGGCTTTGGGGAATCTACCTCGAGCCCGTGTGTGGAAAAAGTAAAGGAAAATAGCATGAGTGATGCCTCGAAGGTTAAGTAGGGGCATTATATTTGTGAAATCCTCACGAGTGATGAGCTGTCAAACCTACTGCCCATTGATTCAATTCATATTCCGGGAGTAAGGGATCTCATGCTTTGGTCAGGTTTGAGAAAAGAGAAAAGTAATCTAGCTACTACTCTCATGACCTCGAAGGATCGTAGAGTCAATAAAATCAACTCTACGAACCAACCCGGGAAGATATAGTAGAAGTAAGATATACTCTTCTCGATTAATGAAACAAGAGAACACATGGAAAGGGAATATCGACCTAGCGGGAGGATGACCAATAACCCCAAAAAGTCAAATGGAGGAAGAACTTTCACACACACACACTAACATACATCATATCAAATGCTTTGAATGCCTGAGAGTTGGTCATGAAAGGCTGCGAATTGTCATTATAATTCCATGCGCATGAGACCCAAAATCAATCAGATTTGGGTCCCCAAGGGTACTAACATAGTAGGACCCATGCAAATATGGGTACCAAAATGAAGGCTTAATGTTACCTCGGGAAAGGAGCTCCACGAACCTGACACAGTATACGGATAGTGGATGTTCAAGACACATGGTCGGGAACAAAGCCCTTACATCTAACTACATAGAGAAGGAGGGTCCCTCGGTTATCTTTGGAGATAATGGCTTTGGCGAGACAAGAGGCTATGGCTCGGTAGGAAATGGTGCGGTATCATTCGGTAGAGAGTGGCCTATGTGGAAGGACTATAACACTGACCTTCTAAGCATTAGTGACTCTGTGACAAGGGTCATCAAGTAACATTCATCAACAATCGATGTCGAGTCCGAGACCTAAAGACATCTGCGATAAAAGCTAGCAGGAACAAGAGAAGGAAATGTCTACATAGTAAATCTTGGACAACTAAGCTCAGACGAGAGACAATATACTTTACGGCTAAAGCATACGAAGAAATGAAATGGCTATGGCATCGAAGATTATCTCATCTCAACTTCAAAAGCATGTCCAAATTAGCTTGAAAAGATCTAGTTGCGAGCCTACCCACATTCAACCGTTAAAGAAAGGCCTGCGATGCACTGTCGACTTGGGAAATAGACCGGAAGCTCATTTAAGAGCAAAACCATCAACTCGATTGACAAGCCTCTACAATTACTACATATGGATCTTTTGGACCAATTCAACGAGCGAGCCTTGGGGAAAGAGATACTCTCTTTGGTCGTGATCGGCGACTACACACCCAGATTTACATGGGTATTCTTTCTAACCTCAAAAGATGAAACAAGCCCCAAGTTGATCAAGATGTTCAATTTGGTGATGAATGAGAAAGAGAGAAAATCAAGGCGTATTAGAAGTGATCATGGAGAATTGATTTCTCGAAATGGATCGATTCTGCGCACAAACAATGGGATTAGTCACAACTTCTCGACTCCACGAACTCCCCAACAAAATGGAGTTCTTGAGAGAAAAAAATAGGACATTAATAGAGGTGGAAGGACTCTCTACTAGGCTGCGACTCATCTACTGAGTACTTACAGGCGAAGCGATCAACCTTTGCATGTTATACTCGAGCAGATCACTCATACACTCTACGATTAAGAAGACTCCTTATGAACTTTGGAAAGGAAGAAAGCGAATGTCGACTACTTTCATGTGTTGTATTTGTGCATGCTACATACTCAACAATGGAAAGCGATGCTTGACAAAGTTTTAACCAAAATCGAGACGAAGGAATCTTTCTTGGATATGCCACAGACAATGAGGCTTCTAAAGTGTTCAACAAGAAGACCTTTGAGTGTAGAAGTCTCGATTCACATCATCTTTGATGAAACAGACTTAGACAAAATAGTGCTCCAGAGACACTACGACCAACAAGTGAAGACACTCTGAGCGAAGTCATCGAGCTCAATACTATGATCGTAGTACGGATAATGAAATCGTTGAAGCGAGGAATGAGATCGTAGAGAGGCTGTGTGCGGATAATGAGCCTCCACATCAAGAAGAAGAAATAGATCTTGAGGATATAAGACAAGAAGGCATAAAGCGGATGTTCCAAACAGAAGCGAGATGGGCAAGAGATCACACTCAAGATCTAATCATTGGAGATCCGAATGCGAGAGTCAAAAACAAGAGCTACTACTCAAAATGAATGCTTTATCTAAGCTTCCTATCTCAAATAGAGGCAAGAAGAAGATAGAGGATGCTATGGAAGATTCGGTGGATAGAAGCCGTATACGGGGAAGAACTTAATCGGTTTGAGAGAAGCAAAGTTTGGAGATTGGTTCCAAGACGAAAGAACCATCATGTAATTGGAACCAAGTGGGTCTTGAAAGCAAGATGGATGAAGATGGGGTGATAACTTGGGAATAAGGCTAGACTAGTAGCCAAGGGCTACTCTTAGGAAGAAGGCATTGACTATGATGAGACATTTGCACTTGTTGCGGACTAGAAGCCATGAGAATATTCCTTGCCTTTCTTTGCTCACATGAAGTTCAAAGTCTTCCGGATGGATGTCAAAAGTGCATTCTTGAATGGTGAACTTCAAGAAGAAGTCTATGTAGAAGCGACCTCAGGTTTCATCGATCCATCTCTTTTAATTATGTCTTTAGATTAAACAAAGCCTTATATGGTCTTAAACAAGCACACTAGAGCATGGTATGAAACAACGACTAATTTTCTTATTGAAAATGGGTTCTTAGAGGTAGAGTAGATACCACACTATTCCTTAGAAAGCATAAAGATAAAGTCCTATTAGTTCAAATCTATGTTGATGATATCATATTTGGTTCTCTTGATGAAAAGTTATCGAGAGATTCTCAAGCTTATGCGAGCAAATTGAAAATAAGCGTGATGGGTGGTTGAACTTCTTTCTTGGAATTTGCAAGTAAAAGCGGTGATGAAGGAATTTTCATAAACCAAGCCAAGTACATTAAAGACTTACTCAAGAAGTATGGCATGGAATCGACTTCTCCCATGAAAACCCCAATTGCTCCTATGACCAAGCTTGACAAAGATGAAAAAGGTAAAAGTATTGATATAACTTCAATATAGAGGTATGATAGGCTCTCTTTTATATCTTCTTGCCGATTAGACCCCGGATATAATGTTTGCAACATGCATCTGTGATAGATTTGGGCTTGTCTAAAGAATCTCATTTAAGCTTCTTTGTAAAGAGGATTTTCGGTACCTTAAAGGTACACCCCACTTGGGGCTTTGGTATCCCGAGGAATCCTCATTTGAGCTATAACGAGGATACACAGATCTTTGATTTTGCGAGTTGTGCAAAATAGATAGAAAAAGTACCGAGTGGCACTTATCGACTACTAGGTATAGACTTGTGTCTGGTTTAGCAAAAAGCAAAACTCGATATCTACCTCATTACGGAAATTTGAGTACATTGATCTTTGGCGATTCTTTGTCTTTCGAGATCTATGGATGAAAAATCAACTAGCAGATTATGGGTTTGAATTCAAATCCATACCTATTCATTAATGATAACACAAGTGCAATTGCTATAACTTATAAATCTATCATGCATTCTAGGACTAAGCATATAGAAATAAGATATCACTTCATTAGGGATCATGTACAAAATGGAAATATATCTTTTACAATATATCCTACGAAAATCAACTTAGCGATGTTTTTACAAAACCTCTAGATGAATCCAGATTCAACAAATTGATAAGTGAGCTAGGCATGCTTAACTTATAAACACGAAATATTATGCTCTAGTTTGTCTGCTAACCATACTGATTTAAGGGCTACGTTGAAATCAAAGACATGATCAAAGGAAGTCCCGATCGTAGAGAGCAAAGTGTCGTAAAACTCAATGAGCGTTGAACAGAATCAGCGCGATCGTAATCTGAGACTCAGCGATAGCGAGCTACATCAACAAAACCAAAGGAGCACCTTATGATGATCATGCATAAATCAAAGCATTTTCTCTGATAAGTGCCTCAGGGACAAACCTATCCCTTGTTTCATTCAAGAGGTTGGCCCTTCCTGAGCTACCTTAAACCAAGAAGAATACTAAACCAAAGGTTCATAATGAGAACTTGATCAGACTCTACGATTGCTAGTCAGACTCAATGATCGCGATTCGGACTCTCGTTTCTGACTCGAGACATGGCGACAGCTGCTACTACAGACTCAGCGATGGTAGAAACGGACTCGGCGACTCGAGGACCATCTCAGCGATCCTAGTCCCACTAAAGAATACATCATCCTAGAAGAAGTTAAGGGCAATTCAGTACAATCCCTCTCTGTCAAAATTCATAGAGCCAAGCAAAATTCGACACCTGTCCCACTAAGCAAAATAGAGAGAGGGAAGTTTCAAGTACAAATTAAAATCATTTTTTTTGAAATCTGAAGTTCAAAAGACCATCTCTCTCTTCCTCTCTAAAAAAAACCCTAAATCAGTAGCAAGCTCAGTCAGTCTCACTTTCTACAAAGAAATCAATGGCAGCTTCTGGTGTTGTCTCCATTCTGAGACTCTGTTTTGGCAATTTAAATCAGCTGAACCCCAATTTCATAAGACATTGTTGCTACTGAAGAAGGCAGGTCTCGAAGAAGCCTTGGGTATGGATACATTGATCTACCCAAAGCTGGAAAAAGAGTTTTACAATAACGGGGTATTTGAAAACAACACTATCACGACAAAAGTGAGGAACGTCCAAATCAGGCTAAAGGCTGAAGATATCAATCTAGCCCTAGGCCTCAAATCTGAAGGGTATCCTTCCTTAGATGGCATAGACTTCCATAAGGGTCTCAAGAAGATGCATCACAAGAAATCACCCTCTGTCGAAGGATCAAAAAGAAGGAGTTTCCACGAAAGGTATGAGTTTTTAGTGATATTGTTGGAAAATGCATATCTTTAAGAAGCTCGGTCATGACTCTGTGAATGAGGTACAACTCAAACTCATGATTGCATATATGTTACAAAATATAACTCAACTATGGGGCTCTATTACTTGAGTGGATTGGAAAATGGTTAATCGATCAAAGAAAACAAAAGAGCTCACGAGAAGATGCTCTACAGACGATTTATCGACATTATCCTACAAATTTGCTCTTGGTGACCTAATTGAGGATGATGAAGGAGAAAGCCATAAATCAAATCGCCGAATGAACCCAGTTGTTTGAGAAGCTGGAAAAGAAATCAATTTGAAAATGTGAAGATGATGTACGAATCCGATTGGTGCCCTGGTGAGATAAAGGAACGAGGAGTGCGGAAATATATATTGTTGTCGAGGCGAGAAAGAAGAAGAAGAAGCTAGCATGAGGAAGAACCCATTGCTTTGGTCGAAAAAAAAGCAAGGGTAAAAAGAAAAGCGAAAGCGGAAAGTATAGAAGAACCTCGGGGATCCTCTACCAACAAGCACATAGAGTCCTCGGATATTGAGACTCTAAGGATCCTAAGAAGAAAGGAACAAACAGTGAGGCGAAAAGAAGATAGAGCAACTATATCTCAATGCTTTGAAGATGAGTAAGATCACCACAAGAAGAAAAAAGCCATCGGTCTCTTTGATCGTAGAGTCTCTTCCGATCGTAGAGCCCGGACAAACAAGGAAGCATTTGCATCAAATATTTTTGGTGTGATCGGAAGGACAAAACTAAAGAAAGTCACGAGGCGTGGCACGACCTAAAAAGCCAAGAAGAAGCTGGTTAAGAAGTATATTCTTGTCGATGAGAAAGCTCTAAAGAGGAAGAAAAAAGAAGCTTTCTGCTGAAAAGGAACCCGGTGAGGGGAGACACAAAAGATCGATGATAGAAGATACCCCTCTTTGAGGGGAGATGCTGAAGATCTCCGCGCAAAGGATGCTCAGTTGAGGGGAGCTATTGACTTTACAAGGATGATCAAGTTTGAGGGGAGGATCATGACACCTCCATGAAGAAAAAGAGACTTACGGAGGAGATAATGAAGAACCGGTGCAAGAACGTCGTGAAGCCATTGACATAATGGAATACTCAGTGACAAAGAGAAGAAGATGATGAGATTGAGATCATAGTTGTAGGCATTGATGGGCGCGGAAGAGCCGACTATGAGCAACTATTTGCATATCTTTCTATGATGCCTTCCACCAGAGCTCAAATTACGAACTCTTGGGATCACATGTTAGAGTTTCAAAGAATATCCCCTTTATCTCGGTACTAGTGATGGATTCCGGGAAATTCAATTTTGCCAAGAAGCTTCTCACCAACAATTCCTCCTCAAAGAACAAACTTGAGGTACTATCTATCTGACTCTTTTCGAGAGTTAATCATTTGCCATCGACCTCATTCAATCAATTTTATGAAATCCCACAATGGTTGGAAGTGATTCTTCATCCTTTGAATCAATTTCGATTCGAGAATCCCAAAATTACATGGCGAGGAACCAAATAAGATCAACTCCCTAATGCTCCCACAACCTATCATCATCTCTACGATCAACGACTCTAACCCCATTGTAGAATCTATACCTCAAATCGTGAGAGCCACCAACATTAAACATCAAACCCAGGCTCCTCCCTCGGATATTCCCTCCTCATCCAACAACGAATTCTTTAATCTTGATCTTGCCCTCTACTCTTTGCAAGATAAATTCAAAGGCACATCACCTCCTCCTCAAAATTTCCCCAATTTGGATGAAATTCTTTTAGAGTTGTCCACCTGGTGATCTGTCGTCGATATGCGAAAGTAGTCGAGGAACTCAACGAAAGTCTTGAAGATCATCTTGCTCTTATTAAATTTGAGATTAACATCGATGATCAATCTGTGAACAATCTTCCACTCTCCTAAAGCTCTGAACTCTCTAAAACAACGAAAGAAATCATCGAAAGAAATGGTTGAGCATAAAGGGCGGGGATGACATTCATTTTCTAGCGACCCAAAAGACATAGAGATGTTGTTCTTGTTTTATAGTCCACTCGGAAGCCCAAAATAAACTAATGATGGAGAGCTTCCTCAATGCAAAGCTGCGATGAGAGAGTTCCAACAATTTTACATCGCCAAGGTTGACAAAAAATGACAACATCTTGCCGCTCTTTAACAATGGGAAGCTCGATCTGAAGCTCGATCACCGAAAATCGAGAAGACATTGCTCACACTCGAGTCGACTTCACGAACTTGTCAAGGGTGACTTCGCCTCTCAGAAGACATTGAACCCTTGATCTTTGACATAAAGGGGAGAATAAAGGCAAAAGGAGATCGAGGAGGAAGAGGCGGAGGCGGAGGACAATTCCAAACTCAAGCCTTGAGGAACCCTCTGCGAAGGCAAAATCACTCAGCAGACTCCACGATCCGACCATCGAGACTCAGCGATCGATCGGCGAGGGAAATTTTAATGGCTCAACCATTAAGGAGTCAAGGACGACTACCGGCTCTCATGTGGTGACAACAACGGGCCTAAGAATGCCAATTGGAGATCCTGCATTCATGAATAGGCATGATCACAATCTAGACTAAGCCCAAGTGAAATTTGGAAGATTTGGCGAGAAGAGATGAAAGCAAGCGAGAAGAGGAGAGGTGAGGAATATGCAAATCCTCAAGAAGCGAAAAGGCCAAAGAAATAGAGATAAGTTGAATTTCAAGTTGTATTGATGTAGTCGATCTTAAATGTAATATCTATCTCCATACATCAATAAATTCATGCTTATTCTCTAGAAATTTAGTTGCTCCTTTGAAATACTAAGTCGTATTTACTTTACTTTTGCAAGCTGCATATAAAATTTAATAATCATGACAACAAATCTCCTTGGTTATGTCGACATCAAATAGGGGAGATTGTTGGAAGAATGCATATTATGATTTGATGTTTTAAAGTAAATGCTCATGATTATGTAAAGTCCTTGAAGAATATATGTACTGAGGACTTAGTGATAGATCAAAATTGTTAGGTTGATCTTAGCCTTTAATGTTCACTTGTAGATAAAGAGATCAAATACATTAGGTTGATCTATGGCTAGAAAGAAATAGATAGGCTTTGAAGAGAAAATAGTCTATCTATCATTTGATCAACGAGAATGCAGAATCTAAAGGCGGGATCGTAGTCTTTGAGATGATCGTAGTGTATACGCCTTGAAGGGCCTCTTCGAGAAATCGTAGAGAGTGGTCCAGACGTTTTGCGAAGCTAACTTCGAGAGATCGTAGTGTGCTTCGAAATGCAGAGTCGCAAGGCGAGCAAGTGATGATCGTCGGTGTTAAAAGATCGTAGTGTGCAAATCTTTGTGAGAAATCGTAGTGATCTCTTAAGAAGCAAGCATCGATATGGCAAGACACTACGATATGGATAGTAGAGTGTCATCTGCCTTGTGTTAGAAACATCAAGCCCTATCGTTCATTTGAAGATAGACTCAACAAATATGGAATGGGTTTTGAGCGTTGAAGTTCTCACCGGTCCCAGCGGTACAAAAGATATCCTTAGTATTGATCAAAAAAAAGCGTATTCAAGAAGCTAAGAAAAGGACCATTAGGCGAGAGGAAAACACCTTTTGAGGTGTTAGGTGAAAGAAGTCTGATCTGTTGTGTCAAGTGGGCGAGTGCAATTCGGAAGATGTGCGAGAAAAGTCTCCATCAAAGCTCGAGAAATGTCAAAGCGCATTTAATGGCTCATCGGATGACTTCAGCGGATAGATTTCAAGATCACGTATATCTGAGATCAAAAGCAGATGAGAAAAAGTGACAAGCATTGACCAAAAATGCACAAGAACACTCAACGCTTAACTCTACGATCTAAGAAAAAGGAAAGCTTGCTCAACTACTCGGTTCTTTTCGAACTAGTGCTTAATAGCTTATTTGAGTAGCATCAATCACGATCTAAACAACATTTCAATCAAGCTAAAAGTAAGATAACCAAGTCTGCGCAGGACTTGAAGAGTTCTAAGTGAATTGTGAGAAACCAAGTCAATTTGGACTTGAAGAGTTCAAGAGTGAACTAAAAGTACCTAGGATACTGGTCAGAAGGAATCAATGAGATTCAAGAAGTGCAGAAGGAATCTGTGAGATTAGAAGAAGTGTAGAGCTTGAGTGACATCCTTAGTGGATTTCTACTCGAGGAGTAGAAGAGTGGATTAGGAGCTTTAAGTAACTTCTGAACCACTTAAAATTGTTATGTTCATTATAAGCTCATTTACATTTGTAATCGATTATATCATCCTAAATTATAAAAGCAAAGTTTTAATTATCTATTCCTCCCTCTTCTAGATATCTATCGTGCCTCAGGGAAGATATCTATTGAGCAAAAGGAGTATTAAATACTCACCTTTTTGAAACATTGTGTGCTTTGATTATCATGAAATCTAGGAGGGATAAGACCCCAACTTTTAAAAGAAAATTGTTTTAATTATCTAATAGGTATACATCACCCATTCTAGATAAATACATGGTGGAAAATAAATACAACTTCTAAAACCATCACTCTATACCCATTTGGTTCCGCTATGTTCTTGCTTCTTGAGAAGAAAATGGAATAAAAAGGAAAAGGTGAGCTCAACTAGCCCAATAAAGAATATTATGACTAAGATAATATACAAAAATTATCCTTAGTCTTCAACAAGGAAAAAAAATCGATAGAATATAATCGACAACAAGTTTTAGATCAACAAGCTGCAGTGAAACAACAATTCATTAGAAGAGTTAAGTAGAGAATGAAATCTACTATCATCTATGAATTTAAAAGTCCATCATCAATATTTTATCCTCAGAACATCAATCAATATACATCTTGAATCAAATATTCATCTTTGCACTACGGGCCAAAGATATTCATTCATATCACCGGTTTGGTCATGATCATCTCAACACTGCTCATCTTTGCACTATGGGCCAAAGATATTCATCAGTAATCATTCATCTTTGTGACTACTAAAGCCAAAGATATTCATCAAATATCACCATTAAGGACCGAGGATGATGAAAACATTTTAGAGAACAAGTCCAGTGAGACAGAAGGACAAATATTAGGGATTCATATTTTGGTTTATCCAAATTTAATAATACTCCATAATAACCAAGCGTGAAGTAGAATTCAAAAATAAAGATCAAAACATGGATACAATCAAAGATAGTAACCATAAAAGACACATGGGACGAAAAAGAGAAAATTTCATTTTTCGGTGAATAGTGCCATATTTGTGAATAGTGCTGTATACGTGAATAGTAACCCTAACACAAAAAGGTAGAAATTCTACAATAAAATTCATAACAATATTTCAGCATAATGATATTGAAAAAAATAATATCATTTAAGAAGAAAATAACATCCCTTACCTCAAAAGAACAGTACTTCTGACCGGAATATCGGATGAAGTGTTGAAGGAAACTTGCACTGAA
The DNA here is from genome assembly GCA_020205615.1 of Panax quinquefolius. Lineage (NCBI taxonomy): Eukaryota > Viridiplantae > Streptophyta > Magnoliopsida > Apiales > Araliaceae > Panax > Panax quinquefolius. Next base: position 83,351,755 of record CM035158.1, read on the forward strand.
TAACAACTCTCAAAGTATCTAAATACTCACAAAATACGTTCAATAATATATAGAGAAAGAAAACTTATTTCTGGTGTTATTTTAATTCTAACTTAGCACTGTATTTATAGGAAAATGTTAGAACGCCAAAACAGACTTGACCTGTAACCTGATGGCTTTACCTACTACTATTGCCACCCACCACATTTGAAATTCAATTTGAGCACATTTCTCACCAACCAAAAGTGGGGCCCACCAATTCTAGAATTTTGCACCAAAATGATAAATTCCAAAACTTCAACAATTTCTGAACCAGCCACCTCTTAAAATTCATAACAAATTATACGTTCATTTTTAACGGTTCAAAATTTGTGGACATATACTCAACTTATATATGTATAACATATCCAAAAATCACAACGATCCAACGGTTGGATCAAAATCATAACTCACGCAATAGAGCTTAAGAACACTGATTTGATTTTCGGACTATAAGTCCCTCGTACCAGTTTCACTCAAACAGTCACCACAAAAAATCCATAAATGATTTTTGGGTGATTCAAATTTCTACGTTTAGCTTACTTCCAGGGCTTTCTTTTGATATATGGCTCAGCTCCTAACTCATTTATACACAAAGAGTTATAGATTTTACAAAATCAAGTAATAAACTAATTTTCTGAAAATTTTCAAATTTCATTCTTTATTTCGACAAAATACTAATAAAACATCTCAGCATTAATTCCTTCATTTATATCCATATAAAAATATATATTTTCTTATCAAATAAATTAATAATTAATTATTCACAAATAATATTAAAGAATCACAATTATGATAACTAGGTTGTTCCTAGGAAAGAGGGGGCTTTCCGGTAAGGATTTCTCCTTACTGGCGCGCAATTAGGTGACCAAACCTCTCATTGACAGAACTTTCTAGACATTGCCAATAATGTTATCTAATTATATTATTCAAATAATATGAATTATTGATCCGATAATGGAAAATGCTGTGCAGTGACAATTATTGAAATAATAATAATATAAAATATCAACGAAGTAATTATTAAATCAATAAAATAAAATATTGAACAGTAACTACTGTAACAATTATTGAGTAGTGCCTTCTTACGTAAGAATCAATAATTCCAAAAATACTGTGCAATACCGTGTGCTACTGTGCAACCACGTGTATTACTGTATTTTAACCACCAGGTATTCCAACAGTGTTAACGGTAACAATTACACCATTATTTATAAAAACTCAAACTTGTCATTTTAGTTATCCGATAGTTATTCCGTTATGGGGCCCACAAATGGTTGCGCCGTCGTACGAATATTCCCCGACAACAAGAATATTCCACGACCAAACGAATATTCTCCTATAAAAATGAATATTTTATAACCACTTGCTTATTTTATAAAATTTGCACATTTCATCCATAACTAAAATATTATATCAAATTAACTCCTTATTATTTCAAGATAATGAATAGAGGAAATTCAATTTTATTTATATATAAAAACAATTCGGGGTCTTACAAATTTCCTCTATTCATTATCTTGAAATAATAAGCAGTTAATTTGATATAATACTTTGGTTATGGGTGAAATGTGCAAATTTTGTAAAATAAGCAAGTAGTTATAAAATATTCATTGTTATCGGGGAATATTTGTTTGGTCGTGGAATATTATTGCTGTCCAGGAATATTCATATGACGACACTGAAAGTAATATGCACACAAGCCAATCATGTTTGATGATAAAGCATATACTTTGTAACAATCTTATTCATTTATTAATAAAAAGTATTAATTTATTAAAGGCTTTTAATTATCTACATGATGCTGTTTTATAATATGTGATAAACCCATAGTTTTAAGCAATGCTTTTAGAATAATGATGATGATCATTCTAATGAGATCTAAATTCTTAGAAAGCTTAAAACTAAAATAGTTCCCAATCATTGGATTACTAAATTGGGGATTAGTGAATCCGGATAGATTGTTACATACGTTGCTTGCTTCATTGGATGAGGATGATTGATCTCATGATCATTTGTGTGGAGACACTAAAAGCAAGTATGTAGGTGCTTATTAGAGAATAAGTTCACCTTAACGTGGCTCGCTAAGGAATACCTAATGGAGTTTTACTTCACTGTTAATAGGAATTCTGTAGTGATAGTAGTACAAGTAATCCTTAGACTTGAGATCATCATAGTATCTTGTGTATGATGAGTTATACTTTGACTTATTCCTTAAGACCCTTAGGGTATATCAAAGGTATGCTTGGGTATAATAAGTTGTACATGGAGATAATGTATGATCAATAAAGAATCTACCACTTTATTAAAAGAAGAGAAATGTCCTATGTGATTCGATAAATGACAACCTAGTAGTCCTTGGCATATGTGTAATGAAATTAGAAAGGAGTTTCTAATTTGCATTATTTGGAGTTGTGCATTTAAGGATCGAAATACATATAATTAAATAAAATAAGACTTGACAAGTAATTCCATGTCTTATATTTAATTGGGACATCAGTATGGTAGAAGGATTGAATTGCATGGTAACTATTTACTCAAAGGTTCTTTTATGATTAATGTTAAAATCTATATTATCCGGAAAGTCGTTGATCGCTAGGGAGGCTTATCCTATTGTAGAATAAATATTATTTATTTAAATAAATTAATTGTTTAATTTATTTATTTAAATAAGATTAGAATTGTTCTAATTGATTTATTCACAATAGGTTTAATATGGAGAACCTAAAGGGTCACCCCATAAAAGGAAGAATAATTATTTAAGAAGTTAATGGCATAATCGTAATAATATGTTAAGTATATTTAATTTAATCTATGGTGATAGAATAAATTAAATAGCTTAATATTTATTATTTAATATTTTGAAATATTAAATAAAAATTAATAAGAGGAGTCTTATTAATATTATTACAATTATTATTATTTTAATTTCTAAAAGAGTTTAGGAATTAATTTAATATAAGTACTCTCATTTATTCCTAATTGGATTAGGAAGGAAAATTAGTTAAAGGAGTTTAATTAATTATCCCTAATAAGATTAGGGAGCTTAATTAATTAAAAGAATTTAATTAATTAAATAAATCCCAATTCCTTAATTGTTAAGGTGGGTTGCCCACATTTATAAATAAGAGGAGTCTTATTATGGGTGATGTGGTTGTTGACTTTTACATATACGTAATAATTCCAATTTGTTGGAGAGTACGCCCCCTTTTTCTATAGAGATAGAAAACTAGGGTTTAGCCAACCACCTCTTCTTCTTGAAAATTCTTCTTCCTTGGTGGATCACCTCTAGAGGCCAAACACATGGGTGGCTAATGTTGATTAAAGGAAGGAACCAAACCCGGTGAATTCAAGTTGAACGCGAAAGGATTTGGAGGTGAACTTGTACCTGAGGAAGCTCGATCTTCAAGGGTATGATTTTATTCTTTATCTTTTCGTTTAATTAATAATTGTGCATAAAGGGTGATCCGGGTATATGGTTTGTAAAATTTTAAACTCTGATTTTTACACGTTTCCGCACTTTTATGCAATTTGATTGCATTCTTGAATATTACAAACCTAACAGTGGTATCAGAGCCAAACCTTTATGCAAATTATTAATTGTTTTAATTTGATATGTATATTGATATATATTTAGAACAATTTAATTGGGCATAATTTGTTTGTATAAATTTTTTTTTTAAAAAAAAAAAAAACAAGTCGTAAAATGTGTTCTGCATTGTTGTTATTATATACTAATAACGTAATTTGCAGTTGGTGGCACGCTGTCACGGAAATCAAGGAATCAAGTTAATTGCTAATATGTTAAGTTGCTTCACAAAAAGCTAGATTATATATATATATATATATATATATATATATTTAAAATACGATTATAACATATATATATATAATCTATATTAAACCAGATTCCTGACTTCTGCAAATGATAAGGGACACGTGAGTCATTTTTTTTTTTTTTTGATAACATGCCACACTATTCCGCTTACACTATTATATACAACTGTAGACATCGTTATATATATATATTATATATATATATATATATAATATATATAACTATTATATATATATATATATAACTATTATAATCTTAATTATTTTAATTTTAGAATAAAAAGTTTATTTTAATTTTAAAATAAAAGGTTTATTTTAATATTAAAATAAAAGAGTTTATTTTAATTTTAAAATTAAATTTCATGCTAACTAATTAGAGTTGGAATTGGATTCCATGCTAACTAATTGGAGTTGAAATTGGATTCTATTTTTTCCTTAAATAAAGGAGTTTATTTAGATATGAAATAAGATTTCATATTATTCAAAATAAAAGAGTTTATTTGTGAATAGGAAAAAGAATCAGTCTTTCCTTAAGTAAAGGAGTTTATTTAGATATGAAATTAGATTTCATATTATTCAAAATAAAAGAGTTTATTTGTGAATAGGAAAGAGAATTCGTGTTTCCTTTAATAATTTTTTTTACATGGAATTGGATTCCATAATTAATTAAAATAAAGGAGTTTATTTTGATTAAAGATTTTGATTAAAATAAAATAGTTTATTTTATTCAAAATTGGATAAATTAAAATAAAATAGTTTTATTTTGATTTAAATTTGGATTAAAATAAAAGAGTTTATTTTGATTCAAAAATAGATTTTATACTAACTAAATTTGCCCATTAAATGATATCAATATATATATATATATATATATATTAAATGTTTATTATTCATGAGATGAATGTTATTTATTGATGCATATGGTGATGTGTATGATAATAAATGGGATTGATTATGGACTATTGACCAATATGATTGGATTTTATTTTAGTTGGATGCATGAATGTATGGGTTTTATTAAATGGGGTTCTGTGACCTCGTCTTCTCTAATTTTTCTTAATGTAAATTCTATTCCTCCTATGTACTTCCCTCGATCACGATCAAGGGTTTCTATTTATTTTAAATAGTTTTGTAATAGGAATAGTTAGAATTAATTTTGAAAAATTGGAGATCAAGGAGCAAGGCGCTTGAAGACTCGCTTTTGTAATGGAGCCCAGGGTTTAAATGTAATAGTCATATTTAAATATTATTTCTTGCACTTGGGGGTTTGACCTTTTGGTTCACTTGGTGGCTCTAGTGAACCAAACTAGAATAAAAGTCCATAATCAATCCGGGTAGAATATAGTATTCTATATGTGCATGCTTATACTATATATATTATATATTATGCAAACATGCTTCGTATGTTAATTAATATGACGCGTATTTTATATATATATATGTATGTAGCTAAACAAGATGAGACAAATTAATAACAAACCCTCAATTTTTTATATTAAGTCCTAAGCGTTCAAAGATATTTGGAATATCGAACGTCAGCCTTCTAGCATGATAAAATTAATAGAGTATTAAATATTTAATATGAGTTTGTTGTGTCACCACAATGCAAGTATTAAGTATTTAAGATGTTAATTTATCACATTTGATGCTTATAAAGAAAATTGAACAATATTGTTTTGTTGTGTCACCACAAGGATGATATTTTTCTTTTTGAATATATGGAGTGCTAGGTCGGACTTAACTTGGATAATTTTGATTCGGATGTGCCACCACTTGATCAAAATAATCTAAGAGGCAAAAGAAAAGGAGTTCAGATAGTTGATGTAATTGACAAAAGTTGTCTACCTATTTATTTATATATAGTTTGTTGTGTCACCACAAGGCTATATACATTTGAAATGGGATCCTTATTCTCACTAGCAAATCTTTAATTAGATTTTTGCGAACTATATAAGTGAGGGTAATATAGTTTGAAGAAAATAGTGGAGATACCAATTTAAAACAAGACCTAATTTATTTTGGTAATTAATAAAAGAATGTATGTTAAAATGTTGTTAAATACAAATTCATTTACAAAATTTTACAATGTCTTAATTACTATCATCGTGAAACATATTAGATGTTATTTAACCGGACCGTATTAAATGGATTGGTTAAGGAATATGAGAATAGTTCTCATACGGTGAAAAGCTATCTTATGTCCTTAATACGCCTATCCTCGTAATGGTTGCGCATAATGCCTCCGAGGAAGAGATTGCTACTTTTAGAAAGTGGCAAGTTGATGCATGATTGGCTCATCGCATCATGCTCGCATCCATGAGTAACGAGCTTCAAACACAAGATGAAACTATGGATGCTCCTACTATATTCCCGCACATCAAGTAGTTCTTTGGTGAGGAAAGTATGACCGATAGATATCGGATATCTAAGGAGCTCTTCCGATCTAGAATGACCAATGGCACTATAAAGACAGATAAAAAGTTCTTAACATAATCAATTTGATTGATCAATTAGACAACGAAGTTTTGTCATGGATGGAGAGTTGAGCCAAGATTTGATCTTGCACTCACTCCGGACTCCTTTCACAATTGTTGTGAATTTTTCATATGAACAAGCTAGATATCACCTCATTGATTTGCTTAACATATTGAAAAATGTTGAGAGTCACTTTCAACCAAGAAAGACCATGTCTTCTTGGTAGGGGCCAAAGGATCTTACAAAAGAAGAACGATTCAAAGAAGGTATATAGAAAGGCAAAAACAAAGGATAATAAGAACAAAAGCGTACGGATAGCAAAGGAGTTTGCTTCCACTACAATAAGCTTCGACATGGAAAAAACTGCAGAAGCATCTTGCAGAGGCTAACCAAAGAAGCTTAGTGAAGTTTTGCCATAAATACAAATTTGTTCATGATTTAAAATAAATTTTTCTTTAAGTCAAGGTTCTACTTGGGTATTGGATACCGACTTTGGTTATCATAAATATAGATTTATGAAGGGACCAAGCAGAAGTAGAAAGTTAAACAAAGTTAAATAATCTTATGTGTGGGAAATGAAGCAAAGGTTGCTACATTAGCCATAGAAACTTATAGTTTAGCAATGCCTACGGGCAAATCTATTAAGTCAATAAGTTGTTATTGTATTCCAGTTCTTGTTAAAAATATTATTTCTATTTTATTGTTGGACAATGAAATCTTTGGTATTATAATTAAGAACAATTGTTGTTCTATTTATAATAATAATGTTTTGTATAGAACTGGAATATCACTTAATGGATTTTGTATACTTGACTTATGTAAAAATTATTTTGCAAATTGAACAAACTAGTATAAGAAAAAGGAGATGATCATTCAAAGAGTTGAATGTATGTATTTGTTGAAATACAAGTGTGAATTATTTGAAAGGTTCAAAGAATTCAGAAGTGAAATAAATTGGCAAAGTATTAAGAATTCTTTGATCGGATCAAGGAATAAATACTTGTGCAATAAGTTTCTAGATCATCTCAAATGGTTTTCTCATAATGGACACATCCTGATACGTAATAATTGATTGATGTATCTAAATGGAAAATTCGTACCTTGTTGGACATGGTGCGGTCCATAATGATTTTACCGACATTCCAGTATCCTTCTAAGGTCATGTCCTAGAAATGGCTGCATATCTACGAAAATGGTAACCTCAAAATCCGACCCCAAGACTTCATAAAAGTTATGGACAGGGAGGATTCCTAATCTTAAGTATGTTAAGATAAGGGGTTGTCCAACTTATGTGAAAAGGTTTCGAAGGATAAGCTTGGGACAAGATTTGACATGTACAGATTTGTGGGACATCCTAAAGTAAGTTTAGGGTATATGTTCTATAATTCTACTTAGCAAAAGGTGTTTGTTACGAAACACACGCGCTTCTAAGATAAAGGTGTTTATCATTAAAAGGGACTAGTGGGAGGATAATAGATCTTGAAGAGTTCAAGAACCACAAAATACTATAAGTCAAATAAGAGGAACTCAGTAGATAGACCTATTGTACCACTTGAATAAATAAATCGGAATAGTACCAAAGATACCTAGGAGGTATGGATTCATCATGGATGATGATGATGAGGTACACATCATAGAAGATGATGATCCGAGTTACATTCGATGATGAGGTAAGACTTTAGTGTGTGTACAAAAGGGTCGGTGGGAGCGTCGTGAAATCTCTAGTATTATATGTTGATATACTACGGATGAGGAATAACATACCAATGCTACAATCAGTAAAGATAAAGTTGTCTAAACATTCCTCCATGAATGATTTGGAAGAGTATCGTTATTGGGGATGCAAATCTATATAGATAGATTTAAAAGGATGCTCAGCTTAACCTAAGGAACGTATATTCATTTGATGCTAAAGTCGTTTAGCATGGCAAACTCCAAGAGTTGTCTCATGTTGATGAGCTATGGAGTGTATCTCTCTTAATAATCCCCACAGACTCCTGAAAAGAGAGGTCGCATGAGTGACAATCATGTATGCAATGAAATGTACGAGACCGATGTTGATCGATCATATTATGGAGAAGTTCACCGTGAGTCGTTGAAAACATCTTAAAGTGCTTAAAGCACTAAGGATGTGATCATATTCATGGTGGGTCCGAATTAAAACTAGAGGGCTTTATGGACTCAAGTTTTTCGCATGCACCAAGACGACCAAAAATCCACTTTAAGGTAAAGTGTTACCTTGAATAGTGGTGTAGTGAATTTGAAAGGTTCCAAATAGCAAAAGGTTGCTTGTTTAGTGATAAAGACAAAGTAAATAGCTATAAATGAAGCTGCAAGTTGATTGTTGGATTAAAAGTTCATTACAGAACTATGAATAGTTCCTAAGTCTCATCTTGGATCTAAACATGTGTTGTGGCACTTTCATTTGATTATAAGAATCATTGAAAGATGGGAAATCACTATAGAGATGGTGGACTCTCAAGAACAACATTACATATCCATTAACTAAAGCTTATCCAACAGCAGGATAATCGTCACTTAGAGAAGAAGAGTATAAGATACAATGGCGATTGGCTTTAGTGCAAGTGGGAGATTGAAAGTAATATGCACATAAGCCAATCATGTTTGATGATAAAGCATATACTTTGTAACAATCTTATTCATTTATTAATAAAAAGTATTAATTTATTAAAGGCTTTTAATTATCTACATGATGCTGTTTTATAATATGTGATAAACCCATAGTTTTAAGCAATGCTTTTAGAATAATGATGATGATCATTCTAATGAGATCTAAATTCTTAGAAAGCTTAAAACTAAAATAGTTCCCAATCATTGGATTACTAAATTGGGGATTAGTGAATCCGGATAGATTGGTACATACGTTGTTTGCTCATTGGATGAGGATGATTGATCTCATGATCATTTGTGTGGAGACACTAAAGCAAGTATGTAGGTGCTTATTAGAGAATAAGTTCAATCTTTGAACGTGGCTCGCTAAGGAATACCTAATGGAGTTTTACTCACTGTTAATAGGAATTCTGTAGTGATAGTAGTACAAGTAATCCTTGGACTTGAGATCATCATAGTATCTTGTGTATGATGAGTTATACTTTGACTTATTCCTTAAGACCCTTAGGGTATATCAAAGGGTATGCTTGGGTATAATAAGTTGTACATGGAGATAATGTATGATCAATAAAGAATCTACCACTTATTAAAAGAAGAGAAATGTCCTATGTGATTCGATAAATGACAACCTAGTAGTCCTTGGCAAAGCGAATAAAATTAGAAAGGAGTTTCTAATTTGCATTATTTGAGTTGTGCATTTAAGGATCGAAATACATATAATTAAATAAAATAAGACTTGACAGTAATTCCATGTCTTATATTTAATTGGGACATTGTATGGTGGAAGGATTGAATTGTACGGTAACTATTTACTCAAAGGTTCTTTTATGATTAATGTTGAAATCTATATTATCTGGAAAGTCGTTGATCGCTAGGGAGGCTTATCCTATTGTAGAATAAATATTATTTATTTAAATAAATAAATTATTTAATTTATTTATTTAAATAAGATTAGAATTGTTCTAATTGATTTATTCACAACAGGTTTAATATGGAGAACCTAAAGGGTCACACCATAAAAGGAAGAATAATTATTTAAGAAGTTAATGGCATAATCGTAATAATATGTTATGTATATTTAATTTAATCTATGATGATAAATAAATTAAATAGCTTAATATTTATTATTTAATATTTTAAAATATTAAATATAAATTAATAAGAGGAGTCTTATTAATATTATTACAATTATTATTATTATTTTAATTTCTAAAAGAGTTTAGGAATTAATTTAAGTACTCTCATTTATTCCTAATTGGATTAGGAAGGAAAATTAGTTAAAGGAGTTTAATTAATTATCCCTAATAAGATTAGGGAGCTTAATTAATTAAAAGAATTTAATTAATTAAATAAATCCCAATTCCTTAATTGTTAAGGTGGGTTGCCCACATCTATAAATAAGAGGAGTCTTATTATGGGTGATGTGGTTGTTGACTTTTACATATACGTAATAATTCCAATTTGTTGGAGAGTACGCCCCCTTTTTCTATAGAGATAGAAAACTAGGGTTTAGCCAACCACCCCTTTTTCTTGAAAATTCTTCTTCCTTGGTGGATCACCTCTAGAGGCCAAACACATGGGTGGCTAATGTTGATCAAAGGAAGGAACCAAACCCGGTGAATTCAAGTTGAACGCGAAAGGATTTGGAGGTGAACTTGTACCTGAGGAAGCTCGATCTTCAAGGGTATGATTTTATTCTTTATCTTTTCGTTTAATTAATAATTGTGCGTAAAGGGTGATCCGGGTATATGGTTTGTAAAATTTTAAACTCTGATTTTTACACGTTTCCGCACTTTTATGCAATTTGATTGCGTTCTTGAATATTACAAACCTAACAGACACAGCCATTTGTGGGCCCCATAACGTAAAACGATCGGATGAAGAAAATGACAAGTCTGAGTTTTTATAAATAATGGCGTAATCCACTCTTCTGCTTTTAACTAGCAGGATTTCCACTAAGGAAGGGCAGCACCTTGAATCACTAAGATTCCTTCAAGGCCAACAGCCTTTGGACTTCAGTTCACTAAGAACTCTTCAAGGCCAGCAGCCTTGGAACTTTTCTAGTTCCCTAGGAACTCTTTAAGCCAGCAGGCTTGGAACTTCATTTAGTCCCTTCGGACAAGGACCCCTCATGCCCTGGCTTGATGTTGTTGTTGTTGTTGTTGTTGTTGGTGCTGAGCTGCTAAGATGTCATTAGGCTCTGAACATCTTTTGTACTTAACAGCTTGGTGTGGTCCTCTTCTCATTCTGCTTCAGATCTGGACCACATCTTCTTTAGTGCAGCTGATCTTCACTTTCTTCTGCTAATCATCATTTGGTATCAGCTGTACACCATCACCATCTGGGTTTGCTAAGTCTCTGTGCTTTTAGTAGACTTTGTCCAGCACTTAGAAATCCCTGAACCCTTCTTGAATACTTTGCAGACATGGTTCTGTACTTGTTTCGTTTTAGCTTTCGGTTCATGGTGATTCGTAGAGTGGCTCTCTTGATCTTCTTTGTACTTAGCCACTTTCCTGAATGCTATCTTTTTGGCCTTCTCGGTTCTCAGCTTGGCTGCCATCTTCAGTGGCATTCTCATGTTTGCTGAGTGGAACTCGTAGAGTCAACAATAGTATTCACCAACTCAATGATTCTGCAATAATGCAATCATCAGCAATTCTTAATCTTTGAAGCTCTGTTGATTTATACTGCTTCCCAATCTTCCCGTTGGAAAGTAGCCGTTGAAAGATATTCAAACTTCTTCGCAGATCTCGAGTTATTTGGTGCAGACTACAGATGTGACATGACACCTTTTTCTGACTTCCTGACATTGCAGTCTACTATTTCACCAACCCTGTTAGATATGACACTTTGATATCTTGGGCAGGTTGACGACTTTATTTTACCCTTCTGATTTCTCGATCAGAGGTTGTCCTTGCATCGATGCTCTCAATGAGCTCTTATCCGAACATTACCCTTCAGATTGAACCGTTGCCAATGCTTCAGTCTTCAGCTATTCGAACTCTACGATTCTGATGCATATCTTCATGGACCTGATCGTAGTGTCTTGTTGACTGGTAGAGACAACACTACAATCTTGAAGAGTGTTGATTTGATCTTCAATGTAGAACACCTGTTCCTTCTCTTGTGCATTGCTTCAACACTTTTGTTTACCTCAACAGCTCTCAGATACTGGTGGCTTGACTTCTTGCTCTGGCCCCTTCTGAATAACAAGACACTTTAGATTTGTGGCGTGTCCAACTCGCTTTCTCCTTGTGATCTCCCGTTCACTTATCATCAATGGACTGACCCAATGCTTAATCACTTTAGCCTTGTTCTTCAGAAGTTGTCCAGTATCTCTGTATGCACTCAATCAGTTCTTTCTTTGTTTGGCAAACACTACAATCTTGGTAACTTCCAAGATCGTTGTCTTCTGTCTGCTTGACAGCTACTACACTTGCTGACTTTTCTTAGTCAGTTATAGAAGTCTTCTTCTGATCTCTTTGTGGAAGACTTAATCTCGAATGGCTTCACAACTTAATCTTGATGCTGATTGGGTTGGTTCTTAGATCTTCTGTTAGCTTGCATGCCATTCGTTAGGTGCTCTCTGGTTTCTTTCAAGTGGGACGTATCTATATAGGGCCAACTAGAGGCTTCTTTCCTTTGGATATTCTGGGAGTGCTTATTCATTGAGAATCGTATTTTCTCTACGATTCTGCCTTAGCATTGTGAGTACATCTGTTGAGGTCTTAGTTCTGCACTCTACGATTCAACTTTGGCTGTGCAGACACTACGACTCTGAGATCAGATCTTGACACTCTACGATTTCTGTCATTGTGCTTGTTGTCTTTATCTGGTCTTGCTCGACTATGATCTCTGCCTCTGGTATGATTAGTAGACTCTACGATCCTGAGTGTAGTCTACGATTCTTAACTTAGCTTTGGCAGATACTTGGTTGGCTCGTAGGCAGGCTATCTCTATGATTCTGAACATGACTTCCTCAGCAGACTACGACCCTGAGGAAATTGTCCTTGACACACTACGATCCTTCCTCGTCTCTCCTGGAAGTCTACGAACTCCGAGATCTACTATCTTGCAGACTACGATTCTGCCTCGATAGCTCTCGAGTTTTCCTTGACTCTCCTGGAAGACTACGATTTCTAGTGCAGTGCTCGACGATTAGACAAGCCTATCTATTGCATCATAAGATCAACCTTACATGCTTGATCTTTCTATATTTATAGTCCTTATACATCATTTCTTTTTAAGGACTTTACAAAGCTGTTTTGCTTATGTAGGATCAACACATTTGATCAATTCATTCTAAGTCCTTATACATATATTTCTATTATCTATCAAAGGACTTTACAGCTTTTCTTAATGCAAGCATACTTGCATATTCATTCATATATATATATATATATATCATAATCAAATCATATGTAAATAGGAATATCATTCACATGCTTATTCCTAACAATCTCCCCCTATTTAATTATGACAAAAACAATAAGTGCATATGCATGTTATTAATGAATTTTATATACAGTGAGCAGCTTTATTTCTAAAACAGATAATCATCAATGTCATTTATAATGTTGTGAAATTCTATGATCATATATACATAATCATAGGGAATATAGTGATTTCCTGCTTGTCTGTAAATCTTGTAGTGAGGCTTGTTATTGATCATCATGGTTGCAAACTTCTTTACTCTTGGGATAACACCAGCTTAAATAGCTCTCATCCTTATCAATATGAGCCTTTAACCATGACATCCATGTGAAGAACCATCTCATCAGAGGATCTTCAGAGTTGTACAATATTGTTGTGCAATCTAACTCCATATTTTTCCAATTATGAAGTACTTCATCTGTAGTCATCCTTACAACTCGAAGTTGTTCATTTCCATGACTTATCCATCTTGCTGCTGGTTTAGCTGGTGGCTCATCAAAGACTTCCACTACAATTCTTCTGGTAATTCTGGCTGGAGAGAGAACAAGATAATATTCTGGTTCCTCTGATTCCTGAACTGCGGAATAAGACTCTTTCCCTATTTCTTCCCTCTTAGATCCAGAATCTTGCTGACTTCCTTCATCAGATTCTTCAGTGAAGTCTTCTTGATGAATTTCAATTTCAGAACCTTCTTCAGCAGTATCTTCCTTGGATTCATCACTAATTCCATCTTCATCATTTGTTTCATCAGATTCAGTTTCATCATCACTTAATTCAATGACTGCATTAGAGTGATCACTTCTCTATTTGGAAGCAAATTGAGCTATCAATTGGTGGCTCCTCCTTCTTCCTGGAGGTTTAGCTATAGGAGAGTTAGACTCATCTTCCTTTTCAGACTCTGAAGCCTTTGGATCATCGGGCAGACCTTCTTAATTTTCATCATTGATGAGGGCATGTCCTTCTTCTTCAAAATCATCTTCAATTATATCACTAGATAGGCTAGCTTGATGTTTAGCAACAGTAGGGGCATGTATTTCCTTTTCGATCTCATCATCTTTTGATTCATAATGAGAGTTTATTTGAACATTTGAACTTGGAGATTCAGATGGGTCATTTTGTAGATTTTCTTCATTGTTAGATTCTTTATTTTCTTTCATGAATACTACCTCAGTTTTATTGCTGGATTCGTTCTTTGGAGACACATTATTGGGGCTTTCAGTTTCCTCCTCTTTCCCTGTCTCTACGTTATCGTCTTTTAAAGATAGGCTTTCTTGGGGAACTGGGGATGGCTTGTTCATCACCTTTGCTTTCTTTCTGGGTGGCCCTTGAAGTAATATGTTACTTATTCTCTTTGTGATTTTTGCAATTGAGTCCTTTTCTTCCTCTTCTTCCAAATTATCAATTGAGAAACTTCTTGGTGGAGCCTCAGTTTTCCTCACACCTTTGGATTTCCTTCTGGCTGGTGTGGTTTCTGCTGGTACAGAGTTATTAGACTCAGAGTTTTCTACCTCCTTTGCCTTCCTCTTCTTTGCAGATGATTTGCTGCTGCTTCCAGTTGTCAGCCTCCTATTTTCTTTAGGGTTCTTCTTCCAATTCACAAACAGTTGTGGAGACATTATTTTATGCACATTCAGAGGTTCTCCTTCATTATCCTTGATCTTGCTCCCTAACTTTTGCTTCATTATTATGCTTAACAGTTTTCCATGGAACACTTTTGTAAGTGGTTTGTCTGTGGATTTCTTTAACTCAGCTTTTTCTATCCACTTGGATATTTGATCGAGCAGGATAACTCCAAAGTTGATTTCTTCTTCAGAACTATGGCAGACATAATTTTCAACTGCTGGTTGAGTATAGTGTCGTGTGCAGTATCTTTGCACAATATGCATTTTCCCACTATCTCAGCAAGGAATTCAAATTTCTCAGGAAATTCCTTCTTCTTCATATCCTTCAGACTAGGGTTTCTTTGATATCGCATAAGCCTCTTGCATTCTTCAATGTCGACTTCATCCAGATTTATCAGACCTTGATTTGGAAACCCTAGACATTGATTGATGTCTGATGCTCTTATCTTCAGACTAAATCCTTTCACCTTGGTAGTCAGAAGCCCAGAGTTCGTTAAAGCATTTGAGTAAAATTGCTTTACTAATTCTGTATAAATTGGAGTGTTAGTCTCCAGGCACTCAGAGAACCCAGCTTCCTTCACAAGTTCAAGTATGTCTTTGAACTTTATCTCTAATTTTTCAAACTTTGTAAAGTCGAGTTGAATACCCGTTATAACTTTCCATTCTGCCATTTTAGGAGTTCAAGGTTTATGGTATGTGGTTCGGAGAGATTTAGCTGAGTGTGTTTTGGGCTCTGGAAGTTTGATTGGTTTGGTTTCAAACAGGATTCTAGGGTTTGAAAAAGGGAGGAGGAGAGAGGTTCAATGAGTTCTGGTTACTGTTTGCAGATTTTGAATTTGTCTTTATGGCAGTTCCTTCTTACACTGCATACGCTATGACGTGTCAACTAGTTATTGGTTGCACGATGCCCAAGAATGAGTCAGAATTCCCAAAGAACTTGTCGCTTAGCTGTCTCTTTCAGAAGAGTGGACGTTTGATTGACGTGGATTGACCTTTGACCTCTTTAGTTCGTAGAGTAGCATGATAGGACAGCTATTGACTCTACATTTTTCTTGTTGGCTCAATGATCAATTCTTTGAAGGATGTTATAGTGGATGGTTTTGATGTTACTTCTTATTTTGAACCTCCATGGCTCATCCACTGTTGTGCTTTATAAAGCCTTGGGCATTTTCCTTCAGCAGTGCCTCTTTCCAACAAGCCTTCAAACTTATGTCCCCATAATTTGAAAGGTTGAGCAATTTTCTTGTTTCAACTCCTTGTAAGTTAGGAATAGCCTCTTTATAGGACTACGATCGTCGAGTCTACTTCTACGATTGCTAAGATTATATTACGATCATGGAGTTCTCTTCAACCTCTACTATACGATCATTGACTGACTTGGTCCTTGAGATGAATTTGATTAAGTAATACTTCTGGGATAAGGTAGCTCAGGAAGGGCCAACCTCTTAGAGTGAGCTAAGGGTCAGGTTTATCCCTGAGGCGCTTTCTAGATGAGTTTACTTTTAGGAGTAATTTATACTAATATCTCTTTTAACCTTTTCTGGTGAGGAGATCCTTTGTCAATTTTAGACAATTGCATTTGCTGTAATCGTGGTGTCTTCATGTTTTTACACTACGATCATTTGTTTGATTGTAGGCACTTCACGATTTTGAGTTGGGTGGCTGAAAGGTTATCAGTAGTACGTTTTGAGACATTCCTACTGACTATGGATCTTCAATCAGCCACAAAGTTTTGAGACTCTGTAGCTGGTATATTGCTTCAGACTATTTTAGTGCTGTTGATCTTTGACAGATCACTACTCCCCCATGATTGATGTTGTCTTTTCAGTGAGGTGTGTTTTCCTTTTCTTCGTGAACGTAAGGGAGCATCCCTGCATATCTCCTTCTGACGGAGGACATTGAATCTTCTTGTATCGTAGAGATGGGTATCTTCAGGGTTGATCATCCTAGGATCCTTTGCTGGCACTACGAATGTAGTCTTCCTTATCCACTTGTGCTTGTGGAGTTCTGCTCCCGTAACAGGTTCCTAAAGTTTGATGCTCGATAATCTTCTGATGTGAGCTTCCTTGAGAAAAAGTTTTACATGCTTGAGCATCTCAGACCCTTTTTCATCTCTGGTCGAGTGGCCTGCTTTCATATAAAGGTTTGCAGCCATTTGAGCTTCATTTAGGTTAGCTTATCAGGTCTTCAAGGACAGGCTTTGAGATGTAGGAGTTTTGTCAGAATTATTTCTGATTAGTCCTAAGCCTTTTGCTGGTTGGCTCTTCTTGATTGAAGTCTTTTGCTTTAGCATTCCTTAGTGTGATCAGATAGATCAAGTACCTACAGGTTGTATATTTCTATTTTTGGTACCCATGGTTAAATGGGTCCTGCTAGGTTAGTTTACTAAAACCCCTGTTCCTCATATATTTGGATGATCATTATATTGACCACCATCAGCCATATTCATGCATATATTCTATTTAGATAATACATTTTGTGATGCATGGGGATGAGTGTGAGAGAAATGTGTCATTTTAATAAAACACTCTTTTCCTTGATGGTTTCATCTTTTACTGAGTTATGATCACAGGGTTTAAATGTTCATAGAGTGGGAATCAACTCTACGATCTATTAGTATCTGGTTGATTCATGGAGGTGATCAATTTCTATGAATCTTCAAGATTTTCTTGTAGATCTGATCATACTCTGTGTGTCATTAAACACTTAGACCATAGGATGTACAAAGCACATTAACTCATCAGCAAAGATTACTTCACTTTCAATCGACCTGTGAGGCTCTTAAAACCATTTCAGGTCTCTTTCAAGTTATCATTTTCAACCTAAAACTTGGATGGAGAGAAAGTTTATAGACATTTGAGTTTCCATTATCAGTGTACTTTCTCTCTTCACATTTTTAGATAGATTATGAATACTTGAAGGAAAACTGTTATAGTTCATAAGTAAGGTGTAAATATGACATTCATATCTATAGTAGTGAGGAACCGTACCTTTTTGTTGTTAGTTCCTTATCAGTCATTTATCTTAGATATACTGAGTTTAGGCATTGATTGTGCATGTTTTTTCATTTTCTTCTGACAACCAGTTGTTCCAGTTGATCTTCAGTTAATCAGTCGTGGTCTTGAAGATACAAGCTAAGAGAGTGTCAGCATCTCTAATTCTTTGACATCCTTGAGTTCACAAGGTTTACATCCAGCTGCAGTTTGATCAAACATATTATTGAGAAGTTCTTCTTTCTTCTCTGGATAAGTATTGCTTAGCATGTATCGTCATTTCATCTTTTCAGGCTGATGGATGTTTGAATCTTTTCTGTTGATATCTCTTAAGCTTTTTATCCTGGTCTTCAGACAACAAGATCGACATCGAGCAGGGATTGGTCTTGTTGATATGATAATCAAAGACATGGACCAATCTGAGCAGCTTCAGGTGTATATGCACATTTACATGTACACAATATTTCCAACGTGTGAGCTCATCTGCATACAACAAGTGACTTACTACTAAACTAAGTTTAGGACAATGTTTGTGCCTAGGATCGCACTCAAAGCGATTAGCTTTTGAGAATATAGCATGAGAACTCGCTCCCGATACCAATTGTTAGTTCTCAATGAAGTACAATAGATCTAGAAGGGGGTTGAATAGATCCTTTTTGATGTCAATACTTTTCTGTTTTATTTTGTATTGCTAATAATTTAGCATGTGACAAACATAAGAATCTTTTCAAGCACAGCGAAATAAGTAAAAGATCCCCTTCATTGATATATTCATAATCATACATACATTATTCGTAGAGTTAGTTCAGTGGTAAGCGGTTATAACATACATATCAGCTATAACAGTTAATGTGCATAATTTAAATGACATAAAGTAAAAGACACAAAGGGGTTTTAAGTGGTTCAGAGACTCAAGCTCCTAATCCACACTTCTGCTTTCAACTAACAGGATTTCCACTAAGGACGGGCAGCACCCTGAATCACTAAGATTCCTTCAAGGCCAGCAATCTTGGGACTTCAGTTCACTAAAAACTCTTCAAGGCCAGCAGCCTTGGAACTTCTCTAGTTCTCTAGTTCCCTAGGAACTCTTCAAGCCCAGCAGGCTTGGAACTTCATTTAGTACCTTCGGACAAGGACCCCTCAGGCTCTGGCTTCTAGTTGTTGTAGTTGTTATTGTTGTTGGTGCTGAGCTGCTAAGATGTCATTAGGCTCTGAACATCTTTTGCACTTAGCAACTTGGTGTGGTCCTCTTCTTGAATCCGCTTTGGTCCGGACCACATCTTCTTTCGTGCAAATTGATCATCACTCTCTTCCGCTTCATCTTCATCTCGGTATCACCAGAACGACCCCAAAATAGGCCCATTCCATCCAACCCATTCTGAGTCGCCAAATATATGGTACGGAAAACAACTACAACTTTATTACAACAATTGTCGTGCAAAATACAACAACACATATGTTGTGAGTTTGGATACAAATATATACCAACTATAGCACGTCACAATGACAACTTACATAAAGGTATAGTCAAAAATTGTTTTAGAAATTAGAATCTTTGGGAAGTGCTCAAGGAAACCTTCGTACATGGGAGGCCATGCTTTTAGGTTATGGTAGATATCATATGGCCTGTAATTATCCTTAGTCAATTAATAGACCCCAAAGAAAAATGAGAAGATTACTATCATATTCTTCCCAATGGTGAGTCTTCTCTTGACATATCATTATCTCCACTGTCTCTAATTGGGTGTTATACTCCAAACAAACACCAAGATTATAAAGGTAGTGCTTGTAAATATACTCAGCAAGTGGATGAGCACAACCATGTCTTATGATGACACGAGGTTGTATGTCATTAGACATCTTGTATGATAGTGGCAAAACACCCTTCCAAGTTAAATTCACCTCACCCTCAACATTTATAGACCACCATTCTATTCCCTCGCTATCCCCCGCTCGACCCAGCTACACTTTTATTACCTGAAAGGAATTGTGAAACAAAAGGGTGAGCACAACTAGCTCAGTAAAGAATATTATGACTAAAGATAAATAAATTATCAATAGTCTTCATCAGTAATAAATCAGAGATTTAGAACATATGGTAGATGATAAAATTTTTCAACCATAGTGCAGTTGAATGAGCAATCCATTAAAAGAGTCAAATAGACCATAAAATCTATTATCTTCTCCATGTTAAAAGTCCACCAACAATGTTTTATCCTCGTAACATCAATCAACAATTCTCGCCCACAATCACACGTATAACTCATAATCATAATTGTAGTTCTAAATTCTCTTCTTATCCAGACGAAGATAATTTCATCATTGTCTTTACTCGAAACATCAAAGATCATGGTTATACCAAATCATAGTTCCTGCTCATAATCATACTAATAAATTCATCTTTTGCACCACTACCAAAGATATTCATCAACAGCTCATCTTTACACTACAAAGCTAAAGATATTCAACAAATGTGTCATCTTTGCATTACGAGCCAAAGATATTCATCAATAATTCATCTTTGCACTACAAAGCTAAGATATTCATCAACAAGTCATCTTTGCAGACTACTGAGCCAAAGATATTCATGTATCAAAGAAATACATAATCATTTCAAAAGTTATATAACAATAATTATAACCATGTTGATCAATTCACCTTTGTACTTAAGCTAAAAATATTCAATTGTAAATTCAATGGTCATGATCATACCAGTCAACAATTTAACTTTTGCACTACTGGCCAAAGAGAACCTATAGTCACGATCATACCAATAATCTACTCATCTTTACACTCAAGTCAAAGAGAAATATCATCATTAGGGTTATAAGAATGTTATATAAAAACAATATAATCAAAACATGGTTTTAATTTCAAGAGTAAGATTCATAAATCAACGATAATTTGGTCGGAGAAGAAACCAATTTGTTGTGAATAAGTACCAGATTCGTACATAGTATCGTATATCGTGCGTATAAGAACCTCTATACACGAAAAGATATAAAGTTTCATAATAAAATTCATATCCATATTTATAACACCTTAATCCAAATGTTATAAATCACTTAAAAATCTCATAATCTAATATTATTAATATTATAATAATATTTTAATCATTTCTTAAACTTATAAATAATTTAATCCAATTATTTACACTTTAATAATTAATGCATTTAATCATCTAAAATGCCAAACTCATAAGATTTCATCATCATTAACCAAAACCCTCATGAAAATCAGATATACCTCATATATGATTCTCAAGCCAATAAATCATATTTTTCAATTTTCTTACTTCACATAACATATTTAATTCATTTATTCATAACTAGAACATTTTCATGAAAATACCAAATCAGTTCCAAAAATATTTATTTAATGGGATTTAGAAGAATATAGTCCCATATTGAATATATATTTTTCTAAATTTTAAAATTCATTTACTATTTTTCACATGGCCAAAACCACCAAATATTTAAACATTTATCATAAATTGTACTTTTGTCCAAAAATTCTAAAATTTACACGGTATACTGATATTATATAGATGTACTCCCAATAAAAATTTAATCAATTTTAGAGTTAATCACATGGAGTTATAAGCGGTTAATTTTAAAATAGTCTTTTCTCATAAAATCCATAACTCCTAATCTATACATCCAAAATTGCCATTTTGGACACAATCTACAAAACTCATCAAAATATCATTTCAAATTTTTCCAGAATTTTGAAGGTCTGGAAAAATACAAAACTAAAAACATAATCACCCTTAAAAATCATTTACTATCCCTTACCTCAAAAGAAAGCGATCTTTCGAATGTCGGATATAACGTTGAAACGAACTTGCACCAGATAGCAATACTCAAAGTATACTCAAAATACTCACAAGAATACGCCGATAATATAGAGAGCGAAAACTTCAGATTTCGGTATGATTTTCAATTCTAACCTAAGCACCCTATTTATAGGAAAACGCTTAGAACACCAAAGTAGAAAATTTATTAAAATAATAATATATATTATAAATTTCTACGCATTACTTTTGAATCCAGAATTTAGCAATTGCACACATGCAAAATGAGTCCCACACATTGAAAAAACGTTTTTGTTAATATAAATATTTAAAACTTCCAAAATCAATTATTTTGGAACCCCAAAACTTCAATAATTCATAATAAATATCCTTTTGTTAGAAAATTGAATCACACGAGTTTTATAGGAAATTCAATTCTCTACAACTTTGCGTAAGAAAGTTTTTCCAAATTCCAAATGTAAATTGACCAAATCCACAAACAGACGATTTTAAAGCTATAATCAAATTTCGGTCAAGAAATGGGGTCCACCACACACAAAAACACGTGTTAATCATTTAATGCCACAAAAATACTCTTCCTCCTCATATACTCACATATCGCACATTCATTATAAAATATCACTATTAATATATTATTAAAATAATATATTTAAATGAATTATTTTATCGTAAAAAGATAAAATATTAATTTTCAACAATTGTCACTTTAAAAATTTTCTCCATCTATATCCACATAAAATGAATATTTTCCTTATCATATTAATCAATAATTAATTATTCACAAATAATATTACAGTAATCACAATAATGACAACCAGCAGCCCTTCGTGAAAGAGGGAGCTTTCAATAAAGATTTTTCCTCATCTTGGCGCAAGCAATTAGGTGACTTAACCTCTCCTTAGATGTAACTTTCTAGACATTGCCAATAATGTTTTCTAATAATATTATTCAGATAATATGAATTATTGCTTCGATAATGGAAAATATGTGTAGTGACAATTATTAAAACAACAAGAATATAAAATATCAACGCAAAGAATTATTGAATCAATAAAATAAAATATTGAACAAGAATTCGTAACAATTATCGAGTAGTGCCTTCACGTAAGAATCAATAATTGGTGCAATACCGTAAGCTCATCGTGTTTTAACCAATTTAGTATTTTAACAAGATAATAAAGAATAACAACTCTGGCCATTTATAAATAACTTATATTTGTCGTTTTCTTCATCCAATCGCTTTCGTTATGGGGCCCACTAAAAGATCGCTAGCTGGCCGCATTTAATATTCCCGATAGAAAGAATATTCCACGACCAAACGAATATTCTCCAAACAACAATGAATCTTTTATAGCCACTTGCATATTTTCTAAAATTTGCATATTTCACCCATAACTTTAAACTTTTATCAATTTAACCATTTACTAAATAATAATTATAAGAAAAAATTGAATACTTTTATTTCATAAAATTCGGGGTCTTACATCAGCTGTACACCATCACCATCTGGGTTTGCTAAGTCTCTGTGCTTTTAGTAGACTTTGTCTAGCACTTAGCAATCCCTGAACCCTTCTTGAATACTTTGCAGACATGGTTCTGAACTTGTTCCATTTCAGCTTTCGGTTCATGGTGATTCGTAGAGTGGCTCTCTTGATCTTCTTTGTACTTAGCCACTTTCTCGAATGCTATCTTCTTGGCCTTCTCGGCTCTCTCATTTGGCCGCCATCTTGATGGCATTCTCATCTTTGTTGAGTGAAGCTTTGATCATTTGATTCCTTCTTCAAAGTCGCTTCACTTCACCTTCGTAGTCTCAATCATCCATCGAGACTTGTTCTATTGATCTTTGGTGAAACTCGTAGAGTCAACAATAGCATTCACCAACTCAATGATTCTGCAACAATGCAATCATTAGCTACTCTTGATCTTTGAAGCTCTGTTGATTTATACTGCTTCCCAATCTTCCCGTTAGAAAGTAGCCATTGAAAGCTATTCAAATTTCTTCGCAGATCTCGAGTTATTTGGTGCAGACTGCAGATGTGATATGACACCTTTTTTTGACTTCCTGACACTGCAGTCTACTGTTTCACCAACCCTGTCAGATATGACACTTAAATATCTTGGGCAGGTCGACTTTATTTTACCCTTCTGATTTCTCTATCAGAGGTTGTCCTTGCATCGATGCTGTCAATGAGCTCTTGTTCGAATATTACCCTTCAGATTGAACCGTTGTCAATGCTTCAGTCTTCAGCTATTCAAACTCTACGATTCTGATACATGTCTTCATGGACCTGATCGTAGTGTCTTGTTGACTGGTACAGATAACACTACGATCTTGAAGAGTGTTAATTTGATCTTCAATGTAGAACACCTCTTCCTTCTCAGGCAAGATTTCAACACTTCGTTTGCCCCAAAGAGCTCTCGATCATCGATGGCTTCGACTTCTTGCTCGCCGCCCCTTCTGAATAACAAGACACTTCAGATTTGTGGCATGTCTAGCTCACTTTCTCCTTGTGATCTGCCATTCACTTATCATCAATGGACTGACCTAATGCTTAATCACTTTAGCCTTGTTCTTTAGAAGCTGTCCAGTATCTCTATATGCACTCAATCAGTTCTTTCTTTGTTTGGCAAACACTACGATCCTGGTAACTTCCAAGATCGTTGTCTTCTCTGTCTGCTGACAACCATCGCACTTCTTCGACTTTTCTTAGTCGGCCATGTAAGTCTTCTTCTGATCTCCTTGTGGAAGACTTCATCTCGAATGGCTTCACAACTCAATCTTGATGCTGATTGGGTTGGTGCTTAGATCTTCTGTTAGCTTACATGCCTTTCGTTGGGTGCTCTCTGGTTTCCTTCAGGTGGGACGTATCTATGCAGTGCCAACTAGAGGCTTTTTTCCTTTGGATATTCTGGGAGTGCTTATTTATTGAGAATCGTATTTGCTCTACGATTCTGCCTTGGCATTGTGAGCACATCTGTTAAGGTCTTAGTTCTGCACTCTACGATTCAGCTTTGGCTGTGCAGACACTACAACTCCGAGATCAGATCTTGACACTCTACGATTTTTGTCGTTGTGCTTGTTGTCTTCATCTGATCTTGCTTGACTATGATCTCTGCCTCTGGTATGATTAGTAGACTCTACGACTCTGAGTGTAGTCTACGATTCTTGACTTAGCTTTGGCAGATACTTGGTCGGCTCAGAAAGGAAAATGTGTCTCACGATTCTGAACATGACTTCCTCAGCAGACTACGACCCTGAGGAAGTTCTCCTCGACACACTATGATCCTTCCTCATCTCTCCTGGAAGTCTACGAACTCCGAGATCTACTATCTTGCAGACTACGATTCTGCCTCGGTAGCTCTCGAGCTTTCCTTGACTATCCTGGCAGACTACGATTTCTAGTGCAGTGCTTGACGATCAGACAAGCCTATCTATTGCATCATAAGATCAACCTAACATGCTTGATCTTTCTATATTTATAGTCCTTGTGCATCATTTCTTTTTAAGGACTTTACAAAGCTGTTTTGCTTATATAGGATCAACACATTTGATCAATTCATTCTAAGTCCTTGTACATATGTTTCTATTATCTATCAAAGGACTTTACAGCTTTTCTTAATGCAAGTATACTTGCATATTCATTCATATATATATATATATATATATCATAATCAAATCATATGTAAATAGGAATATCATTCACATGCTTATTCCTTACAGAATGATTACTCGATGAATATCTTTATCTCGTAGTGCAAAGATGGACATGTGTTGAGATGAACATGACCAACTGGTGATACAAATGAATATCTTTGGCCCGTAGTGCAAAGATGAATATTTTATTCAAGATGTATACTGATGTATATTGATTGATGTTACAGGGATAAAATATTGATGATGGACTTTTAAATTCATAGATGATAGTAGATTTCATTCTCTACTTAACTCTTCTAATGATTTGTTATTTCCGCTGCGAATATTGATCTAAAACTTGTTGTCCATTATATTTTATCTGATTTGTTGAAGGCTAATGATAATTTATTGTTCATTATCTTAGTCATAATATTCTTTACTAGGCTAGTTGAGCTCACCCTTTTCATTTTTGTTCCATTTTTTTTTCTCAGGAAGCGAGAATATAGCGGGAAGTAGTCGGGGTGTGGAATGATGGTTCTAGACAGTTGTTTAGCAGTCCTCACTATTTTGTAAAATAGTGTATCAATAATTATAATGATGATTTTATCTGAGTGTGGATATTGTCTAGAAGACAATATTTGTATTTAAACTCACAGTTTATGTGTTGTCATATTTTTCACGATAATTGTATTAATGAAGTTGTAGTTATTTATATACCATGTATTTGGCGACTCAGAATGGGTGATGTATACCTATTTTGGGGGCGTCATAGTTGGCATAGGCGAATGTGTACTACGCAGTTGTGTATATACATATAGCCAATATATATATATATATATATATATATATATATATATATATAGAGAGAGAGAGAGAAGCGAGGATCAGTGCATACCTTTTATCTTTTTCACCGCGTGCTCACCCCCCTTTAGTGACGGACCGACGATGGTTTTAATATACAACTGTCGCCTATACTTTTAGCGACGGACAACATATAGCGTCGCTAAAAGTATAGACGACATTGTATGTATGACCAAACCGCCACCGTGTCCGTCGCTAAAGGGGGGTGAGCATGGATGAGTAAGATAAGGGGTATGCACTTGATCCGGACCGTATATATATATATATATATATATATATATATATATATATATATATATATTGGCTACTCTACGTTCATCTAAAAGTGTGTTTGACTTTGTTCAATGATTTCTCTAAAAGAATATACAAGTCATTGTCACTAAATGGGTGTTGTGTTTAATCATGGGTAATGACAAGGACTGCGAAGTATATTGAGTTCCACTGTAACTAAATAATAATGTTTCCTCTCTCTCTCTCTCTTTATATATATATATATATATGAGATTTAATCCGTGATAACTGTTTGCCTTGGGCACTCTTTGAGCAACCAAACTTGTAGCCATTGATCACTATAATAAATGGTGAGAATTTGATCAGAAAAAGATCATACCGCTACAGGTTGTAGCGGCAGTCACATCTGTCAAATAAAGTGCCCTAAATCAACTTAAATGTTATAATTGTTCCCCTTCAATTAAAATTCAAAGCCGCGTAGAAATCACCCTTGCCGCTACAGGCTGTAACGGTAGGGCCCCACCCACATTCCCCATTCGCCAGAAAGCTGCCTTAAATGACGGCAACTTTTCCCAAATTTAAAAAAATTAAGCAGCTTTTTGTCTAACATTTCAGCAGCTTTCTTGAATTTTAACTTTTGCGTGAGTCACTCTGACGTTACAACCTCTAGTGGCAGACAATATTTTAAAAAAAAAACCCTTCCTTGATCCGTTGTTAAGTTATCTCTCTAACCTTTCCTTTTCCAAGTGTTGATTGATTTCACAATCAATGAATTTGTGCAAGTGTACACAGTCAACAAGTAATAAAGTGATAAGATAAAGTGTCGATCCCACAGAGAATTCTAATCAATAAATTCCAACTACAAGCACTATATTAATCCAATTTTATTTAAACAACAATAAATGTGATTTTTCTAACTATGGGAACTAAATTAAACAATAAAAAGAAATTATTCTAAAATTAAATCAAATAAATAAAACTAAAATTTTAACGAATGAAATTAGGTAAATAAGGATTAAGACTCTAATATCCCCAATTATGAACTATAAACCAATTATCCATATATCCCAATTATTATGCCTACTGAATTGTTAACGGGAATTCTAAGTGTCAAAAGCCCTTTTCAAGTGATCAATTAACTTCTATTTAATCCAATTAATCTTGTTATATTCCTATGTAAAACAATTAAATTAAACGCATTAAATTCCAATTCCCAACATGTTACATGCAGTGAACAGATATTTTCATTTCATTCACAACCCTAATTATTCGTCATGCAAATAATTAAGAATACATGTTATCATGCCCAGTTCTAACCCTAGATCTCCTCTTTCAATTCCTTCTAGAGTAACAAGGTAATTATTGGCCAAACAATTAATCAATACGCTCAAGACAAGATAAACAATTCATCGTGACATAAATAATTGAAATAAATTGAATAACTAATTTATAGACATAAAAGGTTCAATTGGAATCTTAATGAAAGAAATTAGTTCATGACAGAATTTAAAACCAACAATCTTTTGAAAATCATCCTTAAGGAATTACACAAATTGAAAAATAGGAGAGGAAATAAAAATCTTTAGAGCCAATCCTTCAATCTTCAAGTAATCCCTTGCTTCGCCTCCAATTGTGGTTGATAGCTCCCCCTTTATTTTCAGCCAATTAGCCTTTATAGACTGTCCTTTTCTCACCATAATCCTTGTCCAAATCAACTTAATCAACTCATTAATTAGCAACCACTAAGCAGGTCAAACGGATGGTCAACACGCACGCTCGTCAATCGATGCAGACTTCATACTTCCTGTTATTGGTATTAATATTTAGCCATAAATACTTTAAGATCGATCTTTGATAAAATTACCATTGTGCCATTATCAGCTCAAAAATCCCATATTGCCACTACAACTCCTGAATTTGCAAAATAAACTCTAAACATAGTAAAAATGCTTCTAAAAGACTAAAGAATACACAAATTTAAGCCCAAGTATATACAATTCATGTGTATATTACCCAATCATCAAATACCCCCAAACTTAAATCATTGCTTGTCCTCAAGCAACAAAACACAAAACAACACTAAAAACTAAACCACCATGCAAATGTACCTAAAACTATCAATATGTTCGTAATTCCAGCAATTAAATAGCACACCGTATATCCATTAGGCCTTAGAAAAATCACAAAAATATGCTAATACATCATGTTAAGGCAGATCAATAATGTCCCAACAACCAATGAATCTAAATCTGTTATTACTGATATCATGTGTGTGTGTTCAACAACCATGCTAACCAATGAAAAGCAAAAATATGAAAGATAATAAATTTCTTAGAAGGCATCATACAGTGTAAACTCGAGAACTCATCAAATAAACTTGATTCGGCTAAAATCAAACAATTACCAAAGTCCAAGGGTCAAAATAGAATACTTATGCTTTTTTTTTATTAACGGGGGCTTTTAGCACTTTTCCCGCTTTATTATTACCTTTTTTTTCTCATGACTATGCATTGTCCTATTCCCTTAAGCTTTCCAGTGCTACCTTAACGAGCTTTCGACTAACGACTCCCAAGCCATTAAGACCTTAGGGCGCTAGGTGTAAAGACAATCCCCTCGGGCTTACTTACTCAAGTAACAAAGGCCACAAAACTAGACAAGCATGCCATGATGTTTATTTATTCATTTTTTTTTCATTTCAAAGCTTATATACTCCAAATATTTTTCCCCCAAACTTGAGTTTATGTCTAAATTCAGTCTTCACTAGCTATTCAAATTGTTCCTTCATTTCACTAGCATTCATCCTTTAGAACTCTATTATCTCTCCATTTAAACTTTCTTAGCCCACATGGTCATTTTTCAAAATGTGCTATCCTGTTAATATCAGTGTCAAACAGATAAGGATTTCACTTATGTTAAGAAAATCATATCACTAACTTAACAATCCTTACTAGACTTGTTCATGCAATTTTAATTTCATCATTGGCCCCAAACATACGTAACTATTAAACAACTGGAATTAATATGCAATCCTAGATGAAACTCTTAATCAACAATAAAAAACTCAAATTATCCACAAACTATTAACAATCTACTAATGCAAATAAAAATTAAATACCCCCAAACTTATCAAGAGCAATGTCCTCATGCGAAAAATAAAATAATATAAAATAGAGGACTTCCCTGACGAGCTTATTCCTTGGGTGGAGCATCATCATCCTCGCTCATCTCTTGATCAGAAGGGGGAAACACAGGTAGGACAAGAGTAGTAGGGAACTGACTAAGATTAACGCCCGGGTATAATTGGACGTTCATGGAATTCTGGGCAGCAAATTGGTCAACCAAGTATTTGTAGATGACATCTTGACGTTCAGATAGACGGACAATCTGTGATTCGAGATTGCAGAGCCATCCATCAATTTCATGCTGGACAGCTTTTGGGACAACACCGCGGTGAGCTGCGGAGGAAGGACCATATGTGGGTGGAGCCGAAGGTGGTGGAGCTTGTAGACCTTCAACTTGGGGAATTATAAAACCCAATCCCCTAGGGTGGTTCTCCCCTCCCGTCCACACTTTATACCTGCTGATCAACTTATGGTCTAACACGGGCATTGGTAGTTGAATCATCTCATCTGACTTCTATTTGACCCCAAACTTGGTACATAAAACGCAAATGAGAGACGGATGGGGTAACCCTCCTGTGGTCCCTCGTCGTGACGCTAGAAGAATGGACTGCTGAATAAGATGAGCGACATCAATTTTGAAGCCTTTAATTATTGAATATAGCAGCACCGCTCGCTCCTTGGTGACATGGCTCACATGTGTGCATGGCATCAGTTTAGCGCATAAAAAGGCATACCAAGCCTTTCCATATAAGCTGAGGTGTGACAGAGGAAATGTCATACTACCCCATTCATGCATGGTCCATGTGGTGCCCGGTTGACAAAGCTCACGGATAATTACTTCATAGTCAGGGCCTTAACTCACAAAATTAGCATATTCATCGTTATGTCCCTCTAGCGGCAGTTGATAACAACCGTTAATGTCTTCATCGCCAAATTCGAGTGTCTTGCCTCTCACATACACCCCATAGTGGTAGTGCTCGGGAACGTTGGCGTAGAACTCTTTGAGTACTGCAATGACTGCTGGGTCGGGTTGTGCGGTGAGTGTGAACCAATTTCTCTCAGCTATCATGACCGCTATATCCCCGTGTTTGGATTGATCGGGCCTTAAACCTCATTCGGGGATGAGAGAGCGGGTATCCATCTTGTTGTAGCTTTCCCGTGCCTCGGTGCTTATAAACCTTCGATTATCAAATTTTGGTGGAGCCGAGGCAATTTCGGAACCCTCTCCTTGTTGACGTTTCGATGCCATTGAGAGAGATAAAAAAAAATATGCAAAGGCAAAACTCACATATTAAAATTTGGATGAGTTTATATGAATAATCTTGTACATCTACCACAATTCCCATACTATAGCTTAGGATATCTGGGTGGAATAGGTCTTAATGATATGCGCCAGTAGACACCCACACTTATAGCACAAAGGGAATTAAATAACACAGATCATACATGTTGAATATGACATTATTTGCCCTGATCCTAGGAGAGAAACGCAGACCATGAATATGCAAGGATCACTATGTAATCAGTGTTGGTGGTAAGCATGCTTTGGATGGGAACTACAAAGGAAAATTTATTGAAGCATTATATCAAACACCTTGCAGACTTGTTGTAAAACTCTTGGAACCCAAAATATAGGGGACATACAAACTCCTATGTAGCGTAGCAAAAGCATTGCAACCAACATCCAATTCAGATAACAAATACCTCATACAAAAATGTAAATTGAAAAGCATGCATGACCCTTATGACAAACCCAGGACATATGCAAAAGAGCAATCGGGGTATCATGTATGGAATTTTAATGCAATTAGAACTGGCCTTCAAGAGTTTGTAGAAAAATAAGCAATGAAAGTGAGTGCACAACATACCTTGTTTCGTCACAGGATAAATTAAAAGAAATTATTGTAGGGAAGTGAATCAACAATTGATAGTGCTGAGTGCAAAGAGAATATGTGACGTGAGATAAATGGGTAATTATCAAATATAGAACACTTAAACATGCATAAGAGGTGTGGGACAGTTTGAAGACAAAGGGATTTGAATTTATGATGGAAGAGAAGCAAGCATTTAAACAAATGTGGGTACATTGATCCCAGCCATTGTATTTCGATTATGTATCGTGACATATGTGTCAGCGCCGCCATCGAATCTGGCACAAGACCCAGTCTTTGGGTACTGGGTTTGTATTGAGTCAGGCGTCTGGCAAGGCTGGGGTCGTTGTCTTCAAGAGGCTCTCAACACCGGGATGCTGTCTTCACGTTCAAATTGAGCGACGGGGAGCTGGGTCAGTCTTGGGGACACTGGGATTTGCAGCACGAGGAATCTGGGTTTTTGTTTATAGGGCGCCGGGCGCCGAGGTCGTTTGTTGATGTCTTGATGAGTCACACCGGGCGTTTAACATGAACATCTTACACTTTTAGTCCGTTTCCTTCCACTTTGCTCATTTAATCGCCATGCCTGTATCCTTGAACTAGCGTGGAGTAAACTGGAAATACACAAGAAAATCATCAGACCACGAGATTATACCATGCAATTTAAATTAAAATTAACTAAAATGAACAAATACAAATTAAACTAAAACACATGGGGTTGCCTCCCCATAGCGCTTGGTTTATAGTCTTTAGCCCGACACATGGGGTTGTCCACTGGTTCGGAGAGGTACATGGTCGTAGTTTGGCGGTCGATGGGTCCACTCCAATAATGCTTCAGACGTTGGCCGTTAACCTTGAATATACGCTTAGAATTCGGTTCCTCGACTTCAATGTTTCCATGTGGTGCAAAAAATATAATCGTGAAAGGTCCCAACCAACAAGATTTCAGTTTCCTAGGAAATAAACGCAATCGTGAGTTGAAAAGCAATACTTGTTGGCCCGGTTTGAATTTCCAATCAAGAATTTTTTTATCATGCCAGGCTTTGACTTTCTCCTTGTAGAGTTTTGCGTTCTCATAGGCATTGAACCGAAATTCGTCCATCTCATTTAATTGTAGTAACCTTTTCTCCCCTGCTTCTTGAAGGTCGAGATTCAGTTTACGGAAGGCCCAGTACGCACTGTGTTCTAATTCGACCGAAAGATGACATGCTTTTCCGTACACCATCCTGTAGGGTGACATGCCAATCGGATTCTTATATGTTGTTAGGGCATCGTCAAGACGCATTGCCCAATCTTTCTGGAATGGATTGACCACCTTTTCGAGAATTCGCTTGACCTCCCTATTCGAGACTTCCGCTTGACCATTGGTTTGGGGATGATACGCGGCTGTAATTTTATGATGAACCCCATACGTTATAAGCAATTTACTGAACTGCTTATTACAGAAATGAGTTCCCTCATCACTTATTATCGCCCTCGACGTCCCAAATCGTGTGAAGATGTTTTTCTTCAAAAATCCTAGTACAACGTTGGCATCATTAATGGGTAAAGCTACGGCTTCTACCCATTTAGAAACGTAATCGACCGCTAACAGAATGAACTAATTATTGAATGAGGATGGGAAAGGTCCCATAAAATTAATTCCCCACACATCGAATAGTTCCACTTCTAAAATTGTATTAAGTGGCATTTCATTACGCTTGGAAATATTACCTACTCGTTAACACCGATCACACTTTAACACATAAAGATAAGCATCTTTGAATATAGAAGGCCAGAAAAATCCCGATTGCAAAATTTTGGCCGCTATCCGATCACTGGCGTAATGACCTCCGTAATCCGATGAGTGGCAATGACCCAATATGCTCTCCATCTCTTCATGTGGCACACATCTTCTAATCATTTGATCCACGCAAGTCTTAAACAGAAATGGTTCATCCCAATAATATTGCTTAACATCGTGGAGGAACTTCTTTCGTTGTTGCGAATTCAAATCCGGGGGTAACACCTTACCAACCAAGTAATTCGCATAATCTGCATACCATGGCAATGTCGTTGTTACTCGAAGAAGCTCTTCATCCAAAAATCTCTCATTAATTATGGCATTGTCTTTTTGCTTAACCTCCACATTTTCTAACCGCAAAAGATGATCCGCTACCTGATTCTCGGTACCTTTCCTATCTCTGATCTCCAAATCAAATTCTTGAAGCAACAGTACCCACCGTATTAACCGCGGTTTGGCATCCTTTTTCTCAATCAATTACTTAATCGCAGAATGGTCAGTGTAGACAATTACCTTAGTCCCTATGAGATATGCTCTGAACTTGTTGAAGGCAAACACAACCGCAAGTAGTTCATTTTCAGTGGTCGTGTAGTTCAATTGAGCATCCGTCAACGTCTTGCTGGAGTAGTAGATAGTGTGAAAAATTTTGTCCTAACGTTATCCCAAAACTACTCCAACTGCGGAGTCACTAGCGTCGCACATCAATTTAAACGATAAAGACCAATCGGGCGTCACTATGATTGGACCTGAGACTAATTTCTTCTTTAATACCTCAAACGCATCAATACAAGACTGATCCATCTTGAAAGGCACGTCTTTCTCCAAAAGGGAACATACAGGTTTCAAAATTTTTGAAAAATCTTTAATGAAGCGTCTGTAGAAACCTGCATGTCCCAAGAAGCTCCGAATTTCCTTTACAGATGATGGAGGAGGTAGTTTCTCAATTGTCTCAATCTTCGCTTTGTCCACCTCTAATCCTGCTGCAGAAACCTTATGCCCCAAAATAACCCCCTCTTGCACCATAAAGTGACATTTTTCCCAGTTAAGGACCAGGTTAGTCTCCACGCATTCAAACATAAGTCGGAACTATCACCAAACACAAAAAAGTCATCCAAAAATACCTCCAAATTCTATTCGACCATATCTGAGAAGATCGCCATCATTCACCATTGAAAGGTTGCCGGCGCATTAAATAAACCAAAGGACATACGACGGAATGCAAACGTACCGTATGGACATGTGAATGTGGTTTTTTCTTGATCCTCCGAGGCTATGGAAATTTGATTGTACACGGGATAGCCATCTAACAGACAGTAGAATTGATGTCCCGCTAACCTATCCAATATCTAATCAATGAACGGCAAGTGAAAGTGATCCTTTCTTATGGCTTTATTTAGCTTGCGGTAATCCATGCATACTCTCCATCCTGTAATGGTTCTAGTAAGGATGATCTCATTAGCTTTGTTCTTTATCACTGTTATACCCCCTTTCTTTGATACGCACTGTACAGGACTTACCCATGAACTGTCCGAGATTGTATAAATGATGCCGGCATCCAACCATTTTATGATCTCCTTTTTCACCACATCCTTCATAATAGAGTTTAGCCTTCTTTGCTGCTCAATGGTTGGTCTTGCCCCCTCTTTTAATAAAATTTTATGCATACGGAATGACAGACTAATACCTCGAATATCCGCTATGGTCCATCCGATTGTTGTTTTGAACTCCCGCAATACCCTTAGCAGTTTCTCTTTTTGAGTGTTCGTTAACTCTGTTAAAATAATGACTGGTAGGGTAGCATCTTTCCCCAAATAAGCATACTACAGATGAGATGGTTGCGGTTTTAGTTCCAACATCGGTGGCTCTTCTATTGAGGTTTTGAACTTTTTACCTTCCGTTTAGGGCCTATCAAGGGTGTCGAATGGTTGAGTACTTTTCCGGATGAAAGATGGTGTATCTAGCCATTTGACGTACTCAATGTCATCATCAATACCAATTTTGTCCATCCCGAGCAAAATAATTTCTAGCGGGTCCTCTGAATAATTTCCACGAAACTTGTGATTAACTAACTCCTCCATGATATCCACCCGCATACACTCACCTTTTTCTTTCGGATAAGACGTCGACTTAAATACATTAAAGGTGACCTGTTGATCTTTAACTCTCATCGTTAATTCACCTTTTTGCACGTCAATCAATGTTTTCCCCGTTGCTAAGAATGGTCTCCCGAGAATAATTGGAATTTCGCTATCTACTTCACAATTCAAGATAAAGAAATCCACAGGGAAAATGAATTTATCCACCTTCACTAAAAGGTCTTTAACAATACCTCGTGGATACGTAACAGACCGATCCGCCAACTGCAAGCTGATATTTGTCGGTCTTGGCACTTGAAGTCCAAACTGGTTGTATACGGATAATGGCATCAAATTTATACTGGCCCCCAAATCACACAATGCTCGTCCCGAAAACTGATTTCCAATTTCACATGGAATATTAAAACTACCCGGATCATTGAGCTTCAGAGGTAACTTATTCTGTATAATTGCTCTGCACTCTTCAGTTAATGCCACTGTCTCAAACTCACCTAATTTCCTCTTTTTCGACAAAACTTCCTTCATAAACTTGTCGTAGCTCGGCATTTGTTCCAAGGCTTTGGCAAATGGGATGTTGATATGCAGTTTTTTGAAAATATCCAAGAATCTTGAAAACTGCTTATCTAACTTGGATTTCTGAAACCTCTGCAGATACGGTATATGAGGCATTGGGATGGTCAGTTTCGATGTTTTTTGCTCGAAGGTCTCATCATGATGTTTTTTGATTTCCACTACTTCCTCTGTTTCACCTGTTGCATTGTCCCTTTTGTCTTTATCCTTGATTGTCTCTTGCAAATCCTTTCCACTACGTAGAGTCACAGCCTTGCAATGTTCATCTCTGCCCGGATTTATCTCTATATCACTAGGGAGTGTTCCATGTGGTTGGGTGTTCAATGTATGTGTTATCTGTCCTAATTGATTTTCCAGATTCTTTATCGAAGCACCTTGGCTTTTCACATTCATATCTACCTGATTCAGTAACTTGTCTTGTGCACAGATCCTTTTGTCCGTAACTGAAATGAATTTTTCCAAAGCTTCCTCCCAACTTGGTTTCCTTTCTGGTTGTTGTTGAGTCTGATTTTGAAATTCGGATGTGTTTTGTTGTTTAGGTGTCTGAGCTTGATTGTTACTCCATGAAAACCCCGGGTGACTTCTCCAGCCCGAATTATATGTGTTTTGGTTTGGATACGGTTGGGTGGATCGATTATAGCTCCCTACGAATTGAGCTGATTCAGAATTTATGGCACATTGATCTGTAGCATGACCCCCAGCACGTAATTCACAAACCATTGCTACCTGCTGTGTGGATGGTGGACTCCATGTTTCCATTTTCTTAGCTATTGTGGCCACCTATGCTGATAATGCTGTCATAGGATCCACTTCAAACTTTCCCGGTGTTTTCGGATGATTAGACCTAGTCATGGGCCACTGATAGTTATTATTGGCCATTGTCTCTAACAGCTGATATGCCTTATCAAAATTCTTAGACATGATTGCTCCACCTGCTGTGGCATCAATACTGGCTCTTGTGGATGCGAGCAATCCATCATAGAATATCCCAACCTGCATCTACTGTGGAATTCTGTGATGTGGGCATTTCTAAAGCATGTCTTTGAATCTTTCCCACGCCTCATATAATGTTTCGGAGTTGAACTGTGCAAAGGTGTGAATATCGTTCCGTAGTTTTGTCGACTTCGCTGGTGGGAAAAACTTAGCTAGAAATTTTTGAGCTAAGTCATCCCAAGCTGTGATTGACCCAGGGGGAAAAGAATGTAACCAACTCTGAGCTTTATCTTTCAGCGTAAACGGGAACATCCTCAACCTTATAACATCTTCTGATACATTATTGAACTTGAAGGTGTCGCAAACTTCCAAGAAACTCAAGATGTGCTCATTAGGATCATCTATCGAACTACCCCCAAACTGGCATGTAATTTGGAGCATCTGAATTGTTCCCGGTTTTATCTCAAAATCATTAGCATTGATCACGCCTCCTAATACTCGGGATCAGATATCTCGTGACATTCTTGCATGGCATAACCCCGAAGTGATTTTTGTTCGTCCCCTGCCACGTTCACTGGTATTTCTTGTCCTGCCAGATTTTCTTCCACAGGTGACACCGCACTAGTCAACTGCAATTTTTGGAACTTCCTTTCGATATCGTCTGTATAAGGAAAATGTTCCTTTTTAGCCCTTTATCTAGTGTGCATACACTCGCAAAGAATTCCTGCAAATACAAGAAGAAAAGTAAATAACGTTTAAATTATGACCGAATTGATTATAACTAATATGGAATTAATATTAATAAAGAATTCTCCAACAACGGTGCCAAAAACTTGTTGATTGATATCACCATCAATGAATTTGTGCAAGTGTACACATTCAACAAGTAATAAAGTGATAAGATAAAGTGTCGATCCCACAGAGAATTCTAATAAATAAATTCTAACTACTAGCACTATATCAATCCAATTTTATTTAAGCAACCATAAATGTGATTTTTCTAACTATGGGAACTAAATTAAACAATAAAAAGAAATTATTCTAAAATTAAATCAAATAAATAAAACTAAAATTTTAACGAATGAAATTAGGTAAATAAGGATTAAGACTCCAATATCCCCAATTATGAACTATAAACCAATTATCCAAATATCCCAATTATTATGCCTATTGAATTGTTAACGGGAATTCTAAGTGTCAAAAGCCCTTTTTCAAGTGATCAATTAACTTATATTTAATCCAATTAATCTTGCTATATTCCTATGCAAAGTAATTAAATTAAATGCATTAAATTCTAATTCCCAATGTGTTACATGTAGTGAACAGATATTTTCATTCCATTCACAACCCTAATTATTCGTCATGCAAATAATTAAGAATACATGTTATCATGCCCAGTTCTAACCCTAGATCTCCTCTTTCAATTCCTTCTAGAGTAACAAGGTAATTATTGGCCAAACAATTAATCAATACGCTCAAGACAAGATAAACAATTCACTGTGACATAAATAATTGGAATAAATTGAATAACTAATTTATAGACATAAAAGGTTCAATTGGAATCTTAATGAAAGAAATTAGTTCATGACAGAATTTAAAACCAACAATCTTTTGAAAATCATCCTTAAGGAATTACACAAATTGAAAAATAGGAGAGGAAATAAAAATCTCTAGAGCCAATCCTTCAATCTTCAAGCAATCCCTTGCTTCGCCTCCAATTGTGGTTGATAGCTCCCCCTTTATTTTCAGCCAATTAGCCTTTATAGACTGTCCTTTTCTCACCACAATTCTTGTCCAAATCAACTTAATCAACTCATCAATTAGCAACCACTAAGCAGGTCAAACGAATGGTCAACGCGCGTGCCTGGTCAACTGCTGCCAGGCTTCAGCGCCCCGGTGCTGGTATTAATACTAGCCATAGCGCCCCGACGCCGGTCTTTGATAAAATTACCATTGTGCCATTATCAGCTCAAAAATCCCATATTGCCCCTACTACTCCTGAATCTGCAAAATAAACACTAAACACAGTAAAAATGCTTCTAAAAGACTAAAGAATACACAAATTTAAGCTCAAGTATATCCAATTCATGGGTATATTACCCAATCATCACCCAGATCTCAACTATTTTGGTTTCCTCTCACTATTGTTTTCCTTTTTTTTTCTAGATCTTAATTTTTTTGTTTGATGTCGTCGACGTTCACTTTAAAGTTCAAGTTGAAGTTGTGATCCGATGATTCTTCCTGCTTATTTCAGAATGGCACACAACATACCTGCACATAAAAGGGTTGTATCCAGTTCTTTAGATTCTGTTGTTAGTTTAAATTGTGAAAATACATCTGAGTTTGTAAGTGAAGTTGAAAGTAGTAAATCTGAAATGGTGCCATACGTTGGACAATTATTTTATAATTTGGAAAAAGTTGAAATTTTTTACAGGTCCTGTGCTAAAAAAAAGGCTTTGAGATAAGAACTACAACTAGTCATAAACATGCTCATACTAATGATGTGTCGTCTAGGTTGTATATTTGTAAAAAAACCGGTACACCAACTGTTGTAAAGAGTTTACCAGATGATGAAGATGGTAGTAATAAAATAACTAGACAGAGAGACCTTATAGGATGCTCATTATGTGAGACCCCAAATTTTATGAATAAAGATTTAAATTTCTCGAAATATTTTTTTTAATATTATGGTGTGGATTTGATATAATGTTATAGTTGTGGGTAATATTTATAATTTTTTCAAAGTACACAAGTTGTTATATAATATTCGATTGGTCGGAGAATATTCGTTTTAGCAGGGAATATTCGTACGACGGTACATTCATTGGTGGACCCCACAAAGAAATTATCGTCGGAATGAGAAAATGACAGAAATATCTTTTTATGAAAATAACGGCAGAAGTTTTACCGTTAAAACTGTTGAGCTACCCAGTAGTAAAAGTACAGTAATAGGCGTGGTTGCATAGTAGCACATAGTATTAATTATTGATGCTTACGTGAGAAGTCACTCAATTTTGTTCAATTATTGCTACAGTAATTGTTGCATAGTATCTCATGTTATTTTGATTCAATTATTATCGATATTTTATATATTATTAAATTAATAATTTAGATAACAAAGTTGTTAATATTATTATTTGCAATATTAACGATGTCTAGAAGTTCTGTCAGGGAAAGGTTTGGTCACCTAATCAAGGCGCCTAATAGGAGAAATCCTTATTGGAAAGCCCCTCTTTCACAGGAACGACTTGGTCGATTAATATTATGAATTATAATAAAGGTGATAAGTTTTGTTTTATTATTATTATAAATGCAATAAAATAGAAAACTTTTTATATAAAATGTAATACTTTTATAAAGTTATTCATTTTATTAGACTATAAATAGAATATATAATATTCTATTATTATATCGTAGTTCACTAAGATAGTGTTCAGATATTAAAATCTTTTTTATAAAAAATGTAATAATTTTATAAAGTTATTCGTTTTATTAGATTATAAATAGAATATATTATATTTTATTTAAAAGATTTTGTTTTATTAGAATATTTTATTAATACTACATAGTAAATTAATATGGACCGTCCGTTTAAAAGTAAATCAATCTGAAACGTTCATGAATTAGTTACTATTCAGTCCATTCTCCTGTAAATAAAAGCTCATTCCTTCAATATTCCTTACGAATTCACTGAAACTCTAGAGAGGGAAACTATAAAGAGAAAGAAAAAAAGTATTCTGCTACTTCACTACTCCTATATCTAGTTTCTTCTAAGGTAAGGGGTATTATTTCTTTTGTATTCATGAAGAGAACTTCTGTTATTCCATTCTTTATTATTACATTGGAATAACTCGTGATATGGACTACCCTATACTTGGTAAAATTCTTACATTATTCCATTCTTTATTATTATGTTGGAATAACTTCGTACACATGCTTGAAGTGTCGCATACATGGTGAAATTCTTCTGTTATTCCATTCTTTATTATTCTGTTGGAACATCATGTTTATGCGTTTACGCATGACCTGGTTCCATTATTTATTATTCTGTTGGAATATCCTGTCTGTGCATTTACGCATGACCTGGTTCCATTATTTATTATCCTATTGGAATATCCTATCTGTGCGTTTACGCATGACCTGGTTCCGTTATTTATTATTCTGTTGGAATAACCTGTCTGTGCGGTCTATCGCTTGCTTGGTGATTTCTTTTGTTATTCCATTCTTTATTATACTCAGTTGGTTAAAGTTTTGACTTCTATACTCCATGAAATTAGTGGAATATCCTTGATATTTGCGCTTCATCCAGTATCTTTTCATGGAAATATTCTTCTGAGCATTCTTAAATTTTACTCCACAAAGCAGTATCATGTTGACAATTTGGACGTTATTGATTTCTAGATAAATTAATTCTTGAACTTGTTTTATTGAATTCTTATATCATTGTCATCATTGTCATGTTTATATTATGTTGAAAGTCATCTGTTGCCTGTAGTGCATAGATGGACTTGGTATGATTATGACCAGGGATAATTTGGTATAATCATGACCGTAATGTTACAAATGATGTGGTAAAAGTCCTCATTGGCCCGTAGTGCATTGATGGACAGTTGTTGGCATGATCATGACCATTGATGAATACACGAATATCCTTGGCCCGTAGTGCATGGATAATTTATGGTTGTGATACTAATGAATATCTTTGGCCGTAGTGCAGGGATGATGTGGATTATTTATTAAGCTGAGTCTCGGCGATAAAAATGATGAAAAACCTTTTAAAACATAGAAGATAGTAGATTTTATTCTCTACTTGACTCTTTTAATGGATTGCTTTTTCCGCTGCAGTTAAACTTGATGTTTGTTATATTGGATCAGTTCAACACTGTTGAAGGCTAACGATAATTTATTCTGCATTATCTTAGTCATAATATTTCTTACTAGGCTAGTTGAGCTCACCCTTTTACTTTCATTGTTCTCTTCAGGAAATGAGAACATAGCAGGGACTAGTCGGGGAACGGAGTGATGGTCCAAATAATAGCATTAGTAGT
Organism: Panax quinquefolius; assembly: GCA_020205615.1. Classification (NCBI taxonomy): domain Eukaryota; kingdom Viridiplantae; phylum Streptophyta; class Magnoliopsida; order Apiales; family Araliaceae; genus Panax; species Panax quinquefolius. Next base: position 83,393,728 of record CM035158.1, read on the forward strand.
CCTCACTATTCTATGAAATAGTATGTTAATAAATGTATTAAGGACTTATTTTGAGTTTGAATGCTGTCTAGTAGACAATATTTGTATGAAAACTCACAGCTCATGTTGTATATTTAAGATTGTATTTGTATTTTGTACCATGTATTTGGCGACTCAGAATAGGTGATGTATACCTATTTTGGGGGCGTCACACATTATGCAAATCTAGAATATATGTTGTGCATAATAAGAAAGAAGACAATTGGCGTATTTATACCGTTAAATTAGAGCACAATCATCACCTAGTGACCCCTACCAAAATAGATTTGATTGAGACGTATAGAAATATTACTCCAGTTGCAAGAAAATTAATTGACACTTTAAATAAGTCTTGTATTGGACTTAGTAGGATGATGAACGTTTTGAGCACAATGGGTGACGAGTTGCAAAAGGTTTCATTTTCTAATGTAAATTTTCAAAATGTGGTGAGAGATTTAAGGCGTGAGTCTGCAAATGAAAATGATGCACAAGCTGCTGTAAATTATTTGAAAAAACTTGCATCCGGAAGTGCAAGTAAATTTTTTTCTTGTCAAACCAGATGAAAACAATCGAATAACATGTATTTTGTGGGTTGACGCCCGATCAAGATTTATGTATCAAAGTTTCGAAGATGTTGTGACATTTGACAGTACTTATAAGACAAATAAGTATGGCATGCCGTTTGTTCCATTTACTAAGGTCAACCACCATTATCAGTCTATATTGTTTGAATTTGCATTGTTAAAGGATGAGACAGAGGACACTTTCGTTTGGGTATTAGAGACATGACTCGAAGCCATGAACTACAAGACACCTATAACCATCATTAATGACCAAGACAAAGCCACGAGTAATGCTATTGCTAAGGTACTCCCTTCTACTTATCACTTATTGTGTTCTTGGCATATTAGCAACAAATTTCCTGAGAAATTGTATCATATTTATTCGAAGCACCCATTCTTCAAAGACCATTTCAACAATTGTGTGTATAGTTCATTGTCCATCGGAGAGTTTGAAGAACATTGGCAGATTTTGATGAGGAATTATGAATTGTATAACAATGAGTGGCTTAGAAGTTTGTATGATGTACGGGAGAAATGGATTCCTGTATATACAATGAGATATTTTACCGCGGGAATGACAACCAATGGAAGAAGTAAGAGCATGAACCATTTTTTTGATGAGTTTGTCAATGTTTCAACAGGCATGAAAGAATTTGTAGTGTAGAGTCAGAAGGTTATAGAAAAATAATTTATCAGATAGAGGAAGGCCGACTACATAACAAAATATCGAAAAAGGAATATAGTACTCGGGTCATCTTTGGAAGTGAATGTTGCGCATGTGTACACAAAAGAGATGTTTAGATATTTCCAACGTCAATTCGTTTATTCCATGAAGTACAATATATGTTAGTAAAGTTAGTGAGTTGTGTGGCCCTAAAACAAAGGTTTATACAGTGCATAGGGCAGATGCAACTGAAAATGGTGGAAGATATAAAGAAATCATCAACAATCGTCAGCTGGGGTCGGTAACATGTAATTGTCAAATATTTTCTCATTCTGGTAAATTATGCAGACACATCTTGAGATATTTCATTACTAAGAGTATTTTCCAAATACCGAGCGACATGATTTTTCCTCGGTGGACAAGAAACGCGAACAAAGAACGATGTTCAAGAAGTAATCTGTAGCCCAACAACTGCTGACTTTGAACAAGATCAAGCAATGGGATATAATCATTTGATGAGTGACTGCCAAGAGTTAGTCAGCAAAGCTGCTTGCTCAGTCCGAAGTTAAAAAAACTGTCCTTAAGTTGAATGCACGAGGAAAAGCGTTAGTTAACCAGTATGATTCGGATGAGAATATTACTAAATTGGTAGACGATGACATTGATCGTGCTGTCAGATATACACCTCAGGATATGGGTTATGATAATCACGATGAAGATGCAGAGGAGGAAGCGGAAAAAGATGAGTTCTTTCCGCCAGTTATTTCTCAAACAAAGGGCCACAAAAAATAATCTAGATTCAAGAGTGCGCTCGAGAAAATTGTGAGTTCTAAGCCTCATCGAAAATGTGAAATTTGTGGCTTTGAAACCGAAAATGATAGGCATAATCACTATCGAGTGTTAAGGATTCTTAAGCAAAAAAATTATCCCTTAATTGTATTATTTATGCTAAATTTTTTGTACATATGTAAACTTTAAGCCTGTTGAGAAGTTAATTATTATGTTTATGCTATGCCGTAGTTGTAATATTATCATCTATACTTCTAAAACTAATATTCACATTATTAGTATTATTAGTTCATTAATTATTATATTAAAGAAAAAAATTGAGAATTCAAGGACATACATAATAATTATGCATGATTGAAATAATAATAGTCATAATAATATTAATAACAATATTATTATTATTATTATTATTATTATTATTATTATTATTATTAATTGTTATAATTATAACAAGTAAAACACTATGAAAGAATTCAATTCTTAAATGAATATTAATTCGTGCGTATATTTTCTTCCAAATCCAATTCGCCTGTTTTTAAAATTTTTAATATTAAGAATACATATAATAATTGACATGGTTATTAAATTTTTAAAATATTAATTTAATTTAAATATTAACATTTTTCATAAAATAAAGTTTTACATAAAACATGAAAATAAATCAACATTTTTTTAATAATGTTGCAATTTTCTTATTAATTTTTTAATACATATTTTATTAGACTTATTTTATAAGAGTACTCATTTAAAAAAATAAATTTGTTTTAATTTTTGATAAAGGAAACAATATTCGTTTGATAACTTTGTAGTATGTTTTTTAAATAGGGCATTCACATAATCCTTAAATATACTTAACAATAAAAAATAAACGGCGGTAAACATGAAAATATAATTCGTACATTTATCTACACATAAAAACATAATCAGTACACGAATATTATAAGCTAAAACATAAGTCTAAATATCATCCAATGGAAGTAGTATGAGTTGACGTCTTAAGAGTTCCCACGCTATTCGGTATTGAAATAACGTTAAATATTCGTTGGACCATTTTTTTTTTTGCGAATACCCTGACAAAGTAGTCAACATATTTGCATACAAAAATACCACAATCTGAGTAGTTAGGTTGCACCGGTTGAGTCTTTGGTACGAGCACGCGAGGATCTTGAGTTGGCCACTCACACATCGGATCACCAACTCGCAAACAAACCGGTATCAATTTGACATGCATGCACAAAGTAGTTGATTACTAACAAGTAAAATCTATATATAACATAATTGTAAAAGAAAAATACTAACAATTATTATACATACCGCTATGTCAACAAGATCTTTATGCATTTCCTGAATCGTCATATACCAGGTATCATTGTAGAGAGGGTCAAAGATGGTGACTGCCCATTCGACAACCGAGAACACGAACAATATAAAATGCTTATTACCGGGATTACAAACCAGCATTAATATATAATGGCATTCGTGTAACGGCGGGCCAACATTTGGGTAGACATAGAATTGGCAAAAACTCTCTACCCGATTCAACTAGTTGGGGGGGGGGGGGGGGCACAAAAATCTTGCCAATATGCATAAAAAATGATTCCATGAATGCAAAATGGGTCCACCTTCTAATTTCACGCGTCTTGTAGTACTCCTCTCTATCACGCAGTAATACCATATACGCGTCCAATGCATGTTTGTAAATCCAATTTCCATGACATAAGAACTTGAACTCTTTGTGATGTAACATACATAAGTTTTGCGAATGTAATACAGGAAATATTATTAGATCAACCACCACATCTCCAAACAAATGAATATCATTGAAGGCTTTGAATTTTAATTGAAGGGGGGCAATTATGACATTTAAGTTGATTTAGGGCACTTTATTTGACAGATGTGACTGCCGCTATAGCCTGTAGCGGCAAATCCTTTTTTTTTATATCAAATCCTCACCATTTAGTATAGTGATCAATGGCTACAAGTTAGGTTGCTCAAATAGTGCCCAAGACAACCGGTTGCCGCAGATTAAATCCCTATATATATATATATATATATATATATATATATATATATATATATATATATATAGAATCGATTCATAGTTAACGTTGTAAATTTAGGGTTATCCTTACAACAAATCGTGACCGTCCAATCACAGTCTAACAGTGAAATTGATCTCCCGTCCGCGGTTTAATACTACGGAATCTGCAATTTAATTCTGCTGACAGGACAAATGTCAAAAATACCCCTCCTTGTACTTAAAAAAAAAACTTTGCCATCCGTAGTATTAAACTGCAGAGTCGAAAAAATCTTTTCTTTCCCAACTCGTTTATTCCGGTGATTCCTCTATAGTTTGAAGTGAACCACAATTATCACTTAAAGCCATTTTTATTCTAGTGTCTGCCCACTCATTTATTCAGGTGGAATGTGAAAATAGAGAGAGAAAATTAGGAGGACAAAGAGGAGAAACAGTGAGATACCCATGTTTTATTTCGGGCAAAAATGGTTAGAGATGACATTTTTTTCTTTGCCTCTCTATCTAGTCTGGTAGTATTGTATAGTTAATTTTCTCTCTTTAAAAACATGTTCTGGGTTACTGGGTTTTCTACAAGGGAAGAGCTTCTAGAGGAGAAAAAATTAATTGGGTCATGTAAGAATATAGACTTGAGGGAAAGTATTCCATGGATACCCTCCCAAAACTGCCAAAAAAGTAAGGATCCGTACTTTGTTTTCCTCTGTTTTGTAGTACTAATTTTCATTTTTTTTTATCATATTCACTAATGTTGTTTTTTTCTTGTTTGTTTAACAGAATGAATGAGTAATTTCAAGAATATTTCAGAAAAGTTCAGGTGGGAAGAAGGTTTTGCCGAGTAAAAGCATATGTTGGTCCGAACAAATAGAGCTTTGTTTGTTTGTTTATTTTTTATTTTTAAATTATTTGGACTCACCTATGAAGAGATGCCGATGGTGAAATCTGAAGCATGGTGAGGCTGTTTAGAGTTGTGCTCGGCTTATACAGTTGAAGGCATGAGATTTTTATTAGGGGGAGACTTCGGATCTTTTGCCGATGTCTAGAGAGACCTTGCCAAAGTGGTCTGAAGGGATCGTAGCCCGACTTCAGATCTTTTTTCTCCTTCGGCTGAAGTTCTAAAAATGATAGAGATGATTTACGTTGGAGTAAGAGACTAAAACTATGACTTTATGCCTCGAAGAACTATGTTTGGCGAAAAGGAGGATGCTTTATGCCGAAGTAATGGAGGAGAATATTTGGTCAAAGGCAATTTTTACAAAAGGGAACCAAGTTTTGGCCGAAAATATTCCTTACCCGAATAACTATTGTTGAGTTGTGATTATTTGGATTTATTTTGATAGTGGGAGAGTCCTCGTTAAAGTAAGATTGTGTTTCCTTATTTAGTGGGATAAAGAGATTTAATTTAGAAATGAATCTATCAACCATTAATTGTAGTTATAAGGTGATTCTACAAAGGACTTCTACTCCTGATTGGATTTTGATGGACATGTCATCTATAAATACAACAATAAGCAATAGTTTAGGGGACACATAACACAATTGCATATGACACATAAACACTTTGTACTCTTCATATTATTATAGTGGATTTCTTCCTCTCTCCGTGGTTTTTTTCTGATTGGGTTTTCACGTAAATTCTTGTGTTCATATTTTATATCTCTTTGTTTATGTTTATGTGAGTTTATTTAGTGAGTTTGATTTCACAACAATACAATCAACCGTTAGCGCGATTTTGGCCTGCTATTTTGGTGATTTCGTCAAGCGTACAAAATTTGGGGTTAACAACCATGGTGAAATTGTACGTCAGATAACCATTGTTGCCCAAAGGAATTATCATGTCATAGAAAATCATGAGTTTCTGCCTCGAAGAACTATGTTTGGCCGAAAAGGAGGACATTTTGTGCCGAAGTCATAGAGGAGAATATTTGGCCGAAGATAATTTTTACAAAAGGGAACCACATTTAAATTTACAACGTTAGTTATGGATCGGGAAGTTCAACAAATGTCTTCAGCTTTGGAACGAATGTATTTGTCATTTGCAGTCTAATACCACAGAACCTAGAAAACTAAAAAAATATTTAAATTTGGCCAATACGACGTCGTTGGCCAATTGGCCTGGCATACTTAGCGTTCGCAGTTTAATACTATGAACGAGAGACTTTTACAAGAAGGGTATTTTGGACCTTTGTCCCGTTCGCAATATTAAACTGCGGAATGCTGGATACTAAATTGTGGACGGTACATCTATTAAACTGTTCGATCATCGGATAGAGGATCACGATGTGTTGTAAGGCTAGACTCTTTTTTACAACGTTAGCTATGGATCGGTCTCATATATATATATATATATATATATATATATATGTATATATAGGAAACTCATCCATAACTAACGTTGTAAATTTAATGTTATGTTTACAGTAAATCTTAGCCATTTAATTCTAGATCTAATGATGAAATTGATTCTCCGTCCGCACTTTAGTTTAGGGGAGTTCGTACAATTAAAATGTGGATTCAAAATTGATAATTTTATCCTTAATGATCCGTAATTTAGTAGTGCAGACAATAATTTTAATAATATTTAATAATATTATCACATTATAAGTATTATTATAATATTTAACGCAATGACATTTTTGTAATATACTTGTCCTTCGCATAATTAATGTGATACCCCTAAAATAGGTCCAATCCATCCAACCTATTCTGAGTCGCCAAATACATGGTACAGAAAACAATTACAACTTTATTACTACAATTGTCGTGCAAAATACAACAACACATATACTATGAGTTTTAATACCAACTGTGACTCATGTCCCAACTATGGACAACACCTCACATTGATACATTACATAAAGGTACAGTCAATAACTATTTTAGAAATTAAAATCTTTGGGAAGTGCTCAAGGAAACCTTCGTACATTGGAGGCCATGAATCTAAGTTATGATAGATATCATATGTCCAGAGAATTATCCTTGGTTGATCCAATAGACCCCAAAGAAAAACGAGAAGATTACTATCATGTTCCTTCCAATGGTGAGTCTTCTCTTGACATATAACTATCTCCACCGTCTGTGATTGAACATTATGTTTCAACCAAACTCCAAGATCATATAGGTAGTGCTTTCGTAGATATACTCAAGAAGTGGATGTGCACAACCACTCGTCTTATGATAACACGAGGTTATATGTCATTAGACATCTTGTATGATAGTGGCAAAACACCTTCCAAAGTTGGGTTCACCTCACCCTATTCGAGTTCACCAAAATTAAATATCAAATGACGATATATACGACACACTTATCTAAAGTTCTCAATAAAATTATTTCCATACTATTTAGGAGAACCTCAATAGCTATAGACCATCGCTCGATTCCCTCGTTATCCCTGGCCGACCCAAATTACACACTCTTATTACACGAAAGGAATTGTGAAGCAAAAGGGTGAGCACAACTAGCTCAATAAATAATATCATGACTAAAGATAATTAAATTATCAACAACCTCCATCAGTAATAAATCAGAGATTTAGAACATATGGTAGATGATAAAACTTTTTCAACCATAGTTGCAGCGGAACGAGCAATCCATTAGAAGAGTCAAATAGACCATAATGTATATTATCTTCTCTATGTTAAAAGTCCACCAACAATTTTTTATCCCTGTAACATCAATCAACAGTTCCTGTCCACAATCATATGAATAACTCATAATCATAATTGTGGTTCCAAATTCCTTTTCTCATCCAAGACGAAGATAATTTTCATCACCTGTCTTTACCTGAAACATCAAAAATCATGGTTATACCAAATCACAGTTCCTGTTCATAATCATACTAATAAATTCATCTTTGTACTACGGGCCAAAGATATTCATCAACAGGACATCTTTGTACTACAAGCCAAAGATATTCAACAATGAGACATCCTTGCACTACAGGCCAAAGATATTCAACAACATGTCATCTTTGCACTACGGGCCAAAGATATTCATCAACAATTCATCTTTGCACTACAGGCCAAAGATATTTATATCTCAAAGAAATACATAATTATTTCAGAATTTATATAAACCATAATTATAACCATGTTGATCAATTCACCTTTGCACTTAAGCTAAAAATATTCAATTGTAAATTCAATGGTCAGCGATCATACCACCAACAATTCATCTTTGCACTCATCGCCAAAGAGAACCCATAGTCACGATCACACCAATAATCTACCCATCTTTACACTTAAGTCAAAGAGAAGTTTCATCACCGGGATTATAAAATGTTATATGAACAATATAATCAAAACATGGATTTAATTCAAGAGTAAAATTCATAAATCAACGATTTCATAACACCTTTATCCAAATATTATAAATCACTTAATAACCTCATAATCTAATATTATTAATATTACCACAATATTTTAATCATTTCTTAAACTTATAAACAATTTATTTTAATTGTTTACACTTTACTAATTAATGCATTTAATCATCCTAAAATGCCAAACTCATAAGATTTCATCACCAATAACCAAAACCCTCATAAAAAATCTACATATACCTTATATAGGATTCTCAAGCCATAAATCCAATTTTCCAATTTTGTTACTTCACATAACATATTTAATTCATTTACTCATAACTAATCCATTTTCATGAAAAATATCAAATCAGTACAAACAAATTTTTGTTTCTGGGATTTAACATAACATAGTCCCATATTGAACATATATTTTTCTCGGAATTTTTAAAATTCATTTACTATTTTTCATATGGCCAAAACTGCCGAATATTTAAACATTTATCATAAATTGTAATTTTGTCTAAAAATTCCGAAATTTATAGGGTATACTGATATTATATAGATGTATTCCCAATAAAAATTTCATCAATTTTGGAGTTAACCACAAGGAGTTATAAGGGTTTACTTTTAAAATAGTCTTTTCCCAAAAAATTCATAACTCCTAATCTATACATCCAAAAATTGCCATTTTTGGACACAATCTAGAAAATCCATCAAATTATCATTTCAAATTTTTTCAAAATTTTTTAAGGTCGAAATTCAGAAAAATTACGAAACATGAAAAACATAACAACCCTTAAAAATCCCTTACATAATAACGACAATATCCCTTACCTCAAAAGAGCAGTACTTCTGACTGGAATGTTGGATATAACGTTGAACGAATTTTCACCATATAGCAACACTCAAAGTATCAAAATACTCACAAAAATACGCTCGATATTATAGAGAGATAAAACTTCAGTTTCTGGTATGATTTTTAATTCTAAACTTAGCCCTCTATTTATAGAAAAATGTTAGCACGCCGAAGCAGACTTGACCTGCTACCTGATGGCTTTACCTGCTACTATTGCCACCCACCACATTTGAATTAGAATTTCAGCATATTTCTTCACCAACCATAGGTGGGGCCCACGCATTCTAGAATTTTCCACCAAAATGATAAATTCAGAAACTTCAACAATTTCTGAACCAGTCACCTCTTAAAATTCATAACAAATCATACGTTAATTTTTAACAGTTCAAAATTTGTGGACATATACTCAACTTATATATGTATAACATATCCAAAAAGCATAACGATCCAATGGTTGGATTAACAATTATAACTCACGCAATATATCTCAAGAACACTGGTTTGATTTTTAATACCTCCATTCCGATAAAAAATACTGATAAAACATCTCAACATTAATTCCTTCAATTATATCCACATAAATAAATCCATCATTTATATCTGCATCAAATAAATATTTCCTTATCATATAAATCAATAATTAATTATTCACAAATAATATTACAGAATTACAAATTATGACAACTGCATAGCTTCAGAAAGAGAGGGCTTTCCGATAAGGATTTCTCCTTACTGGCGCGCAATTAGGTGACCAAACCTCTCATTGACAGAACTTTCTAGACATTGTCAATAATGCTATCTAATAATATTATTCAAATAATATGAATTATTGATCTGATAATGGGAAATACTGTCCACTAACAATTATTGAAACAACAATAATATAAAATATCAACGCAGCAATTATTGAATCAATAAAATAAAATTTTGAACAGTAATTACTGTAACAATTATTGAGTAGTGCCTTCTTACGTAAGGATCAATAATTCAAAAATGATGTGTAATACCGGTGCTCATCGTGCAACCATGCGCCAGACATCAGATTTTAACCACCGGGTAATCCAACAGTGTTAACGGTAACGATTATGCCGTTATTTATAAAAACTCAAACTTGTCATTTTCTTCATCCGACAGTTATTTTTTATGGGGCCCACAAATGGCTGCACCGTCGTATGAATATTCCCCGATAACAAGAATATTCCACGACCAAATGAATATTGTAACGCCCTAAAATCCGGTCTATTTTCACATCCGAATTCCGTACGTCACGATCCCATCTTCTTCCAAACATATATCATTATATATCTAAATATAACAACATACATCCTCAAATACCAGGTTCTAAAACCTTAAAACCTCTTTCATTACAAATAATGATAATTACAGTATTCTTTATATCTTGTACAAGTGACTTTTATCCGCGACCAAGGATACATAACGTTCATTAAACTATTCTATAGTTTAATTCTATCATTCTATACTACAAGTCTTCGCTTGATCTTCACGCACAATCATATAATGAATGACACTTCATCTGGATATCGTAAGCTTGATCTTTACGGGATCCTTAAATTCGTCTAAACATCGTTCACTGAATTTTTTTTTCATTTAAAGCAAGTGTGAGCATTCAATTGCCCAGCAAGTCATAACAGTTGAATAAACAACTTCAAAAGTTTAACATTCCTTTGGAACTTCGATAACTGAACAAAGGTTATGAAGCAGCTTGAACAATAGGAATAATCTCGATTCCTATCACTTTAAAACCTTAGTCACATTCACTTTGAAATACTTTCATTCTCTACTATCTTTCATACACATTCTGTCTGGCTCAAATCAATAGCACAGACTTAACAATAACGGTTCATGTATAAATAGAATATGCTCATATTGAACAGTTCAATCACAGAATAGTTCATAACATAGAAACACCAAGTGTTCACATCAGGCACAAGGCCTCATACATTCTACCACCTTGTACAAATATCACACACTTCAGACATAGACAAAACTTCTCAAGTTCAACATCCGAGAAGTTTTAGAAACTAAGCATTCATTTAAAATATGAATGAAGTTAGGAAACTTGCCTTACGCACAACTACAGCTTATAGTTTCATTACCGAATCGCTTCATTCCAATTCCTATGTAGCACATAAGAAAATAACACATACACCAATTAGTCATATACTTGACTTTACGCATTGGTTTACTTAACTTTACTTCTTAAGGTTCGCGTTCTTGCAATATAAGTTTACGCGACTAACTTTCATTACCGGTTTACAGCTTTATGACATACGGAGCTGTCTTACTCAAAACATTCATCATCTTTGATGATTTACATTCATATCTACTTCTTATACTTTCCTAGGACTCAGCACACATCGTGTCTCTGCTAGTAGTCCATATGGTACTCTGAGTGGTTTCCCACAAACAACCAACAAACAAGTTCCGCCTCGTCTACACTGCCCATAACAGTGAGTTAGATCGGTTGCCAGTTTTGTATATACCTTCGCTCTCTGAAGGAATTGTTTAGCCCAACTCCCATATGTCAACCATCAAAGGTTACGATTGTACTATAACCTAAATTCATCCTAACTTATCCGAACTATTAAACTATAATGTTCGATAAGTTAATTTCTCATTCTTTATGGCTTTCTGACAACTAAATGTCATACCTCAGGATTTATTCTTTATCGTCTAAGTCATACAATCTTTTGTATACTCAGAACGATCATTCAATATTCATTCTACGCATTTATGGCGTTAAGCATTTTACGTTACATTATTCTTATCTCACAACGTCCGATTCATTCGACTCGGAACGTCATCCAAGTTATAAACATTAACTCTGCTTCTTTACGTTATACATACTTGTCTTTAATTCAGCTTCTTCACCGCTCACAGGTTTAATCAATGATCCTCATTACCTTACGGTCAAACCATACACGGAGTGTAGGTTTTACCCGTTTAATATTCGCGTACACTCAACTTTCACATCGGTTAAAGTGTTCAACACTTACATCTCATTCTAACATTCTCATCCGACTTACGTTCAACTTTCATTAATCTTACTACCGTTTTCTACGACTTTCTTGATAACTCAAATCTTACTTACTACCTTCGTCAACGTCTAAGTCATACAACCAGGGTATACTTAGAATGTTCGTCCAACGCGAATACGATTTACGAGAATCGTTTACGTATTCAACTTTCACGTTGCTTGTCTCTTAATCTCTCATTCAACCTTTACTCAAGGCTTTAATCGTTTTTCGATCGTTATTATTCCCATGAACCCCATGTTCATTATTCTTTCTTAATATCAAAGTCATACAGTTCGTTGTATGCTAAGACCAATCGTTCATTGCAACAACGTTGCGTTCACAGCGTTTATATGCTTTACATTCATCTCTCATTACCATGTCATAACATTTAAATGTTATACATTACTATCGTTCATCAACGTCTAAGGAATTACCACCATAACAATTCCCCACGTTAGATTCATTGCGACTACGGTCCCCGGCAATCGGTTCTGTAACTCGTAATTACATTCTTTTAATCTCGTTTAATCTTTTTGTTCGACCTTCATCAAAGGTTTAATACACTTGATTAAGTGTTACATTAGTTGAACATTAAGTTCTTATTTCTTTCTTGCACATCCCCCAAAAATTGAGCATTTAAAATCTCATTTCTGGCATTACTCGACCGACGCGCATGACGCCCTCTCAAAGATTTAAGACTTCATGCATGCGGCATGAGTTAGTGATATGTGACCCTTCGGCTTCATGTACTGCAGTTGCCACCATTCTAGGCATGACTGGCGTCGTGGCGCCAAGACCTTCTTCCCGAAAATTTTTCTAAGTCTTTGGTCGTTCTGAGAAGTACTTCGAAATCTCATAACTTCTTCATTATAACTCGGAACGAGGTCGTTCTAAAGCCATTTTCTTCGTTATCTAACGTACTTCGATTACCCCCAGATAGAAATTCATTCTGAATCCGTTAACATGCCTTTCAATTGGCTTAATCCCTGCCCTTCGTTCTTCGTTCGTTCGTCCGTAATTCGGTCATCCGAATTCGGAATTCGTTCATTCTTGAGTCCATGACTCACGTTTTCCACATTTTCTTACATTCTTATGAAACCCTACACGTTCGGGTTCATTTACTAACTTTTAAATTCTCGTTCTTCTTTTACGAAATTTTGCCATAACTTCGTTATAGCTCAATTTTAATCCGTTCTTCATGAACGTTTCTAACGTTCCTAACCAAGCAATAAGCAACTAACTTATACGCGATGGTTTTAAACTTGTCCATCAACAACAATTATCCTACGATGGTTTTAAATTTGTCCATCAACAACGTTCTTCGCGTTCTTCGCATGTTCTTTGTTTTTAAATGATATTTTGGATTACGATTTCACTTTTTCTTGAAATTTGATGTTATAGAACATCATTCCTTACTTAATTGACCTACTCATTCATAAGATTCATTCGAATCGCTCAAAATCCTTACGAATCTTATACTTCCTTAAGAAATTTATAAATTAAATTTCTAATTCTTATTTCTTCTTTTCTTATGATTTCAACCATATGAAATCATTTCTAACATCCTTTACTCCTTATTCTCATTAAGCTATGTTTTTGAACATAAAAACTTAAAGAAAATTAGAAGAACTAGGGTTCGGATTACCGTTCTTCTTTAATCTCGTTCCGACGGACAAAGCGTGCATTCGAGCTAACTTTTCCTCATTCCTCTTCCTCTCTTCTCCCATCCGAACCCTCTCTCTCCCTCTCTCAAAGAGTAGGATTTTCAAAAGCTCAAAATAATGAACTTAAGCTTTCTATTTATAGAAAATCAAGGCTAGGGGTATTTTGGTCATTTCAGACCCTAACCTTCTTACTATTCATTACTTAGCCACCAAGTTTACTTGGTGGCCAAGTGGCCGCCCCACCTCCTTAGGTAGCTTCCCTTGAAGCTTCGTGCTTTCGTCTTTCGGGTTTCGTCCGAAAGTTTTAAAAACTTTTATTCTCGGAATCCAAATATTTTTGGATATTTCGTCTTTTCTTTACCGATTAAATATTACGTATTCTTCGGATTTCCGAAAAATTGAAAAACACTTTTCGACATTAAGCGTTTTCCTTCACGTTTTACCCTAACGTAGCTAAACAAGTGAAAAGTACATAACAGTACTTTTTGTCATTTTTATTTTATCCGATTTCACGATATATTATCGTCAAATCTTTCGACGAAATGTCATTTCGACATACCGAACTCTCGAAAAGGCTTAGGTTATTCAAACCTTAACCCTTAGGATTTTGTCGGGTGAATAGTGCCTATTTCGTCTTTTTTCCCGAAAATATTTTATTCTCGAAAAATTTTTATTTTTGTCTTGAAAATTCTTACTCATTCAGTCTAGCTCGTAGCCAGAATCCTCCCGATTAATAATCATTCTAGGTTATAGAACGATTAATAAACACATAGCATAGAATAGTATTAATAAAATTCATTTTATTAATAACTAATTCTTTAACTCTTAAATTCTGGACAATCCGATTTTCCGGGTTGTCACAAATATTCCCCGACAACAATGAGTATTTTATAACTACTTGTGTATTTTGAAAAATTTCATATATTACCCTTAACTTTAACTTTTTATCAATTTAACCATTTACTGAATAATAATTATAAGAAAAATTGAATACTTTTATTTCATAAAATTCGAGGTCTTACAATTAATATTGCGTTTGTGAGTTTGGAGGGATGAGATGGGAAGGAAAAGTATAGGAGGGGAAGAGATTATAATTTTGGTTTGTCATGTTTGTGAGTTTTAGAAAGGAAAGAAAGTAATGAGATTTTTATTATATTTTCCTTATTTGTGAGCTTAGGAGAGAAGGGAAGGAAAAATAGTTTTATTTTTAAATTACACTATTACTATATTACCCTTATATAAATATAAATTTAACAATTTTTAACTATTGAATTATTTTGTTCAATCTTTTTTTATTTTGATTAGTTCGAGTAGACTTTATATATATATATATATATATATATATATATATATATATATATATATATATATATGATAAATACTTTGACGTGGGGTGGGGTCACATAGACTTGCTGAATAATTTTTTTTACATTTATTTGGGTAAAAATTGTACATAGACTCTGACATGGGGGGGGGGTGGGGTGGGGTGGCGTGACGGGGGTGGGGAACATAGTGGGTGGGGGTGTGTGGGGGGGTGGCGGGGATGGGGAAAAAAGAAAATTTGTATTTTAAAAATTGAGAATTATAATAATTAGGGATAAGATTGTCATATTACTTATTTTACAAGATAATTTTAGTAATATAAAATATTTTATTTTGTCATTCCCTCCAAATCTTCCAACTTTTGAGAGAAAAATTTTGAGCCAAAAATTAAATCAATTTTACCTCTAAATCTCTTCCCTTACTCTAAAAAAAAAACTCACAAACATGATATTTAGAAGAATTTTAATTATTTTCCTTTTTCTTTTCTTTTCAAATAAAAACTTACAAACATAATATAAAGTGCATACGGTTAATCCTATATACCAATCACGAGTTTAAATATTTTCTCCCCCGTCGGCAATATTAATTGATTAACGTAATTTTTATCCCATAACCCTCTCTCCGTTTGGTTTTTATTTCTAGGCCAATATAAAAATTGAGGCAGAGAGAGAGGGAGACAACAATGGATGTACTTGATTAAAGGCTTCTCTCCATATCTTGCTTTGTTTCTTTCAAATATTACCATCAAGTCAACTCTCTCTATATGAAAGAATGACACTTTTATCCTTTTAAATTATCACTCACTTTTAAAATCGTCTCCAAAATTTAATTTTTTATCAATTAAGTCTTTAAAATAAATTTTTTTATTGATTCTTTTTCTTTTAACAATAACCCAACCCATTTTGAATAAATTTTGATCCAACCCTACCCATTTTAACCTGACCCTAATTTTAACAATTAATTTTTTAAAATAAAACTAAAAAAAATTAAAATTATTAAAAAAATATTTTATTTTAACATATTAAAAATAATTATTATTTTTAAAAGTCTTAAAAATAATTATTATTTTCAAGAAAAATATTAGAAACTTTTATGTTTTTCAAAAATGGGTAAAGTTTCACAAAATATAGATTCAAAAAATTTAAAGTTAAAATTTTTAATTAGTTTTTATGAAAATTTACACATCTTTTAAAAAAAATTAATTGGTGAAATTGGGTCGGGACAAACTGGGTTGAGTTGGGTCAAAATGAGTCGGGTTATAGTCAAATCGTGTAAGAGGAATGAAATCGACAAAAAATATCACTTTAGGAACGTAATTGAAGAAAAATAAATTTTTGGGACAACTTTAAAAGTGAGTGACAAGTTGAAAGGACAGAAGTGTCATTCAGCCGTATATGAGTTTATATAATCAAATCTTATTCAATTTTTATTCCTTCTGAAGATTTACATCAAAGTAGCTTTCTATATGAATTTATACAATTCAATAAGGGGCAACGAAACGCAGGACCAAAAAGTTCCTCATATCAAAAAAAAAAAAGGGGGAAACAAGGGTACAAAAAACACAGTTTGTAATTCTTATGTATATGGGTTTGCTCTTAATTTTTATTATTGCAAAACAGAGCTAGGCATATAAAAAAGACTTTGATCGAGTTGGGAATAAGCCATGGGAAATAATTGCCCTCGCCACCACTGTCGCACATCATCATTCATCAGAGGGATTACTTACAGAAGCTAAAATAGGGGAAAAAGATAGAGGCGGGAGAAAAAGTAAATTGAGAGGAAATTGAGACTCGGGTATTTCTTGTTTGGGAGATAAATAGAGTTTAGAGTGAGAAATTAGATTAAAAAGGGAGGAATTGGAAAGTTGAAGCAAGTGGAATATAGGAAGAAGAAGACAAAAAAAAGAGACAAAGACTTGGTTAATAAAAATGGCTTCTCTGAAATTATTTTACTATCTTCTTATTCCTTCTCCTAATGAGCGAACTAAAGTGGTTATGTGGATTTAACGTCCGCACAATTAAAATAGGGACGAGGAATATTACAAAAATACAATTAGATTTTTGATAACATTTTGGACATATTTGCATTCGCACTTTAATTGTGCAGACATTTTCAAATTAAAGTGCGGACGGGGGATCAATTTCATCAATAGATCTAGAATTAAAAGATCATTTGTTGTAAGGATAACTTTAAATTTATAACGTTGACTATGAATGAGTTCCCTATGTCAAAAGATTAAAAATTACAATTTCCCTTAATATTTCGTTTCGATTATTTCACTTTCTCTTTAATTTATGTCAATTATATTGGATTGTTAATGAAGAATTCATCGGTATTCATAAACACCTCTTGATGATCTTATGTTGGATTGTTAACTGATCTGTGATAGTTTACATGTTGATCTAACAGCCAAAATAGATGGGAATGATTTCCCTACCGCCAGTCCTACTAGCGACAAACAAATTTTTTTTAACGGGTGCTATACTTGCATGTTTGCCTAATTTTGTACTAACAATTATACGCAAGTATATGTGATCAAATAACAATATAATGGCAAGTAAGGTATCGTCCCACAGAGAATTGTGAATAATACTGTCAATTACCAATTTTATATTAAATCAATTTTATTAAACAAATATCTTAAGTTTTTGAATTTTGGAAAGTAAAATAAGCTAAATTAACTAATCACTAATTATCAAAAATGAATTCAGATTAAAAGATTACAATTTTTCTTGATGTTTTGTTTTGATTATTTCACTTCCTCTTTAATTTATGTTAATTATGTTGGATTGTTAAACAAAAATTTATCAGTATTTATAAACACCTCTGAATGATCTTATGAACCAATCTTACTAAATCCACAAAGGATAGAGTTAGGAAGAACACCCTAGATAATTAACACACTATGTGAGACCCCAGATTTTATGAATAAAGATTTAAATTTCTCGAAATATTTTTTTGAATATTATGGTGTGGATTTGATATAATGTTATAGTTGTGGGTAATATTTACAAATTTTGCAAAGTAAGCAAGTTGTTATATAATATTCGATTGGTCGGGGAATATTCATTTTAACAGTGGAATATTCATGACGACCAAGACAATCATTGGTGGACCCCATAAACGGAAGTATCGTCGTAGTAAGAAAACGATGTAATTATCTTTTATTAAAAATAATCTACGAAAGTGTTACCGTTAAAACCGCTGAACTACCCTAGTAGTAAAAGTATAAAGAATATGCGCGTGGTTGCATAAGAAGACACCAGAGTATTGTTATTGATGCTTACGTGAGAAGTCACTCGCTTATACTCAATTATTGCTACAAGAATTGCCGTGATCATATCTCTCATATTATTGATTCAATTATTGTCACAAAGATCATCCGTGATAATATGTTATATTATTAAATCAATAATTGAGACTAAAAAGTTATTTATATTATTAAATTGCAATATTTACAATGTCTAGAAGTTCATCAAGGAGAGGTTTGGTCATCTAATCGCGCGCCAATAAGGAGAAATCCTTATCTGAAAGCTTCCCCTCTTCCGGGAACGACCGTTGTTAAATATTGTGAGTTATAATATTAATGATGAATAAGTTCGTGTTGATTAAAGATGAAATTGATAGTTCCATTGTGTTAGAATTATTAGTGTTAGTGAAAATCAACATTTATTTCGATATTAATTGATGTCCGGAAGTTATATCGACCAAATGGGTAATTAATCGGATAAATGAGCAATTAATTGCTATTAATTCACATGATTATAACTATTTGTTCACATGTGTGTACTATTGATTCACATTCTTGTACTATTAGGGAGTTGGTGCAAGATTGATAATACTTTAAATGACTAAGTTTAAAATGGAGGTATAGATGGAGGTATTATAATCGTAATTCGTATTTTCACATTGATTATGACTATTAATTCACATGATTGAACTATTGATTCACATTATTTACTATTAGGGGAGGTGGTGCAAGTTTGATAATACTGCAGGACTAAATTAAAATGAAAGAAAAAATTAAAGGTATTATATCGTAATATTTTGAGCCCCAAAACGTGCAATTATCGAAACTATATTTTCCTATAAATAGAAGCTCATTCTTCCTTCATTTCTCACCAATTCACTAAAGCTTTAGAGCAATTATTATAGAGAGAAATTAGAGAAATTATAGAGAGAAAGAAGAAGAGAAGTCCGCTACCTCACTATTCCAAAGATCCAAATCTTCTTTCGAGGGAAGGGTATTATTCTTTCGTATTCATGAAGAGAGTTATTTTCTTTCAATACTCGTAAGGATTGTTATTCCATTCTTTATTATTATATTCGAATAACTCGCTCATGCCAAGTACCGCATACATGGTGAAATTTCTTCTTATTATTCCATTCTTTATTATTTCGTTGGAATAACTCGTCTCGTGTGGTCTATCGCACGACCGTGAATTATGTTGTTATTCCATTCTTTATTATTCTGTTGAACATCCCGTCTGCAAGCGGATTACGCATGACCGGTTCCATTCTTTATTATTCTATTGAATATCCTCGTCATGCGTATGCGTATTACGGTGAAATTCCATTTGGTTCCATTCTTTATTATTATGTTGAAATAACTATCATGTGAAGTACCACATACATGGTAAAATTATTATGTTATTCCATTCTTTATTATTCTCATTAGAATAACTCGTTCTTTATTATCGCTGAATATCGCATACATGGTGAAATGAATTTTTCATTATTCCATTCTTTATTATTTTGTTTGAATAACTGCATCATGTGGATTTACCACATGCATGGTGAATGATCCTTCACATTCATTCCTTATTAAATTGTGGAAGTGATCTGCTCACGTGGATTACCGCGCATGGCGGCGCGTAAAATCCATTTCATAGTTTCATATATTCTATTATACTCGGTGGTTAAAGTTTTCGCTTCTATACTCCATGAAATTAGTGGAATATTATTGATATTCAAGGCTTCATCCAAAGATCTTTTCATGAAAATATTTTCCGAGCATTCTTGAATTTTACTCCACAAAGAAGTATCATGTCGATAATTTGACGTTATTGATTTTCGGATAAATTAATTTATAAATCTTTAAAATTTTATCCTTGAACTTGTTTTATTGAATTATTATGTCATTGTCATCATCCTCATGCTTATATTGTGATTAAAGTCATCTTTCGCTTACGTGCATAGATGGACTGGTATGATGATTATGACTGTGGATTATTCAAGATAATCATGACCGTAATGTGATTAATGATGTGGTAAAAGTCCTCATCGCTTGTAGTTCATTGATGGACGCTTGTTGGTATGATTATGACCGTGGATTATTCGGGTAGATAATCATGACCATTGATGATTTAATGAATATCCTTGGCCGTGTAGTGCGTGGGAGGCTATGGTTTATTTATTTGTCGAGTCTCAAACAATAAAGTTGATGAAAATATTTTTAAATCATGAAGATAGTAGATTTTATGCGCTTCTACTCGACTCTTCTAATGGATTGCTTATTTCATTGCAGCTTAAACTTGTTGTCTCATTATATTCTATCGCTTGTTATATTGTTCAAGGCTAAGGATAATTTATTCTCGCATTATCTTAGTCATAATATTTCTTATCGGGCTATTTGAGTTCACCCTTTCTTTCATCGTTCTCTTCGTGAAATGAGAACGAATCGGGACTAGTTCTGGGAAACAGAGTGACGGCCCGTGATGATAACATTAGTAGTCCTCACTATTCGTTAAAAAAGTGTGACAATAAATGTAATGAGGACTCCATTGAGTGTGGATATTGTCTAGATGACAATAATCTTATTAAAACTCTTAGATTATGTTTTGTCGTATTTTACACTTAATCGTTGTATAATTAAGTTGTATTTGAATTTTGTACCATGTATTTGGCGACTCAAGATGGGTGATGTATACCTGTTTTTGGGGCGCCACATTTGGTATCAAAGCTTAGGATATGATCCCCGATCGAGATGTGAGACAAGAACTAGGAGGGGAGAGACGGAAATTCCTTCGCTAGTATGACCTACCTATGTTTATTTGGTATTTAATTGGTCGGTCAGAGTATATGGATAATATGTGATATGTCAATTAACCCTTGTTTTATGGCAGTGTTTGATAATGGCATCCAAAAATGTTGAGATCAGCAATGAAGCACATGAGACCGTTGAGTCACCAAGGATCAATACCTAAGATAATGTGCAGCAGGAAGACAATAATCCTCAGATAAATAACAATACCGATCAGATGATGAACGATGGGATGTTTAGAGGCTTTATGCAATTCATGCAACAGCAGGTAAGAGAGACTCCTGTTCAAAATATAGGTGGAAATAATGGGAACTCACGGTTGGTCACCGCTAAGCAGTTCAAGGAGCTGGGACCACCGGAGTTTTTGGGAAAGCCAGAACCACTTAAGGCGAAGACGTGGTTAAAGCAGATCACCAAGATATTTGATGTCTTGGGATGCTCCGAGGAGCAAAAGGTTCCTTTGCCACCTTTTATGTTATGCTGAAGAGGCAGACATCTTGGTGGGAATCAGTAAAAACGTACTCACCGACGACTCAAGATGTCTTGGGAGAAGTTCCAAGAGCTGTTCAACGACAAGTACTTTCCTAAAAGTATTCGTCACATGAAAGAGGTGGAGTTCATCAAGTTGGAGCAAAACAATATGACCGTGTTGCAATACGAGGCTAAATTTGCGGAGTTATCCCAGTTTGCATCCCATTTAGTCGATAATGAGGAGCGAATGACGCGAATGTTTCTAAGAGGTTTGAAACCCGATATACATCAATACCTCATTTCTCACAAACTTTGTTTATATTCAGATGTTGTGAATAAAGCTCAGTTATTAGAGAACGATAATGAGTCAAGACAACCAAAAGGCAAACGACCAACAACACGATAATAATCGCATCATACGGTGGCAACGGCCATCGAACAATGATAACCATCGTGGGGAAATTATCATGCCAAGAATGGTAATCACTTTCGGTGGTAATCATGGCCAAGATAATAGGAGTGGAAATTTCAAGAAGAGAAGGTTCAACAACGATGGAAAGAGACAAAGAACACCAACACCCGCTTTTCAAGGAAGGAGAACGACCACCAATCAGATGCTTCAAATGCGGAGGGAGGGACATATCATTCAAACTGCGTGATGCAGTCCAAAGCATGTTACAATTATGGAAAAAAAGGTCTCCTAGCCCGATTTTTCCGTGCACCAAAGTCAAGTCCAGCTGGGACGGTGGCACCAAAGGCGGATACAGACAAAACAAAGTCGGTGGTTTCAGGAAGAGCGTTTTTCGTGACTTCTCAAAAAGCGAGTAACCCGAACAAATTTAGCACGGGTTAGTTAATTATAAATTCTTGCGAAGTCTATACCTTATTAGATACTGGTTCTACCCATTCCTTTATCTCTCTTGCTTGCACTCAACGTTTAAATTTGACCCCTGAGAAGTTAGACTTTGACTTATTGGTTGAAACTTCGTTAGTAGAAACCTTCATTACCTCCACTGTTTATTAATCTTGCTGATTCAAATCGACACTTTCACGTTACCTGTCGATCTTATCTCTTTAAAAATACATGCCTTTGATGTGATTTTAGGAATCGATTGGTTATCTACTCATAATGCTTTTCGTAATGTTGTTAGCTTTCATATTCCTAACCAACCTGTTATGCGAATTCAAGCAACCAAACCACTAAAGTTAGTCACTATCATATTAAGCCATAAGTAAAGAACCTTGAGCCTTTATCTGGTGACTTCCTTGTGTGGAATGTACCGAAGCCAGACTTTTCGTAGGCGACGCTGTGAATGACGGTGACAAGTTGATAGGTATCAATGTGACGTGATATCCAAGTCTTGGATGGATTCACAGTTTTGAATGATATTTTTATTGTTAATAAATTTCCGACGTATTCTCAAGACTTCTTAGCCTACCCCAGAGCGTGAAATCGAATTTTGTATTGACCCCAAAGACAAAAACCCATTTCTAAAACCCTTAAATATTTCTTCAACCAAAACGAACGATAATGCGCCAAAGACGTTGGCTCGAGCTATGAAGATTACGACTATACCATTCAATATCATCGTGGAAGAGAGAACGTGGTAGAGAGACGTTGAAAGTAAGATCGATATGCTTATGAAAAGTGCGATGTTGTTAACATAAAAAACCCATTTCGTATAACTTACAAATGATGAAGATAGAGTTAAAGACTCTAGGGACCCACGTGAAGATAACAAATATACGATTAGAATCGACTTTAATCGATAAAGTTAAAGTCGCTCAAGCTACATACTCAGAGCTAATGAATGTGAAGAAGAAGATTCAAGAGAGTGTTATTCTAGAAGCAAGAATCGACGAAGAGAGGAAATCTTAACCCTCGATTTAATTGGCCCATTTGAAATCCTCGATGGAGTAGGAACTGTGGCCTATAGACTCGTTTTACCGACAAGTATGTCGCGTGTTCATAACGTTTTTCACGTATCGTTGTTAGTAAAAACTTAGTCTTGGGGGACTTTGGAGCCAAATTTTAGAATAATTAATGAATCTGAAAAATTATGAAATCATGGGGGTTTTATAGAGCATGTTACAAGCTTTTCATAGCCTCGAAAATGGACTAATTCCGATAACAGATGAAGAAGTTATGAAGATTTGAAGTATGTGTGCCAAAAGTTGCAAAATCTAGAAAATTGGAGTTAAGTGCCAAAGGTCGAGTGCCTAGGCACTAGGCTCGGCACTTAAAATCTATTCTTGGGCGCCTAGGTGCTTGAATAAGGCCAAATTTAGGCGCCTAGGTGTTGGTTAAGTGTTAAGCCAAAATCTGTCCGGACGTCCTTTAGTAAATTGGGCATAACGTTTTCATACGAACTCCGATTAAGGTGATTCAAGATGATTCAAAAAGATAATGAGTAGACCTAAATCTTTCATTCTTTATATTTTGAGATTTGAGGTAGGCATCAAGGCCTAAAATGGCTATTTTAGGTACTGATGTGCATTCAGAGGCAATCGGAGGACATCGGGCATGCACGTATGCAACGTGTAATGTTTTTGACGATAAAGGTATTCAAGGTATCCTCACCTCTTCGGCATAATAGGTACGTACGTAAATTTCGAGGGCAAAATTTCATAAGGAGGGGAGATTGTGAGACCCCAGATTTTATGAATAAAGATTTAAATTTCTCGATATATTTTTTTGAATATTATGGTGTGGATTTGATATAATGTTATAGTTGTGGGTAATATTTACAAATTTTGCAAAGTAAGCAAGTGGTTATATAATATTCGATTGATCGAGAAATATTCGTTTTAACAGGGAATATTCGTACGACGACACAATCATTGGTGAGCCCCACAATGGAAGTATTGTCATAGTAAGAAAATGACAGAATTATCTTTTATTAAAAATAACTACGAAAAGTGTTACCGTTAAAACCGTTGAACTACCCTAGAGTAAAAGTAAAGTAATAACGCGCGTGGTTGCATAGTAGCACACAGATATTGGTTATTGATGCTTACGTGAGAAGTCACTCGCTTATACTCAATTATTGCTACAAAGAATCACGTGATCATATCTCTCATATTATTGAATCAATTATTGTCACAGTATCCGCTGTATAATATGTTATATTATTAAATCAATAATTGAGACGACAAAGTTATTTATATTATTAAATTGTAATATTTACAATGTCTAGAAGTTCACAAGGAGAAGTTTGGTCATCTAATCAAGGCTGCCAATAATAAGAGAAATCCTTATGGAAAAGCCCCCTCTTTCCTGGGAATGACCTGGTTGTTAAATATTGTGAGTTATAATATTAATGATGAATAAGTTCGTGTTGATTAAAGATGAAATTGATAGTTCCATTGTGTTGGAGTTATTAGTGTTAGTGGAAATCGACATTTATTCCGATATTAATTGATGTCTGGATGTTTTACTGATCAGTCGGGTAATTAATCGGATAAATGAGCAATTAAATGCTATTAATTCACATGATTATAACTATTTATTCACATGTGTGTACTATTGATTCACATTCTTGTACTATTAGGGGTGTTGGTACAAGATTGATAATACTTGCATGACTAAGTTAAAAATGGAGGTATAGATGGAGGTACTATACTGTAATTCGTATTTTGACAATATTATAACAATTAATTCAATGATTGAACTATTGATTCACATTATTTACTATTAGGAGAGGTGGTGCAAGTTTGATTATACTTGCAGGACTAAATTAAAAATGGAAGAAAAGTTGAAGGAATTGTACTGTAATATTTCAAGCCCCAAAACGTGCAATTATTGAAACTATATTTTCCAATAAATAGAAGCTCATTCTTCCTTCATTTCTCACCAATTCACTAAAGCTTTAGAGCAATTATTATCGAGAGAAGTTATAGAGAGAAAGAAGAAGAGAAGTCTCGCTACCTCACTATTCCAAAGATCCAAATTTTTTTTAAGGTAAGGGTATTATTCTTTCGTATTCATGAAGAGAGTTATTTTCTTTCAATACTGTAAGGATTGTTATTCCATTCTTTATTATTATATTGGAATAAACTCGTCTATGCTAAGCACCGTATAAATGGTGAAATTCTTCCGTTATTCCATTCTTTATTTTTCGTTGAATAACTCGTCTGCATGCGGTTTATCGCGATGCTTGGTGAAATTCGTTGTAATTCCATTCTTTATTATTCTCGTTTGAACATCCTCGTTCGTGCGGATTATTATTTGATGACCGGTTCCATTCTTTATTATTCTCGTTGGAATATCCTCGTCTATATGTGATTATGCACGATTCGGTTCCATTCTTTATTATTATGTTGAATAACCTCGTCTGCATGCAACACCGCATACATGGTGAAATTCTTTCGTTATTCCATTCTTTATTATTTTGTTGAATAACATATTCATGCTGGCAACCGCATACACATGGTGAAATTCTTCTATTATTCCATTCTTTATTATGTTGTTGGAATAACCTTTCTCTCACGTGGACTACCGCATGCATGGTGAATTCTTCGTTATTCCATTCTTTATTATTCTCGTTGGAATAACCTGTCTATATGGATTTACCACATGTATGGGGAATGATCCTTCGTATTCATTCCTTATTAAATTGTGGAAGTGATCTCGTTTACGTGGATTACCGCATGTATGCGAAAAATCCATTATAGCTTTCATATATTCTATTATACTCGGTTGGTTAAAGTTTTTCGCTTCTATACTCCATGAAATTAGTGGAATATCCTTGATATTTATGCTTCATCCAAAGATCTTTTCATGGAAATATTCTTCGAGCATTCTTGAATTTTACCCACAAAGAAGTATCATGTCGATAATTTGACGTTATTGATTTTCGGATAAATTAATTTATAAATCTTTAAAATTTATCCTTGAACTTGTTTTATTGAATTATTATGTCATTGTCATCATCCTCATGCTTATATTGTGATTAAAGTCATCTTTGGCTTACGTGCATAGATGGACTTGGTATGATTATAACTGTGGATTATTCGGTATAATCATAACCGTAATGTGACGAATGATGTGGTAAAAGTCCTCATTGGCACGTAGTTCATTGATGGACGAGTTGTTGGTATGATTATGACCGTGGATTATTCGGTATAATCATGACCATTGATGATTACATGAATATCCTGGCCATGGTGGTGGATATTTGTGGTTTATTTATTGTCGAGTCTCAAAGAATAAAGTTAATGAAAATCTTTTAAATCATAGAAGATAATAGATTTTATGCTCTACTTGACTCTTCTAATAGATTGCTTATTCCACTGCAGTTAAACTTGTTGTCTATTATATTCTATCAGTTGTTATACTGTTGAAGGCTAAGGATAATTTATTCTGCATTATCTTAGTCATAATATTTTTATCGGGCTAGTTGAGCTCACCCTTTCTTTCATCGTTTTTCTTGGGGAATGAGAACGTAGCCGGGACTAGTTGGGGAACGGAGTGACGGTCCAGATGATAGCATTAGTAGTCCTCACTATTCTATTAAAAAGTGTGACAATAAATGTAATGAGGACTCCATTGAGTGTGGATATTGTCTAGATGACAATAATCTTATTAAAACTCTTAGATTATGTTTTGTCTTATTTTACACGACTGTTGTATAATTAAGTTGTATTTGAATTTTGTACCATGTATTTGGCGACTCAAGATGGGTGATGTATACTTATTTTGGGGGCGTCACACACTATAACTCTATGTTAATTAAAATTAAAAAGGATTTCAAGCACATGTTTTCTTAAGATTACATACGACATATATGTATATCTCTATCCTATACACAAATTATGAATTTCATTTATTGAGAAAACACAATCATATGCTATTGTATCCATGTCTAAATTTATACTTCATCTCTCAATTTCATATAGTTTACCAAAGTAATTATTGATCAGATAATTAAGTAATTAAAACACAAGATATAATAGACAATCCAATCATAACCAACAATAATCAACAAAGAAGCAATTTAATTAAAACTACACATTAAGTTCCAATATAATTTTAAAATAAAATTTAGTTCATGATTGAATTAAAAATCATCATCCAGGAATTACAAAAAAAAGAGTAAGAGAAGAGAAATAAAACTTGTTTGAAGCACTTTTGAATCTCCTCTTTAGCCTTCTATCTTGCTCCTCCTTTGTGATTAATTCCTTGCTTTAAGCCTTCAAGAATTCTTCCGATTCTAGGGTTATCGAAAAGAGATATCTTCTAATTGTCCAAGATTATCTATTTATATCCCCTACACAAAGTCCTAACTCTCTAAGAAGTAACCAATCCAAGTCCCAGTCGAAAAGCTAAAGAATTGCAAAATTTAAAACTCTTGGTAGTCTTTGTGTGTTGTCGCGCCAGAAATGAACTCAAGGCCGTACGCCGCCACATTGTGGGTCTATCAAGCATTTTGGGTTTCAAGTCTGGCGCTGTTGTGCTAAGTTCATACTGAGTAGTGGTGCTACCGCGCTAGATTGGCTGCTATTAGAAACCTTAAAGGAAACAATATATATATATATATATATATATATATATATAAACTCATCTCAAATAAACCAAACTGTAGAATTTTTTTTGTCAAGACTAGTACTTGGCACTATATCTTTAAGTCAATTATGCCCTCCGTATGGTACTCAGAGTTGATAGTACATGTCTCCTTGGATACAATGACACTTTATAATTTAGCAGCACTACAAAAAGTATACTCTACGAACCAAAAATAAAAGCTCTAACTCTCTCTCAAAATAACTATGAAACTGATGAAAAAAAAACTAAAGACTAGAATGACTAATAATGCTTAATTGCTTGTGAATCAGTGAATAAAAAGGCTGCCCCCTTCTATCTATTTATAGGAGGGGTTGGTGACCCTTCGGATGGGCACTTAACCGTTGAAAAGGCATGAGATGCTTCTGAAAAGGCATGGTATGGCATCCTTTGGTCAAAACAACGTAGTTTTGATCATTGGCAGAATGGGCGCGTCTATTCGGACACATACAATGACGTAGTTTTAGCATTAGCAGAACCAAAACTATGCAGTTTTAGGCTTAGTAGAAAAGACGCGACAAAACGACGTAGTTTTGGGGAGTCCGTTCAGACTGATACCCTTTCAGCACACCGCTTCTCAAAATGACATAGTTTTGATAATATAATAAATACCGTTTATCAAAACGACAAATTTATGATAATAAATCTAAATAAATAAATTTTAATTAAAAATTTAAATAAATTTTGTCTAAAAAATTTTATACATGGACCTAGTGTGACGCCCCCAAAATAGGTATACATCACCTATTCTGAGTTGTCAATACATGGTACAGAAACAACTACAACTTTATTATTACAACAAGAAAAGCGTGAGTTTAAATACAAATATTATCTTCTAGACAATATTTATACTCAAATAAATCCTCATCACATTTATTGATACATTATTTTACAAAATGGTGAGGACTACTAAACAATCCTTTCTAAAACCTTCATTCCATACCCCGACTGCATTCGCTATATTCTCGCCTCCCCGAGAAGAATGGAACAAAAAGGAAAGGGTGAGCTCAACTAGCTCGATAAAGAATATTATGACTAAGATAACATACAACAAATTATCGTTAGTCTTCAACAGAAAAATTTAATAGAATACAATAGATAAACAAATTTTAAATCAATATTCATATTGAAATAATAATTCATAGAAGAGTTACGTAGAGAATGAAATCTACTATAATCTATGAATTTAACAAATCCATCATCAATATTTTATCCCTCGTAACATCAATCAATATTCATCTCAAATCAAATATTCATCTTTGCACTACAGCCAAAGATATTCATCAATCGGTCATGTTCATCTCAACACTGCTCATCTTTGCACTAAAGGCCAAAGATATTCATCACCGGTCATGTTCATTTAAACACTGCTCATCTTTGCACCACAGCCAAAGATATTCTTCAGAAATCATTCATTTTGCACTACTGAGCCAAAGATATTCAATAATATCATCATTTAAGACCGAGGATGATGAAAATATTTTTAAAGAAACGAATCCAAAGGAAACAAAATGACAAGGATTAAGGATTCGTACTTGGTTTTATCCACGTCCAAAAATACCTCAAAAGTAATCATAGTGGTGTAAAATTCAAGAATGATCAAAACATGGATACAATCAAAGCTAGTATCCGTAATAGATGTTTTGGACAAAAAGAAGAAATTTTATTTTTTATGAATGAATAGTCCAGTATACGTGAATAGTGCCAGATATCGTGAATAGTGCCGAGATACGTGAATAAGACCGTATACATGAATAGTAAATTCGACACCAAAAGATAGAAATTCCATAAAAACATCTTCACGCTTCACGATTAATAGTACTCGTGAATAGTAACTCGTGAATAGTAACTCATGAATAGTAACTCGTGAATAGTAACTCATGAATAAGTAACCCGACATGAAAAAGTTCCAAATTTGATAAAAGTTCCAACCAATATTTCAAAGATAATGATATTCAAGAAATAATATCATTTGAGAATAAAATAACATCCTTACCTCAAAGAATCGATTGCTTGAATGAAAGGTCAAGTGATCTTTGAATGAAACTTGTCTTTGAACAAAGAACTCTCAAAGTATCTAAATACTCACAAAATACGCTCAATAATATAGAGAGAAAGAGAGAAATCTTTGTTTTCGGTGTGATTTTCAATTCTAACTTAGCCCTCTATTTATAGGAAAATGTTAGCCGTACCAAGCAGATTTGACACACACCGATGGCTTTACACCGCTACTATTGCCACCCACCACATTTGAAATAAAATTCAGCACATTTCTTCACCAACCACAAGTGGGGCCCACTCAATTCTAGAATTTTCCACCAAAATCAATTATAAACCTAATTTCGAATCAACCACCTCTTAAAATTCATAACAAATAATTCGTGCATTTTAACGGTTCAAAATTTGTGGACATATACTCAACTTATGTATGTATAACATACCCAAAAATTACCACAATCCAACGGTCGGATTAAAAATTATAACCCATAATATATCTCAAAACCCCGATTTAATTTTTAATACCTCCAACTGATAAAATCTTCGATAAAACACCTCAACATTAATTTCTTCATTTATAACCACATAAATAAATCCATCATTTATATCCACATAAAATAAATATTTCTTTATCATATGAATCAATAATTAATTATTCACAAATAATATTATGTAATCACAATTATGACAACCAGCCGTTCTCAGAAAGAGGGGCTTTCAGATAAGGATTTCTCCTTCTTGGCGCCGCAATTAGGTGACCAAACCTCTCCTCGATGTAACTTTCTAGACATTGCCAATAATGCTATCTAATAATATTATTCAAATAATATGAATTATTGATCCGATAATGGAGATAAATGCAAAGTGACAATTATTGAACATCAATAATATAAAATATCAACGCAGCAATTATTGAATCAATAAAATAAAATATTGAGCAAGAATTCATCGTGTGAAAATTATTGAGTAGTGCCTTCACGTAAGGATCAATAATTCAACAATCATGCGCAATACTGGTGCAAGCATCGTGCAACCACGCCAGACATCGTATTTTAACCACCGGGTATTCCAATGATTTTATTCAGAATAACTACGCCGTTATTTTTAACCAACTTATATTTGTCGCTTCCTTCATCCAATCGCTTCCGTTGTGGGGCCCACACATGGATGCGCCATTGTACTGAATATTCCCGACAAGCATTTAATATTCCACGACCAAACGAATATTCCCCGACAAAAATGAATATTTTATAACCACTTGCTTATTTTGAAATATTTGCGTATTTAACCCTTAACTATCCACATTAATCAAATCAACCCTTACTATTTCAAAATAATAAATAAAGGAAATTCCTTTTTATTTTAAAAAAATTTCGGGGTCTTACAACCTCCCCTCCTTATGAAATTTTGTCCTCAAAATTGACGTACGTACCTGGTGTTTCGAAAAGGCGAGGATACCTCGCTTTCATTTCCGTTTCCAATTCCCAGGTCATTTCCTCTATATCGCGATTCCTCCACAAAACTTTAACTTGTGGTATGACCTTTGCGCGTAGGACATGCTCCTTCCTATCCAAGATCTTGATAGGTACCTCCTCATACGTTAAGTCTTCGGCTATCTTGTCCGGTTCTAACTCAATAACGTGGTTTGGGTCTTTCACATATTTACGAAGTACAGATATGTGAAACACATTATGAACACGAGACATACTCGGAGGTAACGCAAGTCTATAGGCTACATTTCCTACTTGGTCAAGAATTTGAAATGGACCAATAAATCGTGGATTGAGCTTTCCTCTCTTCCCAAATCTTGTAACTCCCTTCCATGGAGCAACTCGCAACAATACATGATCCCCTACATTAAATTCCACGCCCTTTCGATGAAGATCCGCATAACTCTTTTGTTGATCTTGTGCCGTTTGTATATCGTTGTCGAATTATTTGGATCTTTTCGGTAGTCATACGCATTAACTCGGGTCCCAACAATGTTGCTTCACCCACCTCATCCCAACATATTCGAGAACGACATTTTCGTCCATATAATGCTTGAATGGAGCCACACCTATACTTGCTCGATAAACTGTTGTTGTAGGAGAATTCCACCAATGGTAAATACTTATCCCAACCGCCTTGAAGTCTAGGACATGAGTCTTAATAAATCTTCAAGAGTTTGAATAGTCCTCTCCGATTGTCCGTCTGTTTGGGGATGGTATCTTAGAACTAAATCGCAAAACCGTGCCCATAGCTTTTTGCAAGCTAACCCAAAATCTTGAAGTGAATCTTGGGTCACGATCCGAAACTATGGATCTGGGCATGCCATGCAACCTCACAATCTCATTTACGCACATACTAGCAAGACGTTCAAGGAATAAGTCTCCGTGACGTCAAAGAAATGAGCAGACTTGGTTAATCTATCAACAATAACCAAATAGCATTGATGCCTTGAGAAACCGTAGGAAGACCCATAACGAAATCCATGGTAATGTGTTCCCACTTCCATTAGGAATCTCAAGTGGTTGCAATGGACCCTTAGGTACTAGATGCTTCTTTACACGTTGACAAGTTAAACACATTGAGATAAACTTTGCAATCTCTCTCTTCATATTGTTCCACCAAAATGTATGTCAAGATCACGATACATTTTAGTACTTCCAGGATGGATTGCAAATGGTGTATTGTGTGCCTCCATCATAATCTTGTACTTCAAATCGAGTCGTTAGGAACACAAAGTTCAGAGTGGACTCAAGTATTCCTTCTTCATCAATTCTCGCTTAGGAATAGCTCCTTCTTGTACTTTCTTCTTCATATGCATCACGCTCCGGATTGGGTGGCTTCGAGCAACCTTAACTTTTTCTATTAAAGTTGGCTCTATGCATATACTTGACATCATCGCACTTTGCGTTCCAAGATATGATCTTCTACTCAACGCGTCACCTACCACGTTCGCTTTTCCGGGATGGTATTGAATAGTGTGGTCGTAGTCTTTCAATAGTTCGAGCCAACGTCGCCGCCGCAAGATGTTGAGTTCTTTTGAGTGAAGAAATATTTAAGGCTTTTATGGTCCGAATATATCTCCACTTTCTCCCCATATAGATAGTGCCTCCATATCTTTAGTGCGAAACGATCGCCGCTAACTCTAGATCATGAGTAGGATAATTCCTCTCATACTCTTTAAGTTGTCATGAGGCATAGGCTATGACTTTCCCACGTTGCATGAGAACACATCCTAACCCTTTACTCAAGCATCGGCAGAGATAACAAATCCATCCGAACCAGGATGATATTGTTAGAACAGTGCAGAAATAAGTCTCCTCTTAAGCTCTTGGAAACTCTTCTCACATTCTTCATTCCAAACGAATTTTGTATCCTTCCGAGTTAGCTGAGTTAATGGAGTAGCGATTCGAGAAAACCCTTCCACGAATCTCCGATAATAACCAGCTAAGCCCAAAAAGCTATGTACTTTAGTCACCGACTTGGTTGTTCCTAACTTTGTATTGCTTCAATCTTCACGGATCAACAGATACTCCATGTTTTGACACCACATGCCCAAGAAAGGCTACTTCCTCAAGCGTAACTCGCATTTCTTCAATTTGGCATATAGTTGGTTTTCACGAAGCCTTTCGAGTACCGACTTCAAATGGTGCTCATGATCTTCACGACTTTTGGAATATATAAGGATGTCATCAATAAAGACAACAATAAACCGATCCAAATATTCCTTGAATACTCGGTTCATCATATCCATGAAAGTCATAGAGCATTAGTTAGTTCGAAAGACATGACTAAGAATTCATAATGCCCATACCGAAGTTTCGAAGGCGGGTCTTTGGAATATCCTCAATTCTAATCTTCATTGATGATATCCGAGCTAAGATCGATTTTTGAAAAGAATTGTGCCCTATGAATCGGTCAAACAAGTCATCAATACGAGGTAGAGGATACCTATTCTTGATGGTGACATGGTTCAATTCCGATAGTCAATACAAAGTCGCATACTCCGTCTTTCTTCTTTACAAATAAAACAGAGCACCCCAAGGAGATGTCTTGGGACGAATGAAACCGATGTCCAACAATTTCGTAGTTGGACCTTTAACTCCTAAAGTTCAATAGGAGCCATTCGATATGGGGTTTTAGAAATGGGCTTTGTACCAGTTCAAGATCAATAAAGAATTCAACTTCACGTTCGGGGTAGATCGGGAAGTTCTTCTGGAAATACGTCGGAAAGTCAATAACAACAGAATATTATTCAAATTTGACGTGTCTTTATTCAAATCCATAACATGGGCTAAGAAAGCTTGACATCCGCTTTTTCAATAAACGAATAGCTTTATGATTAGATATGACGTTGATTGATTTTAATGGTTTAGTTGCTTGAATTGCATAACAAAGTTGGTTAGGAATATGAAAACTAACAACCTTACGAGAACAATCAATTTTGGCATGATGAGTAGTTAACCAATCAATCCCTAAAATCACATCAAAAGCAAGTATCTTTAAAGAGATAAGGTCAGCGGTAAGGTGATGGTGCCAACTTGAATCAAACAAGATTTATAAACGATGTGGATGTGATGAAAGTTTCTCTAACGGAGTTTCCACAGATAGATCAAAGTCTAATTTCTCCTGAGTCAAGTTTAAACGTTGAGCACATGCAGGAGAGATAAATGAATGGGTAGCACCCAGATCAAGTAAGGTATAAACTTCGCAAAAATTTATAAATAGCTTACCCGTGATCACCTCGTTTGGGTTCCTCGCATTATGACCGATCACAACAAACGCTCTTCCCTAATCGTTGACTTTGACTTTTTCGGGACGATCTTTTGAGTCACCGTCCCCATTGAACTAGGTTTCGCCATCGATAATCTCGAGCGATATGTCCTTCCTTTCCACAACTATAGCATACCTTGAACTGTTGTGGGCGGTTTGGACCGATATGTCCCTCTTTCCGCATTTATAACATATACGACCGGTGGTCGTTCTCCTCCCTTAGAACCGATTCTTCACGCAAGACCGCTGCGTCTTCACATAGTCGTTGTTAAATCTCCTCTTTTAAAATCTCTCTCGACTCGCTTCTTACATTTTCATGACCATGATTACCACCAGAGTGGTTACCATTTCGTCCATCTGTTTTCTTTCTCCGCAGTTATCATTATTCATTGATCGCTATCTCTCGTACGATCCTCGGTTATGGTCCTCAATGACCGCATCTCGTTATCTCGCTCTAATAATTGAGCCTGTTTACAACATCCGAATAAAGAGAAAGTTTATGAGAAATGAGATATCGACGTATCCGGGTTTCAAACCTCTAAGAAACATCCGCGTCATACGTTCCTCATTCTCCACCAAATGAGGTGCAAACTGGATAACTCGCAAAACTTTGCCTCGCATCGAGACACCGCCATGTTGTTTTGCTCTAATCGATGAACTCCACTTCCTTCATACGACGAACACTTTCGTGAAAGTATTTGTCATTAAATAGTCTCTCAAACGCGTCTCCCAAGACATGCCGAAAAAGGTTGGATGGGTACGCTTCACGAGACTCCACCGAGAGAGTCCGCCTTCGCCACGGAATATAAAGGTGGCGAATGGAACCTTCTGTTTCTCCGTGCATCCCAAGACATCGAATATCTTGGTAATTTGTTTGACCCATGTTTCCGCCATGATCGGATCTTGCTTTCCTTAAATTTCGTGGTCCCAACTCTTTGAATTGCTTGGTCGTGACAACCCGTGAATTGCTATCATTTCTCCTCGTATTTTGAACACGAGTCTCCCTCGTCGATTTTGCATGAACCGCAAAAAGCTTCTAAACATCCCTCGTTCATCATCTCGCTTTCATTGGTGTTGTTCATGGGAGGAACATTGCCACTGTTGCACGTTCTCCTCGTTGGTAAAGTACTGAGCATCTCCACGGTCTCATTTACTCCATTAATATTCTCAATCGACATTCTCAAATCTTGTCATAAAACAAGGGTTAATTAAGGAAATCAATATATCACATAATATCCTATATACCCGACCAACTAACAAATAAGCTTAGCTAGGACACACTAGCGAAGGATTTACTCGCTCTCCCCTCCTAGTTCTATTCCCGATCTCCGCCAGAGATCATATCCCTAAGCTCGATACCAACCGTGGACGCCCCCAAAATAGGTATACATCACCCATTCCGAGTTGTCAATACATGGTATGTAAACAACTACAACTTTATTATTACAACAAGAAGCGTGAGTTTAAATACAAATATTATCTTCTAGACAATATTTATACTCAAATAAATCCTCATCACATTTATTGATACATTATTTTACAAAATGGTGAGGACTACTAAACAATCCTTTCTAAAACCTTCATTCCATACCCCGACTCGTACTCGCTTATATTCTCGCCCCACGAGAAGAATGGAACAAAAGGAAAGGGTGAGCTCAACTAGCTCGATAAAAGAATATTATGACTAAGATAACATACAACAAATTATCGTTAGTCTTCAACAGGGAAAATTTAATAGAATACAATAGACAACAAATTTTAAATCAATATTCATAATGAAATAATAATTCATAGAAGAGTTACGTAGAGAATGAAATCTACTATAATCTATGAATTTAACAAATCCATCATCAATATTTTATCCCGTAACATCAATCAATATTCATCTCAAATCAAATATTCATCTTTGCACTATGTGCCAAAGATATTCATCAATCGGTCATGTTCATCTCAACACTGTTCATCTTTGCACTAAAGGCCAAAGATATTCATCGATCGATCATGTTCATTTAAACACTGCTCATCTTTTCAGACTCTGGCCAAAGATATTCTTCAGAAATCATTCATCTTTGCACTACTGTGCCAAAGATATTCTATAATATCATCATTTAAGACCGAGGATGATGAAAAATATTTTTAAAGAAACGAATCCAAAAGGAAACAAAATGACAAGGATTAAGGATTCGTACTTGGTTTTATCCACGTCCAAAAATACCTCAAAAAAAGTAATCATAGTGGTGTAAAATTCAAGAATGATCAAAACATGGATACAATCAAAGCTAGTATCCGAAATAGATGTTTTGGACAAAAAGAAGAAATTTTATTTTTAAATTGAATAGTGTCAGATATCGTGAATAGTGCAGTATCGTGAATAAGACCAGTATACATGAATAGTAAATTCGACACCAAAAGATAGAAATTCCACAAAAACATCTTCACGCTTCATGAATAGTACTCGTGAATAAGAACTCGTGAATAGTAACTCATGAATAGTAACTCGTGAATAATAAACTCATGAATAGTAACCCCCGACATGAAAAAGTTCCAAATTTGATAAAAAGTTCCAACCAATATTTCAAAGATAATGATATTGAAGAAATAATATCATTTGAGAATAAAATAACATCCCTTACCTCAAAGAATCAAGATTTCTTGAATGAAAGGTCAAGTGATCTTTGAATGAAACTTAGATACCGAATGAAAGAACTCTCAAAGTATCTAAATACTCACAAAATACGCTCAATAATATAGAGAGAGAAAGAGAGAAATCTTTGTTTCTGGTGTGATTTTCAATTCTAACTTAGCCCTCTATTTATAGGAAAATGTTAGTCACCAAGGCAGACTTGACTGCCACCGATGGCTTTACACACTACTATTGCCACCCACCACATTTGAAATAAAATTCAGCACATTTCTTCACCAACCACAAGTGGGGCCCACTCAATTCTAGAATTTTCCACCAAAATCAATTATAAACCTAATTTCTGAATCAGCCACCTCTTAAAATTCATAACAAATAATTCGTGCATTTTTAACGGTTCAAAATTTGTGGACATATACTCAACTTATGTATGTATAACATACCCAAAAATTACCACAATCCAACGGTCGGATTAAAAATTATAACCCCCGCAATATATCTCAAAACCCCTGATTTAATTTTTAATACCTCCAATCTGATAAAATACTGATAAAACACCTCAACATTAATTTCTTCATTTATAACCACATAAATAAATCCATCATTTATATCCACATAAAATAAATATTTCTTTATCATATGAATCAATAATTAATTATTCACAAATAATATTACGTAATCACAATTATGACAACAGTAGTTCCAGAAAGAGGGGCTTCCGATAAGGATTTCTCCTTCTTGGCGCAGCAATTAGGTGACCAAACCTCTCCTCGATGTAACTTTCTAGACATTGCCAATAATGCTATCTAATAATATTATTCAAATAATATGAATTATTGATCCGATAATGGAGATAATGTGCGGTGACAATTATTGAACATCAATAATATAAAATATCAACGCAAGAATTATTGAATCAATAAAATAAAATATTGAACAAGAATTCATCGTGAAAATTATTGAGTAGTGCCTTCTTACGTAAGGATCAATAATTCAACAATACTCAGGCAATACCGTAGTGCCATCAGGCAACCACGCCAGACATCGTATTTTAACCAACGGTATTCCAACGGTCTTAATTCGGTAATAACTACGCCGTTATTTTTAACCAACTTATATTTTGTCGTTTCCTTCATCCAATCGCTTTCGTTATGGGGCCCACACATGGTCGCTGTGTCGCATTTAATATTCCCCGAAAAGTATGAATATTCCACGACCAAACGAATATTCCCCAGACAAAAATGAATATTTTATAACCACTTGCTTATTTTGAAATATTTCATGTATTTAACCCTTAACTATTCACATTAATCAAATCAACCCTTACTATTTCAAAATAATAAATAAAGGAAATTCCTTTTTATTTAAAAAATTTCGAGGTCTTACACCTAGAACTGGACTCTAGGTGGCCCGGAGACCTATGACGCCCCTAAAATAGGTATACATCACCCATCTTGAGTCGCCAAATACATTGTACAAAAATCAATTATAAACTCCATTTATACAACTGTCGTGCAAAATACGACGACATATATACTATGAGTTTCAATACAAATATTATAACGTATATAATATGACAGTATTCATACTCAAATTATTACATGCCATATAAAGTACAACAACAAATATTTTAAGTCTCCAAAGGGACACGAGAAGATTTCTGTTCTCTTCATTTTAATGCGGTACACTTTTGACGCTTTCAAGGTCGGGTTCTCATCACCCTATGGTTGTTCACCAAAATCAATTATTAAGTGACGCATAAAATACGACACAAACATCTTAGGTCCTCAATGCAATTATATATTACATGTCATGCCATTTCATAATATATTGAGAAACTTCAATAGTCTCGGACCATCTCACAATTTCCCTGCTATCCCCACTCGACCCAGCTACACTCTTATTACCTGAAAGGAATTGTGAATCAAAAGGGTGAGCACAACTAGCCCAATAAAGAATATCACGACTAAAGATATTTTACATCATCAATAGCCTTTATCCATAATAAATCAGAGATTTAGAACATATGGTAGATGATAAAACTTTTCAACCGTAGTTGCAGCGGAACGAGCAATCCATTAGAAGAGTCAAATAGACCATCTAGTCTATTATCATCTCCATGTTAAAAGTCCACGAATAATGTTTTATCCCTGTAACATCAATCAACAATTCCTGTCAACAATTATATGAATAACTCATAATCATAATTGTGATTCTGAATTCCTTTTCGCACCCAGGACGAAGATAATTTACATCACCTATCTTCACCCGAAACATCAAAAACCATGGTTATACCAAATCACAATTCCCCGCCATAATCATATTTAATAAATTCATCTTTTGACTACTACCAAAGATATACAAATCAGATAACCAATAACCAACAGTTCATCTTTGCACTACAGGCCAAAGATATACAACTGTAAAACCAATAATTAATAGTTCATCTTTGCACTACAGGCCAAAGATATACAACTGTAAAACCAATAATGCTGAGACTCAGCTTAATAGTATCACGACCATGAATTATCCATGCACTACGAGCCAAGGATATTCGTGTTTTCAATTACGGTCATGATTATACCGAATAATCCCTGATCATAATCATACCAAGTCCATCTATGCACTACGGGCCAAAGATGACTTTTACCACATCATTTGTAACATTACGGTCATGATCATGCCATAAAACAATTCATCTTTGCACCCTTGGCCGAAGAGAATCCATAGCCATAATCATACCAAAAACTGTCCATCAATGCACTACGGGCCAATGAGGACTTTTTCCACATCATTTATAATATTATAGTCATGATTATACCGAATAATCCCTAGTCATAATCATACCAAGTCCATCTATGTACTACAGGCCACATATGACTTTCAACATAATATAAACATGAGGATAATGACAATGATATAAAGATTCAATCAAATGAGATAAATGATAAATATTAAACATTTATAATACAGTTTATCCAGCATTCAATAATAACCAAATATTATCAATCACTTAATAATCTCATAATCTAATATCATTAATATTATAACAATATTTTAATTATTTCTTAAACTTATAAATAATTTATTTCAATTATTTACACTTTACCAAATAATGCATTTAATCATTCGAAAATGCCTTACTCATAAAATTTCATCACCAATGATCAAATCCCTCATCAAAAATCTGCACATACCTTATATAGGATTTTCAAGCCATAAAATCCTATTTTCCAACTTTGTTACTTCACATAACATATTTAACTCATATGTTCGTAACTAAACAATTTTCATAAAAAATACCAAATCAATCCCAAAAATATTTCTTTTCTGTGATTTAGTAGAATATAGTCCTATAATGAACATATATTTTTCTCGGAATTTTTAAAATTCATTTACTATTTTTCAAAAATCAATTTCTAATTAATTTCTTAAGAAATTAGCTACCTCAAGTTTAACTCCAAAAATTCCCAAATCTTGGCAGGATCTTACACATGTTAACGTGAGCTTCTAGTTTAAATTTCATGGTCATCGGAGTTATAGAACTCCGGTTATAGTGTTTTTCGTCGGAAAAACCTAAATATTAAAATGGTCATAACTTGCTCATTTTAAGTCGGAATGAACTCAGTTTTAGATAGTAGGTTCTTTATACCATATACTTTCATGTCCCAAAAGGCCAAAATTTGTCTCACAAATTAAGTGGCCGAAACAGGCCTTACAAAATTATGGTCAGTAGCTTTTTGCTATTTTTCAGCTTTTGATTCCTTTGCTAAAAATAGTCCACATGAAAATCTACAATACCTCTTCTATTGATTCCACTTGGATAAGTTAGTAAACTCATAGATCTAACTCTAGGACTTGACCACACTCAAAAATTCAAAATATAATAGGAGATATGGTCAATTGAATTTCATGTTCCATTTTTCACCAAAATCTGATTTTCAACTCTTTGTGATTTCTATGAAACTTTCATGTTTTCTCATAATAACCAACGTAACTCATCATAACACTTACTAATACTTCATATACCATGATTTTCATCTGTCCAATGCTTTTATTATGACTCTCATCATAATCAATGTAAACAGATCATTTCCACAATTTAATAAGGAATGAATACAAAGGATCATTCACCATGCATGTGGTAATCCACACAGGCAGGTTATTCCAACAGAATAATAAAGAATGAAATAATAGAAGGATTCACCATATGTGCGATAGATCGCGATGCATGTGTTATTCCTAATGTAATAATAAATAATGAAACCAGTCCCGGCGAAAACGCACGCATGTGATATTTTGACGTAATAATAAAGAATGTAAGAACAATGTAAATCACCATGCACGCGATAGATCGCATGCATGTGTTATTCCAATGTAATAATAAATAATTGAACTAGGTCCTGTAAACGCACGTATAGGATATTCATTGACGTAATAATAATGAACGGAATAATAGAAGAATTTCACCATGTACGCGTAGATTATATAAACAAAGTTATTCCAATGTAATAACAAAGAATGGAATAATAGAAGAATTTCACCATGTATGCGGATTGATAAACAAAGTTATTCCAATATAATAATAAAGAATGGAATAACAACTCTTTATTTAGTATTGAAAGAAATAATTCTCTTCATGAATACGAAAGAATAATACCCCTTACGAGTACAACAAATAATATCCCTTACCTTAGAATAAAGCTGGATACTGGAGTAGAGAGATAGCAGACTTCTCTTATTCTTTCTCTCTATAATTTCTCTCTATAATAAATGCTCTATAGATTTAGTGAATTGGTGAGAAATGAAGGAAGAACGAGCTTCTATTTATAGGAAAATATAGTTTCGATAATTGCACGTTTTGGGGCTCGAAAAATTACAGTACAATACCTCCAATTTTTATTTCATTTTTAATTTAGTCCTGCAAGTATTATCAAACTTGCACCACCTCCCCAAATAGTAAATAATGTGAATCAATAGTTCATTCATGTGATTCAATAGTTATAATCATATGAAAATACGAATTACGGTATAGTACCTCCATCTATACCTCCATCTTTAACTTAGTCATGCAAGTATTATCAATCTTGCACCATCTCCCCTAATAGTAAGTGAATGTGACTCAATAGTACACACATGTGAACAAATAGTTATATAAGCATGTGAATTAGTAGCAATTAATTGCTCATTTATCCGATAAATTACCCGATTTATCAATATAACCACCGGACATCAATTATCATCGGAATAGATGTCGATTTAAACTAACACCAATAATCCCAACACAATGGAACTACCATATTCATTTTTAATCAACACGAACTTATTCATCATTAATATTATAACTCACAATATTTAACAACCAGGTCGTTCCCAGGAAAGAGGGGGCTTTCCGATAAGGATTTCTCCTTATTGGCGCGCAATTAGGTGACCAAACCTCTCCTCGATGTAACTTCTAGACATTGTAAATATTGCAATTT
Organism: Panax quinquefolius; assembly: GCA_020205615.1. NCBI lineage: Eukaryota > Viridiplantae > Streptophyta > Magnoliopsida > Apiales > Araliaceae > Panax > Panax quinquefolius. The sequence goes on from CM035158.1 coordinate 83,436,935, forward strand.
AATAATATGAATAACTTTGTCATCTCAATTATTGATTTAATAATATATCATATAATGCGAGATAATCGTGGCAATAATCGAATCAATAATATGAGAGATATGATGCAACAATTACTGTAGCAATAATTGAGTATAACTGAGTGACTTCTCAAATAAGCATCAATAATCGATACCATGTGCTACTATGCAACCACGCGTATTTTACAGCCGATTATTTTATAACAACTTGCTTACTTTGCAAAATTTTCACATATCACCCTTAACTTTAACCTTTATCAATTTAACCATTTACTAAATAGAATAATTATAAGAAAATTGAATACATTCATTTCATAAAATTCGGGGTCTCACAATCTCCCCTCCTTATGAAATTTCACCCTCGAAATTTACGTACATACCTGGTATTCGAAGAGATGAGAATACCTTGCTTTCTTTTCAGATTGTACTTTCCCAATTATATCCTCTGTATCATGATTTTTCCATTGCTCATCTCCTATATTTCAGATATCATTCTAGAATATATCGTCAAAATAAGGGTTATTTAACATATCACATATTATCCCTATAATCTGACCGACCAATTAAATACCAAATAAACTTAGGTAGGTCATACTAGCGAAGGAATTACCCGACTCTCCCCTCCTAGTTCAAGTCTCACATCCCAGCTAGGGATCATATTCCTAAGCTTTGATACCAACTCTGACGCCCCCAAAACAGGTATACATCACCCATCTTGAGTCGCCAAATACATGGTACAAAAATCAATTATAAACTCCAATTATACAACTGTCGTGCAAAATACGACGACATATATACTATGAGTTTCAATACAAATATTATAACATATATAATATGACAATATTCATTCTCAAATTATTACATGCCATATAAAGTACAACAACAAATATTTCAAGTCTCCAAAGGGACACGAGAAGATTTCTGTTCTCTTCATTTTAATGCGGTGCACTTTTGACGCTTTCAAGGTCGGGTTCTCATCACCCTATGGTTGTTTACCAAAATCAATTATTAAGTGACGACGCAAAATAAAAGAGACACACATCTTAGGTCCTCAATGCAATTATATATTGCATGTCATGCCATTTTATAATGTATTGAGAAACTTCAATAGTCTTGGACCATCTCACTATTTCCCTGCTATCCCCACTCGACCCAGCTACACTCTTATTACCTGAAAGGAATTGTGAAGCAAAAGGGTGAGCACAACTAGCCCAGTAAAGAATATCATGACTAAAGATATTTTACATCATCAATAGCCTTTATCCATAATAAATCAGAGATTTATAACATATGGTAGATGATAAAACTTTTCAACCGTAGTTGCAGCGGAACGAACAATCCATTAGAAGAGTCAAATAGACCATCTAGTCTATTATCATCTCTATGTTAAAAGTCTACCAATAATGTTTTATCCCTGTAACATCAATCAACAATTCCTGTCCACAATTATATGAATAACTCATAATCATAATTGTGATTCTGAATTCCTTTTTACACCCAGGACGAAGATAATTTACATCACCTATCTTCACCTGAAACATCAAAAATCATGGTTATACCAAATCACAATTCACCTTTCGTAATCATACTAATAAATTCATCTTTGACTACTACCAAAGATATCTAAATCAGATAACCAATAACCAACAGTTCATCTTTGCACTACAGGCCAAAGATATACAACTGTAAAACCAATAATCAACAGTTCATCTTTGCACTACAGGCCAAAAATATACAACTGTAAAACCAATAATGCTTTGAGACTCAAATTTTAATAGTATCACGACCACGAATTATCCATGCACCTACGGGCTAAGGATATTCGTGTTTTCAATTCTGATCATGATTATATAGAATAATCCCACGATCATAATCATACCAAGTCCATCTACGCACCACGGGCCAAAGATGACTTTTACCACATCATTTGCAACATTACAGTCATGATCATGCCATAAAACAATTCATCTTTGCACCCTTGGCCGAAGAGAATCCATAGCCATAATCATACCAAAAATTGTCCATCAATGCACTACGGGCCAATGTTGACTTTTTCCACATCATTTGTAACATTATGGTCATGATTATACCGAATAATCCCTGGTCATAATCATACCAAGTCCATCTATGTACTACAGGCCACAGATGAATTTCAACATAATATAAACATGAGGATAATGACAATGATATAAAGATTTAATCAAATGAGATAAAGGATAAATATTAAACATTTATAATTGAGTTTATCCAGCGTTCAATAATAACCAAATATTATCAATCACTTAATAATCTCATAATCTATTATCATTAATATTATAACAATATTTTAATTATTTTTTAAACTTATAAATAATTTATTTCAATTGTTTACACTTTACCAAATAATGTATTTAATCATTCGAAAATGCCTTACTCATAAGATTTCATCACCAATGATCAAATCCCTCATTAAAAATCTGCACATACCTTATATAGGATTTTCAAGCCATAAAATCCTATTTTCACCATATTTAACTCATATGTTCGTAACTAAACAATTTTCATGAAAAATACCAAATCAGTCCCAAAAATATTTCTTTTCTGGGATTTAGCAGATTATAGTCCCATAATGAACATATATTTTTTTCGGAATTTTTAAAATTCATTTACTATTTTTCAAAAATCAATTTCTAATTAATTTCTTAAGAAATTAGCTACCTCAAGTTTAACTCCAAAAATTCCCAAATCTTGGCAGGATCTTACACATGTTAACGTGAGCTTCTACTTAAAATTTCATGGTCATCAGAGTTATAAAACTCCAGTTATAGCGTTTTTCGTTAGAAAAACCTAAATATTGAAATGGTCATAACTTGCTCATTTTAAGTCGGAATGAGCTCAGTTTTGAACAGGAGGTTCTTTAGACCATATACTTTCATGTCCCAAAATTCCAAAATTTTTCTCACAAATTAAGTGGCCGAAACAGCCCTTACAAAATTATGGGCAGTAGCTTTTTGCTATTTTCCAACTTTTGACTCCTTTGCTAAAAACAGTCCACACGAAAATCTACAACACCTTTTCTAGTGATTCCACTTGGATAAGTTAGTAAACTCATAGATATAACTCTAGGACTTGACCACACTCAAAAATTTAAAATATAATAGGAGATATGGTCAGTTGAATTTCATGTTCTATTTTCACCAAAATCTGTTTTCAACGCTTTGTGATTTCTATGAAACTTTCATGTTTTCTCATAATAACCAACGTAACTCATCATAACACTTACTAATACTTCATATACCCATGATTTTCATCTGTCCAATGCTTTTATTATGACTCTCATCATAATCAATGTAAACAGATCATTTTCACAATTTAATAAGGAATGAATACAAATGATCATTCACTATGCATGTGGTAATCCACACAGGCAGGTTATTCCAACAGAATAATAAAGAATGAAATAACAAAAGGATTGACCATGCGTGCGATAGACTGCATAGACAGGTTATTCCCAATAGAATAATAAATAATGGAACCAGGTCCGGCGTAAACGCACAAACAGGATATTCCGATAGAATAATAAAGAATGGAATAACAAAAGAAATCACCGTGCATGCAATAGGCCATATACTGACATAAAGTTATTCCAATGAGAATAATAAATAATGGAACCAGTCGGCGTAAATGCACGACAGGATATTAAAATGAATAATAAATAATGGAACCAGTCCCACAGGCGTAAGCGCATACATATGATATTCTAATGTAATAATAAAGAACGGAATAATAGAAGAATTTCACCATGTATGTGGTATCAGATAAACAAAGTTATTCCAACGGAATAACAAAGAATGGAATAATAGAAGAATTTCACCATGTATGCGGTACTTCGCATAAATAGGTTATTCCAACATAATAATATAGAATGGAATAACAACTCTTACGAGTATTGAAAGAAATAATTCTCTTCATGAATACGAAAGAATAATACCCCTTACGAGTATAACAAATAATATCCCTTACCTTAGAATAAAGCTGGATACTGGAGTAGAGAGGTAGCAGACTTCTCTTCTTCTTTTTCTCTATAATTTCTCTCTATAATAAATGCTCTATAGCTTTAGTGAATTGGTGAGAAATGAAAGAAGAATGAGCTTCTATTTATAGGAAAATATAGTTTCGATAATTGCACGTTTTGGGGCTCGAAAAATTACAGTACAATACCTCAAACTTTTCTTTCATTTTTAATTTAGTCCTGCAAGTATTATCAAACTTGCACCACCTCCCCTAATAGTAAATAATGTGAATCAATTGTTCATTCATGTGATTCAATAGTTATAATCATGTGAAAATACGAATTACGGTATAATACCTCCATCTATACCTCCATCTTTAACTAAGTCATGCAAGTATTATCAATCTTGCACCATCTCCCCTAATAGTAAGTGAATGTGACTCAATAGTACACATATGTGAATAAATAATTATATAAACATGTGAATTAGTAGCAATAAATTGCTCATTTATCCGATAAATTACCCGATTGATCAATATAACCACCAGACATCAATTATCATCGGAATAGATGTCGATTTAAACTAACACCAATAATCCTAACACAATGAAACTATCAAATTCATCTTTAATCAACACGAACTTATTCATTATTAATATTATAACTCACAATATTTAAGAACTAGGTCGTTCCTAGGAAAGAGGGGGCTTTTCGTAAGGATTTCTCCTTATCAGCGCCCAATTAGGTGACCAAACCTCTCCTTGACAGAACTTCTAGACATTGTAAATATTGCAATTTAATAATATGAATAACTTTGTCATCTCAATCATTAATTTAATAATATATCATATAATGCATATGATACTGTGGCAATAATCGAATCAATAATATGAGAGATATGATGCAACAATTACTGTAGCAATAATTGAGTATAACTGAGTGACTTCTCAAATAAGCATCAATAATCGATACCGTGTGCTACTATGCAACCACGCGTATTTTACCACCAATTATTTTATAACAACTTGCTTACTTTGCAAAATTTTCACATATCACCCTTAACTTTAACCTTTATCAATTTAACCATTTACTAAATAGAATAATTATAAGAAAATTGAATACTTTCATTTCATAAAATTTGGGGTCTCGCACGACCAGTCGACGGCGGCGCGCGTGTGTGGGTTCAAATCAAGCCTTGACTAGGTCATTTCCCTTCCATAGAAATGGGGTGCACTTTGTGGCCCAAACCTAAGAGCAATTTCCTTGTATATAAACACATTAAAAGTTTAATTCTTAACCTATGTGAGACTTAGCTTTTTTCCACATGTATTTATTATCATTTATCATTTTCAATTGTGATATTTAGGAGTTAATATATTATTCATTACTCCATGGATTTGAGCTTCCAAATACTTAATTTAATCTACTCATGTAGTAGAACTCGTTAATATATGGAATCATTAACATTAATTTAGGCTTAAATTCTAACAATCCCCCACATGAATGATATTGACTTCCACCCTTATGCAAATGTTATGCAGACTGTGAGAGAGAGACAGAATTAGAAATCATCTGTATCGAGAGAGGTAACTTTTGGCTTTGAACCTTCCCTTGTGAAAGACTATCGGGTTTACTGGTTATACAGTGAATGTGATGTCTTGAACTATCTAACCATTTTTGTAAATTGAGAAAATAGTAATTCACACATAATCTTTCCAGACATTATTTGGTTCTCATGATTTTGTTCATTTTGGCCCCGAACAATCCCGGATTTATGAGTGCTTTAGAGAAGTATAACCTTATCCTTCTCATAGAATTGACCCAGTTCGCACTCACATAGGTGATTCTTAATAAGAGTATCCTGCCACACTCCACATGTTTATCAAGATTTAAGAATCATTAAAAGCATAGCTTATCCTGTAATCGTTGCAGGTATCACTATCTCGTATCATAGGAATGAGCAGAAGAAATTAATTCCTTTATAGTGATTTGGTTAAATCGTTCACAATTTAGTTATCCCTTTGAACCTAGATCTTGGGATCTTTAGTCAACTAGGTTGGGTTTCCATCATGAAGTTCCTTGTTTATAGGCTTTAAAACCATTCCCCTCGAAGTTATTTTTACTTTCTCTCTAGTCAAATCTTTAGTCAACGGATCTGCTATATTTTCTTTCAACTTTATGTACTTAATAGACATAATGCCGTTAGAGAGCAATTATTTTATGGTATTGTGTCTACGACGAATATGTCTAAACTTACCATTATACATGTGACTACGTGCCCTTCCAATTTTTGATTAACTATCACAATGGATACAAATAGGCGGCACAGGTTTAGGCCACATATGAATATCGTCCAAAAATTACGAAGCCATTCAACTTCTTCTCCAGCCTTATCCAATTCAATAAACTTAGATTCCATCGTTGATCGAGCTATGCATGTTTGTTTAGAAGATATCCATGATACTGATCTTCTATCTAGTGTAAACACAAAACCACTTGTGGATTTAGAGTCTTTTATATTTAATATCCAATTCACATTAAAGTATCCTTCAAGTACTGCTGGATATCTTGAGTAGTGCAATCCAAAATTTTGAGTGTATTTTAAATACCTTAAAACTCTGATAATCGCTTTCCAGTGATCTTGTCCTGGATTGCTTGTAAATCTACTCAATTTATTAACAGCTTGTACTTGTCATGATGTGTACAATTCATTAAGTACATAAGGCTTTCAATTATTTGTGCATACTCAGGTTGTGATATGCTCTCTCCTTTATTTTTAAACAAATGTAGATTTATATCTACCAGTGTTCCCACAGGATTGCAATCATATTGATTGAATCTCTTGAGTATTTTCTCAATATAGTGTGATTGTGATAACACTAACCCATCTGATGCTTTAGAAATTTTAATTCCTAATATTATATCGACAACACCCATGTCTTTCATGCCTAATGTAGTATTTAACATTCTTTTAGTAGTTTTAATGATTTCATTATTACTACCCATAATGAGCATATCATTTACATAAAGACAAATAATGACATACCCTTTCTCAGTGTCCTTGACATACACACATTTGTCACACTCATTTATTTTGAAACCATTTGACAACATTGCCTTGTAAAATTTTTCATCCCATTTTTAGGTGCTTGTTTTAATCCATAAACGGACTTCATAAGCCGACAAACTTTCCTTTTTTATGTTGGAACAATAAATCCTTCTGGTTGTTCCATGTAGATTTCTTCTTCTAAATCTCCAATCAGGAAAGCTATTTTTACATTCATTTGATGTATTTCTAAATTATATATAGCTCCAATTGCTATTAATGTAAGACCCCAACTTTTATGAATAAAGACTAATTTTCTCGAAATATATTTTTGAATATTATGGTGTGGATTTGATATAATGTTATAGTTATGGGTAATATTTACAAATTTTGCAAAGTAAGCAAGTGGTTATATAATATTCGATTGGTCGAGGAATATTCGTTTTAACATGGAATATTCGTATAACGGCACAATCATTGGTGGACCCCACAACGGAAGTATTGTCGTAGTTAGAAAATGACAGAATTATCTTTTTATAAAAATAACGGTGAAAGTGTTACCGTTAAAATTGTTGAACTACCTGATAGTAAAAGTACAGTAATATGCATAGTTGCATAGTAGCACACAGTATTGATTATTGATGCTTATGTGAGAAGTCACTCAGTTATACTCAATTATTGCTACAGTAATTGATGCATCATATCTCTCATATTATTGATTCAATTATTATCACAGTATCATCTGCATAATATATATTATTAAATCAATAATTGAGATGACAATCCTATTCATATTATTATTTACAATATTGACAATGTCTAGAAGCTCTGTCAAGGAGAGGTTTGGTCACCTAATTGCGCGCCAATAAGGAGAAATCCTTATCGGAAAGCCCTCTCTTTCCAGGGAACGACCTGGTTGTTAAATATTGTGAATTATAATATTAATGATTAATAAGTTCGTGTTGATTAAAGATGAAATGGATAGTTTCATTGTGTTGGAATTATTAGTGTTAGTGAAAATCGATATTTATTTCGATAATAATTGATGTCTGGAGGTTATATTGACCAATCGGGTAATTAACCGGATAAATGAGTAATTAATTGCTATTAATTTACATGATTATAACTATTTGTTCACATGTGTGTACTATTGATTCACATTCTTGTACTATTAGGGGAGGTGGTGCAAGATTGATAATACTTGCATGACTAAGTTAAAAATGGAGGTATAGTTGAAGGTACTATACTGTAATTCGTATTGTCACCTAATTATAACTATTGATTCACATTATTTACTATTAGTGGAGGTGGTGCAAGTTTGATAATACTTGCTTGACTAAATTAAAAATGAAGAAAAAGAGGAAGGTAATATACTGTAATATTTTGAGCCCCAAAACGTGCAATTATCGAAACTATATTTTCCTATAAATAGAAGCTCATTCTTCCATCATTTCTCACCAATTCACTAAAGCTATATAACAATTATTATAGAGAGAAATTATAGAGAGAAAGAAGAAGAGAAGTCTGCTACCTCACTATTCCAGTATCCAGTGTTCTTCTAAGGTAAGGGGTATTATTCTTTCGTATTCATGAAGAGAGTTATTTTCTTTTAATACTCATATGGTTTGTTATTCCATTCTTTATTATTATTATGTTGGAATAACTTGTCTATGCGAAGTACCGCATATATGGTGAAACTCTTCTATTATTCCATTCTTTATTATTCTATTGCAATAACCTGTCTGTGTGGTCTATCGCATGCCTGGTGAATTATGTTGTTATTCCATTCTTTATTATTCTGTTGGAATATCCTGTCTGTGCGGATTACGCATGACTTGGTTCCATTCTTTATTATTCTGTTGGAATAACCTGTCTACGCGGACTACCGCATGCATGGTGAATGACCCTTCGTATTCATTCTTTATTAAATTGTGGAAATGATCTGTCTACGTGGATTACCGCATGGAGGGTGAACATCCATTTGCAGTTTCGTATATTCTATTATACTCGTCATGGAATATCATTTTCTTTGGTATTTTTTTACGAGTTACTATTCATGGGTTACTATTCACCCTGTTACTGTTCACTCTAGTATTATTCACTCTGGTATTCGGGGTACTTTTCATGTCGGAGTACTATTCACGAGTTACTATTCACGGGTTACAATTCAACCTAAATTACTATTCACCCGAATATTATTCACTCGCATATTTGGGGTACTTTTCATGCCGGGGTACTATTCACGAGGTACTATTCCTGAAGTACTATTCATAGGGTACTATTTACCCAAAAAATATATTTCTTTTCTGTCCAAATTATTTTTGGTACATGTATATTATTCTTGAATTTTACTCCACAAAGTAGTATCATGTTGACAATTTGGATATTTTTAAACTCTGGATAAATTTAAAGTCTTTAATATTTATCTTTGATTTCGTTTGATTAATGCTTATATAATTGTCATCATCTTCATGCTTATATTATGATGAAAGTCATCTTTGGCTTACGTGCAAAGATGGACAGTTGATTATTGGTTTTATAGTTATATATCTTTGGCTTACGTGCAAAGATGGACCGTTGATTATTGGTTTTACAGTTGCATATCTTTGGCTTACGTGTAATGATGGACTGTTGATTATTGGTTTTATAGTTGTATATCTTAGGCTTACGTGCAAAGATGAACTATTGATTGATGAGTATCTTTGGCTTATGTGCATAGATGAACTGTTTATTGGTATGATTATGACCAGGGATCATTTGATATAATCATGACCCGTAATGTTATAGATGATGTGGTAAAAGTCCTCATTGGCCCGTAGTGCATTGATGGACAGTTATTGGTATGATTATAACCAGGGATTATTCGGTATAATCATGACCATTGATGATTACATGAATATCCTTGGCCGTAGTGCAGGGATGATTTGATGACATGGATTATTTATTAAGCTGAGTCTCAGCGATAAAATATTGATTATACACTTTTAATTCGTAAAAGATAGTAGATATCATGCTCTACTTGATTCTTCTAAAATATAGTTGTATGTCTTTGGCCTGTAGTGCAAAGATGAATGGTTAATGAATATCTTTGGCCGTAGTGCAAAGATAAATTTATTAGTATGATTATGAGCAGGAATTGTGATTTGGTATAACCATGATTTTTGATGTTTCAGGTGATGATAGGTGATGAAAATTATCTTTGTCCTGGGTTCGAAGAGGAATTTAGAATCACAACTATGATTATGAGTTATTCATATGATTGTGGACAGGAATTATTGATTGATGTTACAGGGATAAAATAATATTGGTGGACTTTTAACATGGAGAAAATAATAGATCTGATGGTCTATTTTACTCTTCTAATTGAAAAGTTTTATCATCTACCATATGTTCTAAATCTCTGATTTATTACTGATGAAGGCTATTGATGATGTAAATTATCTTTAGTCATGATATTCTTTACTGGGCTAGTTGTGCTCACCCTTTTTTCTTCATAATTCCTTTCAGGTAATAAGAGTGTAGCTGGGTCGAGCGGGGGTAACAGGAGAATAGAATGGTGGCCTATAGCTGTTGAGGTTCTCCCTAAATAGTATGGAAATAATTTTATTGAGAACTTTAGATAAGTGTGTCGTATTGTATACGTCATTTGATATTTAATTTTGGTAAACCAAATAGGGTGAGGTGAACCCAGCTTTGGAAGGGTGTTTTGCTACTATCATACAAGATGTCTAATGACATACAACCTTGTGTTATCATAAGATAGGGTTGTGCACATCCACTTGCTGAGTATATCTACGAACACTACCTATATGATCCTGGAGTTTGGTTGAAATATAATTTTCAATCGCAGACAGTGGAGATAGTTATATGTCAAGAGAAGACTCACCATTGGAAAGAGCATGATAGTAATCTTCTCATTTTTTTTGGGGTCTATTGGGTCAACCAAGGATAATTCTGTGGACATATGATATCTATCACAACCTAGACGCATGGCCTCCCATGTACGAAGGTTTCCTTGAGCACTTCCCAAAGATTTTAATTTATAAAATAGTTTTTGACTGTACTTTTATGTAAAATACATTTGTAAGGTTGTGGTCGAGGCACCATGAGAGTTACATACATTTGTATTAAAAATCACAGTTTAACTGTGGTCGTATTCTGCACGACAGTTCAACAGTTGTATAAATGAAGTTTGTATTTGATTTTATAGTATGATATCTGGCGACTCAGAATGGGTCGTGTGGACCTATTTTGGGGGCATCACAAATGGTATCAGAGCTTAGGGATATGGTCGTTGGCGGAGATATGAGTCTAGAACGAGGAGGGGAGAGACGAGTAATATACTTTGCTAGTGTGTGACTTACCTAAGCTGAAATTGTTTACTTGATAAGTTGACAAATTATGATATGTCAATTAACCTTTGGTTTGAAGTTATATTCTAGAATGATATCTGAAATACAGGAGATAAGCAATGGAAAAATCATGATACAGAGGAAATAACCGGGAAGGTAAAACATGAGAAGTGAAAGTAATATGCACACAAGCCAATCATGTTTGATGGTAAAACATATACTTTGTAACAATCTTATTCATTTATTAATAAAAAGTATTAATTTATTAAAGGCTTTTAATTATCTACGTGATCTTTGTTTTATAATATGTGATAAACCCATAGTTTTAAGCAATGCTTTTAGAATAATGATGATGATCATTCTAATGAGATCTAAATTCTTAGAAAGCTTAAAAACTAAAATAGTTCCCAATCGTTGGAATACTAAATTGGGGATTAGTGAATCCGGATAGATTGGTACATACGTTGCTTGCTCATTGGATGAGGATGATTGATCTCATGATCATTTGTGTGGAGACACTAAAGCAAGTATGTAGGTGCTTATTAGAGAATAAGTTCATTGAGCATTGACTCGCTAAGGAATACCTAATGGAGTTTTACTTGCTGTCAATAGGAATTTCTGTAGTGATAGTAAGTACAAGTAATCCTTGGCGACTTGAGATCATCATAGTATCTTGTGTATGATGAGTTATACTTTGACTTATTCCTTAAGACCCTTAGGGTATATCAAAGGGTATGCTTGGGTATAATAAGTTATACATGGAGATAATGTATGATCAATAAAGAATCTACCACTTCTAATAAAAGAAGAGAAATGTCTATGTGATTCGATAAATGACAACCCGGTAGTCCTTGGTTAAGGCGAGAATGAAATTAGAAAGGAGTTTCTAATTTGCATTATTTGGAGTTGTGCATTTAAGGATCGAAATACATATAATTAAATAAAATAAGACTTGTGATAATTCCATGTCTTATATTTAATTGGGACATTGTATGGTGGAAGGATTGAATTATACGGTAACTATTTACTCGAAGGTTCTTTAATGATTAATGTTGAAATCTATATTATCCGGAAAGTCGTTGATCGCATTTAGGGAGGCTTATCCTATTGTAGAATAAATATTATTTATTTTAATAAATTAATTATTTAATTTATTTATTTAAATAAGATTAGAATTGTTCTAATTGATTTATTCACAATAGGTTTAATATGGAGAACCTAAAGGGTCACACCATAAAAGGAAGAATAATTATTTAAGAAGTTAATGGCATAATCGTAATAATATGTTATGTATATTTAATTTAATCTATGGTGATAGAATAAATTAAATAGCTTAATATTATTATTTAATATTTTAGAAATATTAAATATAAATTAATAAGAGGAGTCTTATTAATATTATTACAATTATTATTATTTTAATTTCTAAAAGAGTTTAGGAATTAATTTAATATAAGTACTCTCATTTATTCCTAATAGGATTAGGAGGAAAAATTAATTAAAGGAGTTTAATTAATTATCCCTAATAAGATTAGTGAGCCCATTTAATTAAAAGAGTTTAATTAAAAATACCTTATTTTAATAGGGTTACTTGATATCTTTATAAGAGAAGTCTTATATCAGATATTAAGGATACGCAATTCCAAAAGTTGGAGAGTACGCCCTTTTTCTATAGAGATAGGAAAAACTAGGGTTGAGCCAATATCCCTTCTTCTTGAATCATTATTATTCCTTGGTGGATCACCTCTAGAGGCCAAACATTTGGGTGGCTAACGTTGATCAAAGGAAGGAACCAAACCCGGTGGATTTAAGTTGAACGCGGAGAACTAGGAGGTGAACTCGTACCTGAGGAAGCTCGTTTCTACAAGGGTATGATTTCATAATTTCTTATTCTTCGTTTAATTAATAATTGTGCATAAAGGGTGATCCGGGTATATGGTTTGTATAAAATTTTAAACTCTGATTTTTACACGCTTCCGCTTATTTTGCAATTTGATTGCGTTCATGAATATTACAAACCTAACAAGAAGGAAGCAAGGTATTCTCATCTCTTCGAACTACCAGGTACGTAAATTTCGTGGGTGAAATTTCATAAGGAGGGGAGATTGTGAGATCCCAAATTTTATGAAATTAAAGTATTCAATTTTCTTATAATTATTATTTTATTTAGTAAATGGTTAAATTGAGAAAGGGTTAAAGTTAAAGGTGATATTTGAAAATTTTACAAAGTAAGCAAGTTGTTATTCGTTGTGTCGAGAAATATTTGATTGGTCGGGGAATATTCATTTTTACAGAGAATATTCGTTCGACGGCATAATCATTGGTGGACCCCCCAACAGAAGTATTGTCGTATTTAGAAAACAACAAAATTATCATTTTATAAAAATAACGGCGAAAGTATTACCGTTAAAACTGTTGAACTACCCGGTAGTAAAAATGCGATGTCTGGCATGTGGTTGCATAGTAGCACACGGTATTGATTATTGATGCTTACGTAAGAAGTCACTCGGTTATACTCAATTATTGCTCTGATAATTCTTTGAATCATATCTCTCATATTATTGATTCAATTATTGTCACAGTATCATATGCATAATATGTTATGTTATTAAATCTATAATTGAGATGACAAAGTTATTTATATTATTATTTGCAATATTAACAATGTCTATAAGTTCTGTCAAGGAGAGGTTAGATAATCTAATTTCGCGCCAATAGGGAGAAATCCTTATCGGTAAGCCCCCTCTTTCCTGGGAACGACCTGGTTGTTAAATATTGTGCGTTATAATATTAATGATGAATAAGTTCGTGTTGATTAAAGATGAAATTGATAGTTCCATTGTATGGAAATTATTAGTGTTAGTGGAAATCGACATTTATTTCGATAATAATTGATGTCTGGAGGTTATACGACCAATCGGGTAATTCACCGAATAAATGAGAAATTAAGTGCTATTAATTCACATGCTTATAACTATGTGTTCACATGTGTGTGCTATTGATTCACATGATTTACTATTAGGCGAGTTGGTGCAAGTTTGATAATACTTGCATGACTAAGTTAAAAATGGAGGTATAGTTGAAGGTACTATACTATAATTATTAGTGTTGTGTTTGAATTATTAGTGTTAGTGAAAATCGACATTTATTTCGATATTAATTGATGTCTGGAAGTTTTACTGACCAGTCGGATAATTAATCGGATAAATGAGCAATTAATTGCTATTAATTCACATGATTATAACTATTGATTCACATGATTGAACTATTGATTCACATTATTTACTATTAGGAGAGGTGGTGCAAGTTTGATAATACTTGCAGGACTAAATTAAAAATGAAAGAAAAGAGGAAGGTATTATATTGTAATATTTCGAGCCCCAAAATGTGCAATTATCGAAACTATATTTTCCTATAAATAGAATCTCATTCTTCCTTCATTTCTCACCAATTCACTAAGTCTTACAAGAGCAATTATCATAGAGAGAAATTATAGAGAGAAAGAAGAAGAGAAGTCTGCTACCTCACTATTCCAGTATCCAGTCTTCTTCTAAGGTAAGGGGTATTATTCTTTCGTATTCATGAAGAGAGTTATTTTCTTTCAATACTCATAAGGGTTGTTATTCCATTCTTTTTTATTATGTTGGAATAACTTTCATCATGCAAATCTTGCATACGTGGTGAAATTCTTACATTATTCCATTCTTTATTATTCTTTGGAATAAATATGTCATATGGTTTATCGCATGCTCGTGAATTCTACATTGTTATTCCATTCTTTATTATTACATTGGTATATCTTATGCATGCGGATTATGCATTTGACTGGTTCCATTCTTTATTATTACATTGGAATAATGCATATACGATCGATCTATCGCGTGCTCGGTGAATTACATTGTTATTCCATTCTTTATTATTTTGTTGGAATATCACATGCGTGCGGATTACGCATGATTGGTTCCATTCTTTATTATTACATTAGAATATCTTGTGCGTGCGATTACGTATGATCCGGTTCCATTCTTTATTATTCGTTGTTGTAACTTTTGTCTATGCGGGTTCTTGCGCATTTACGGTGAATGACCCTTCGTATTCATTCTTTATTAAATTGTGGAAATGATCTGTCTACGTGGATTACCAATGGCGGGTGAAAATCCATTTGCAGTTTCATATATTCTATTATACTCATATGAGATATCATTTCTGTGACGCCCCCAAAATAGGTATACATCACCTATTCTGAGTCGCCAAAAACATGGTACAGAATACAAATACAATCTTTAATATATGACAAAAGAGCTGTGAGTTTTAATACAAATATTGTCTTCTAGACAATATCAACTCTCAGAATAAGTCCTCATTACATTTATTGTCACACTATTTAACAGAATAGTGAGGACTACTATTACTATCATCTGGACCGTCACTCCGTTCCCCGACTAGTCCCGGCTACGTTCTCATTTCCTGAAGAGAACAGTGAAAGAAAAGGTGAGCTCAACTAGCCCAGTAAGAAATATTATGACTAAGATAATGTAGAATAAATTATCATTAGTTTTCAACAATGTTAAACTGATAAAATCCAATAGACATCAAGTTTAACTGTAGCGGAACAAGCAATCCATTAAAAGAGTCAAGTAAAGAATAAAATCTACTATCTTTTATGATTTAAAAAGGTTTTTCATCACTTTTATCATCGAGACTCGACTTAATAAATAATCCACATCATCCCCGCACTTCTGACCAAGGATATTCATTAGTATCACAACCACAAATTATCCATGACTACTACGGTCGAGGATATTCGTGTATTCATTAATGGTCATGATCATGCCAACAATCGTCCATCAATGCACTACGGGCCAATGAGGACTTTTACCACATCATTTGTAACATTACGGCCATGATTATACAAGAATAATCCTGGTCATACATACCAAGTCCATCTATGCACTCTGAAGCCACATATGACTTTTCAACAAAATATAAATACGAGGATGATGACAATGATATAAGAATTCAATAAAACAAGTTCAAGAATTAATTTAACCAAGAACTAATAACGTCCAAATTGTCAATATGATACTTCTTTGTAGAGTAAAATTCAAGAATGCTCAGAAGAATATTTTCATGAAAAGATACTGGATGAAGCGCAAATATCAAGGATATTCCACTAATTTTATGGAGTATAGAAGTCAAAGCTTTAACCAATTGAGTATAATAAAGAATGGAATAACAAAAGAAATCACCACGCATGCGATTACCAGATAGACAAGGTTATTCAATGAGAATAATAAATAATGAGAACTGTGTCGGGCTTAATACGCAAGCGATGTGATATTCAAACAGAATAATAAAGAATGGAATAACAAATGAAATCACCATGCATTGATTGCTTAGATAGGCAAAGTTATTCTAACGAGAATAATAAAAAAGATGAACCGGTCCGGCGTAAAATGCACAGACAGGATATTCCAACAGAATAATAAAGAATGGAATAACAACATAATTTCACCAAGTATAGGGTAGCCCGCGTATACATGTTATTCCAACAGGATAATAAAGATTGGAATAACATAAGTTCTCTTCATGAATATGAAAAAAATAATACCCCTTACCATAAAAGAAGAGTATTTCGACTGGTAGGGCGAGGATATTCTTGAAGAAAACTTGCACTACACTCAAAGCTTCTTAAAGCTCAAAAGAAATACGCTCAAGATTATAGAAGAAGAATTCTATGATTCTGGTGGGATTTTCAATTCTATCTAAGCATCCTATTTATAGGAGAATAGAAGGATACTATTTGAGTTTAGAAAATCACGGACACACAATATTATTATTATTATTTTTTCTTCTCACGGGTGCTTAATTCACGGGTTGATTCTGTTGGTCATCAAATGCCTAACAATTCAACTGATACCATAATGATCAAATAAAACAAACTTATTATATAATATTTATATATATATAACACATGCCTTTGAAAATCTTATTCCACCCGTGACAACATCAATCCCCCACCCCCAAGTCACTTTCATTAAGAATATATATATATATATATATATATATATATATATATACTTTATAACTTCTTAACGATTATTTTGAAAAATGAGTAAGCGGGGGTCCGAAATAAACCAAACCTACAACAAATACTTCATAAAAATCTCTTCAACATTTTTAACAACATTTATCATCATTATTATAATTCACAATATTAATCGACCAGGTCGTTTCCAGGAAAGAGGGGGCTTTCCAATAAAGATTGCTCCCTATTGGCGCGCAATTAGGTGACCAAACCTCTCCTTGACAGAACTTCTAGGCATCGGTAATATTGCAAATAATAATATTAATAACTTTGTCGTCTCAATTATTGATTTAATAATATATAAAATATCGACAGTAATTGAATCAAATAACGTGAGATACTATGCAATAATTACTGTAGCAATAATTGAACAAAGCTAAGTGACTTCTCACGTAAGTATCAATAATCAATACCGTGTGCTACTATGCAACCACGCGTATTACTGTACGTTTACTACCGAGTAGTTCAACAGTATTAACGGTAAAACTTTCGCCGTTATTTTTATAAAAATATTTTTTTCATTTTCTTAATCCGACAATAATTCCGTTGTGGGGTCCACCAATGATTGCACCGTTGTATGAATATTCCCTGCTAAAACGAATATTCCCCGACCAATCTAATATAATACAACTACTTGCATACTTTGTATAATTTATAAATACTACCCACAATTATAACATTATAACAAATTCACTCCATAATATTCAAAAATGATATTTATAGAAAATTCATTTTTATTCATAAAAGCTGGGGTTTTACAACCTCCCCTTCTTATGAAATTTCATAAAAGTCGAAATTAGGGTGCATTACTGGTATGTCGAAGAGGTAAGGATACCTTGATTTCATTTCAGATTCTAACTCCCAGGTCATTTCCTCAACATTGTGGTTTCTCCACAAAACTTTGACTTGAGGTATAACCTTGGAGCGTAGAACATGTTCCTTCTTATCCAAGATTTGAACAGGTAACTCTTCATACGTTAAATCTTCCGCTATTTCATCCGGTTCTAACTCAATAATGTGGTTCGGGTCTTTCACATATTTACGTAACATGGATATGTGAAAAACGTTATGAACACGAGACATACATGGTGGTAAAGTGAGTTTATAGGCCACAGTTCCTACTCGATCGAGGATTAAAAATGGGCCAATGAATCGAGGATTGAACTTTTCTCTCTTTCCAAATCTCGTAACTCTGTTCCATGGAGCAACACATAACAACACATGATCTCCAATATCGAATTCCACGTCCTTTCGATGAAGATCAACATAACCCTTTTATCGGTCTTGTGAGGTTTTTATACGTTATCAGATCGTTTGAATCTTTTCCGTAGTCATACGTACCAACTCTGGTCCCAACAACGTTGCTTCACCCACCTTATCCCAGCATACTGGAGAACGACACTTTCTATCATACAACGCCTCGAATGGAGCCATGCCAATACTTGCTTGATAGCTATTGTTGTAGGAAAACTCCACCAATGGTAAGAACTTGTCCCAACTTCCCTTGAAGTCAAGGACACAGAGTCTTAATAAATCTTCAAGAGTTTGAATAGTCCTCTCTAATTGTCCGTCCGTCTGAGGATGATATGCCGAACTAAATCGTAAATCCGTGCCCATAGCTTTTTGCAAACTAACCCAAAATCGTGAAGTGAATCTTGGGTCTCGATCAGAAACTATGGATACTGGCATACCATGCAGTCTTAAAATCTCGTTTATGTACATACTAGCAAGACGTTCAAGTGTATAACTTTCTCATATAGGTAAGAAATGAGCAGACTTGGTCAATCTATCAACAATGACCCAAATTGCATCTATGCCTTGAGAAACCTTGGGAAGACCAGTAACGAAATCTATGGTAATGTGCTCCCACTTCTATTTTGGAATTTCAAGTGGTTGCAATGGACCTTTTGGTACTTGATGCTCTACCTTGACTCGTTGACAAGTTAAACACCTTGAGATAAACAGCGCTATCTCTCTCTTCATATTGCCCCACCAAAATGTATGTCGAAGATCATGATACATTTTGGTACTCCCAGGATGGATTACAAACGGTGTGTTGTGCGCCTCCATCATGATTTTATACTTTAAATTAGGGTCGTTAGGAACACAAAGTCTGGAGTTGACTCGAAGTATTCTTTCTTCATCGATTCTTGCTTCCGGCATAAGACCGTCTTGTACTTTCTTCCTCATATGTATCAGATCTAGGTTTATAGCTTGAGCAGCTTTAACTTTATCGATTAAAGTTGGTTCTACTCGTATATTTTCCATCATCACGTGGGTCCATAGAGTCTTTATCTCTATCTCGCAAGTCATACGAAATGGGCCTCTACGTTGACAATATCGCACTCGTACCCGCATATGATCTTCTACTCAATGCGTTAGCTACCACGTTCACTTTTCCAGGATGGTATTGGATGGTATGATCATAATCTTTCAATAGTTCAAGCCAACGTCGCTGTCGCATGTTGAGTTCCTTTTGAGTGAAGAAATATTTGAGGCTTTTATGATCCGTAAAGATCTCCACTTTCTCCCCATACAAGTAATGCCTCCAAATCTTTAGTGCAAAAACAACAGCTGCCAACTCTAGATCATGATTAGGATAATTCCTCTCATATTCTTTGAGTTGTCGAGAGGCATAGGCTATGACTTTCCCATGTTGCATGAGAACACATCCTAACCCTTTGCCCGAAGCATCACTGTAGATGAAAAATCCCTCCGAGCCATATGATATTGTCAGAACAGGTGCTGAAATGAGTCTTCTCTTTAGTTCTTGAAAACTCTTCTCATATTCCTCATTCCAACTAAATTTTGTATCTTTCCGAGTCAGCTGAGTTAATGGAGTAGCGATTCGAGAAAACCCTTCTACAAATCTCCTATAATAACCAGCTAAGCCGAGAAATCTACGTACTTCAGTCACTGATTTAGGTTTCTCCCAGCTTTGAATAGCTTCAATCTTTGTTAGGTCAACAGATATTCCATGACTTGATACTACGTGCCCAAGGAATGCTACCTTCTCAAGCCAGAACTCGCATTTCTTCAACTTGGCATAAAGCTTATATTCATGAAGCTTTTGGAGTATCAGCCTTAAGTGTTGCTCATGATCTGCACGGCTTTTGGAATAAATAAGGATGTCATCAATAAAGATGACCACAAAGTGATCCAAATATTCCTTGACTACTCGGTTCATCATATCCATGAAGGCAACATGAGCATTAGTCAATCCAAAAGATATGACTAGGAATTCAAAATGCCCGTACCGAGTTCTGAAAGCCATCTTTGGAATGTCATCAGTTTTAATCTTCAATTAGTGATATCTAGAACGAAGATCAATCTTTGAAAAGAATTTAGCGCCTTGCAACTGGTCAAACATGTCATCAATATGTGGCAATGGGTACCTATTTTTGATGGTGACATGATTCAACTCCCGATAATCAATACAAAGTCGCATACTCTTATCTTTCTTCTTTACGAATAGAACAGAAGCACCCCAAGGAGAAGTACTAGGACGAATAAAGATAATGCCTAATAATTCATGCAGTTGGGTCTTTAACTCCTGAAGTTCAATAGGAGCCATTCGATATGGGGCTTTGGAAATGGGTTTTGTACCGGGTTCAAGGTCGATACAAAATTCAATTTCACGCTCTGGGGGTAAGCCAGGAAGTTTTTCAGGGAATACGTCAGGAAATTCATTAAAAATCGAAATATCATTTAAAACTGACGTATTTTTGTTTAGATCCGTGACATGAG
Source organism: Panax quinquefolius (assembly GCA_020205615.1). Classification (NCBI taxonomy): domain Eukaryota; kingdom Viridiplantae; phylum Streptophyta; class Magnoliopsida; order Apiales; family Araliaceae; genus Panax; species Panax quinquefolius. The sequence continues at coordinate 83,458,177 of CM035158.1, forward strand.
CTAAGAAAGCTTGACATCCATATTTTAATAAACGAATAGCTTTATGGCTTTAGATGACAGTGATTGATTTTAATGGTTTGGTTGCTTGAATTCGCATAATAGGTTGGTTAGGAATATGAAAGCTAACAACCTTACGAAAATAATCAATTTTTGCATGATGAGTAGTTAACCAATCAATCCCTAGAATTACGTCAAATGCAAAGATTTTTAATGAAATAAAAGTTTAAAGTTAAGGGTGACATTTGAAAAAAATTTCAAAGTAAGCAAGTTGTCATAAAATAATCGGCGGTAAAATATGCGTGGTTGCATAGTAGTACACGGTATCGATTATTAATGCTTACGTGAGAAGTCACTTAGTTTGATTCATTTATTGTCGATATTTTTTATATTATTAAATCAATAATTGAGATAACAAAATTATTAATATTATTATTTGCAATATTAATGATGTCTAGAAGTTCTGCCAAGGAGAGGTTTAGTCACCTAATTGCGCGCCAATAGGGAGAAATCCTTATTGGAAAGCCCCCTCTTTCCTGGGAACAACATGGTCGATTAATAGTGTGAATTATAATAATGATGATGAAGTTTTGTTTTATTAGTATTATTAATATAATAAAACAGAAAAGCTTTTTACATAAAACAGAATACATTTATAAAGTTATTCGTTTTATTAGACTATAAATAGAATATATTATATTCTATTATGCATAGTGTTTTGCATAGTAAAATCTTTTTATATAAAACAAAATACTTTTATAAAGTTATTTGTTTTATTAGAAAATAATTAGAATTTATTATATTTTATTGTGCATAGTGTTTGCATAGTTCCTGTATAGTATTTGCATAGTAATTTTTTTTATATAAAACAGAATACTTTTATAAAGTTATTCGTTTTATTAGATTATAAATAGAATATATTATATTTTATTTAAAAGATTTTGTTTTATTAGAATATTTTATAGTAAATCAATCTGGACCGTTCAGGAATTAGTTACTATTTAGTCCATTCTCCTATAAATAGAAGCTCATTCCTTCATTATTTCTTACGAATTAACTAAAACTCTGGACAGAGAAACTATAGAGAGAAAGAAGAAAAGTATTCTGCTACTTCATTACTCCTATATTCAGTTTGTTTTAACGCAAGGGATATTATTTGTTGTACTCGTAAGGGTATTATTTTTTTCGTATTCATGAAGAGAACTTCTGTTATTCCATTCTTTATTATTCTGTTGGAATAACCTGTATACGCAGACTACCCTATACATGGTAAAATTCTTCTATTATTCCATTCCTTATTATCCCTAACCTGCGACACGGTCATATTGTTTTCCTCCAGCTTGTTGAACTCTACCTCTTTCATGTGACGAATACTTTCGGGAAAGTACTTGTCGTTGAACAGTTCTTGGAACTTCTCCTAAGTCATCTTCAGTGCGGTAGGTTGAGTATGCTTTACAGATTCCCACCAGTAATCTGCCTCTGCTCACAACATGAAGGTGTCAAAGGGAACCTTTTGCTCCTCGGAGCATCCCAAGACATCAAATATCTTGTTGATCTGCTTTATCCACGTCTCCGCCTTAAGTGGTTTTGGCTCTCCAAAAAACTCCATTGGTCCCAACTCCTTAAACTGTTTGGCGGTGATCGTACGAGAGTTGCCAGTGTTTCCACCTTTATTTTGGACAGGAGCCGCTCTCGCCTGATGTTGCATGAATTGCATGAAGCCTCGGAACATTCCATCGTTCATCATTTGGTCAGTGTTGTTGTTTGCATGAGGATTGTCGCCTTCACGATGCACATTGTCTGGTTATTGATCCGTGGAGACTCAGCGGTCTCTGTGCTCCATTGATGTTCTCAACATTCTCGGATGTCATTTTCAAATACTGCCACAAAACAAGGGTTAATTAACATATCACATATTATCCCTATACTCTAACCAACCAATTAAATACCAAATAAACTTAGGAAGGTCATACTAGCGAAGGAATTCCCCGTCTCTCCCCTCCTAGTTCTTGTCTCACATCTTAGCCAGGGATCATATCCCTAAGCTTTGATACCAACTGTGACACCCCCAAAATAGGTATACATCACCTATTCAGAGTCTCCAAAAATATGGTACAGAATACAAATACAATCTTTAATATACAACAAAAGAGCTGTGAGTTCTAATACAAATATTATCTTCTAGACAATATCCATTCTCGGAATAAGTCCTCATTACATTTATTGTCACACTATTTAACAGAATAGTGAGGACTACTAATACTATCATCTAGACCGTCACTCCGTTCCCCGATTAGTCCCGGCTACGTTTTCATTTCCCGAGGAGAACAGTGAAAGAAAGGGTGAGCTCAACTAGCCTAGTAAAAAATATTATGACTAAGATAATGTAGAATAAATTATCATTAGTTTTCAACAATGTTAAACTGATAAAATACAATAGACATCAAGTTTAACTGCAGCAGAACAAGCAATCCATTAAAAGAGTCAAGTAGAGAATAAAATCTACTATCTTTTATGATTTAAAAGGTTTTCATCACTTTTATATTTGGGACTCGGGTTAATAAATAATCCACATCATCCCTGCACTACGGCCAAGGATATTCATTAGTATCACAACCACAAATTATCCATGCACTACGGGTCAAGGATATTCGTGTATTCATCAATGGTCATGATCATGCCAACAACTGTCTATCAATGCACTACGGGCCAATGAGGACTTTTACCACATCATTTGTAACATTACGGTCATGATTATACCGAATAATCCCTGACCATAATCATACCAAGTCCATCTATGCACTACAAGCCACAGATGACTTTCAACAAAATATAAATATGAGGATGATGACAATGATATAATAATTCAATAAAACAAGTTCAAGAATTAATTTAACCAAGAACTAATAACGTCTAAATTGTCAACATGATACTTCTTTGTAGAGTAAAATTCAAGAATTCTCAGAAGAATATTTCTTTGAAAAGATCTGGATGAAGCGCAAATATCAAGGATATTCCACTAATTTCATGGAGTATAGAAGTCAAAACTTTAACCAATTGAGTATAATAAAGAATGGAATAACAAAAGAAATCACCACGAATGCGGTACTTCACATAGACAGGTTATTCCAACAGAATAATAAATAACGGAACCAGGTAAGGCTTAATACGCACCGACTGGATATTCCAACAGAATAATAAAGAATAGAATAACAATAGAAATCACCATGCATGCGGTACAGACGCATGATGCGAGTTATTCTAATGAGAATAATAAAAAGACGAAACGGGGACGCGTAAAATGCATGATGAGGATATTCCGGTGAGAATAATAAAAGCGGAACCGTGTCCAAATAAAACGCATGTGATATGATATTCAACAAAATAATAAAGAATGGAATAACAAATGTAATTTCACCAAGTATAGGGTAGTCGCGTGATACAAAGTTATTCCAATGTAATAATAAAGACTGGAATAACAAAAGTTCTCTTCATGAATACGAAAAAAATAATACCCCTTACCGTAAAAGAAGAGTATTCCGACTGGTAGGGCGAGGATATTCTTGAAGAAAACTTGTACTACGCTCAAAGCTTCTTAAAACTCAAAAGGCTCAAGATTATAGAAGAAGAATTCTCTGATTCTGGTGGGATTTTCAATTCTAACTAAGCATCCTATTTATAGGAGAATAGAAGGATACTATTTGAATTTAGAAAATCACGGACGCACAATATTATTATTATTTTTTTTCTTCTCACAGGCGCTTAACAATTTATCTGATAATTCACGGGTTGATTCTGTAGATCATCAAATGCCTAGCAATTCAACTGATACCATAATGATCAAATAAAAAAAACTTATTATATAATATTTATATATATATAACACATGCCTTTGAAAATCTTTCTCCACCCGTGACAACATCAATCCCCCACCCCCCAAGTCACTTTCATTAAGAATATATATATATATATATATATATATATATATATATATATATATCTTATATATAAATGCTAACATGCCACATACGACATCAATATATATAATCTATATATATATATATAATATAATCACACTTGCACACACCCACAAGGCACACACATAAATTATATATATATACACTTTATAACTTCTTAACGATTATTTTGACAAATGAGTAAGCGGGGGTCCGAAATAAACCAAACCTACAACAAATACTTCATAAAAATCTCTTCAACATTTTTAATAACATTTATCATCATTATTATAATTCACAATATTAATCGACCAGGTCGTTCACAGGAAAGAGGGGGCTTTCCAATAAAGATTTCTCCTTATTGGCGCGCAATTAGGTGACTAAACCTCTCCTTGACAGAACTTCTAGGCATCGTTAATATTGCAAATAATAATATTAATAACCTTGTCGTCTCAATAATTGATTTAATAATATATAAAATAGCGACAATAATTGAATCAAATAACGTGAGATGCTATGCAACAATTACTGTAGCAATAATTGAACAAAATTGAGTGACTTCTCACGTAAGCATCGATAATCAATACCGCAGTGTACTACTCTTATGCAACCACGCCGTATTCTTTGTACTTTTACTACCTGAGTAGTTCAACGGTATTAACGGTAAAACTTTCACGTTATTTTCATAAAAATATTTCATCATTTTCTTAATCAAAATAATAATTCCGTTGTAGGGTCCACTAATGATTGCGTCGTTATGCGAATATTCCCTGCTAAAATGAATATTCCCCGACCAATCGAATATAATACAACAACTTGCATACTTTGCATAATTTATAAATACTACCCACAACTATAACATTATAACAAATTCACTCCATAATATTCAAAAATGATATTTATAGAAAATTTATTTTTATTCATAAAAGCCGGGGTCTTACAATTTCTTTTGTACTCGTCATGGAATATCATTTTCTTTGGTGTTTTTTTTACGAGTTACTATTCACCCAGTTACTATTCACTTTAGTATTATTCACTCGGGTATTCGGGGCACTTATTGTGTCGGAGTACTATTCACGGGTTACTATTCACCCAAATTACTATTCACCCGAATATTATTCACTCGGGTATTTGGGATATTTTTCATGCCAGGGTACTATTCACGAGGTACTATTCATAGGGTACTATTTACCCGAAAAATATATTTCTTTTCTGTCCAAATTATTTTTGGTACATGAATATTATTCTTGAATTTTACTCCACAAAGCAAAATCATGTTGACAATTTAGATATTTTTAAACTCTGGATAAATTTAAAGTCTTTAATATTTATCTTTGATTTCGTTTGATTAATGCTTATATCATTGTCATCATCCTCATGCTTATATTATGATGAAAGTCATCTTTGGCTTACGTGCAAAGATTGAAGCCATTCAAAGTTGGGACCAATAACGTCCAAATTGTCAACATGATACTGCTTTGTGGAGTAAAATTCAAGAATGCTTAGAAGAATATTTCCATGAAAAGATACTGGATGAAGTGCAAATATCCAGGATATTCTACTAATTTCATGGAGTATAGAAGCCAAAACTTTAACCAACTGAGTATAATAAAGAATGGAATAACAAAAGAAATCACCAGGCATGCGATGAATCGCTTATGAGATAGGTTATTCCAACAGAATAATAAATAACGGAACCAAGTCATGCGTAAACTCACAGACATGATATTCCAATAGAATAATAAATAATGGAACCAGGTCATGCGTAAACGCACAGACATGATATTCTAACAGAATAATAAATAATGGAACCAGGTCATGCGTAAGCGCACAGACAGGATGTTCCAACAGAATAATAAAGAATGGAATAACAGAAGAATTTCACCATGTATGCGGTACTTCGCATAGACAAGTTATTCCAATATAATAATAAAGATTGGAATAACAATCCTTACGAGTATTGAAAGAAAATAACTCTCTTCATGAATACGAAAGAATATAAAAAGATTTTACTATGCAAACACTATGCAGGCACTATGCAAACACTATGCATAATAGAATATTATATATTCTATTTATAGTCTAATAAAACGAATAACTTTATAAAAGTATTACATTTTATATAAAAAAGTTTTCATTTTATTGCATTTATAATAATAATAAAACAAAACTTATCACCTTTATTATAATTCACAATATTAATCGACCTGTGTCATTCGAGGAAAGAGGGGCTTTCAATAAGGATTTCTATTAGGCGCAATTAGGTGACCAAACCTCTCCTCGCGTAACTTCTAGACATCGTTAATATTGCAAATAATAATATTAATAACTTTGTTATCTCAATTATTGATTTAATAATATAAAAAAATATCGACAATAATTGAATCAAATATCGTGAGATACTATGGAACAATTACTGTAGCAATAATTGAACAAAACTGAGTGATTTTCTCACGTAAGCATCAATAATCAATACCGTGTACTACTATGCAACCACGCATATTACTGTACTTTTAACACCGGGTGTTTCAACAGTTAACGGTAAAACTTCCGCCGTTATTTTCATAAATATATTTTTATCATTTTCTCATTCCGACAATAATTCCGTTGTGGGGTCTACCAATGATTGTGTCGTCGTACGAATATTCTCTGACACAACGAATATTCCCCGACCAATCGAATATAATATAACAACTTGCATACTTTGCAAAATTTATAAATACTACCCACAACTATAACATTATCTCAAATCCACACTATAATATTAAAAAAAATATTTCGAGAAAATTAAATCTTTATTCGTAAAATTTGGGATTTTACATAGAATGACTAATAATGCTTAATTGCTTGTGAATCAATGAATAAGAAGGCTTCCCCCTCCTATCTATTTATAGGAGGGGTTGGTGACTTTTCGGACCATGGTTGTAAGACCCTGAATTTTATGAAATAAAAGTATTCAATTTTTTTTATAATTTTTATTCAGTAAATGGTTAAATTGATAAAAAGTTAAAGTTAAGGGTGATATATGTAAAGTTTACAAAATACGCAAGTGGTTATAAAATACTCATTGTTGTCGGGGAATATTCTTGCTGTCAGAGAATATTCGTTCGACGGCGCATCCATTTGTGGGCTCTATAACAGAATAACTGTTGGATGAAGAAAACGACAAGTTTGAGTTTTTATAAATAACGACGTAATCGTTATCGTTAACAATGTTGGAATACCCTATGGTTAAAATACAATAATATCTGGCGTGGTTAAAGAAGGTATACCGCGGTATTTTACAATATTTTTGAATTATTGATTCTTACGTAAGAAGGCACTACTCAATAATTGTTATAGTAATTACTATTTAATATTTTATTTTATTGATTCAATAATTACTGCATTGATATTTTATATTATTGTTGTTTTAATAATTGTCACGACACAATATTTCCCATTATCAAATCGATAATTCATATTATTTGAATAATATTATTAGATAACATTATTGGCAATGTCTAGAAAGTTACATCAAGGAGAGGTTTGGTCACCTAATCAAGGCGCGCGATGAGGAGAAATCTTTATCGAAAGCCCCTATTTCACAGGGGCTGCTGGTTGTCATTATTGTGATTCTGTAATATTATTTGTGAATAATTAATTATTGATTTACATGATAAGGAAATATTTATTTGATGTTGATATAAATGATGGATTTATTTATTTTATGTGATTATAAATAAAAGAATTAATGTTGAGGTGTTTTATCAGTATTTTATCGGATTGGAGGTATTAAAAAAATTAAATCGGTGTTCTTAAAGCTCTATTGCATGAATTATAATTTTAATCCGACCGTTGGATCGTTGTAATTTATGGATATGTTATACATATATAAGTTGAGTATATGTCCACAAATTTTGAACCGTTAAAAATTAACGTATGATTTGTTATGAATTTTAAGATGTGTTAAAAATTATCCGTTTGTGGAATTCGGATATTTTCTGCTTGGAATTTGGAAAAACTTAAAGCTACAAAGTTGTAGAGAATTCGATTTCGTATGAAATGGACATAAAATTTGTATTTTTCTGATAAAAGGGACATTTATTATGAATTGTTGAAGTTTCAGAAATTAAAATATTTTTATTAAAATTATGGGTGGGAAATACTTTTGTTTTTTTCAAAACATGTGGGCTGAAAATTCTTCCAAGATGGTTGCCCAACAATTCAAGATGGGCATGCGTAGAATGAAGAAAAAATATTAATAATATTTTATTATTTTAGTCTCATATGGCATTCTAGCATTTTCCTATAAAAAGGCGCTTAAGTTAGAATTGAAAATCACACCAGAAACATAAGTTTTTTTCTCTCTCTCTATATATATATTATCGAGCGTATTTTTGTGAGTATTTAGATACTTTGAGAATTACTATTCAGTGCAAGTTTCCTTCGATTTTACATCCGATATTCCAGTCAGAAATACTGCTCTTTTAAGGTAAGGGATTGTAAGGGTATTATGTTTTTCAGTTTCGTAATTTTTTCGACCCTCAAAAATTTTGAAAACATTTGAAATGATAATTTGATGAGTTTTCTAGATTGTGTCAAAAAATAGTGATTTTTGAATGTATAGATTAGGAGTTATGAATTTTATGGGAAAAGACTATTTTAAAAGTAAACCCTTATAACTCCTTGTGGTTAATTCCAAAATTGGTTAAATTTTTATAGAGAGTACATGTATATAACAGCAGTATACTCTGTAAATTTCAGAATTCTTGGACAAAAGTACAGTTTATGATAAATATCTAAATATTCGGCAGTTTTGGCCATATAAAAAATAGTAAATAAATTTTAAAAATTCTGAGAAAAATATATGTTTAATATGGAACTATATTCTGCTAAATCCCAGAAAAGAAAATTTTCTGGGACTGATTTGGTATTTTTCATGAAAATGGACTAGTTAGGAGTAAATGAATTAAATATGTTATGTGAAGAAAGAAAATTTGAAAATAGGATTTTATGGCTTGAGAACCCTATATAAGGTATATGCAGATTTTTGATGAGGGTTTTGGTTATTGGTGATGAAATCTTATGAGTTTGACATTTTAGGATGATTAAATGCATTAATTAGTAAAGTGTAAACAATTAAAATAAATTGTTTATAAGTTTAAGAAATGATTAAATATTGTGGTAATATTAATAATATTAGATTATGAAATTATTAAGTGATTTATAATATTTGAATTAAGGTATTATGAAATCATTGATTTAAAATATTATTTAATGATTAATAATATTAGTAAATAAATTTAATGTTATTATATAATGAATAATATTAAATGGAGTTTATAATATAATGAATAATGTTATTATCTTCGTTAAATATTCGTTGAAATATTATTTTACTGTCAAATCATTTTTGATATAATATTATTCTTGAATTTTACTCCACAAAGCGAGTATTGTAAGACCCGAATTTTTTTTAAATAAAAGGAATTTCCTTTATTTATTATTTTGAAATAGTAAGGGTTGATTTGATTAATGTGGATAGTTAAGGGTTAAATACATAAATATTTCAAAATAAGCAAGTGGTTATAAAATATTCATTTTTGTCGGGGAATATTCGTTTGGTCGTGGAATATTAAATGCATTGTCGGAGAATATTAAATGCGACGGTAGCGATACCATGTGGGGCCCCATAACGGAAAGCGATTGGATAAAGAAAAGCGACAAATATAAGTTGGTTAAAAATAGCGGCGTAGTTATTTACAGAATTAAGGCATTTGTTGGAATACGGTGGTTAAAATGCGATGTCTGGCATTGGTTGCGCGATAGCTTTGCGGTATTGCTGCAGTATTGTTGAATTATTAATCCTTATGTAAGAAGGCACTACTCAATAATTTTCTTTGTAATTCTTTGTTCAATATTTTATTTTATTGATTGATAATTCTTTGCGTTGATATTTTATATTATTGTTGTTCAATAATTGTCACCGCACATTATCTCCATTATCGGATCAATAATTCATATTATTTGAATAATATTATTAGATAGCATTATTGGCAATGTCTAGAAAGTTACATCGAGAGAGGTTTGGTCACCTAATTGCGGCGATGAAGGAGAAATCCTTATCGGAAAGCCCCTCTTTCACAGGAGCGGCTGGTTGTCATAATTGTGATTACGTAATATTATTTGTGAATAATTAATTATTGATTCATATGATAAAGAAATATTTATTTTATGTGGATATAAATGATGGATTTATTTATGTGGTTATAAATGAAGAAATTATTGTTGAGGTGTTTTATCAAGTATTTTACGGATTGGAGGTATTAAAAATTAAATCGGGGGTTTTGAGATATATCATGGGGTTATAATTTTAATCAAACCGTTGGATTGTGGTAATTTTTGGGTATGTTATACATACATAAGTTGAGTATATGTCCACAAATTTTGAACCGTTAAAAATGCACGAATGATTTGTTGTGAATTTTAAGAGGTGTCGGATTCGAAAATTAGGTTTATAATTGATTTTGGTGGAAAATTCTAGAATTGAGTAGGCCCCACTTGTGGTTGGTGAAGAAATGTGCTGAATTTTATTTCAAATGTGGTGGGTGGCAATAGTAGCGAGTAAAGCCATCGGTGCTTGGTCGAAGTCTGCTTTACGGGCTAACATTTTCCTATAAATAGAGGCTAAGTTAGAATTGAAAATCACACGAAACAAAGTTTTCTCTCTCTCTCTATATTATTGGCGTATTTTGTGAGTATTTAGATACTTTGAGAGTTCTTTGTTTAGTACAAGTTTCATTCAAGCATCACTTTGAGCCTTTCCTTAGAAATCTTGATTCTTTGAGGTAAGGGATATTATTTTTTTCGTAATGATATTATTTCTTCAATATCATTATCTTTGAAATGTTGATCTGAAGTTTTTATCAAATTTGGAACTTTTTCATGTGGGGTTACTATTCATGAGTTACTATTCACGAGTTACTATTCATGAGTTACTATTCACGAGTTCTTATTCACGAGTACTATTCATGTAAGCGTGAAAATATTTTTTTGTGGAATTTCTATCTTTTGGTGTCGAGTTACTATTTACGTATCTCAAGACTATTCACGATATCTGACTATTCACGTATATGGCACTATTCATAGAAAAATGAAAATTTTTCTTTTTGTCCAAAACATCTATTCGGATACTAGCTTTGATTGTATCCATGTTTTGATCATTCTTGAATTTTACACCACTATGATTATTTTTGAGGTATTGTTGGACATGGATAAAACAAAGTACGAATCCTTAATCCTTAATCCTTGTCATTTTGTTTCTTTGGATTCGTTCTTTAAAAATATTTTTCATCATCCTCGGTCTTAAATGATGATATTATTGAATATCTTTGGCTGTAGTGCAAAGATGAATGATTTCGAAGAATATCTTTGGCTGTAGTGCAAAGATGAGCAGTGTTTAAATGAACATGACCAAGTGATGAATATCTTTGGCTTTGTAGTGCAAAGATGAGCAGTGTTGAGATGAACATGATGGTGATGAATATCTTTGGCTGTGGTGCAAAGATGAATGTTTGATTTGAGATGAATATTGATTGATGTTACTGAGGATAAAATTTTGATGATGGACCGTTAAATTCATAGATTATAGTAGATTTCATTTCTCACGTAACTCTTCTATGAATTATTATTTCCATTGCGAATATTGATCTCGAAACTTGTTGTCTATTGTATTCTATCAGATTTTTCCTGTTGAAGACTAACGATAATTTGTTGTATATTATCTTAGTCATAATATTCTTTCTTGAGCTAGTTGAGCTCACCCTTTTCCTTTTTGTTCCATTCTTCTCGGGGAGGCGAGAATATAAGCGATGCAGTGGGGGTATGGAATGAAGGTTTTAGAAAGGATTGTTTAGTAGTCCTCACCATTTTGTAAAATAATGTATCAATAAATGTGATGAGGATTTATTTGAGTATAAATATTATCTAGAAGATAATATTTGTATTTAAACTCACGCTTTTCTTGTTGTAATAATAAAGTTGTAGTTGTTTACATACCATGTATTGACAACTCAGAATGGGTGATGTATACCTATTTTGGGGTGTATGCGGTTAGTATCGAGCTTAGGATATGATCTCTGGCGGAGATCGGGGAATAGAACTAGGAGGGAGAGGCGAGTAAATCCTTCGCTAGTGTGTCCTACCTAAGCTTATTTGTTAGTTAGTCGGTATATAGGGATATTATGTGATATATTGATTTCCTTAATTAACCCTTGTTTTATGCGGTATTTGAGAATGTCGTGAGAATATTAATGATGGAGTAAATGAGGACCGTGGAGATGCCTGTATTTACCAACGAGGAGAGCGTCTGCAACAGTGGCAATGTTCCTCCTGTGAACAACACCATGGAGCGAGATGATGAGCGAGGGGATGTTTAGAAGTTTTTTGCGATTCATGCAAAATCGACGAGGAGACTTCGTGTTCAAAATCTGAGGAGGAAATGATAGCAATTCACGGGTTGTCACAACAGCAAGCGATTCAAAGAGTTGGGACCACGAATTTAAGGGAAAGCGGATCCGATCATGGCGGAAACATGGGTCAAACAAATTACCAGGATATTCGATGTCTTGGGATGCACGGAGGAACAGAAGGTTCCATTCGCCACCTTATGTTAAAGTGGCGAGGCGGAGACTCTTGGTGGGAGATGCGTGAAGCGTACCCATCCAGTACTTTTCGGCATGTCTTGGGAGGCGTTTGAGAGACTATTTAATGACAAATACTTTCACGAAAGTGTTCGGCTATATGAAGGAAGTGGAGTTCATCGATTAGAGCAAAACAACATGGCGGTGTCTCGAGACGAGGCAAAGTTTGCGAGTTATCGGGTTTGCACCTCATTTGGTGGAGAATGAGGAGCGTATGGCGGATGTTTCTTAGAGGTTTGAAACCCAGATACGTCGGTATCTCATTTCTCATAAACTTTCTCTTTATTGAGATGTTATAAATGAGGCTCAATTATTAGAAGCGAGATACTTGAGTACGGTGTTGAGGGACCATAACCGAGGATCGTACCGGAGATAGCGGTCAGCAGAATAATGATAACTGCGGAGAAAAGCGAGACGGACGAAATGGTAACCACTGGTGGTAATCATGGTCGTGAAAATGAAGAAGCGAGTCGAGGAGGAGATTTTAAAGAGGAGATTTAACAATGACTATGTGAAGGCAGCGGTCTTGGCGACAAGAATCGGTTCTAAGGAGGAGATCGACCACCGGTCGTATGCTACAAATCACGGAAAAAGAGGACATATCGGTCCAAAGCGCCCACAATGATTCAAGGTATGCTATAGTTGTGGAAAGGAAGGACATATCGCTTCGAGATTATGCAGTAGCGAAACCTAGTTCAATGAGGGACGGTGACTCAAAAAGATGTCGAGAAAAGTCAAAGTCAGCGATTCCGGAAGAGCGTTTGTTGTATTTGGTCATAACGCGAGAACCCAAACGAGGTGATCACGGGTAAGCTATTTATAAATTCTTGCGAAGTTTATACCTTACTTGATACGGTGCTACCCATTCATTTATCTCTCTGCATGTGCTCAGCGTTTAAACTTGACTCGGAGAAATTAGACTTTGATCTATCTGTGGAAACTCAGTTAGGAGAAACTTTCATCACATCCATTCGTTTATAAATCTTGTTTGATTCAAGTTGGCACCATTACCTTACTGTTGACCTTATCTCTTTAAAGATACTTGCTTTTGATGTGATTTTAGGAATTGATTGGTTAACTACTCATCATGCCAAAATTGATTGTTTTCGTAAGGTTGTTAGTTTTCATATTCTAACCAACTTTGTTATGCAATTCAAGCAACTAAACCATTAAAATCAATCAATCATCATATCTAATCATAAAGCTATTCGTTTATTGAAAAGCGGATGTCAAGCTTTCTTAGCCCATGTTATGGATTTGAATAAAGACACGTCAAATTTGAATAATATTCTGTTGTTATTGACTTTCCGACGTATTTCTGAAGAACTTCCCGGTCTACCCCCGAGCGTGAAGTTGAATTCTTTATTGATCTTGAACTGGTACAAAGCCCATTTCTAAAACCCCATATCGAATGGCTCTATTGAACTTGAGGAGTTAAAGGTCCAACTACGAGGAATTGTTGGACATTGGTTTCATTAAATCCTAGTACATCTCCTTGGGGTGCTCTGTTTTATTTGTAAAGAAGAAAGAGCGGGAGTATGCGACTTTGTATTGACTATCGGGGAATTGAACCATGTCACCATCAAGAATAGATATCCTCTACCTCGTATTGATGACTTGTTTGACCCGATTGCTGAGGGCACAATTCTTTTCAAAATCGATCTTAGATTACGGATATCATCGGTGAAGATTAGAAGCGAGGATATTCCAAAGGCGCCTTGAGAACTTCGGTATGGGCATTATGAATTCTTAGTCATGTCTTTCGGACTAACTAATGCTCCTATGGCTTTCATGGATATGATGAACCGAGTATTCAAGGAATATTTGGATCGGTTTGTTGTTGTCTTTATTGATGACATCCTTATATATTCCAAAAGTCGTGAAGATCATGAGCACCATTTGAATTTGGTACTCAAAGGCTTCGTGAAAACCAACTATATGCCAAATTGAAGAAATGCGAGTTCGGCGAGGAAGTAGCATTTCTTGGGCATAATGGTGTCAAAACATGGAGTATCTGTTGATCCGTGAAGATTGAAGCAATACAAAGTTAGAGCAACCGAAAGTCGGATCAAGTCACGTAGCTTTTTGGGCTTATTTGGTTATTATCGGAGATTCGTGGAAGGGTTTTCTCGAATCGCTACTCCATTAACTCGGCTAACTCGAAAGGATACGAAATTCGTTTGGAGGCGAAGAATCGAGAAAAGTTTCAAGAGCTTAAGAGGAGACTTATTTCGGCACCTATTCTAACAATACCATCCGGTTCGGATGGATTTGTTATCTCTGATGATGCTTGAGGCAAAGGGTTAGGATGTGTTCTCATGCAGCGTGGGAAAGTCATAGCCTATGCCTCGCGACAACTTAAAGAGTATGAGAGGAATTATCCTACTCATGATCTAGAGTTAGCGGTGATCGTTTTCGCGCTAAAGATATGGAGGCACTATCTATATGGGGAGAAAGTGGAGATATATTCGGATCATAAAAGCCTTAAATATTTCTTCACTCAAAAAAAGAACTCAACATGCGGAAATGACGTTGGCTCGAGCTATTGAAAGACTACGACCACACTATTCAATACCACCACGGTAAAGCGACGTGGTAGGCGGCGCATTGAGTAGAAGATCATATCACGAGGAGCGAGTGCGATGATGTCAAGTATATGATAGAGCCAACTTTAATAGAAAAAGTTAAGGTTGCTCAAGCCCACTAAGGCGGAGTGATGCGTATGAAGAAGAAAGTACAAGAAGGAGCTATCCTAAGGCGAGAATTGATGAAGAAGGAATACTTGAGTCCACTCTAGACTTTGTGTTCCTAACGACTACGATTTGAAGTACAAGATTATAATGGAGGCACACAATACACCATTTGCAATCCATCACGGAAGTACTAAAATGTATCGTGATCTTGACATACATTTTGGTGGAATAATATGAAGAGAGAGATTGCAAAGTTTATCTCGATGTGTTTAACTTTAGCGTGTAAAGGCGGAGCATCTAGTACCTAAGGGTCCGTTGCAACCACTTGAGATTAGGAATGGAAGTGGGAACACATTACCATGGATTTAATTATGTGTCTTCCTACGATTTCTCAAGGCATCAATGCTATTTGGGTTATTGTTGATAGATTAACCAAGTCGCTCACTTCTTACCGATCACGGAGACTTATTCCTTGAACGTCTTGCTAGTATATACGTAAATGAGATTGTGAGGTTGCATGGCATGCCTGTATCCATAGTTTTGGATCGTGACCCAAGATTCACTTCAAGATTTTGGGTTAGCTTGCAAAAAGCTATGGGCACGCAGTTTGCGATTTAGTTGGCATACCATCCCCAAAGCAGACGGACAATCAGAGAGGACTATTCAAACTCTTGAAGATTTATTAAGACTACGTGTCCTAGACTTCAAGGGCGGTTGGGATAAGTATTTACCATTGGTGGAATTCTCCTACAACAATGCAGTTATCGAGCAAGTATAGGTGTGGCTCCATTGAAGCATTATATGGGCCGAAAATGTCGTTCTCAATATGTTGGGATGAGGTGGGTGAAGCAACATTGTTGGGACCCGAGTTAAGCACGTATGACTCACTAGAAAAGATCCAAATGATTCGACAACGTATACAAACGGCTCAAGATCGACAAAAGAGTTATGCGGATCTTCATCGAAAGGGCGTGGAATTTAATGTAGGGGATCATGTATTGTTGCGAGTTGCTCCATGGAAGGGAGTTACAAGATTTGGGAAGAGAGGAAAGCTCAATCCACGATTTATTGGTCCATTTCAAATTCTTGACCGAGTAGGAAATGTAGCCTATAGACTTGCGTTACCACAAAAGTATGTCTCGTGTTCATAATGTGTTTCACATATCATGCTTGCCGTAAATATGTGAAAGACCGAACCACGTTATTGAGTTAGAACCGGACGAGATAATAGAGAAGACTTAGCGTATGAGGAGGTACCTATCAAGATCTTGGATAGGAAGGAGCATGTCCTACTGCCATGAAAGGTCATACCACAAGTTAAAGTTTTGTGGAGGAATCATGCTATAGAGAAATGACACAGGGAATTGGAAACGGAAATGAAAGCGAGGTATCCTCATCTTTTGAAAACACCAGTCGTCACGTCAATTTCGAGGACGAAATTTCATAAGAAGGGAGGTTGTAAGACCGAATTTTTTTAAATAAAAGGAATTTCCTTTATTTATTATTTTGAAATAGTAAGGGTTGATTTGATTAATGTGGATAGTTAAGGGTTAAATCATAAATATTTCAAAATAAGCAAGTGGTTATAAAATATTCATTTTTGTCGGGAATATTCGTTTGGTCGTGGAATATTAAAGATTGTCGGGGAATATTAAATGCTAGTAGTGACCATGTGGCCCCCATGTGAAAGCGATTGGATGAAGAAAGCGACAAATATAAGTTGGTTAAAAATAACAGGCGTAGTTATTCTGAATTAAGGCATTGGAATACCCGGTGGTTAAAATACGATGTCTGGCGTGGTTGCCCAAAGATAGCTTTACGGTATTACGCGATCTTGTTGAATTATTAATCCTTACGTAAGAAGGCTTTACTCAATAATTTTCACAAGTAATTCTTGTTCAATATTTTATTTTATTGATTCAATAATTGTTGCGTTGATATTTTATATTATTGTTGTTCAATAATTGTTGTCAACGCACATTATCTCCATTATCGGATCAATAATTCATATTATTTGAATAATATTATTAGATAGCATTATTGGCAATGTCTAGAAAGTTACTGTCAAGGAGAGGTTTGGTCACCTAATTCAATTGCGCCGAGAAGGAGAAATCCTTATCTGAAAGCCCCTCTTTCACAGGAGCGGCTGGTTGTCATAATTGTGATTACTGTAATATTATTTGTGAATAATTAATTATTGATTCATATGATAAAGAAATATTTATTTTATGTGGATATAAATGATGGATTTATTTATGTGGTTATAAATGAAGAAATTATTGTTGAGGTGTTTTATCAAGTATTTTACAGTTGGAGGTATTAAAAATTAAATCGGGGTTTTGAGATATATTGCGGGGGTTATAATTTTTAATCCAAACCCGTTGGATTGTGGTAATTTTTGGGTATGTTATACATACATAAGTTGAGTATATGTCCACAAATTTTGAACCGTTAAAAATGCACGAATGATTTGTTGTGAATTTTAAGAGGTGCTTGATTCGAAAATTAGGTTTATAATTGATTTTGGTGGAAAATTCTAGAATTGAGTGGGCCCCACTTGTGGTTGGTGAAGAAATGTGCTGAATTTTATTTCAAATGTGGTGGTGGCAATAGTAGCGTAAAGTAAAGCCATCGGTGGTGGTCAAGTCTGCTTGGTAAGCTAACATTTTCTATAAATAGAGGGCTAAGTTAGAATTGAAAATCACACGAAACAAAGTTTTCTCTCTTTTCTCTCTATATTATTGAGCGTATTTTGTGAGTATTTAGATACTTTGAGAGTTCTTTATTTTAGTACAAGTTTCATTCAAAGCATCACTTGAGCCTTTCCTTAGAAATCTTGATTCTTTGAGGTAAGGGATATTATTTTTTTTCGTAATGATATTATTTCTTCAATATCATTATCTTTGAAATATTGATCTGAAGTTTTTATCAAATTTGGAACTTTTTCATGTCGGGGTTACTATTCATGAGTTACTATTCACAAGTTACTATTCATGAGTTATTATTCACGAGTTCTTATTCACGAGTACTATTCATGAAGCGTGAAAATATTTTTTTTTTGTGGAATTTCTATCTTTTGGTGTCGGAGTTACTATTTACGATTATCTGGCCTTTATTCACGATATCTGACTATTCACGTATATGGCACTATTCATAGAAAAATGAAAATTTTTCTTTTTGTCCAAAACATCTATTACGGATACTAGCTTTGATTGTATCCATGTTTTGATCATTCTTGAATTTTACACCACTATGATTATTTTTGAGGTATTGTTGGACATGGATAAAACAAAGTACGAATCCTTAATCCTTAATCCTTGTCATTTTGTTTCCTTTGGATTCGTTCTTTAAAAATATTTTCATCATCCTCGGTCTTAAATGATGATATTATTGAATATATTTGCTTTGTAGTGCAAAGATGAATGATTTCGAAGAATATCTTTGGCTTTGTAGTGCAAAGATGAGCAGTGTTTAAATGAACATGATTAAGTGATGAATATCTTTGGCACTGTAGTGCAAAGATGAGCAGTGTTGAGATGAACATGGCCGACCGATGATGAATATCTTTGGCTGTAGTGCAAAGATGAATGTTTGATTTGAGATGAATATTGATTGATGTTACTGAGGATAAAATTTTGATGATGGATTCATTAAATTCATAGATTATAGTAGATTTCATTCTCTACGTAACTCTTCTATGAATTATTATTTCATTGCGAATATTGATGCGAAACTTGTTGTGTCTATTGTATTCTATCATTTTTTCCTGTTGAAGACTAACGATAATTTTTTGTATATTATCTTAGTCATAATATTCTTCTTGAGCTAGTTGAGCTCACCTTTTTCCTTTTGTTCCATTCTTCTCGGGGAGGCGAGAATATAGCGAAAATGCAGAGTGGGGTATGGAATGAAGGTTTTAGAAAGGATTGTTTAGTAGTCCTCACCATTTTGTAAAATAATGTATCGATAAATGTGATGAGGATTTATTTGAGTATAAATATTATCTAGAAGATAATATTTGTATTTAAACTCACAGTTCTACTGTTGTAATAATAAAGTTGTAGTTGTTTCTGTACCATGTATTGACAACTCAGAATGGGTGATGTATACCTATTTTGGGGGTGTCACAAGTATCATGTTGATAATTTGGATATTATTGAATTCTGGATAAATTAAATTGTTAAAGTCTTTAAAATTTATTATTTATCTCATGTGATTGATTCTTTATATCCTTGTCATGATTCTCATGTTTATATTGTGATGAAAGTCATTTTTGGCCCGTAGTGCATAGATGGACTGTTGTTTATTGGTTTTACAATTGTATGCCTTTGGCCTGTAGTGTAAAGAAGAATTGTTAATTGATATCTTTGGCCTGTAGTGCATAGATGACATGTTGTTGAATATCTTTGGCCCGTAGTGCAAAGATGACCTGTAATTAAATATTTTTGGCCAGTAGTGCAAAGATGACCTGTTGTTGAATATCTTTGGCCTGTAGTGCAAAGATGACCTGTTGTTAGATATCTTTGGCTTGTAGTGCAAAGATGAACTATTAATGAATATATTTGGCCTGTAGTTCAAAGATAAATTTATTAGTATGATTATGAACATGAACTATGATTTGGTATAACCATGATCTTTGATGTTTCAGGTTAAGATAGGTGATGAAAATTATCTTCGTCCTAGATGAGAAGAGGAATGTAGAACCACAATTATGATTATGAGTTATTCACATGATTGTGGACATGAACTGTTGATTGATGTTATAGGGATAAAATATTGTTGGTGGACTTTTAACATGGATAAGATAATAGACTTTATGGTTTATCTGACTCTTCTAATGGATTTCTTCTTCCGCTGCAACTATGGTTGAAAAGTTTTATTATCTACCATATGTTCTAAATCTCTGATTTATTACTGACGAAGGCTATTGATAATTTAATTATCTTTAGTCATGATATTTTTTACTGGGCTATTTGTGCTCACTATGAGACCCCGAATTTTATGAAATAAAAATATTAAATTTTTTCTATTTTGGTAAATTGTTAAATTGATAAATTTTTAAAGTTAAGGGTAATATGTGAAAAATTTACAAAGTAAGCAAGTTGATATAAAATATTCTTTTTGTCAGGGAATATCTGTACGACGGTACAATCGTTGGTGGACCCCACAACGGAATTATTGTTGGATTGAGAAAACAACAAAAATATTTTTATGAAAATAACGGCGGAAGTTTTACCGTTAAAACTGTTGAATTACTCGGTAGTAAAAGTACAGTAATACGCATGGTTGCATAGTAGCACACAGTATTGATTATTGATGCTTACGTGAGAAGTCACTCAATTTTGTTCAATTATTGCTACAGTAATTGCTGCATAGTATCTCACGTTATTTGATTCAATTATTGTCGATATTTTATATATTATTAAATCAATAATTGAGACGACGAAGTTATTAATATTATTATTTGCAATATTAACGATGTCTAGAAGTTCTGCCAAGGAGAGGTTTGGTCACCTAATTTGCGGCATGATAGGAGAAATCCTTATTGAAAGCCCCTCTTTCCTGAGAACGACCTAGTCGATTAATATTATGAATTATAATAATGGTGATAAAGTTTGTTTTCTTATTATTATAAATGTAATAAAACAGAAAACTTTTTATATAAAATAGAATACTTTTTATAAAGTTTTGTTTTATTTAATTATAAATAGAATATATTATATTTTATTATGCATAGTGTTTGCATAGTTACTGCAGACATTGTTTGCATAGTAAAATCTTTTTATATAAAATAGAATACTTTTATAAAGTTATTCGTTTTATTAGACTATAAATAGAATATATAATATTCTATTATGCATAGTATTTGCAAAGTACATGCATAATGTTTGCATAGTAAAATCTTTTTATATAAAACAGAATACTTTTATAAAGTTATTCGTTTTATTAGATTATAAATAGAATATAAAGTTATTGGAATAACCTGTCTATGTGGATTACTGCATGCATGGTGAATGATTCTTCATATTCATATGAATAATATTTTCATTCAAAAAGGGGTTTCTACCAGGAGCAGTTTTGTAATTTTTCTGACCCTCAAAAATTTTGGAAAAATTTGAAATGATAATTTGATGAGTTTTCTAGATTGTGTCTAAAAATGGCGATTTTTGGATGTATAGATTAGGAGTTATGAATTTTATAGAAAAAAACTATTTTAAAAGTAAATCCTTATAACTCCTTGTGGTTAACTCCAAAATTGGGGAAATTTTTATTGGGAGTACATGTATATAACAGTTTTGTAAATTTTGGAATTTTTGGACAAAATTACAATTTATGATAAATATCTAAATATTCGGCAGTTTTAGCCATATGAAAAATAGTAAATGAATTTTAAAAATTCTGAGAAAAATATATGTTCAATATGGGACTATATTTTGCTAAATCCCAGAAAAAAATATTTTTAGGACTGATTTGGTATTTTTCATGAAAATGAACTAAATATGAATAAATGAATTAAATATGTTATGTGACGTAATAAAATTGGAAAATAGGATTTTATGGCTTCAGAATCCTATAAACGGTATATGCAGATTTTTGATGAGGGATTTGATCATTGATGATAAAATCTTATGAGTATGGCATGTTTGAATGATTAAATGCATTATTTGATAAAGTGTAAACAATTAAAATAAATTGTTTATAAGTTTAAGAAATGATTAAAATATTGTTATAATATTAATGATATTAGATTATGAGATTATTAAGTGATTAATAACATTTGGTTATTATTGAACGTTGGATAAATTGTATTATAAATGTTTAATATTTATCATTTATCTCATTTGATTGATTCTTTATATCATTGTCATTATTCTCATGCTTATATTATGATGAAAGTCATCTGTGGCCTGTAGTGCATAGATGGACTTGGTATGATTATGACCAGGGATTATTCGGTATAATCATGACCGTAATGTTACAAATGATGTGGTAAAAGTCCTCATTGGCTTGTAGTGCATTGATGGACAGTTTTTGGTATGATTATGGCTATGGATTTTCTTCGTCTAAAGGTGCAAAGATGAATTATTTTATGGCATGATCAGGACCGTTGATGAAAACACAATTATCTTTGGCCGTAGTGCATAGATAATTTGTGGTCGTGATATTAACGAATATCCTTGGCCTGTAGTGCATGGATGATTCGATGATATGGATTAATTATTGAGCTGAGTCTCAGTAATGAAATATTAATTCATGGATGTGATATTAACGAATATCCTTGACCGTAGTGCAGGGGTGATTCGATGATGTGGATTATTTATTAAGCTGAGTCTTAGCGATAAAATATTGAAAATAAACTTTTGAATTCGTAAAAGATAGTAGATATCATGCTCTACTTGACTCTTCTAAAATACAGTTGTATGTCTTTGGCTTGTAGTGCAAAGATAATTTGTTAATAAATATCTTTGGCCGTATTGCAAAGATGAATTTATTAGTATGATTATGAGTAGAAATTGTGATTTGGTATAACCATGATTTTTGATGTTTCAGGTGAAGATAGGTGATGAAAATTTTCTTCGTCCTGGGTGCGAAGAGGAATTTAGAATCACAATTATGATTATGAGTTATTCTTATGATTGTGGACAGAAATTGTTGTTTGATGTTACAGGGATAAAACATTATCGATGGACTTTTTACATATAGAAAATAATAGATCTGATGGTCTATTTGACTCTTCTAATGGATTGCTCGTTCCGCTGCAACTATGGTTGAAAAGTTTTATCATTTACCATATGTTCTAAATCTCTGATTTATTTCTGATGAAGGCTATTGATGATGTAAATTATATTTAGACATGATATTCTTTACTGGGCTAGTTGTTCTCACCCTTTTTGCTTCACAATTTCTTTCAGGTAATAAGAGTGTAGCTGGGTCGAGCGGGGATAACAGGGGAATAGAACAGTGGTCTATAGCTGTTGAGGTTCTCCCTAAATAGTATGAAAATAAATTTATTGAGAACTTTAGATAAGTGTGTCGTATTTTATATGTCATTTGATATTTAATTTTGGTGAACCGAATCGGGTGAGGTGAACCCAACTTTGGAAGGGTATTTTTCCACTATCGTACAAGATGTCTAATGACATATAACCTCGTGTTATCATAAGACAGAGTTGTGCACATCCACTTGCTGAGTATATCTACGAGCATTACCTATATGATCTTGGAGTTTATTTGAAATATAATTTTCACTTGGAGACAGTGGAGATAGTTATATGTCAAGAGAAGACTCACCATTGGAAAAAAGATGATAGTAATCTTCTCGTTTTTCTTTGGGGTCTATTGGGTCAACCAAGGATAATTCTGTAGACATATGATATCTATCATAACCTAGACACATGACCTCCCATGTACGAAGGTTTCCTTGAGCACTTCCCAAAGATTTTAATTTCTAAAAAAGTTTTTGACTATACTTTTATGTAAACTATCATTGTGAGGTTGTGGTCGAGGCACCATGAGAGTTACATACATTTGTATTAAACCTCACAGTTAAGTGTGGTCATATTCTATACGACAGTTCAACAGTTGTATAAATGAAGTTTGTATTTGATTTTTATAGTGTGATATCTGGCGACTCAGAATAGGTGATGTATACCTATTTTGGGGGCGTCACACTCACCCTTTTGCTTCATAATTTCTTTCAGGTAATAAGAGTGTAGCTGGGTCGAACTGGGATAACAAGGGAATAGAACGGTGGTCTATAGTTGTTGAGGTTCTCCCTAAACAGTATGAAAATAATTTTATTAAGAACTTTAGATAAGTGTGTTGTATTTTATATGTCATTTAATAGTTATATTTGGTAAATCAAATAGGGTGAGGCAAACCCAACGTTGGAAGGGTCTTTTGCCACTACCATACAAGATGTCTAATGACATACAACTTCGTGTTATCATAGGAGAAGGTTGTGTACATCCACTTGCTGAGTATATCTACGAGCACTACCTATAATTCACAATTGGAGACAATGTAGATAATTATATATCAAGAGAAGACTCACCATTGGAAAAAATATGATAGTAATCTTCTCATTTGTCTTTGGAGTCTATTAGGTGAACCAAGGATACTTCTGTGGACATATGATATCTATCATAACCTAGACGCATGAACTCCCATGTACGAAGGTTTCCTTGAGCACTTCCCAAAGATTTTAATTTCTAAAACAGTTATTGACTGTACCTTTATGTAAGGTGCCATTGTGACGTGCTATCCAAGGTTGGGATGAGAGTCACAGTTGGTATATATTTGTATCAAAACTCACAACATATGTGTTGTTGTATTTTGCACGATAATTGTAGTAATAAAGTTGTAGTTGTTTTCTGTACCATGTATTTGGCGACTCAGAATAGGTTGGATGGATTGGACCTATTTTGGGGGTGTCACAATGGTTCACAGGAACATTTGGTATAGAAGGTGTAGAAGAATAATCAATTATAGTAGCAAAATTGGTGTACATATTTCGTGCAAATATATGTAGATAAAACTAATTGTCTTAAGATTGTTAGGAACCTTAAAGGAAACTATATATATATATATATATATATATATATATATTAATAATCCGTAATTTCAAATTATAATTTTAAATATTTATTGAATTATATAATATTTATTTGAGGTGTTTATTGTTGAATAAATATTTATTGATATGATAGTTGTTAATAAATATTTATGAATCTAAATTTATTAGATAATATTCTAAATTAAATTAATTTATAATTTAGAGAGTTGTAATATAACATGAGGTGTTATATTGTTGATTAATAAGTTAAATTGGTATGTTAAATTATTAAATAAAATTATAATGAAATTATAATTTTGTGATATTTATTAAAGTGGGAAATTTATTTAAAATATATTGTCTATAATTAATTTATTTGATTAATGTTGGATATGGAAATCCAAATAAATAATATGTGATTATAAATGATAAACTAAATTGTTTATTTAAAATAAATTAAAGGAGTTTAATTTAGTTTTTGCCAAACAAGGCTTAAAATATTAAGTCTTTAATATTTAAAGGGTTTTGCCAAACAAAGCTTATGGCTTTTGGATTATTAATTTTTGAATTTTATTATAAGAAATAAAATAAATAAATATTTATAACTGATGATTTAATAGGGTTAATTAGTAGACGTTGGTTTTTAGACGTTTGAAAGTGTGCGTTGGCTGGGGTTATATGTTGTTTTACACATATTCTAGTTGCTAAGGCTGAGAAGAACACTGAGAGTTTAGAGAGCTTGAGAGTGAAACTTGAGAGAATTGTCTGCGATTGCAAGGATTAGCAAGCTATTTGAAGGTATTTCTTAACACCTTGATATTACACACACACACACACACACATATATATATATATATATATATATGTGTGTGTGTGTGTGTGTGTGTGTGACCCCAAATTGTATGAATAAAGATTTAAATTTCTCAAAATATTTTTTTAAATATTATGGTATGGATTTGATATAATGTTATAGTTGTGGGTAATATTTATAAATTTTGTAAAGTATGCAAGTTGTTATAAAATATTCATTTGGTCGGGGAATATTCTCTTTGTCGGGAATATCCGTACGACGGCACAATCATTGGTGAACACACAACGAAAGTATTGTCGTAGTAATAAAACGACAGAATTATTTTTATGAAAATAAATTTGAAGTTTTACCGTTAAAAGCATTGAACTACTCGGTAGTAAAAGTACAGTAATACGTGTGGTTGCATAGTAGCACACGGTATTGGTTATTGATGCTTACGTGATAAGTCACTCAGTTATACTCAATTATTGCTATAGTAATTGCTGCATCATATCTCTCATATTATTGATTCGATTATTGTCACAGAATCATCTTCATTATATGATATATTATTAAATCAATAATTGAGACGAAAAAGTTATTCATATTATTAAATTACAATATTTACAATCTATAGAAGTTCTGTCAAGGAGAGGTTTGGTCACCTAATTGTGCTCCAATAAGGAGAAATCCTTATTGGAAAACCCTCTCTTTCTTGGGAACGACCTGGTTGTTAAATATTGTGAGTTATGATATTAATGATGAATAAGTTCGTGTTGATTAAAGATGATTAAAGATGAATTTGATAGTTCCATTGTGTTGGGATTATTTGTGTTAGTAGAAATTGACATTTATTTCGATAATAATTCTGTCGGAATATTTGTTTTAATAGGGAATATTCGTATGATGGCACAAACATTGTTATAATTATCTTTTTATAAAAATAACGGCGAAAGTGTTACTGTTAAAACTGTTGAACTACCCGGTAGTAAAAGTACAGTAATACGCGTGGTTGCATAG
This sequence comes from Panax quinquefolius, assembly GCA_020205615.1. NCBI lineage: Eukaryota > Viridiplantae > Streptophyta > Magnoliopsida > Apiales > Araliaceae > Panax > Panax quinquefolius. Next base: position 83,484,873 of record CM035158.1, read on the forward strand.
TAGCACACGGTATTGATTATTCATGCTTACGTGAGAAGTCACTCAATTATTCATAATTATTGCTACAGTAATTGCTGCATCATATGTCTCATATTATTGATTCAATTATTGTCACAGTATCATCTCCATAATATATATATATATATATTATTAAATCAATAACCGAGATGGCAAAGTTATTCATATTATTATTTGCAATATTGACAATGTCCAGAAGTTCTGTCAACGAGAGGTTTGGTCACCTAATTGGCGCCAATAAGGAGAAATCCTTATCGGAAAGCACCCTCTTTCCTGGGAACGACCTGGTTGTTAAATATTGTGAATTATAATATTAATGATGACTAAGTTCGTGTTGATTAAAGATGAAATGGATAGTTTCATTGTGTTGGAATTATTAGTGTTAGTGAAAATCGACATTTATTTCGATAATAATTGATGTCTGGAGGTTATATTGACCAATCGGGTAATTAACCGGATAAATGAGCAATTAATTGCTATTAATTCACATGATTATAATTATTTGTTCACATGTGTGTACTATTGATTCACATTCTTGTACTATTAGGGGAGGTGGTGCAAGATTGATAATACTTGCAAGACTAAGTTAAAAATAGAGGTATAGTTGAAGGTACTATACTGTAATTCATATTTTCACATGATTGAACTATTGATTCACATTATTTACTATTAGGGGAGGTGGTGCAAGTTTGATAATCTTTGCAGGACTAAATTAAAAATGAAGAAAAAGAGGAAGGTATTATACTGTAATATTTTGAGCCCCAAAACGTGCAATTATCGAAACTATATTTTCCTATAAATAGAAGCTCATTCTTCCTTCATTTCTCACCAATTCAAAGAAAGCTATAGAGCAATTATTATAGAGAGAAATTATAGAGAGAAAGAAGAAGAGAAGTGTGCTACCTCACTATTCCAAAGATCCGGTCTTCTTCTAAGGTAAAGGGTATTATTCTTTTCGTATTCATGTAAGAGAGTTATTTTCTTTCAATACTCATAAGGGTTGTTATTCCATTCTTAATTATTATGTTGGAATAACTTTGTATATCTGCCAACCGCATACATGGTGAAATTCTTCTATTATTCCATTCTTTATTATTCATTGGAATAAACATGCATGCGATCTTCATCGCATATCCGTTGAATTCGTTGTTATTCCATTTGTTATTATTCGTTAGAATATCGTCTGCATCATGGATTACGCATGACCTAGTTCCATTCTTTATTATTACGTTGGATATCCTATATGCATGCGGAGTTCTGCATGACACGGGTTCCATTTTTTATTATTCTATTGGAATATCACATGCATGCAAGTGTTACGCGTGTCCGGTTCTATTCTTTATTATTTTGTTGGAATAACACGTGCATGCAGATTAAGCATGCTGGTGAATTCTTACATTATTCCATTCTTTATTATTTCGTTGGAATAACATGTCTATGTGGATTATCAGATGCATGGTGAATGATACTTCGTATTCATTCCTTATTAAATTGTGGAAATGATCTGTCTACGTGGATTACCGCATGGCGGGCAAAAATCCATTTGCGGTTTCATATATTCTATTATACTTAGTTGGTTAAAGTTTTAGCTTCTATACTCCATGAAATTAGTGGAATATCCTTGATATTTGCGCTTCATCCAGTATCTTTTCACGAAAATATTGTTTTGAGCATTCTTGAATTTTACTCCAAAAAGAAGTATCATATTGACAATTTGGAAGTTATTGATTTCTGGATAAATTAAAATTATAAATCTTTAAAATTTATCCTTGAACTTGTTCTATTGAATTATTATGTCATTGTCATCATCCTCATGCTTATATTGTGATAAAAGTCATCTTTGGCTTACGTGCATAGATGGACTTGATATGATTATGAACAGGGATTATTCGGTATAATCATGACTGTAATGTGACGAATGATGTTGTAAAAGTCCTCATTGGCCTGTAGTTCATTGATGGACATTTGTTGGTGTGATTATGACCAGGGATTATTCGGTATAGTCATAACCATTGATGATTACATGAATATCACTGACCGTGATGCAGGGATGATTCGATTTTATTTATTAAGCTGAGTCTCAGCGATAAAGTTGATGAAAAACTTTTTAAATCATTGAAGATAGTAGATTTAATGCTCTACTTGACTCTTCTAATGGATTGCTTGTTCCGCTGCAGTTAAACTGGTTGTCTATTATATTCTATCAGTTTAACATTGTTGAAGGCTAATGATAATTTATTACGCATTATCTTAGTCATAATATTTCTTCTTGGGCTAGTTGAGCTCACCCTTTCTTTCTTTATTCTCTTGTGAAATGAGAACGTAGGTGGGATTTAGTCGAGAACAGAGTGACAGTCCAAGTGATAGCATTAGTAGTCCTCACTATTCTGTTAAATAGTGTGATAATAAATGTAATGAGGACTCCATTGAGTTTGTATACTGTCTAGATGATTATATATGTATTAAAACTCGTAGATTATGTTTTGTCGTATTTTACACGACTGTTGTATAATTAAGTTGTATTTGAATTTTGTACCATATATTTGGCGACTCAAGATGTGTGATTTATACCTAATTTTGGGGGTGTCACAGTTGGTATCAAAGCTTAGGGATATGATCCCTGGCTGAGATTTGAGACTAGAACTAGGAGGGGAGAGACGGGGAATTCCTTCACTAGTATGATCGACCTAAGTTTATTTGGTATTTAATTGGTCGGTCAGATTATAGGGATAATATGTGATATGTTAATTAACCCTTGTTTTGTGATAGTGTGTGTATTCACATGTTGTGAATAGGGCTCAATTATTGGAGCGCGATAATGAGTCAGCACAACCAAAAGGTAATGACCAACAACACGATAATAATCGTACCAGTGACAACGACCATCGGAACAATGATGACCATCGTGGGGGAAATTATCATGCCAAGAATGGTAACCACTTCGGTGGTAATCATGGCCAAGATAATAGGAGTGGAAATTTCAAGAAGAGAAGGTCATTTAGCTCAATTTTGTCATATAGTGAAGTCAAGTCCAGTTAGGACGATGGCACCAAAGGCGGATACAGACAAAACAAAGTCAGTGGTTTCAGGAAGAGCATTTTTTGTGACTTCTCAAAAATCGAGTAACCCGAACGAAGTTAGCACGGGTTAGTTAATTATAAATTTTTGCGAAGTCTATACCTTATTAGATACCGGTACTACCCATTCTTGCATCTCTCTTGCTTACATTCAACGTTTAAATTTGACCCCAGAGAAGTTAGACTTTGACTTATCAGTTGAAGCTCCGTTAGGAGAAACCTTCATTACATGTGCTATCCATGTATTGGATGAGAGTCACAGTTTTGAATGATATTTCTATTGTTAATAAATTTCCTGACGTATTCTTGAAGACTTCTTAGCCTACTTAGAGCGTAAAATAGAATTTTGTATTGACCACATTACAAAACCCATTTCTTCAACCCTTAAATATTTCTTCCCCAAAACGAACGTATAATGAGCCAAAGACGATGGCTCAAGCTATTGAAGGTTATGACCATTCAATATCATCATGGAAGAGCGAACGTGGTAGCTGACGCATTAAGTAGAAGATCGTATGCGTTTACGAGTGAGATGTTGTTAACACAAAGACCCATTTTGTGTAACTTACAAATGCTGAAGATAGAGTTAACGACTCTAAGGACCCACGTGGTGATATCAAATATACGAGTAGAATCGACTTTAATCGATAAAGTTAAAGCCGCTCAAACTATACACCTAGAGCTGATGAATGTTAAGAAGAAGGTCTAAGAAGGCGTTATCTCAACCCTCGATTTTATTGGCCCATTTGAAATCCTTGATCGAGTACGAATTGTGGCCTATAGACTCGTTTTACCACCAAGTATATCGCGTGTTCATAACGTTTTTCACGTATCGATGTTACGTAAATATGTGGACGACCCGAACCACATTATTAAATTAGAACTAGACGAGATAGCAAAAGATTTAAAGTATGAGGAGATATATGTTAAAATCTTGGATAAGAAGGATCGTACTCAACACTCAAAGGTTATACCTCAAGAGTTAGAATCTGAAATGAAGTCAACGTATCCTCATCTGTTCGGCATACCAGGTACGTACGTAAATTTCGAGGGCAAAATTTCATAAGGAGGGGAGATTGTAAAATCCCAGATTTTACGAATAAAGATTTAATTTTCTCAAAATATTTTTTTGAATATTATGGTGTGAATTTGATATAATGTTATAGTTGTGGGTAGTATTTATAAATTTTGCAAAGTAAGCAAGTGGTTATATAATATTCGATTGGTCGGGGAATATTCTTTTTGTCGGGAATATCCGTACGATGGCACAATCATTGGTGAACCCACAACGGAAGTATTGTCGTAGTAAGAAAACGACAAAATTATCTTTTTATAAAAATACGGTGGAAGTTTTACCGTTAAAACTGGTGAACTACTCGGTAGTAAAAGTACAGTAATACGCGTGGTTGAATAGTAACACATTGTATTAGTTATTGATGCTTACGTGAGAATTTACTCAGTTATACTCAATTATTGCTATAGTAATTGCCGCATCATATCTCTCATATTATTGATTTGATTATTGTCACAGTATCTTCTGCGTTATATGATATATTATTAAATCAATAATTGAGACGACAAAGTTATTCATATTATTAAATTGCAATATTTACAATGTCTAGAAGTTCTGTCAAGGAGAGGTTTGGTCACCTAATTGCACGCCAATAGGGAGAAATCCTTATTGGAAAGCCCCTTCTTTCCTGGGAACGACCTGGTTGTTAAATATTTTGAGTGATAATATTAATGATGAATAAGTTCGTGTTGATTAAAGATGAATTTGATAGTTCCATTGTGTTGGGATTATTGGTGTTAGTTGAAATCGACATCTATTCCGATGATAATTGATGTCTGGGGGTTATATTGATAAATCAGGTAATTTATCGGATAAATGAGCACTTAATTGCTACTAATTCACATGCTTATATAACTATTTGTTCACATGTGTGGACTATTAAATCACATTCTTATACTATTAGGGGAGTTGGTGTAAGATTGATAATACTTGCATGATTAAATTAAAAATGGAGCTATAGATGGAGGTACTATACCGTAATTCGTATTTTCACATAATTATAACTATTGAATCACATGATTGAACTATTGATTCACATGATTTACTATTAGGGGAGGTGGTGCAAGTTTGATAATACTTGCAGGACTAAATTAAAAATAAAAGAAAAGTTGGAGGTATTGTACTGTAATTTTTTGAGCCCCAAAATGTGCAATTATCAAAACTATATTTTCCTATAAATAGAAGCTCATTCTTCCTTCATTTCTCACCAAATCACCAAAGCTATAGAGCAATTATTATAGAGAGAAATTATAGAGAGAAAGAAGAAGAGCTAGAAGTCTACTACATTTCTATTCCAGTATCCAGCTTTATTCTAAGGTAAGGGGTTTTATTTCTTTCGTATTCATGAAGAGAACTATTGTTATTCCATTCCTTATTATTCTGTTGGAATAACCTGTATATGCGAAGTACCGCATACATGGTGAAATTCTTCTGTTATTCCATTCTTTATTATTATGTTGGAATAACTTTGTATACGCAAAAAATCTTTGCATACATGGTGAAATTCTTCTATTATTCCATTCTTTATTATTACATCGAAATATCACCGTCAATGCGTTTACTTGGGACACGCTCAATTATTTATTATTCCATTCTTTATTATTCTGTCGGAATATCCTGTCTGTGCGTTTATGCCGGACCTGATTCCATTATTATTGGTATAGTCATGACCATTGATGATTTAATGAATATCCTTGGCCCATAGTGCAGGGATGATTCGATGATGTGGTTTATTTATTAAGCTGAGTCTTAGCGATAAAAATTGATAAAAATATTTTAAATCATAGAAGATAGTAGATTTTATTCTCTACTTGACTTTTCTAATGGATTGCTTATTCTGCTGTAATTAAACTTGATGTCTATTGTATTTTATCAGTTTAACATTGTTGAAGACTATTGATAATTTATTCTGCATTATCTTAGTCATAATATTTCTTCCTGGGCTAGTTGAGCTCACCCTTTCTTTCATCGTTCTCTTCAAAAATGAGAATATAGCTGGGACGAGTCGGGGAAAGGAGTGACGGTCCAGAAGATAGCATTAGTAGTCCTCACTATTCTGTTAAATAGTGTGACAATAAATTTAATGAGGACTCCTTTGAGTGTGGATATTGTCTAGATGACAATATTCCTATTAAAACTCTCAGTTTATGTATTGTCGTATATTACACGACGGTTGTATAATTAAGTTTGTATTTGTATTTTATACCATGTATTTGGCGGCCCAAGATGGGTGATGAATACCTGTTTTGGGGGCGTCACACTTTTTGTGCGGGTTACGCATGACCTGGTTCCATTCTTTATTATTCTGTTGGAATATCCTCTGTATGCAGTTTCGCATTTGACATGGTTCCATTCTTTATTATTCTATTTGAATAACTTGTCTCATGCGGATTACGCACGTACAGTGAATTCTTCTTTTATTCCATTCTTTATTATTACATTGGAATAACTTTGTACATGTGGATTACCGCATGCATGGTGAATGATCCTTCGTATTCACTCCTTATTAAATTGTGGAAATGATCTGTCTACGTGGATTACCGCATGGAGGGTAAAAATCCATTTGCGGTTTCATATATTCTATTATACTCAGTTGGTTAAAGTTTTGGCTTCTATACTCCATGAAATTAGTGGAATATACTTGATATTTGTGTTTCATCCAGTATCTTTTCATGGAAATATTGTTCTGAGCATTCTTGAATTTTACTCCACAAAGAAGTATCATGTTGACAATTTGGACGTTATTGATTTCTGGATAAATTAAAATTATAAATCTTTAAAATTTATCCTTGAACTTATTTTATTGAATTATTATGTCATTGTCATCATCTTCATGCTTATATTGTGATGAAAGTCATCTTTGGCTTACGCGTATAGATGGACTTGATATGATTATGACCAGGGATTATTCGGTATAATCATGACCATAATGTGACGAACGATGTGGTAAAAGTCCTCATTGGCCTGTAGTTCATTTATGGACAGTTGTTGGTGTGATTATGACTAGGGATTATTCGGTATAGTCATGACCATTGATGATTACATGAATATCCTTAGCCGTGATGCATGGATGATTCAATTTTATTTATTAAGCTGAGTCTCAGCGATAAAGTTGATGAAACACTTTTTAAATCATAGAAGATAATAGGTTTTATACTCTACTTAACTCTTCTAATGGATTTCTGGTTCCGCTGCAGTTAAACTTGTTGTCTATTATATTCTATTAGTTTAACATTGTTGAAGGCTAATGATAATTTATTCTGCATTATCTTAGTCATAATATTTCTTACTGGGCTAGTTGAGCTCACCCTTTCTTTCACTATTCTCTTCAGGAAATGAGAACGTAGCTGGGACTAGTCGGGGAACGGAGTGACGGTCCAGAAGATAGCATTAGTAATCCTCACTATTCTGTTAAATAGTGTGGCAATAAATGTAATGAGGATTCCATTGAGTGTGGATATTGTCTAGATGACAATATTCTTATTAAAACTCTTAAATTATGTTTTGTCGTATTTTACACGACTGTTGTATAATTAAGTTGTATTTGAATTTTTGTACCATGTATTTGGCGACTCAAGATGGGTGATGTATACATTTTGGGGCGCCAAAGTTGATATGAAAGCTTAGGATATGATCCCTGATCGAGATGTGAGACAAGAACTAGAGAGGAGGAGGCGGGGAATTTCTTCGCTAGTATTACCTACCTAAGTTTATTTGGTATTTAATTGGTCGGTCAGAGTATAGGGATAATATGTGATATGTTAATTAACCCTTGTTTTGTGGCAGTATTTGAAAATGGCATCCGAAAATGTTGAGATAAGCAATGAAGCACATGAGACCGTTGAGTCACCACAGATTAAACCCAGGATAATGTGCAATAGGAGGACAATAATCCTCAGGTAAACAACAACGATCAAATGATGAACGATGGGATGTTTAGTGGTTTTATGCAATTCATGTAACATTAGGTGAGGGCGGCTCCTGTCCAAAATGCAGGTGGTAACACTGACAACTCTCAAACGGTCACCGCTAAGCAATTCAAGGAGCTGGGACCACCGGAGTTTTTTTGAGAGCCAAAACCACTTAAGGCGGAGACGTGGATAAAGCAGATCAACAAGATATTTGATGTCTTGGGATGCTCCTAGGAGCAAAAGGTTCCCTTTGCCACCTTCATATTCATGTAGAGAGGCGATTCTTTGGGGAATCAGAAAGCGATCAACTCGACTGCCGCACTCAAAATATCTTGGGAGAAGTTCCAAGAGTCATTCAACGACAAGTACTTTCCTAAAAGTATTAAATCACGTGAAGGAGGTAGAGTTCATCAAGCTTGAGCAAAACAATATAACCGTGGCGCGATCGAAGCTAAGTTTTCCGAAAGTTGTCTCGGCCACGTCCCACTTGGTTGATAATGAGGAGAGAGTGACACGAGATATTTCTAAGAGGTTGAAAACTTAGAGATACGTCGATACCTAATTTCTCACAAACTGTGTTTGTATTCAGATGTTGTGAATAGGGCTCAGTTATTAGAGCGCGATAATGAGTCAACCCATCCAAGAGAGAGTAGTCAACAAGTCGATAATACCAGCGGTAGCAGTCATCGAAGAGGTGACAACAAGCGTGGAGGGAATCAACATATAAGAAATGGTAATCACTTCGGTGGTAATCATGGCCATGACAATAAGAGTGGATATTTCAAGAAGAGGAGATTCAACAATGATGGAAAGACGTCAGCACTAGCAGCTGTTGTTAAGGAAGGAGAACGACCATCGGCCGTATGTTACAAATTTGGAGGGGAAGGACACATCAGTCCAAACTTCGCGATGCAGTCCAAAGCGTGTTACAATTGTGGAAAAGAAGGTCACCTAGCCCGATTTTGTCGTGCACCAAAGTCAAGTCCAGCTGAGATGGAGGCATCAAAGGGTGTCCCAAACAAGAAAAAACCGGTAGTTCAAGGGAGAGCGTTTGTCGTAACCTCCCAAAAAGTGAGGAATCCGAACGAGGTGATCACGGGTAAGCTAATCATAAACTCTAGTGAAGTTTATGTCATTGTCATCATTCTCATGCTTATATTGTGATGAAAGTCATCTTTGGCTTACGTTTATAGATGGACTTGGTATGATTATGACCAGGGATTATTCGGTATAATCATGACCGTAATGTGACGAATGATGTGATAAAAGTCCTCATTGGCCTGTAGTTCATTGATGGACAGTTGTTGGTGTGATTATGACCAGGGATTATTCGGTATAGTCATTACCATTGATGATTACATGAATATCCTTGGTCGTGATGCAGGGATGATTCAATTTTATTTATTAAGCTGAGTCTCAACGATAAAGTTGACAAATTTTTTTTTAAATCATTGAAGATAATAGATTTTATGCTCTACTTAACTCTTCTAATGGATTGCTTGTTCCGCTGCAGTTAAACTTGTTGTTTATTATATTCTATCAGTTTAACATTGTTGAAGGCTAATGATAATTTATTCTGCGTTATCTTAGTTATAATATTTCTTACTGGGCTAGTTGAGCTCACCCTTTCTTTCACTTTGTTCTCTTGGAAAAATGAGAGCGTGGCAGGACTAGTCGGGAAGCGGAGTGACGGTCGAGATGATAGCATTAGTAGTCCTCACTATTACATTAAATAGTGTAACAATAAATGTAATGAGGACTCCATTAAGTGTGGATATTGTCTAGATGACAATATTCTTATTAAAACTCTTATATTATATTTTGACGTATTTTACACGACTGTTGTATAATTAAGTTGTATTTGAATTTTGTACCATGTATTTGGCGACTCAAGATGGGTGATGTACACCTATTTTGGGGGGGTCACATTAGATCATCGAACAATGTTCTGAATTATGGAAGAGGAGCGTCGTAAGGCTACGCAGTTGTGACGCCCCCAAAATAGGTATACATCACCTATTCTGAGTCGCCAGATATCACACTATAAAAATCAAATACAAACTTCATTTATACAACTGTTGAACTGTCGAATAGAATACGACCACAGTTAACTGTGGGTTTTAATACAAATGTATGTAACTCTCATGGTGCCTCGACCACAACCTTACAATGATACTTTACATAAAAGTATAGTCAAAAACTATTTTAGAAATTAAAATCTTTGGGAAGTGCTTAAGGAAACTTTCGTACATGGGAGGTCATGCGTCTAGGTTATGATAGATATCATATGTCCACATAATTATCCTTGATTGACCCAATAGACCCCAAAGAAAAACGAGAAGATTACTATCATCTTCTTTCCAATGGTGAGTCTTCTCTTGACATATAACTATCTCCACTGTCTTGAAGTGAAAATTATATTTCAAATAAACTCCAAGATTATATAGGTAGTGCTCGTAGATATACTCAGCAAGTGGATGTGAACAACCCTGTCTTATGATAACACGAGGTTGTATGTCATTAGACATCTTGTATGATAGTTGCTAAACACCCTTCCAAAGTTGGGTTCACCTCACCCTATTCGGTTCACCAAAATTAAATATCAAATGACGTATACAATACGACACACTTATCTAAAGTTCTCAATAAATTTATTTCCATACTATTTAGGGAGAACCTCAACAGCTATAGACCACCGTTGTAATCCCCTATTATCCCCGCTCGACCCAGCTACACTCTTATTACCTGAAAGAAATTGTGAAGCAAAAAGGGTGAGCACAACTAGCCCAGTAAAGAATATCATGACTAAAAATAATTTACATCATCAATAGCCTTCATCAGAAATAAATCAAAGATTTAGAACATAAGGTAGATGATAAAACTTTTCAACCATAGTTGCAGCGGAACGAGCAATCCATTAGAAGAGTCAAATAGACCATCAGATCTATTATCTTCTCTATGTTAAAAGTCCACCGATAATATTTTATCCCTGTAACATCAAACAACAATTCCTGTCCACAATCATATGAATAACTCATAATCATAATTGTGATTCTAAATTCCTCTTCGCACCCAGGTCGAAGATAATTTTCATCACCTATCTTCACCTGAAACATCAAAAATTATGGTTATACCAAATCACAATTTACTTTCATAATCGGGACTAATAAATTCATCTTTGCACTACGGCCAAAGATATTCATTAACAATTCATCTTTGCACTACAGGCCAAAGACATACAACTGTATTTTAGAAGAGTCAAGTAGAGCATGATATCTACTATCTTTTACGAATTCAAAAGTTTATTATCAATATTTTATCGCTGAGACTTAGCTTAATAAATAATCCACATCATCGAATCACCCGTACACTACGGTCAAGGATATTCGTTAATATCACATCCATGAATTAATATTTCATTGCTGAGACTCAGCTCAATAATTAATCCATATCATCGAATCATCCCTGCACTACAGGCCAAGGATATTCGTTAATATCACAACCACGAATTATCTATGCACTACGACCAAAGATAATCGTGTTTTCATCAACAGTCCTGATCATGCCATAAAATAATTCATCTTTGCACCATTGGACGAAGAGAATCCATAGCCATAATCATACCAAAAACTATCCATCAATGCACTACGGACCAATGAGGACTTTTACCACATCATTTGTAACATTACGGTCATGATTATACCGAATAATCCTGGTCATAATCATAACAAGTCCATCTATGCACTACAGGCCACAGATGACTTTCATCATAATATAAGCATGAGAATGATGACAATGATATAAAGAATCAATCAAATGAGATAAATGATAAATATTAAACATTTATAATACAATTTATCCAGCGTTCAATAATAACCAAATGTTATTAATCACTTAATAATCTCAGAATCTAATATCATTAATATTATAACAATATTTTAATCATTTCTTAAACTTATAAACAATTTATTTCAATTGTTTACACTTTATCAAATAATGTATTTAATCATTCAAAATGTCATACTCATAAGATTTCATCATCAATTATCAAATCCCTCATCAAAATCTGCATATACCCTATATAGGATTCCCAAGCCATAAAATCCTATTTTACAATTTTATTACTTCACATAACATATTTAATTCATTTACTCATATTTAGTTTATTTTCATGAAAAATACCAAATTAGTCCCAAAAATAATTCTTTTCTGGGATTTAGCAGAATATAGTCCCATATTGAACATATATTTTTTTCAGAATTTTTATAATTCATTTACTATTTTTCATATGGCTAAAACTGCAGAATATTTAGACATTTATCATAAATTGTACTTTCGTCCAAAAATTTTAAAATTTACAGGATATACTCCTCTTATATACATGTACTCCCAATAAAAATTTCACCAATTTTGGAGTTAACCACAAGGAGTTATAAGGGTTTACTTTTAAAATAGACATTTCCTATAAAATTCATAACTCCTAATCTATACATCCAAAAATCGCCATTTTTGGACACAATCTAGAAAACTCGTCAAATTATCATTTTAAATTTTTCCAGAATTTTTCAGGGTCAGAAAAATTATGAAACTGCCCCTGCCAGAAACCCCTTTTTGAATGAAAATACTATTCATATGAATACGAAGAATCATTCATCATGCATGCGGTAATCCACATAGGCAAAGTTATTCCAATGAATAATAAAGAATGGAATAATAACGAAGAATTCACCATGCATGCGATAGATCAAGCATAAACAAAAGTTATTCCCAATGAATAATAAAGAATGGAATAACAACGAATTCACCATGTATCACGATAAACAGATGCAGACGAGGTTATTCCAACGTAATAATAAAGAATGGAACCAGTCATGTGTAAATGCATGCATGGGGATATTCAATGAGAATAATAAAGAATGGAATAATGAAGAATTTCACCATGTATACACAGAATCGCGTATATAGGTTATTCAATGAATAATAGATAATGGAATAATGTAAGCTCTCTTCATGAATAGGAAAGAGATAATACCCCTTACTGAGTACAACAAATAATATCCCTTACCTTAGAAGAAAGCGGATATAGGAGTAGTGAAGTAGCAGAATACTTTTCTTCTTTCTCTCTATAGTTTTTCTCTCTAGAGTTTCAAATGAATTAAGTAAGAAATAATGAAGGAATGAGCTTCCATTTATAGGAGAATGGGTGAATAAGTAACTAATTCATGAGCAGTCCATATTGATTTACTTTTAAATGAACGGTCCATATTAATTTACTATGCATTATTAATAAAATATTATAATAAAACAAAATCTTTTAAATAAAATATAATATATTCTATTTATAATCTAATAAAACGAATAACTTTATAAAAGTATTTTGTTTTATATAAAAAGATTTTACTATGCAAACACTACGCAGTCTTATACAAACACTATGCATAATAGAATATTATATATTCTATTTATAGTCTAATAAAACGAATAACTTTATAAAAGTATTCTGCTTTATATAAAAAAGATTTTACTATGCAAACACTATGCAGAGGCATTATGCAAACACTATGCATAATAGAATATAATATATTCTATTTATAATCTAATAAAATAAATAACTTTATAAAAGTATTCTATTTTATATAAAAAGATTTTACTATGCAAATACTATGCGAGCACAATGCAAATACTATGCATAATAGAATATAATATATTCTATTTATAATCTAATAAAAAATAACTTTATAAAAGTATTCTGTTTTATATAAAAAGATTTTACTATGCAAACACTATGCATAATAAAATATAATATATTCTATTTATAGTCAAATAAAATAAAACTTTATAAAAAGTATTCTGTTTTATATAAAAAGTTTTCTGTTTTATTACATTTATAATAATAATAAAACAAATTTTATCACCATTATTATAATTCACAATATTAATCGACCAGGTCGTTCCTAGGAAAGAGGGGGCTTTCCAATAAGGATTTCTCCCTATCGGCGCGCAATTAGGTGACCAAACCTCTCCTTGGCAGAACTTCTAGTCATCGTTAATATTGCAAATAATAATATTAATAACTTCGTCGTCTCAATTATTGATTTAATAATATATAAAATATCGACAATAATTGAATCAACTAACGTGAGATACTATGCAATAATTACTGTAGCAATAATTGAACAAAACTGAGTGACTTCTCACATAAGCATCAATAATCAATACCGTGTGCTACTATGCAACCACACGTATTACTGTACTTTTACTATCGAGTAGTTCAACAATTTTAACGGTAAAACTTCCGCCGTTATTTTCATATAAATATTTTTGTTGTTTTCTCAATCCGACAATAATTCCGTTGTGGGGTCCACCAACGATTGTACCGTCGTATGGATATTCCCCGAAAAAAAGAATATTTTATATCAACTTGCTTACTATGCAAAATTTTCACATATTACCCTTAACTTTAAACTTTTATCAATGTAACTATTTACCAAAATAAAAAAAATTGAATACTTTTATTTCATAAAATTCGGGGTCTCACAGCAGTATCTTAGTAGGACATCATAGGGAATATACTTTATATGTGATTTATGATATGATAAATAAAATGTAAATCCCGGGTATGATATAATCAATGGGATGTGATGATGATGAAGTAATCCTATAACTTTTGTAGTTCAGGAAAGTAATGTAAATAGTAGTGATGCTATTGTTTTGTTGTTTCATAAAAGATTATGAATGAATAAAAGTTATTATTTTATTCAAAGTGTTATGTGTTATGTGATAATCTTTTATTATGTGCAACTTAAGTAGTAATACTTAAAAGGTTGAATAGAATCTAATGGTTGTATTTTAACAGAAAATGTCTCCAAGACGCCAACCACGACAAAGGAACCCTGAGAATAACAACAATGGTGAGGACAATCCAGTTCAGCAATTTGTAACGCTACTGACGGGAGCATTACAGAATCAGCCACAGAATCAAGCTACGACTTTTAAGGATTTCAAGGCGGTTGGGCCACCAGAATTCCATGGGTTCATGAATCCAGTTGAAGCACAAACCTGGATCATGGAAATAGAGAACGTTTTCGATGTTGCTAGGGTAGGGGATAACCAGAAGACTGCTTATACAACATTTATGTTGAAAGCAGAGGCGAGTTATTGGTGGTAAGCCAATAAAACCCGAGGAGGTCAAGGGGTAATGTCTTGGGAAAGGTTCAAGGAAATATTCTTTGAGACCTATTTCTAAGAAAGTTCAAAGAATCAGATGGAGGTTTAGTTTCTGGAACTGAAGCAGGGCACCATGACATTGTCGGAGTATGCAGCAAAATTCAACGAGTTGGCGAGGTTTGCGCCATATCAAGTGAATGAAGATGAGCGCAAGGCAAAAAGGTTCGAGCAGGGACTGAAGCCCTAGTTGTAAAACAGGGTTTCCTTGTTCCAATTAAAAACGTTTGCAGCAGTGCTTGAGAAAGCAATTCTCGCTGAGAGTGGAGGCGAAGCTGTAACAAAGCACAACCAAGAGCAGAGGAAGAAGAAGAATGAAGGTGAAGCTAAGAATGGTGGTGGTAGTAATGCTGGAAATGGCAACAATAATTTGAAGAAGAAGTGGAATACAAGTGTGGGAACTGGAAATCAGCAAGGTAATCAGCAGAAGAAGAAGATGGACGCATGTGCTACATGCGAAAAGTTTCACTCGGGTATGTGCTTAAGGGGGAAACGGGCATGCTTTAACTCTGGCCAGGAGGGTCACATTGCCCCAAATTGCACTCAACCCAAGAAGAATGCTTGCTACATCTGCATGTCGAAGGATCATTTTGCTCACGAGTGTCCGAAGAAGAAATCTGGTGAGACAAATGGAAGCAAGGGAAATGCTAGTGGAGGTGCACTGACTATTGTTGCGCCAATGTCAACAAATAAGCCCACAACAAGAACCTTCAACATGACGGTGCAGGACGCGGTGCAGTCAAAAGATGTCGTGTCAGGTATTATCCCAATCAATGATATAAATGCAGATGTATTATTTGATTCAGGTGCTACTTGCTCGTTTATATCTGATGAATTTGTTAAGAGACTAGAAATACCTAGTGAAGAGTTGAATTTCCCTTTAAACATAGAAATTACAAATAGGGAAGTGATTCTTGTTAGGTTCGTATACAAGAACTGTAGGGTGAATATTAAGGGGAATGTTATGGAAGTAGATTTAATCCCGATAAAACTTAGAGAGTTTGACGTTATATTGGGAATGGATTGGTTATTCAATTATGGAGTGATAATTGATTGCCAAAAGAAGTGTGTAAACCTTATGACTCCGTCAAAGGTAGTTTTTTATGGTAGCAAATTGCCTAGATAAATGAGATGTCTGATGATGATGTAGGCCAAGAAGTTGTTGAGTCAGGGCTGTGTAGGGTATTTAGCTTACATAGTCGATACTCAAAAGAAGGAGGGTGTAAAATTGGAGGAAATACCAGTGGTTAGGGAATTCGTGGAAGATTTTCCAGGACTTCCACCAGACCAAGAAATTGAATTCGTGATCGACTTAGCGTTAGGAACCGCTCTAATATCGAAGGCCCCGTACAGAATGGCTCTGGTAGAGATGAAGGAATTAATGGTGCAACTGCAAGAGCTATTAGATGGATGGGTCAATGCGTCTTTGCATTGATTATAGAGAATTAAACAAAGTCACTATTAAGAATAAATATCCATTGCAAAGAATAGATGACTTGTTTGATCAGTTGAAGGGCGCTAAATATTTCTCGAAAATAGATTTGAGAAGTGGGTATCACCAACTGAAAGTAAGGAAGGAGGATATACCGAAGACGGCATTCCAAACTCGGTATGGACATTACGAATTTTTGGTGAAGTCTTTTTGTTTGACAAACGCCCCTACAGCGTTCATGGATTTGATGAACAGGGTGTTTAAACCATTTTTAGATAAGTTTGTGGTGGTGTTTATCGATGATATTCTGGTGTACTCTAAATCTTAAGAAGAACATGAGGAACACTTACGACAGACGCTAGAGACGTTAAGGAAAGAAAAGTTGTACACGAAATTCTCTAAATGTGAATTTTGGCTAGAACGTGTACAATTCCTTGGGCATGTAATTGATAAGGATGGGATTTCTGTAGATCCATCAAAAGTCAAAGCCGTCATAAATTGGGAACAACCAAGAACTCCATCAGAAGTGAGAAGTTTCTTGGGATTGGCAGGATATTACAGATGGTTTATTCAAGATTTTTCCAAGATTGCTACTCCGTTGACAAATTTGACGAGAAAATCTGTAAAGTTTGTTTGGACGGAGAAGTGTGAAGAGAGTTTTAAAGAATTGAAGAAGAGGCTCAGTGCGGCACCTGTGTTGTCGTTACTAGATAATACAGGAAATTTTGTGGTATATAGTGATGCATCACACAAAGGGTTGGGTTGTGTCCTTATGCAGAACGACAAAGTCATTGCGTATGCATCAATGCAACTGAAAGACTATGAGAAAGGGTATCCGACTCATGATTTAGAGTTGGCGGTAGTGGTGTTTGCTATGAAGATATGGAGACATTATTTCTATGGAGAAAAATGTTAGATATATACAGACCATAAGAGTCTGAAGTATATTTTTACACAGAAGGACCTGAACATGCGTCAAAGGAGATGGATGGAATTGATAAAAGATTACGATTGTGAGATCTTTTATCATCCAGGCAAAGCAAACGTAGTTACAGATGCCTTGAGTAAGAAAGGCCAAGAGAAGTTGATTCTGTTAACCGATAAGGAGGAGCTTATTTCAGCAATGGCAAAGCTAGAGTTGGAAATAAAATTTCCAAAAGAATCCGATGAAAAATTATACCAGATGGAAGCTAGTCAAACTTTGGTGGACAAAGTGAAGAATGCACAACTACAGGATGAGGAATGTAGAAAAATAAGAGAAAGTGTGGTCGAGGGTAAAGAAGTGAAGTACAAGGTTGATACTGAGGGAATGCTAAGATTCGAGGGACGAATTTGGGTTCTAGCAGTACAGGATGTTTAGGAAGAAATCTTGACAGAAGCTTATAACTCAAGTTATTTGATTCATCCGGGAAGTACAAAAATGTACCAGGATTTGTGGCGACATTTTTGGTGGCCAAATATGAAAAGAGACATTGTAGAATGCGTTGCAAAGTGTTTAACATGTCAGAGAGTGAAGGCAGAACATCAAAGACCAAGCGGATTACTTCAACCGTTGGAAATACTAGAATGGAAGTGGGAGCATATCACAATGGATTTTGTGGTAGGTCTTCCAATGACTCAGAAAGGATACGATGCGATATGGGTGGTAGTGGACAGACTGACAAAATCTGTACACTTTATGCCAATAAAGATTAGATTTAATCTTGATCAGCTGGCAAAGCTATACGTTAAAGAGATCGTGACGAGACTTGGAGTTCCAATATCAATAGTGTTAGATACAGACCCGAGGTTTACATCAAACTGTTGGAAGAAACTACAAGAATGCATGGAAACACAATTGAAGATGAGTACAACATATCATCCGCAAACCGATGGGCAAAGAAAACGAACAATCCAGATGTTAGAAGATATGCTTAGAGCGTGCATCATGGATTTCAAAGGAAACTGGGATGATCATTTACCATTGATGGAATTTGCATACAACAACAGTTACCATGCAAGCATTGGTATGCCGCCATATGAGGCATTATATGACAGGAAATGTAGAACTCCACTATGCTGGGATGAAGTTGGTGAACGTCAACTGCTAGGACTAGAACTGGTGCAGCAGACCGCTAAAATTATCAAACTCATCAGAACAAGATTAGTAGCTGCTCAAGATCGATAGAAGAAGTATGTTGATCAACACAGGCAGAATCGCTAGTTTGAAGCAGGAGATTTCATGTTCCTGAAAGTTTCTCCTTGGAAGGGGAAAATTCGTTTCGGCAAGAAAGGAAAGCTAAGCCCAAGGTTTATTGGACCTTTCGAGATATTTCGAAAAGTGGGAGAGGTAGCTTATGAAGTAGCTTTACCTCCAGAATTAGAACATGTGCATAACGTTTTTCATGTGTCGGTGTTGCGACTGTATAAACCCAATTACAAACATGTGATCGAGTATGAACCGTTGCAGTTCAGTAAAGATTTGTCTTATGAAGAGATTTCTATCCAGATAGTCGACAGGGAAGAACAAGTGCTCAGGAATAAAGTGATACCTTCTGTGAAGGTGATATGGAGGAACCACAGTGTCAAAAAGGCTACGTGGGAACTCGAAGCAGAAATGATGAAGAATTACCCTGAGTTATTTGTTTAGTCTATGTCTTCGATTCTGGGGACAAAATCTTTGTAAGGAGGGAAGAATGTGACGATTTGATTATTTGAGTTATGATTCTGGGGACAGAATCCTTGTAAGGAGGGAATGATGTAACAATTCGAAATTTTAAATTGTAATTTTAAATATTTGTTGAATTATATAAATATTTATTTGAGGTGTTTATTGTTGAATAATAGTTGTTAATAAATATTTAAGAATCTAAAGTTATTAGATAATATTCTAAATTAAATTAATTTATAATTTAGAGAGTTATAATGTAGCACGAGGTGTTATATTGTTGATTAATAAGTTAAATTGGTATGTTAAATTATTAAATAAAATTATAATAAAATTATAATTTTGTGATATTTGTTAAGGTGGGAAATTTATTTAAAATATAGTAGTGTATAATTAATTTATTTGATTAATGTTGGATATGGAAATCCAAATAAATAATATATGATTATAAATGATAAACTAAATTGTTTATTTAAAATAAATTAAAGGAGTTTAATTTAGTTTTTGCTAAACAAGGCTTAAAATATTAAGTCTTTAATATTTAAAGGGTTTTGCCAAACAAAGCCTTATGGCTTTTGGATTATTAATTTTTGAATTTTATTATAACAAATAAAAAAAATAAATATTTATAACTGATGATTTAATAGGGTTAATTAGTAGACGTCGATTTTTAGACGTTTGAAAGTGTGCGTTGGCTGGGGTTATATGTTGTTTTACGCATATTCTAGTTGCTAAGGCTGAGAAGAACACTGAGAGTTTTAGAGAGCTTGAGAGTGAAACTTGAGAGAATTGTCTGCGATTGCAAGGATTAGCAAGCTATTTGAAGGTATTTCTTAACACCTTGATATTATATATATATATATATATATGTATATATATATATATATATATGCATATATGGGTTTTTACGGCATAAAATCTCACGTTCTGTGAATTCTATTTCTTTCAAAATGTTGTTAAACAACTAATTATGATGTTTATCTGTGTTAATGATGATTAGAGTTATGCTTAAACATGAATTGTATGCTAATTACGATTAAAAAAGGAAGAGAAAAATTAGCAGTGTATGTTTGTATAAATATTTTCTCATATGGCTTTTGTAAGTACCTAATTTAGTGGTTAGTTTGTATGTTAAATTGCAAATTGAAGCTTGTTTATGCTAGTTCATTAAGAAACGAAGAAAACGTAATTTGAACGATGCAATTTGGACAAGAATTGTGTTTATAGTGTTAATTTTTGGGATGAATGTTAAAAAAATTGAGTTTTATATGAAAATGTGAAATTTGAGAAATTAAACTAGTTTTAGTTGTTGTTAAATTGTTCTAATTGGTTGAATAAGTTAGCAAACATATTTGTAATAGTTCAATACCAATTGTTTGTGTTAAATTCACTGTTTAATGGGTGAAATTCTTGTTTGTTGGACTAAAAGTCTGCCATCGCTTCATAGCATAGCCGTAGTCTCGCCTCTGTCACATGCACCGGTATGAGTTGTCTTTGATCTTCTGACTAAAAGCTAGCATTAAGGCCTTGCGGTGCGATTCTTGTAGGTCCTAGGCTTTGTGTATGGCGCAGATCGCGCCATACCCCCAATCTGAGATAGTTGGTTCTGCTACTACTGCAGACCTTGGAATACCTTACCACTTGGTTTAAAGTTATGTTAATGTGTTCAATATGTAGTAACATGGTTAAAACAGAATCGTGTTAAGTGGTTAGTAGTTTCAAAGTTTCAAATGATTATTAAGTAATGAACGTGTTATGTTATAAATTAGTTTATACAATGAAGGTTAGATAAGTGTTGTGATGTTAACACTTGGGAATTCTGAGATTTATATGGTAGCATAAGACTTGTGCTAACATAATAAGTCTAACTAGAAATGCGTATTATGTTGGAACGTGAATGTTAGTATATCTAATAGATGGTGGTTCTAAACCTGTGTGTAGGTGAACGTGAGTTTAATATTATAGCTTACGCTCGAGGCAAGTTTCTAAACTTATCTTTTTACATTGAGCAAGCTCTTTAATCCTAATTTTACAATTGAGCAAGTTTTCTAACTCTACCTTTTCGTTGAGCTAGTTCATTTATTACATTGTGCAAGTTTATTCTTACGATTTAGCAAGTTCTTGTATCTAGTTTGTTTATGATTTATAAATCTTACTCTGATATTGAATAAGTTATTCTTGTCTTTAACTTGTTATCTAGCATGCAAGTTTGCATATTCTGATATACTCATGTTGAACAAGTTTTATCGTTTAAATTACTACTTGTTATGCATGCTTAGTACTCAATTTTAAATAACCTTGGCTTAATATTGTTCAAGCAAGGTACATTATGATTATTCGATGTTTATGCTATTAGTTTATTCCTAAAGCATGATCTTAATTTACAATATCAATTCAGTTATGATTATTCCATAGCATGACGTTATTAATATTGTATTCAATTAATCCTTAGTTGATGACCGTTGAATTCTAAATCACCCTTGAAATGTATCCAAACCAAACTTACTTTGGTGCAGACTTGTACTCTAAATACTGAGATGAACAACCTTGTTATTAGGGGATAATTTATGCTTAGCGTTGAAATGTTTGTGCACAATACATTGTACGAAGGGTTGATCCCCCTAAGTACGAGGAGTCCTTATAGTCTTATGAATGTTAAAGTTGAAGTTGAAAGATTACTTACAACTGTGGACATAGTTTGTGGTCTTATGACCCTCAGTTATATATACCATATTTTGATTCCAGTTTTTGGTTATCATTGATAGAGTACTATTCAGTTTTGATGAGCCTATTCGTTGGCAGTTATTATTATTATTCTCCTGTGGATTCATTGTTATATCCAGTGAGAATTTATTTTGCTCACTCTTGCATAAATATTATTATTGCAGCTAAAGTTGAGAAGGTAGATGAGCCTTCAACTAGAAAAGGAAAGGAAAAAATGTACAAGTGATGAAGACTTGTAATTTTCATTTATGATTATGATGTTAGACTTTTAATTAATGATGTGATGTAATAATTTTATTTCCGTACTTGAATGATGTTTAAGGTTAGACAACGTGACGCCCCCAAAACAGGTATACATCACCCATCTTAAGTCGCCATATACATGGTACAAAATTCAAATACAACTTAATAATACAAAAGTCGTGTAAAATACGACAAAACATAGCTGAGAGTTTAAAAAATAATATTGTCATCTAGACAATATCCCACACTCAATGGTGTCGTCAGTACAATTATTATCACACTATTTCACAGAATAGTGAGGACTACTAAAGCCACTTATCCTGGACCATCACTCCATTTCCCGACTCGTCCCAGCTATATTCTCATTTCCTGAAGAGAACAGTGAAAGAAAGGGTGAGCTCAACTAGCCCAGTAAGAAATATTATGACTAAGATAATGCAGAATAAATTATCCTTAGCTTTGAAAAGTATAACAACTGATAGAATACAATAGACAACAAGTTTTAGACCAACAACTGCAGCGGAATAAGCAATCCATTAGAAGAGTAAAGTAGAGCATAAAATATACTATCTTCTATGATTTAAAAAGTTTTTCATCAACTTTATCATTTGAGACTCGACAATAAATAAAATCGAATCATCCCCCGCACCACGGCCAAGGATATTCATGTAAACATCAATGGTCATGATTATACCGAATAATCCATGGTCATAATCATACCAACAACTATCGATCAATAAACTACAGGCCAATGAGGACTTTTACCACATCATTCGTTACATTACGATCATGATTATACTGAATAATCCTTGGTCATAATCATACCAAGTCCATCTATGCACGTAAGCCAAAGATGACTTTCATCACAATATAAGCATGAGGATGATGACAATGATATAAGCAATAATCAAACGAAATCAAATCCAAGCGAAATCAAGGATAAATATTAAAGACTTTAAATTTATCCGAGTTTTAAAATATCCAAATTGTCAACATGATCTTTGCTTTGTAGAGTAAAATTCAAGAATAATATTCATGTACCAAAAATAATTTGGACATAAAAGAAATATATTTTTCGGGAGAATAGTACCCCGTGAATAGTACTTCGGGAATAGTACCCCGACACGAAAAGTGTCCCGAATACCCGAGTGAATGATACTAGAGTGAATAGTAATCGGTTGAATAGTAACCCATGAATAGTAACTTATGAATAGTACTCCAGCACGAAAAGTGCCCCGAATACCCGAGTGAATAGTAACTGGCTGAATAGTAACCTGTGAATAGTAACTCGTAAAAAAAATATAAAAAAAATAATATTCCATGACGAGTACAAAAGAAATGATATCTCAAACAAGTATAATAGAATATACGAAACTGCAAATGGATTTTTGCCCGCCATGCGGTAATCCACGTAGACAGATCATTTCCACAATTTAATAAGGAATGAATACGAAGTATCATTCACCATGCATGCAGTAATCCACATAGACATGTTATTCCAACAGAATAATAAAGAATGTAATAATGAGAAGAATTCACCGACATGCTTAATGCATGCATGCATGAGTTATTCCAACAAAATAATAAAAGAATAGAGAGCGGTCATGCATTATCCCGCATGTACGAGGATATTCAATAGAATAATAAAAAATGGAACTGTGTCATGCGTAACTCCGCATGCAGATAGGATATTCAATGAATAATAAAGAATGAAACTAGGTCATGCGTAATCCGCATGCACGGGATATTCAAATGAATAATAACAAATAGAATAACAATGAATTCAACAGATATGCGATAGACCGTGATGCATAAAAGTTATTCCAACAGAATAATAAAGAATGGAATAATAGAAGAATTTCACCATGTATGCGGTATTGCGTAGGCAAAGTTATTAACATAATAATAAAGAATGGAATAACAACCCTTATGAGTATTGAAAGAAAATAACTCTCTTCATGAATACGAAAGAATAATACCCCTTACCTTAGAAGAAGACCGGATGGATCTTTGGAATAGTGAGGTAGCAGACTTCTCTTCTTCTTTCTCTCTATAATTTCTCTCTATGATAATTGCTCTTGTAAGACTTAGTGAATTGGTGAGAAATGAAGGAAGAATGAGATTCTATTTATAGGAAAATATAGTTTCGATAATTGCACGTTTTGGAGCTCGAAATATTACAATATAATACCTTCCTCTTTTCTTTCATTTTTAATTTAGTCCTGCAAGTATTATCAAACTTGCACCACCTCCCCTAATAGTAAATAATGTGAATCAATAGTTCAATCATGTGAATCAATAGTTATAATCATGTGAATTAATAGCAATTAATTGCTCATTTATCCGATTAATTATCCGACCGGTCAATAAAACTTCCTGACATCAATTAATATCGTAATAAATGTCAATTTCCACTAACACTAATAATTCCGACACAATGGAACTATCAATTTCATCTTTAATCAACACGAACTTATTCATCATTAATATTATAACTCACAATATTTAACAACCAGGTCATTCCCAAGAAAGAGGGGCTTTCTGATAAGGATTTCTCCTTATTGGCGCGCAATTAGATGACCAAACCTCCCCTTGACTGAACTTCTAGACATTGTAAATATTGCAATTTAATAATATAAATAACTTTTTCGTCTCAATTATTGATTTAATAATATAATATATTATGATATGATAATCTTGTGACAATAATTGAATCAATAATATGAGAGATATGATGCAAGCCAATTCTTGTAGCAATAATTGAGTATAACAGAGTGACTTCTTACGTAAGCATCAATAATTAATACCGTGTGCTACTATGCAACCATGCGTATTATTGTACTTTCACTACCGGGTAGTTCAACAGTTTTAACGGTAACACTTTCGTAGTTTTTTTTATAAAAAGATAATTCTGTCGTTTTCTAACTACGACAATACTTTCGTTGTGGGGTCCACCAATGATTGTACCATCGTACGAATATTCCCTGTTAAAACGAATATTCCTTGACCAATCGAATATTATATAACAACTTGCTTACTTTGCAAAATTTACAAATATTACCCAAAACTATTATATCAAATCCACAGCATAATATTCAAAAAAATATTTCGAGAAATTTAAATCTTTATTCATAAAATTTGGGGTCTCACAATTTTCCCACCTTATGAAATTTCGCCCTCAAAATTTACGTACGTACCTGGTATGCCGAAGAGATATGGATACCTTGACTTTATTTCAGATTCTAACTCTTGAGGTATAACCTTTGAGTGTTGAATACGATCCTTCTTATCCAAGATTTTAACACGTATCTCATCATACGTTAAATCTTCTGCTATCTTGTCTAGTTCTAATTCAATAATGTGGTTCGGGTCGTCCACATATTTACGTAACATCGATACGTAAAAAAAATGGTATGAACACGCGACATACTTGGCGGTAAAATGAGTCTATAGGCCACAGTTCCTACTCGATCAAGGATTTCAAATGGGCCAATAAAATCGAGTGTTGAGATTTTCTCTCTTCATCGATTCTTGCTTCTAGAATAACGCCCTCTTGAACCTTCTTCTTCACATTCATCAGCTCTGAGAATGTAGCTTGCACGACTTTAACTTTATCGATTAAAGTCGATTCTACTCGTATATTTGATATCACCACGTGGGCCCTTAGAGTCTATAACTCTATCTTCATCATTTGTAAGTTATACGAAATGAGTTTTTGTGTTAACAACATCACACTCGTAAACGCATACGATCTTCTACTCAACACGTCAGCTACCACGTTCTCTCTTCCACAATGATATTGAATGGTATGATAGTAATCTTCAACGGCTCGAGCCAACGTCTTTGGCGCATAATACGTTCATTTTGGTTGAAGAAATATTTAAGGGTTTTAGAAATGGGTTTTGTACTGGGGTCAATACAAATTCGATTTCACGCTCTGGGGGTAGGCCAAGAAGTCTTCAAGAATACGTCAGGAAATTTATTAATGATAGAAATATCATTTAAAAACTGTGACTCTCATCCAAGACTTGGATAGTACGTCACATTGATACTTATCAACTTTCCATCGTCATTCACGACGTCGCCTACAGAATGTCTGGCTTCGGTACATTCCACACAAGGAAGTCACCAGATAAAGGATCAGGGCCCTTTACTTATGGCTTGATATGACAATGATTGACTTTAGTAGTTTGGTTGCTTGAATTCACATAAAAGGTTGGTTAGGAATATGAAAGCTAACAACCTTACGAAAAGCATGATGAGTAGTTAACCAATCGATTCCTAAAATTGCATCAAAGGCAAGTATTTTCAAAGAGATAAGATCGATAGATAACGTGAAAGTGTCGATTTGAATCAACAAGATTTATAAACAGTAGAGGTAACGAAGGTTTCTACTAACAAAGTTTCAACAAATAAGTCAAAGTCTAACTTCTCAGGGTCAAATTTAAACATTGAGCAAAAGCAAAAGAGATAAAAGAATGGGTAGAACCGGTATCTAATAAGGTATATACTTCACAATAATTTATAATTAACTAACCCGTGCTAAATTCGTTTGGGTTACTCGCTTTTTGAGAAGTCACAAAAAATGCTCTTCTTGAAACCACCAACTTTGTTTTGTCCGTATCCGCCTTTGGTGCCACCGTCCCAGCTGGAATTGACTTTGGTGCACGACAAAATCGGGCTAGGTGACCTTCTTTTTCACAATTATAACATGCTTTGGACTGCCTCACGTAGTTTGGACTGATATGTCCCCCCCCCCCTCTACATTTGTAACATACGACCGACGGTCGTTCTCCTTCCTTAACAAGTGCTGGTGATGTTGTCTTTCCATCGTTGTTGAACCTTCTCTTCTTGAAATTTTTACTTCTATTATCTTGGCCATGATTACCACTGAAGTGGTTACCATTCTTGGCATGATAATTTCCTCCACGATGGTTATCATTGTTCCGATGGTCGTTGCGACTGGTATGATTATTATCGTGTTGCTGGTCATTACCTTTTGGTTGTGCTGACTTATTATCACGCTCTAATAACTAAGCACTATTCACAACATCTGAATACAAACATAATTTATGAGAAATGAGGTATTGACGTATTTTGGGTTTCAAACCTCTTAAAAACATTCGCGTCATTCGCTCCTCATTATCGACCAAATGGGATGCAAATCGGGATAACTTTGCAAATTTAGCTTCGTATTGCGACATGGTCATATTATTTTTCTCCAACTTGATAAACTCTACCTCCTTCATACGACGAATACTTTCGGGAAAGTACTTGTCATTGAACAGCTCTGGGAACTTCTCCCAAGATATCTTGAGTGCGTCAGGCTGGGTACGTTTTACAGATTCCCACCAGTAATCTGCCTCTTCACGCAACATAAAGGTGGCAAATGGAACCTTTTGCTCCACGGAGCATCCCAAGACATCAAATATCTTGGTGATCTGCTTTAACCATGTCTCCGCCTTAAGTGGTTCTGGCTTTCCCAAAAATTTCGGTGGTCCCAACTCTTTGAACTGCTTAGCGGTGACCGACCGTGGGTTGCCATTATTTCCACCTATATTTTGAACAGGAGTCTCTCTTACCTGATGTTGCATGAATTGCATAAAGCCTCTGAACATCCCATCGTTCATTATTTGATCGGTGTTGTTATTTACCTGAGGATTATTGTCTTCCTGTTGCACATTATCCTGGGTATTGATTGTTGGTGACTCAACGGTCTCATGTGCTTCAATGTTGATCTCAACATTTTCAGATGCCATTTTCACAAACAAGGGTTAATTAACATCTCACATATTATCCCTATACTTTGACCGACCAATTAAATACCAAATAATCTTATGGAGGTCATACTAGCGAAGGAATTCCCCGTCTCTCCTTCCCTAATTCTTGTCTCACATCTCAGCCAGGGATCATATCCCTAGGCTTTGATACCAACTGTGATGCCCCCAAAACAGGTATACATCACCCATCTTGAGTCGCCAGATACATGGTACAAAATTCAAATACAACTTAATAATACAACTGTCGTGTAAAATACGACAAAACATTGTTGAGAGTTTAAACAAGGATATTGTCATCTAGACAATATCCACACTCAATGGTGTCCTCATTACAATTATTATCACACTATTTCACATAATAGTGAGGACTACTAAACCCATTTATCTTGGACTATCACTCCATTCCCCGACTCGTCCCAGCTATATTCTCATTTCTTGAAGAGAACAGTGAAAGAAAGGGTGAGCTCAACTAGCCCAGTAAGAAATATTATGACTAAGATAATGCAGAATAAATTATCCTTAGCCTTCAACAGTATAACAACTGATAGAATACAATAGACAACAAGTTTTAGGTCAACAACTGCAGCTGAATAAGCAATCCATTAGAAGAGTCAAGTAGAGCATAAAATCTACTATCTTCTATGATTTAAAAAGTTTTTCATCAACCTTATCGCTGAGACTTAGCTTAATAAATAAAATCGAATCATCCCTGCACCACGACCAAGGATATTCATGTAATCATCAATGGTCATGATTATACCGAATAATCCCTGGTCATAATCATACCAACAACTGTCCATTAATGAACTACAGGCCAATGAGGACTTTTACCACATCATTCGTTACATTGCGGTCATGATTATACCGAATAATCCCTGGTCATAATCATACCAAGTCCATCTATGCACGTAAGCCAAAGATGACTTTCATCACAATATAAGCATGAGGATGATGACAATGATATAAGCAATAATCAAACGAAATCAAATCCAACGAAATCAAGGATAAATATTAAAGACTTTAAATTTATCCAGAGTTTAAAAATATCCAATTTGTCAACATGATACTTCTTTGTAGAGTAAAATTCAAGAATAATATTCATGTATCAAAAATAATTTGGACATAAAAGAAATATATTTTTTGGGCGAATAGTACCCCGTGAATAGTACTTCGGGAATAGTATCCTAACACAAAAAGTGTCCCGAATACCCAAGTGAATGATACTAGAATGAATAGTAATTGGGTGAATAGTAATCCGTGAATAGTAACTCGTGAATAGTACTCTGGCACGAAAAGTGCCCCGAATACCTGAGTGAATAATACTAAAGTGAATAGTAACTGGGTGAATAGTAACTCATAAAAAAAATATCAAAAAAAAATGATATTCCATGACGAGTACAAAAGAAATGATATCTCAGAGAAGTATAATAGAATATATGAAACTACAAATGGATTTTTGTCCGCCATGCGGTAATCCACGTAGACAGATTATTTCCACAATTTAATAAAGAATGAATACGAAGGATCATTCACCATGCATGCGGTAATCCATATAGGCAGGTTATTCCAATGAATAATAAAGAATAGAATAATAAAAAGAATTCACCGGGCATGCGATGAGCGCATGCAGACGAGTTATTCCAACAGAATAATAAAGAATGGAACCAGTCAATGCGTAATGCGCATGCATGTGATATTCCAATGTAATAATAAAGAATGGAACCAGTCATGCCTAATCCGCATGCATGCAGGATATTCCAACAAAATAATAAAGAATAGAACCCGTGTCATGCGTAATCCGCATGCATGTGATATTCCAATGTAATAATAAAGAATGGAATAACAACAGAATTCACTGCATGCGATAAACCGCTTGCAGATGCAGGTTATTCCAATGTAATAATAAAGAATGGAATAATAGAAGAATTTCACCATATATGCGGTGCGCATAGGCAAAGAGTTATTCAATATAATAATAAAGAATGGAATAACAGCTCTTACGAGTATTGAAAGAAAATAATTCTCTTTATGAATACGAAAGAAATAATAACCCTTACCTCAAAAGAAGACTGGATACTGGAATAGTGAGGTAGCAGACTTCTCTTCTTCTTTCTCTCTAAAATTTCTCTCTATGATAATTGCTCTTGTAAGACTTAGTGAATTGGTGAGAAATGAAGGAAGAATGAACTTCTATTTATAGGAAAATATAGTTTCGATAATTGCACGTTTTGGGGCTCGAAATATTACAATATAATACCTTCCTCTTTTCTTTTATTTTTAATTTAGTCCTGCAAGTATTATCAAACTTGCACCACCTCCCCTAATTGTAACGACCCCAAAATAGGTCCATTCCATCCAACCTATTCTGAATCGTTAAATACATGGTACAGAAATAACTACAACTTTATTACAACAATTGTCGTGCAAAATACAACAACACATATCTTTGTGAGTTTGGATACCAATATATACCAATCTGTAACTCTGGACACCAACTTGGATAACACGTCACCATGACACCTTATATAAAGGTATACAGTCAAAAGCTGTTTTAGAAATTAGAATCTTTGGGAAGTGCTCAAGGAAACCTTCATACATGGGAGGCCATGCTTTTAGGTTATGGTAGATATCATATGGCCACGTAATTATCCTTGGTCAATCTAATAAACCCCAAAGAAAAACGAGAAGATTACTATCATATTCTTCCCAATGGTGAGTCTTCTCTTGACATATCATTATCTCCACTTGTCTCTAATTGGGTATTATACTCCAAACAAACACCAAGATTATATAGGTAGTGCTTGTAAATATACTCAAGAAGTGGATGAGCACAACCATGTCTTATGATAACACGAGGTTGTATGTCATTAGACATCTTGTATGATAGTGACAAAACACCTTCCAAGTTAAATTCACCTCACCCTCAACATCTATAGACCACCACTCTATTCCTCGCTATCCCCGCTCGACCCGGATACACTTTTATTACCCGAAAGGAATTGTGAAACAAAAGGGTGAACCACAACTAGCTCAATAAAGAATATTATGACTAAAGATAAATAAATTATCAATAGTCTTCATCAAGAATAAATCGTAGATTTAGAACATATGGTAGATGATAAAACTTTTCAACCATAGTTACAGTGGAATGAGCAATCCATTAGAAGAGTCAAATAGACTATAAAGTCTATTGTCTTCTCCACGTTAAAAGTCCACCAACAATATTTTATCCCTGTAACATCAATCAACAGTTCCTTTCCACAATTATATGAATAACTCATAATCATAATTGTGATTCTAAATTCTCTTCTCATCCGGGACGAAGATAATTTTCATCACACTGTCTTTACGAAACATCAAATATCATGGTTATACCAAATCACGCCTCGCTCATAATCATACTAATAAATTCATCTTTGCACCTACGGGTCAAAGATATTCATCAACGATTCATCTTTACACTACTGGGCTAAAGATATTCAACAACAGGTCATCTTTGCATTACGAGCCAAAGATATTCATCAATAATTCATCTTTGCACTACAGGCTAAAGATATTCAACAATAAGTCATCTTTGCATTACGAGCCAAAGATATTCATCAATAATTCATCTTTGCACTACAAATTTAAAGATATTCAACAATGTGTCATCTTTGCATTACGAGCCAAAGATATTCATCAACAAGTTATCTTTGCAGACACAAGCCAAAGATATTCATCAACAAGTCATATCCATATTTATAACACCTTAATCCAAATGTTATAAATCACTTAGAAATCTCATAATCTAATATTATTAATATTATAATAATATTTTAATCATTTCTTAAACTTATAAACAATTTAATTAAATTGTTTACACTTTACTAATTAATGCATTTAATCATCATAAAATGCCAAACTCATAAAATTTCATCACCAATAACCAAAACCCTCATCAAAAATCAGATACACCTCATATATGATTCTCAAACCATAAAATCATATTTTCTAATTTTCTTACTTCACATAACATATTTAATTCATTTACTCATAACTAGAACATTTTCATGAAAATACCAAATCGGTTCAAAAATATTTCTTTTACGGGATTTAGCATAAAATAGTCCCATATTGAACATATATTTTTCTCGAAATTTTAAAAATTCATTTACTATTTTTCATATGGCCAAAACCACCGAATATT
This sequence comes from Panax quinquefolius, assembly GCA_020205615.1. Taxonomy (NCBI): domain Eukaryota; kingdom Viridiplantae; phylum Streptophyta; class Magnoliopsida; order Apiales; family Araliaceae; genus Panax; species Panax quinquefolius. Next base: position 83,517,187 of record CM035158.1, read on the forward strand.
TAAACATTTATCATAAATTGTACTTTTATCCAAAAATTCGAAATTCACCGAGTACACTCGATATTATATAGATGTACTCTCAATAAAAATTTCATCAATTTTGGAGTTAACATGCAAGGAGTTATAAGCAGTTACTTTTAAAATAGTCTTTTCTCATAAAATTCATAACTCTCAATCTATACATCCAAAAATACCTCAAAATAATCATAGTGGTGTAAAATTCAAGAATGATCAAAACATGGATACAATCAAAGCTAGTATCCGAATAGATATTTTAATCGAAAAGAAAAAATTTTCATTTTTCGATTGAATAGTGCCGATTCGTGAATAGTGTCAGATATCGTGAATAGTGCCGTATACGTGAATAGTAACTCCGACACCAAAAGATAGAAATTCCACAAAAAAACATCTTCACGCTTCATGAATAGTACTCGTGAATAGTAACTCGTGAATAGTAACTCGTGAATAGTAACTCGTGAATAGTAACCCATGAATAGTAACTCATGAATAGTAACCCCGACATGAAAAAGTTCCAAATTTGATAAAAACTTCAGATCAACATTTCAGCATAATGATATTGAAGAAATAATATCATCTGAGAAGAAAATAACATCCCTTACTATCCCTTACCTCAAAAGAGCAGCACTTCTGACTGGATATCGGATATGACGCTGAAGGAAACTTGCACTGATGAATATCAACTCACCAAGTATCTAAATACTCACAAAATACACTCAATAATCTAGAGAGAAAAAGAGAGAAAACTTATGTTTACGGTGTGATTTTCAATTCTAACTTAGCCCCTCTATTTATAGGAAAATGTTAGCTACCGAAGCAAGCGGACTTGACACCGCTACACGATGGCTTTTACCGCTACTATTCCACCCACCAAAAATCAGCCATCTTCCCCAACAACCAAGAGTGGGGCCCACTTAATTCTAGAATTTTCCACCAAAACCTAATTTTTAGAATCGGTTACCTCTTAAAATTCATAACAAATCATACGTTCATTTTAACGGTTCAAAATTTGTGGACATATACTCAACTTATATATGTATAACATATCCAAAAATTACAACGATCCAACGGTCGGATCAAAATTTATAACTCACGCATAATATAGTGAAGAACACTTCGATTTTTGGACTATTAGTCCTTCGGACCGATTTCATTCAAAATTTCACCACGAAATATCTACAAAGAATTTTGGGTGATTCAAATTTCTACTGATTAGCTTACTTCTAGGGCTTTCTTTTGATATATGGCTCATCTCTTAACTCATTATACACAAAGAGTTATGGATTTTACTACAAAATCAAGTAATAAACTAATTTTTACGAAAATCCCATATTTTGTTCTCCATTTCAACAAATCTTGATAAAACACCTCATCATTAATTCCTTCACTTATAACCACATAAATAAATCCATCATTTATATCCACATCAAATAAATATTTTCTTATCATATGAATCAATAATTAATTATTCACAAACAATATTACGAGAATCACATTTATGACAATGACGGCCGTTCAAAGGAAAGAGGGGCTTTCAATAAGAATTTCTCCTTCTTGGCGCCGCAATTAGGTGACCAAACCTCTCCTTGATGAGAACTTTCTAGACATTGCCAATAATGTTATCTAATAATATTATTCAAATAATATGAATTATTGATCCGATAATGGAAAATCTTATGCGTTGATAATTATTGAACAACAATAATAAAATATCAACACAAAGAATTATTGAATCAATAAAATAAAATATTGAACAATAATTATTTGTAACAATTATTGAGTAGTGCCTTCTCAACGTAAGAATCAATATTTGAAAAAAATACATGCAATACCGTAAGCTCGCATGCAACAATAGCGTATTACTTTACTTTACCCAACGGGTATTCCAACAGTTGTTAATTGATGTAACGATTACTGTAGTTATTTATAAAAACTCAAATTTGTCGTTTTCTCCATCCCACGCTTATTACATTATGGGGCCCACAAATGAAGCTGCTAGTCAGTACGAATATTCCCTCGACGCAGAAAGAATATTCCACGACCAAACGAATATTCTCCCAAACAACAATGAATATTTTATAACCACTTGTGTATTTTGAAAAAAATTCATATATCACCCTTAACTTTAACTTTTATCAATTTAACCATTTCTTGAATAGAAAAATTGAATACTTTTATTTCATAAAATTCGGGGTCTTACAATCTCCCTCCTTATGAAATTTCGTCCCCAGAAATTTACGTGCACAGTATTTCAAAGAGTTGAGAATACCTTGTTTTCATTTCGATTCTATCTCCCCATCATCATGATTTCTCCATTGCTCATCTCCGTATTTCAAATATCATTCTAGAATACGACTTCAAAACAAAGGTTAATTGAGCAAATTAACATATCACATAATATCTCGATATTATGACTGACCAACAAATAAGCTTAGGTAGGACACACTAGCGAAGGATTTACTCATCTCTCCCCTCCTAGTTCTATTCCCCGATCTCCGCCAGAGATCATATCCCTAAGCTCTGATACCAAATGTAACGACCCCAAAATAGGTCCATTCCATCCAACCTATTCTGAATCGTTAAATACATGGTACAGAAATAACTACAACTTTATTACAACAATTGTCGTGCAAAATACAACAACACATATGCTGTGAGTTTGGATACCAATATATACCAACTGTAACTCTGGACACCAACTTGGATAACACGTCACCATGACACCTTACATAAAGGTACAGTCAGCATTTTAGAAATTAGAATCTTTGGGAAGTGCTCAAGGAAACCTTCATACATGGGAGGCCATGCTTTTAGGTTATGGTAGATATCATATGGCCACGTAATTATCCTTGGTTGATCCAATAAACCCCAAAGAAAAACGAGAAGATTACTATCATATTCTTCCCAATGGTGAGTCTTCTCTTGACATATCATTATCTATCTTGTCTCTAATTGGGTATTATACTCCAAACAAACACCAAGATTATATAGGTAGTGCTTGTAAATATACTCGGCAAGTGGATGAGCACAACCATGTCTTATGATAACACGAGGGTTGTATGTCATTAGACATCTTGTATGATAGTGACAAAACACCCTTCCAAGTTAAATTCACCTCACCCTCAACATCTATAGACCACCACTCTATTCCCTTGCTATCCCCGCTCTAACCCGGATACACTTTTATTACACGAAAGGAATTGTGAAACAAAAGGGTGAGCACAACTAGCTCAGTAAAGAATATTATGACTAAAGATAAATAAATTATCAATAGTCTTCATCAGTAATAAATCAGAGATTTAGAACATATGGTAGATGATAAAACTTTTCAACCATAGTTCAAATGAATGAGCAATCCATTAAAAGAGTCAAATAGACTATAAAGTCTATTGTCTTCTCCACGTTAAAAGTCCACCAACAATATTTTATCCCTGTAACATCAATCAACAGTTCCTTTCCACAATTATATGAATAACTCATAATCATAATTGTGATTCTAAATTCCTCTTCTCATCCAGGACGAAGATAATTTTCATCACTTGTCTTTACCTGAAACATCAAATATCATGGTTATACCAAATCACAGTTCTCGCTCATAATCATACTAATAAATTCATCTTTGCACCACGGGTCAAAGATATTCATCAACAGATTCATCTTTACACTACAAAGCTAAAGATATTCAACAACAAAGTCATCTTTGATTACGAGCCAAAGATATTCATCAATAATTCATCTTTGCACTACAGGCTAAAGATATTCAACAATAAGTCATCTTTGCATTACGAGCCAAAGATATTCATCAATAATTCATCTTTGCACTACAGGCTAAAGATATTCAACAACAGGTCATCTTTGCATTACGAGCCAAAGATATTCATCAACAAGTTATCTTTGCATTACAAGCCAAAGATATTCATCAACAAGTCATATCCATATTTATAACACCTTAATCCAAATGTTATAAATCACTTAGAAATCTCATAATCTAATATTATTAATATTATAATAATATTTTAATCATTTCTTAAACTTATAAACAATTTAATTAAATTGTTTACACTTTACTAATTAATGCATTTAATCATCATAAAATGCCAAACTCATAAAATTTCATCACCAATAACCAAAACCCTCATCAAAAATCTGCATACACCTCATATATGATTCTCAAACCATAAAATCATATTTTCTAATTTTCTTACTTCACATAACATATTTAATTCATTTACTCATAACTAGAACATTTTCATGAAAAATACCAAATCGGCCCAAAAATATTTCTTTTCCGGGATTTAGCATAAAATAGTCCCATATTGAACATATATTTTCTCGAAATTTTAAAAATTCATTTACTATTTTTCATATGGCCAAAACCACAGAATATTTAAACATTTATCATAAATTGTACTTTTATCCAAAATTAGAAATTCACAGAGTACATCGATATTATATAGATGTACTCTCAATAAAAAATTTCATCAATTTTGGAGTTAACCGCAAGGAGTTATAAGAAGTTACTTTTAAAATAGTCTTTTCTCATAAAATTCATAACTCTCAATCTATACATCCAAAAATACCTCAAAATAATCATAGTGGTGTAAAATTCAAGAATGATCAAAACATGGATACAATCAAAGCTAGTATCCGAATAGATATTTTAGTTTAAAAGAAAAATTTTCATTTTTCTATTGAATAGTCTTAGCGCGATTCGTGAATAGTGTCAGATATACGTGAATAGTGCCGAAGTATCGTGAATAGTAACTCAGACACCAAAAGATAGAAATTCCACAAAAAAACATCTTCACGCTTCATGAATAGTACTCGTGAATAGTAACTCGTGAATAGTAACTCGTGAATAGTAACTCGTGAATAGTAACCCATGAATAGTAACTCATGAATAGTAACCCCGAACATGAAAAAGTTCCAAATTTGATAAAAACTCAGATCAACATTTCAAAGATAATGATATTGAAGAAATAATATCATCCGAGAAGAAAATAACATCCCTTACTATCCCTTACCTCAAAAAAGCAAACATTTGGATATCGGATATATGACGTTGAAGGAAACTTGCAATCGATGAATATCAACTCACCAAGTATCTAAATACTCACAAAATACACTCAATAATCTAGAGAGAAAAGAGAAAACTTATGTTTTCGGTGTGATTTTCAATTCTAACTTAGCCCTCTATTTATAGGAAAATGTTAGCCCGCCACAAGGCATTTGACTGCCACCGATGGCTTTACACGCTACTATTCCACCCACCAAAAATCAGCCATCTTCCCCAACAACCAAGAGTGGGGCCCACTTAATTCTAGAATTTTCCACCAAAACCTAATTTAGAATCGTTACCTCTTAAAATTCATAACAAATCATACGCTCATTTTTAACGGTTCAAAATTTGTGGACATATACTCAACTTATATATGTATAACATATCCAAAATTACAACGATCCAACGGTCGGATCAAAATTTATAACTCACATTAATATAGTGAAGAACACCGATTTTTCGGACTATTAGTCCTTCGGACCGATTTCATTCAAAATTTCACCACGAAATATCTACAAAGAATTTTGGGTGATTCAAATTTCTACAGATTAGCTTACTTCTAGGGCTTTCTTTTGATATATGGCTCATCTCTTAACTCATTATACACAAAGAGTTATGGATTTTACAAAATCAAGTAATAAACTAATTTTTCCGAAAATCCCATATTTTGTTCTCCATTTCAACAAATCTTGATAAAACACCTCATCATTAATTCCTTCACTTATAACCACATAAATAAATCCATCATTTATATCCACATCAAATAAATATTTTCTTATCATATGAATCAATAATTAATTATTCACAAACAATATTACGTAATCACATTTATGACAACCAGCCGCTGCTCGGGAAAGAGGGGCTTTCAATAAGAATTTCTCCTTCTTGGTAGCAATTAGGTGACCAAACCTCTCCTTGATGTAACTTTCTAGACATTGCCAATAATGTTATCTAATAATATTATTCAAATAATATGAATTATTGATCCGATAATGGAAAATATCAGGTGCGTTGATAATTATTGAACAACAATAATAAAATATCAAACACAACAATTATTGAATCAATAAAATAAAATATTGAACAATAATTATCGTAATAATTATTGAGTAGTGCCTTCTCACGTAAGAATCAATATTTGAAAAAAATCGTGCAATACCGCAGTGCTCATTGTGCAACAACGCGACATTTTTACTTTACCAACCTAGATTCCAATGTTGTTAAGCAGAACGATTACGCTGTTATTTATAAAAACTCAAATTTGTCGCTTTTTTCTCCATCCAACGCTTATTACATTATGGGGCCCATAAATGACTCTTGGTCTGGTCGCATTGAATATTTCTGCGCAGAAAGAATATTCCACGACCAAACGAATATTCTCCAAACAACAATGAATATTTTATAACCACTTGTGTATTTTGAAAAAAATTCATATATCACCCTTAACTTTAACTTTTATCAATTTAACCATTTCTTTGAATAGAAAAATTGAATACTTTTATTTCATAAAATTAGGGGTCTTACACTAATAGTAAATAATGTGAATCAATAGTTCAATCATGTGAATCAATAGTTATAATCATGTGAATTAATAGCAATTAATTGCTCATTTATCCGATTAATTATCCGATAGAATTAATAAAACTTCCGGACATCAATTAATATCGTAATAAATGTCAATTTCCACTAACACTAATAATTGAGCCACAATGGAACTATCAATTTCATCTTTAATCAACACGAACTTATTCATCATTAATATTATAACTCACAATATTTAACAAACCGTGTCGTTCCGTGAAAGAGGGGCTTTCGATAAGGATTTCTCCATATTGGCCCGCAATTAGATGACCAAACCTCTCCTCGATGTAACTTCTAGACATTGTAAATATTGCAATTTAATAATATAAATAACTTTTTTCGTCTCAATTATTGATTTAATAATATAACATATTATGCGAGATGGCAATTGTGACAATAATCGAATCAATAATATGAGAGATATGATACTGATAATTCTTGTAGCAATAATTGAGTATAACCGAGTGACTTCTTACGTAAGCATCAATAATCAATACGCGTATTGCTACTATGGAACTAATAGCAGACATCGCGTACTTTTACTACTTTGGGTAGTTCAGCGGTTTTAACAGTAACACTTTCGCCGCTTTTTTATAAAAAGATAATTCTGTCATTTTCTAACTATGACAATACTTCTGTTGTGGGGTCCACCAATGATTATGCCGACGTACGAATATTCCCTGTTAAAATGAATATTCTCCGACCAATCGAATATTATATAACAACTTGCTTACTTTGCAAAATTAACAAATATTACCCACAGCTATTATATCAAATCCACACCATAATATTCAAAAAAATATTTCGAGAAATTTAAATCTTTATTCATAAAATTTGGGGTCTCATAGACAACCTGGACATATTTTTATTTAATGATGTAACCCTATTTAAAGGGAGGATTTATGATTTAATTTTATTATACTTGGGTAGATAGATATGAATTATTGGATAGTGAACACCAAGTCTTGTGGGAATGAAGTACCTAGATTTGGGGGTGTCACATATATATTAACTTATCTTAAATAAACCAAACTGTAGAAAAAGATTTGTCAAGGCTAGTACTCGGTACAATGTCCTTAAGATAATTATGCCCTCGGTATGATGCTCGAAGTTGATAGAACTTCTCTCCTAGGATACAATTGCATCGTATACTTTAGCAGCACTACAAAAAGTATACTCTACGAACTAAATATATATGCTCTAACTCTCTCTCAAAATAACTATGAAACTGATGAAAAAAAATTGAATACTAGAATGACTAATAATGCTTAATTGCTTGTGAATCAGTGAATAAGAACGCTGCCCCCTCTTATCTATTTATAAGAGGGGTTGGTGACTATTCAGATGGACACTTAACCCTTGAAAAAGCATGGGATTCTTCTGAAAAGGCAAGACATGGCATCTTTTGGTCAAAACGACGTAGTTTTGATCATTTACAGAATGGGCGCGTCTATTTGAACCCATAAAATGACGTAGTTTTAGCATTAGCAGAACCAAAACTATGTAGTTTTAGGCTTAATAGAAAAGGCACAAGAAAATGTCATAGTTTTGGGGCGTCTGTAAGACCCCGAATTTTATGAAATAAAAGTATTCAATTTTCCTATTTAGTAAATGGTTAAATTGATAAAAGGTTAAAGTTAAGGGTGATATATGAATTTTTTTCAAAATAAGCAAGTGGCTATAAAATACTTATTGTTGTCGGGGAATATTCGTTTGGTCGTGGAATATTCTTTCTGTCGGGGAATATTCGTACGACGGCGTAACCATTTGTGGGCCCCATAACAGAATAACTGTCGAATGAAGAAAATGACAAGTTTGAGTTTTTATAAATAACAGCGTAATTGTTATCGTTAACACTGTTGGAATACCCGGTGGGTAAAGTAAAGTAATACGCGTTGTTGAACAGTAGCACACGGTATTGCACAATATTTTTGAATTATTGATTCTTACGTAAGAAGGTACTACTCAATAATTGTTACAGTAATTATTGTTCAATATTTTATTTTATTGATTCAATAATTTCTGCGTTGATATTTTATATTATTGTTGTTTCAATAATTATCACTGCACAATATTTCTCATTATCAGATCAATAATTCATATTATTTGAATAATATTATTAGATAGCATTATTGGCAATGTCTAGAAAGTTCTGTCAAGGAGAGGTTTGGTCACCTAATTGCGCGCCAGTAAGGAGAAATTCTTATTGGAAAGCCCCTCTTTTCCTGGGAACTGCCTGGTTGTCATTATTGTGATTCTATAATATTATTTATGAATAATTAATTATTGATTTATATGACAATGAAATATTTATTTGATGTGAATATAAATGATGGATTTATTTATGTGGTTATAAATGAAGGAATTAATGTTGAGGTATTTTATCAGTATTTTGTCGGAATGGAGGTATTAAAAATCAAATTAGTATTTTTCGATATATTGCGTGAGTTATAATTTTTAATCCGACCGTTGGATCGTTGTAATTTTTGGATATGTTATACATACATAAGTTGAGTATATGTCCACAAATTTTGAACCGTTAAAAATGAACGAATGATTTGTTATGAATTTTAAGAGGTGACTGATTCGGAAATTAGGTTTTGGTGGAAAATTCTAGAATTGAGTGGGCCCCACTCTTGGTTGTTGGGGAAGATGGCTGATTTTTGGTGGGTGGAATAGTAGCAGGTAAAGCCATCAGGTTGCAGGTTAAGTCTGCTTCGGCGTGCTAACATTTTCCTATAAATAGAGGGCTAAGTTAGAATTGAAAATCACACCAGAAACATAAGCTTTCTCTCTTTTTCTCTCTAGATTATTGAGTGTATTTTGTGAGTATTTAGATACTTGGTGAGTTGTTATTCATCAGTGCAAGTTTCCTTCAGCGTCATATCCGATATCCAGTCAGAAGTGCTGCTCTTTTGAGGTAAGGGATAGTAAGGGATGTTATTTTCTTCTCAAATGATATTATTTCTTCAATATCATTATGCTGAAATGTTGATATGAAGTTTTTATCAAATTTGGAACTTTTTCATGTCATGGTTACTATTCATGAGTTACTATTCACGAGTTACTATTCACGAGTTACTATTCATTAGTTACTATTCACGAGTTACTATTCACGAGTACTATTCATGAAGCGTGAAAATGTTTTTTGTGGAATTTCTATCTTTTGGTGTCGGAGTTACTATTCACGATACAAGACTATTCACGATGATACCAGACTATTCACTTAATACTAAGACTATTCACCGAAAAATGAAAATTTTTCTTTTCGTCTAAAATATCTATTCTGGATACTAGCTTTGATTGTATCCATGTTTTGATCATTCTGGAATTTTACACCACTATGATTATTTTGAGGTATTTTTGGATGTATAGATTAGGAGTTATGAATTTTATGAGAAAAGACTATTTTAAAAGTAACTATTTATAACTCCTCTGTTAACTCCAAAATTGATGAAATTTTTATTGAGAGTACATCTATATAATATCAGTGTACTCTGTGAATTTTGGAATTTTTGGATAAAAGTACAATTTATGATAAATGTTTAAATATTCGGTGGTTTTAGCCATATGAAAAATAGTAAATGAATTTTTAAAATTTCGAGAAAAATATATGTTCAATATGGGACTATTTTATACTAAATCCCAGAAAAGAAATATTTTAGAACTGATTTGGTATTTTTCATGAAAATGTTCTAGTTATGAGTAAATGAATTAAATATGTTATGTGAAGTAAGAAAATTGGAAAATATGATTTATTGGCTTGAGAATCATATATGAGATATATGCAGATTTTTATGAGGGTTTTGGTTAATGATGATGAAATCTTATGAGTTTGGCATTTTATGATGATTAAATGCATTAATTAGTAAAGTGTAAACAATTTAATTAAATTGTTTATAAGTTTGAGAAATGATTAAAATATTATTATAATATTAATAATATTAGATTATGAGATTTCTAAGTGATTTATAACATTTGGATTAAGGTGTTATAAATATGGATATGAATTTTATTATGAAACTTTATCTTTTCGTGTCGATAGTTACGCACGATCACGGGACTACGTATTTAATACGGGTACTATTCACAACAAATTGGTTTCTTCTCCGACCAAATTATCGTTGATTTATAAATCTTACTCTTGAAATTAAAACCATGTTTTGATTATATTATTTTATATAACATTCTTATAACCCTAATGATGATATTTCTTTCGACTTGAGTGTAAAGATGGGTAGATTATTGGTATGATCATGACCATAGGTTCTCTTTGGCCGAGAGTGCAAAAGTTGAATTGTTGATCGGTATGATCATGACCATTGAATTTACAATTGAATATTTTTAGCTTAAGTGCAAAGGTGAATTGATCAACATGGTTATAATTATTGTTATATAACTTCCAAATGATTATGTATTTCGTTGATATATGAATATCTTTGGCTCACAGCAAAGATGACTGTTGTTGAATATCTTTAAATTTGTAGTGCAAAGATGAATTATTGATGAATATCTTTGGCTCGTAATGCAAAGATGACTGTTGTTGAATATCTTTAACTTTCAGTAGTGCAAAAAGATGAATTATTGATGAATAACTTTGGCTCATAATGCAAAGATGACTGTTGTTGAATATCTTTAGCAGTAGTGCAAAGATGAATTATTGATGAATATATCGTAATGCAAAGATGACTGTTGTTGAATATCTTTAGCTTCGTAGTGCAAAGATGAATTATTGATGAATATCTTTGGCTCGTAATGCAAAGATGACTGTTGTTGAATATCTTTAATTCAGAAGTGCAAAGATGAATTATTGATGAATATCTTTGGCTCGTAATGCAAAGACGACTGTTGTTGAATATCTTTGCTTTGTAGTGCAAAAGATGAATTATTGATGAATATCTTTGGCTCAGAATGCAAAGATGACTGTTGTTGAATATCTTTAATTTGTAGTGCAAAAGATGAATTATTGATGAATATCTTTGGCTCGTGAATGCAAAGATGACTCGTTGTTGAATATCTTTAGCCCGTAGTGTAAAGATGAATCTGTTGATGAATATCTTTGAATCGTGCAGCAAAGATGAATTTATTAGTATGATTATGAACAGAATCGTGATTTGGTATAACCATGATATTTGATGTTTCGTAAAGACAAAGTGATGAAAATTATCTTCATTCCGGATGAGAAGAGAGAATTTAGAATCACAATTATGATTATGAAGTTATTCATATGATTGTGGAAAGGAACCGCTGATTGATGTTACAGTGGATAAAATATTGTTGGTGGACTTTTAACGTGAGAAGACAATAGACTTTATAGTCTATTTGACTCTTCTAATGGATCGCTTCATTCCACGCAACTATGGTTGAAAAGTTTTATCATCTTCCATATGTTCTAAATCTCGATTTATTATCGATGAAGACTATTGATAATTTATTTATCTTTAGTCATAATATTCTTTATCGAGCTAGTCAGGCTCACCCTTTTGTTTCACAATTCCTTTCGTGTAATAAAAGTGTAATGGGTCGAGCTGGGATAGCGAGGAATAGAGTGGTGGTCTATAGATGTTGAGGGTGAGGTGAATTTAACTTGGAAGGGTGTTTTGTCACTATCATATAAGATGTCTAATGACATACAACCTCGTGTTATCATAAGACATGGTTGTGCTCATCCACTTGTCGAGTATATTTACAAGCACTACTTATATAATCTTGGTGTTTGTTTGGAGTATAATACCCAATTAGAGACAGTGGAGATAATGATATGTCAAGAGAAGACTCACCATCGGGAAGAATATGATAGTAATCTTCTCGTTTTTCTTTGGGGTTTATCGGGTCAACCAAGGATAATTCGTGGCCATATGATATCTACCATAACCTAAAAGCATGGCCTCCCATGTATGAAGGTTTCTTGAGCACTTCCCAAAGATTCTAATTTCTAAAACAGCTTTTTGACTATACCTTTATGTAAGGTGTCATTGTGACGCTACAGCTTGGTATATATTTGTATCCAAACTCACAAAGATATGTGTTGTTGTATTTTGCACGACAATTGTTGTAATAAAGTTGTAGTTGTTTTTCGTACCATATATTTAGCTTAATTCGTAATGGGTTGGATGGAATGAACCTATTTTGGGGTTGTTACATTTGGTATCGAGCTTAGGATATGATCTCGGCGGAGATCGGGATTAGAACTAGGAGGGAGAGATGAGTAAATCCTTCGCTAAAGTGTGTCCTACCTAAGCTTATTTGTTTGTTGGTCACCATAATATCGGGATATTATGTGATATGTTAATTTGTTCAATTAACCCTTGTTTTGAAGTCGTATTCTAGAATGATATCTGAAATACGGTGAGATGAGCAATGGAGAAATCATGATGACAGGGGAGATAGAATCCGAATGAAAACAAGGTATTCTCAACTCTTTGAAATACTGTGCACGTAAATTTCGGGACTAAATTTCATAAGGAGGGAGATTGTAAGACCCCGAATTTTATGAAATAAAAGTATTCAATTTTCCTATTTAGTAAATGGTTAAATTGATAAAAGGTTAAAGTTAAGGGTGATATATGAATTTTTTTTTTCAAAATAAGCAAGTGGCTATAAAATACTTATCATTGTTTGGGAATATTCGTTTGGTCGTGGAATATTCTTTTCCGCTTCTGGGAATATTCGTGACGACACTGGCGTAACCATTTGTGGGCCCCATAATGTAATAATCATCGAATGAAGAAAATGACAAGTTTGAGTTTTTATAAATAACAACAGAATTGTTATCGTTAACATCGTTGAATACCGGTGGGTAAAGTAAAGTAATACGTTGTTGAACAAAGAAGACACCAGATTGCACAATATTTTTGAATTATTGATTCTTACGTAAGAAGGTACTACTCAATAATTGTTAAGAATTATTGTTCAATATTTTATTTTATTGATTCAATAATTTCGCGTTGATATTTTATATTATTGTTGTTTCAATAATTATCACCGCACAATATTTCTCATTATCGATCAATAATTCATATTATTTGAATAATATTATTAGATAGCATTATTGGCAATGTCTAGAAAGTTTCGTCAAGGAGAGGTTTGGTCACCTAATCATGCGCCAAGAAGGAGAAATTCTTATCGAAAGCCCCCTTTCCTGAACCGCACTGGTTGTCATTATCATGGATTCTATAATATTATTTATGAATAATTAATTATTGATTTATATGACAATGAAATATTTATTTGATGTGAATATAAATGATGGATTTATTTATGTGGTTATAAATGAAGGAATTAATGTTGAGGTATTTTATCAAGATTTTTATTTGAATGGAGGTATTAAAAATCAAATTAGTATTTTTACGATATATTGCGTGAGTTATAATTTTTAATCCGACTGTTGGATCGTTGTAATTTTTGGATATGTTATACATACATAAGTTGAGTATATGTCCACAAATTTTGAACCGTTAAAAATGAACGAATGATTTGTTATGAATTTTAAGAGGTGACTGATTCGGAAATTAGGTTTTGGTGGAAAATTCTAGAATTGAGTGGGCCCCACTCTTGGTTGTTGGGGAAGATGGCTGATTTTTTGGTGGGTGGAATAGTAGCGAGTAAAGCCATCAAAGTCATAAAGTTAAGTCTGCTTTACGTGCTAACATTTTCCTATAAATAGAGGGCTAAGTTAGAATTGAAAATCACACCAGAAACATAAGCTTTCTCTCTTTTTCTCTCTAGATTATTGAGTGTATTTTGTGAGTATTTAGATACTTGGTGAGTTGTTATTCATCAGTGCAAGTTTCCTGTCATTACATATCCGATATCCAAATGTAAGTGTCGCTCTTTTGAGGTAAAGGATAGTAAGGATGTTATTTTTTCTCAAATGATATTATTTCTTCAATATCATTATCTTCGAAATGTTGATATGAAGTTTTTATCAAATTTGGAACTTTTTCATGTCATGGTTACTATTCATGAGTTACTATTCACGAGTTACTATTCACGAGTTACTATTCATTAGTTACTATTCACGAGTTACTATTCACGTAGTACTATTCATGAAGCGTGAAAATGTTTTTTGTGGAATTTCTATCTTTTGGTGTTGAGTTACTATTCACGATACCAAGACTATTCACGATACTGAGACTATTCATTTAATCACTAAGACTATTCAATTTAAAAATGAAAATTTTTCTTTTCGTCTAAAATATCTATTCTGGATACTAGCTTTGATTGTATCCATGTTTTGATCATTCTGGAATTTTACACCACTATGATTATTTTGAGGTATTTTTGGATGTATAGATTAGGAGTTATGAATTTTATGAGAAAAGACTATTTTAAAAGTAACTATTTATAACTCCTTGCTGTTAACTCCAAAATTGATGAAATTTTTATTGAGAGTACATCTATATAATATCAGTGTACTCTGTGAATTTTGGAATTTTTGGATAAAAGTACAATTTATGATAAATGTTTAAATATTCGGTGGTTTTAGCCATATGAAAAATAGTAAATGAATTTTTAAAATTTCGAGAAAAATATATGTTCAATATGGGACTATTTTATACTAAATCCCGTAAAAGAAATATTTTTAGAACCGATTTGGTATTTTCATGAAAATATTCTAGTTATGAGTAAATGAATTAAATATGTTATGTGAAGTAAGAAAATTGGAAAATATGATTTATTGGTTTGAGAATCATATATGAGATATATGCAGTATTTTTATGAGGGTTTTGGTTAATGATGATGAAATCTTATGAGTTTGGCATTTTATGATGATTAAATGCATTAATTAGTAAAGTGTAAACAATTTAATTAAATTGTTTATAAGTTTGAGAAATGATTAAAATATTATTATAATATTAATAATATTAGATTATGAGATTTCTAAGTGATTTATAACATTTGGATTAAGGTGTTATAAATATGGATATGAATTTTATTATGAAAACTTTATCTTTTCGTGTCGAGGTTACTATGCACGATACGGGACTACGTATTTAACACGGGTACTATTCACAACAAATTGGTTTTTCTCTCCCACCAAATTATCGTTGATTTATAAATCTTACTCTTGAAATTAAAACCATGTTTTGATTATATTATTTTTTTATATAACATTCTTATAACCCTAATGATGATATTTTCTTCGACTTGAGTGTAAAGATGGGTAGATTATTGGTATGATCATGATTATAGGTTCTCTTCGCCAAGAAAGTGCAAAAGTTGAATTGTTGATGGTATGATCATGACCATTGAATTTACAATTGAATATTTTTAGCTTAAGTGCAAAGGTGAATCGATCAACATGGTTATAATTATTGTTATATAACTTCAAATGATTATGATTTCGTTGATATATGAATATCTTTCGCTCGTTGCAGCAAAGACGACTGTTGTTGTTGAATATCTTTAGCTTTGTAGCAGTAAAAGATGAATTATTGATGAATATCTTTCGCTCGTAATGCAAAGATGACTGTTGTTGAATATCTTTATTTTGTAGCAAAAAGATGAATTATTGATGAATAACTTTGGCTCATAATGCAAAGATGACTGTTGTTGAATATCTTTAGCTTCAGAAAGTAAAGATGAATTATTGATGAATATCTTTGGCTCGAATGCAAAAGACGACTGTTGTTGAATATCTTTAGCCAGTAGTGCAAAAGATGAATTATTGATGAATATCTTTGGCTCAGAATGCAAAGATGACTGTTGTTGAATATCTTTAGCCCAGAGTGCAAAGATGAATTATTGATGAATATCTTTGGCTCGTAATGCAAAGATGACCTCGTTGTTGAATATCTTTAGCTTTCAGAAGCAAAAGATGAATTATTGATGAATATCTTTGGCTCGTAATGCAAAGATGACTGTTGTTGAATATCTTTTACCAGAAGCAAAAGATGAATTATTGATGAATATCTTTGGCTCGTAATGCAAAGATGACTGTTGTTGAATATCTTTAAATTGTAGTGTAAAGATGAATCTGTTGATGAATATCTTTGAATTGCAGTGCAAAGATGAATTTATTAGTATGATTATGAACAGAACCGTGATTTGGTATAACCATGATATTTGATGTTTCGTAAAGACAGTGATGAAAATTATCTTCAGCCCGGATGAGAAGAGGAATTTAGAATCACAATTATGATTATGAAGTTATTCATATGATTGTGGAAAGGAACTGCTGATTGATGTTACTGTGGATAAAATATTGTTGGTGGACTTTTAACGTGGAGAAGACAATAGACTTTATAGTCTATTTGACTCTTCTAATGGATCGCTCATTCACGCAACTATGGTTGAAAAGTTTTATCATCTTCCATATGTTCTAAATCGATTTATTATCGATGAAGACTATTGATAATTTATTTATCTTTAGTCATAATATTCTTTTTATCGAGCTAGTTGTGCTCACCCTTTTGTTTCACAATTCCTTTCGTGTAATAAAAGTGTAGCCGGGTCGAGGGGGATAGCGAGGAATAGAGTGGTGGTCTATAGATGTTGAGGGTGAGGTGAATTTAACTTGGAAGGGTGTTTTGTCACTATCATACAAGATGTCTAATGACATACAACCTCGTGTTATCATAAGACATGGTTGTGCTCATCCACTTGCTGAGTATATTTACAAGCACTACTTATATAATCTTGGTGTTTGTTTGGAGTATAATACCCAATTAGAGACAGTGGAGATAATGATATGTCAAGAGAAGACTCACCATTGGGAAGAATATGATAGTAATCTTCTCATTTTCTTTGGGGTTTATTGGGTCAACCAAGGATAATTTGCGGGCCATATGATATCTACCATAACCTAAAAGCATGGCCTCCCATGTATGAAGGTTTCTTGAGCACTTCCCAAAGATTCTAATTTCTAAAACAGCTTTTTGACTATACCTTTATGTAAGGTGTCATTGTGCGACGCTTTACGCTTGGTATATATTTGTATCCAAACTCACAAAGATACGTGTTGTTGTATTTTGCACGACAATTGTTGTAATAAAGTTGTAGTTGTTTTTCGTACCATATATTTAGCGACTCAGAATGGGTTGGATGGAATGAACCTATTTTGGGGTTATTACAGCGTCTGTTTAGACTGATACCCTTTCAGCAGACATCGCTTCTCAAAACGACACAATTTTGATAATATAGTAAATATCGTTTATCAAAATGACACAATTTTCATAATAGAACTAAATAAATAAAATTTAAATAAATTTTGTCTAAAGAATTATATACAAGAACCCAGATACAGACCCACGTGCCTCGTGCCAAGAGCCCAAGCCAGGCCGGTCGATTTGTCAACGACGACGCGCGCGTGTGGGTTCAAACCAAGCCTTGGCTAGGTCCTCTCCCTTCCACAAAAGTGGGGTGCCCCTTGGGGCCTAAAACCAAGAGCAATTTCCTTATATATAAACACATTATAAGTTTAGTTCTTAACTGATGGGGACTTTGCTTTTTCCCACATGTATTTATTATCATTTATCATTTCTAAGTGTGATCTTGGGGAGTTAATATCTCATTCATTACTTCATGGATTTGAGCTTCCAAATACTTAATTTAATCTACTCATGGAGTAGAACACATTAATATAAGGAATCATTAAAAATAATTAATGATACCCACATTAATTTAGGCTCAAATTCTAACAGCTGCAAGCTTCATTTTTGATCTTTTTTCTGCTGCTTTAACTCCAATTTTTCCAGTTCCATATTCCCCTTCTATGCAACCTACAAAACACAATAAATGCATCATAATTAACACAAAAAACTTAAGAATAACCAAGAATTCAAGCCCAAATGCACCAAATTTGTAGGTATGAAACCCACTCATCATTACATAATTTTCCCTACTTAAATAATAAAATACTCTCTCCATTCCTTAATATTTGAAGTTATAAAGCATTTTTTTTTTTGTTTCAAAATATCTGACGTTCTAGGATTTCTAGGGGAAATAGTCCCAAATTTCCCTTAAGATTAATAGTCTATAATTTTCAATGATCTTGTTTTTTGATTCATGTATATCCCTGTAATTACCTATTATTGTCTCTCTCTCTCTCTCTCCCTCTTTTCCTTTCTTTCCCCCCTCTCTCTCTATATTTGACTTACTAACTCTCTCTTGTTCCATCCATCAGTGACGAGTTTGTGTATTTTTAATTGCAAACAGTTAAATTTATATCTTTAATTGTATTAATGGTGAAAGTAATTTTGTGTTTTTTTAAATAAGAACTTATGGAATAAAAAGGAATAACCTTTTATAGGGAAAATGGTAGAAAAATAAACAAATAAACCCCATCAGGTATCAACTTACAACTCTGAACTTGTAGATGATAGAGCATAAATAAAAATTTAGGCTGCAGCAAGTAGTGAAACATAAAAGGGTTAGAAAGATCAGCTATACGGTTTTTTGAGAATACTGGTATCGATACATGTTGAGGAGAGAGAGAGAATTAAGATAAGGAGAGAGAAAAAAGATGGGTGGACATATGAAAGGGTGTTTTAAGTACTTAATAACAATTTAAGTAAAAAGTAAATGAGTTTCTTAATATTTGTGCAAAACTCTAAAACTACAACTATAAAGGAATGGAGGGAGTAATACCATAGCGCCAATAGGACTGATGGCTAGCATGCATTTAAATATTTCATTCATGGTTTTCTCTTCAATAAGGGTGTAAACGAACTTAGTCGAGCCGAGTATTGAGTTGCACAGATTTGGTTCACAAAATTTATCGAGTATAAAATAAGGTTTGATTGAGGCTCATTTAGCTACCGAGTCAAGAACGATTCCGAATCGAGCCCGAGCAGTTTGAACTTTTCGAAAGAATATGATTTGAGTATCAATAGAAAATTACAATTTGAGGAGGTTCAAATAATTTATCGAACTTTAAAATTTGCTCATATTTGACTCATTTATATTTCAAGTCGAGTTTGAATCGAACTTTTAGTCGAGCGAGTATGAATAGAGCCCGAACTGTTTGCTCATTTTATAGCCTTATTTTTCAGTTTTAATTAGTTCTACACTCCAACTATTATTCAAGAAAATTAATTAAGAAAACACTACTTTATTTATTTAAGCTCAAATTTTTGTCTCCAATCCAAATATCGCCAAACTCATTTTATTTTACAAGCTCCATCAAATCACCGGTCCCTCTCTTGAAGAACTCTGACCAAATCTTTGTTGCATAATGGTTTCTTACTTCGTAGAGGTATATATATATATATATATATATATATATATATATATATATATATACAACAAGGTTCAAGAGCATAACTCTTAAAGAGCATAACTTTGTTAAATAGCATAACTATTTAAATGCCTTACTTTTAATTTCTCTATCCTCACTCACTTGCCCGATTCACGGCTCTGAGACTCACAACTCCAAACTCTCCTCCCAAATTCAATATAATCCCCCTCCACCGTACGATCTCACTTCTCCGATTCCACCTCGATCTGAAACTCCCTCAAAACAAACTCTCCACCGACCTATCTTCCCCGTTAGCAAACACGACCATATATTGACAATATCTCGGTAGACCCTTAACTAAATTTCAATTTCATTAAGAATTAACTAGAATTCAATTTCATTTTGTGATTCAATTTGGGAATTTTCGCATCTGGGAATTAGCCCTAATTTCATAGTTTATTTATTTATTTAATTTTTTGTTTTGTGGTGGACTATGAACTACATTACCATGATGCTTGTTTGTGGGTTGATTTTTTGGTTTATCTAGTTGTTTGGTCACCTTTTTTGAGAATTAGAATTTCTGGAGTAATTGGGACTAATGGAATTTGAAGTTAAAGGTGTTTGCATGTATTGGGCTGAAGGAGGCTTTTATCTTATTCTGAGTAATATTTTTTTGACTAATATTAGAGTATATTCGTAAAAAGCTGTATAATTTTCATATTTAAATGTGTACTTTGTCTTGCTAGTAATTCCTTACATAAATCTATTTATCTATTCAACAGTGATTTGAGCACCTTTTAGGTGTAGGACTTTAAAAATCATAAAGGTTGTAAAATAGTTACTGCTATTGTTTTGATTATTAGGAAACTGATATTTGAATTAATGAATCACATACATACATACATGGCTTGAAGTGCAAAAGTAGTATAAGATATGCCTGCTTCTAAACCAGCTAACATAAAATCAAAAGCCATGAAGCTAAAAGAACTTTAGAATTTTGATGATGCAAAAACACTATCCGGGATCAAATAATTTTTGTCTATTAATACTCATCTTTGTTCCTCTCATGTCCATCTTTTGTGTGTCTAAAACATTGCTAGCTAGTGTAGACACTCAAAATTTTGCATTCTTATTACTAACCTTGCGGGAAGGCAAAATCGTCTTCCAGAGATAACCTTGGAAGTCAAGCCATCTCAACCCCGAGAGATACAGTTTTCAATCTCGGAGATAACCCTGAGATACTCAGTTCTAATTCCAGAGACAAACCCAGGATAGTCGGTTCCAACCTCAGAGACAACCCCGAGGAATGCAGTTCCAGTTCCAGAGATAACCCCAGAATACGTCAGGCACACCTCAGAGACAACCCTGAGGGCATGTAAGACCTATAGTAGCCAAATCTCAGAGATAACCCTGAGCAACGACTGCTACATTTGCGCATAGCCGGAGATAACCCCAGTGAGGGGCAAAATCATCATTTTGCCAGCTCGATACTACATTCATGTCGTCTCAGCATCATTTCAATCCACATTTCATAAAGAAGTGTCCCACAAAAACTATAGCTCAAATCCCGAGTGACTACTACACAAGACAGCACACCAGATAAAATTTGAAGACTTGAAGATCTGGTCATAGACTCATCTTCCCGGCTTCATACAACCTCTTATCCCAATGTCATTGTGTAGCTCTCGAAAACAACATTCGAGCAAATAGCGCATTGCACAAGTGCACGTACTTCGAGAGGAAGGGACCCGCAGAGCCCGGGCACCCCTGGCAGCAGCAGGTAGACTCACGGCTGCCGCGGTTAGACCTGCGGCTCTCTATTCTATAAATAAGAGCCTTTGGTTGCTCATTTGAAAAAAAAGAAATAGAAAAAAGAGAGAAAACTATGTCCATTTTAACTCATAAACACTTCTAGAATGCTCTAAACTGAGTGATTCTTCTTTCAAAACACTTGTAAGCTCGTGTTTTGCTACATACTGAAATTTAACCGGTGGAAACCAAGTTTTCAGGCGTCAAAAGCTATTTGAAGTCTTCTTGGTAGGCACTATAAGATATTTCATATTTTTAAGCTTTTTCTAACTTCTATATATATATATATATATATATATATGTCTACTCAGGTTGAGAGTCACGTCGTGTGGGTATGCCCGGATCGTCAATCCGTGGCTTTTTATTGCTTATATATATATAAATACTTATATATATATATATATATATATATATATATATATATATATATATTATCGAACTATGCTTCGATTGACCTAAATATAATATTCAAGCGTTTATTGCTTTTGTATATATATAAATACTTATATATATTTCTTTTTGCATCAAACTCGCTTTGATTGAGCCCTAATATATATCCCAGGTGCATTTATCGCTTATACATATATAAATAATTATATATATATATATATATATATATATGGGAAATGATCCATATAATACGTTAGCCAGAGGGACTGTTTCAACTAACGATCATCCAGCCGTCCAAAATTAGAGTGAATGGCTGAGATGAGGGTCCAACCGCTACTCCCGGCCAGCCAATTTTTTTTGAAGCCAGTTACATTCTCTAGCGACCCGGTCAAATAAAACGATCATGTTTATTTGGCCGCTAGAGGGAGTCATGACAAATTTTTTTTTTTTTGGCTTAATTACTGATTATCCTCATATATACTATTTATTAATCAGTAATATAAAAAATAATAAACAATTATAAGGATAATCAATAATTATCTTTATACTTATCCTTATACTTATTAACAGATTATCTTTATACATATTACGTATTAATCAGTAAAATAAAATAATAAAAAATTATAAGGATAATTATAAGGAAATAGTGATTGGGTTTATATATTTGAGTATGAATATAATATAAATTCAATTACTATTTTTTATTTATAATTAAAAATCGTAAGACGAATGAGGATGTATGAGGATAATCAGTAATTAAGCCAAATTTTTTTTGTTGGCCGCTACTCCCTCTAGCGGCCAGTCAAAACTCTGATCGTTTTGATTTGGTCAGCTAGAAGGAGTAATGTGCCAACAAAAAAAATTTAAATGGCCGCTAGAGGATTAGTCTGCTAGCCCTCATCAAAATTTCTTCACTCTAATTTTGAACGGCTAGATGATCGTTAGTTGAAACAATTTCTCCGCTAACGTATTCTATGGATCATTTCCTTATATATATATATATATATATATATATATATATATATATATATATATATATATATTATCGAACTCGCATTCGGTTGAGCCCTGAATATAATATCCGGTGCATTTACATCTTTTATATATATATATATATATGTACATATATATTTAAATTTCAGTCAAGCCTGGAGATCACTTTATGGCCATTTACCGCTCTTATATATATATATATATATATATATATATATTTACATTTTTTTCTGGCCTGGAGTTTACTTCGTGGCAGTTGATCGTTTATATATATATTTACAACTTTTATATATATCTGCTATTCAGCCTGCTGGCTAGATTTGCTTAAATATGACTATTTCATTTTAACCGGTTCATGGTGACTAAACCGGAACTGTTAAGGCTGGAATGGTTTAGATTTATTCAAATCTAGTTCTTTTTCTAGCTTTTATTTGCCCGCGGGCTAGATTTGCCTAAATCTAGCTATTTCTCACTTTAACCGGTTCATGGTGACTAAACTGGAACCGTTGAAGCTGGAATGCTTAGATTTATTCAAATCTAGACCGTTATCTAGCCTTTTCACATATTGCTTTATTATGTGAGCCTAGGAATCATGTGATCACAGATTCAGTTTATGAATCTAGATTCGGTTCCCGTGATGGACATTTTCAGCTGCAGTGAGCTTGTAAATTATTCACGGTATTTGAATTTCCTTAGATGACTCTCATGCCCACAAGGAGTTCGGCACTGCTAAGTATCTTATTTTCTCGAAGATGCTTCGCATCTCAAAAATAAAAACAATCAAGCCGAACACACAATAAAATGGAAGTATCAAAGGCCTCAATTACTATTGAGCACAAGGGTTTGAAAAACCTATTTTACAAAACATCATTGCTATATCTTGTTAAAATTGAACTTTTATACAAAAGTCAAACCCTTTGTATATAGGTGCAAACGAGGCATAACACTACTTTCAAACAACTGCACATAGACCTACACACACACACATTCAGATAAAAGTTAAAATGGAAAGTGGCGGTAACCGTTGTTAGGTTTGTAATATTCAAGAACGCAATCAAATTGCATAAAAATGCGGAAACGTGAAAAATCAGAGTTTAAAATTTTTACAAACCATATACCTGGATCACCCTTTATGCACAATTATTAATTAAACGAAAAGATAAAGAATAAAATCATACCCTTGAAGATCGAGCTTCCTCAGGTACAAGTTCACCTCCAATCCTTTTCGCGTTCCACTTGAATCCACCGGGTTTGGTTCCTTCCTTTGATCAACGTTAGCCACCCATGTGTTTGGCCTCTAGAGGTGATCCACCAAGGAAGAATAGGAATTCAAGAAGATGGGTATTTTGGCTTAAACCCTAGTTTTCTATCTCTATAGAAAATGACGTACTCTCCAACAAATTAGAATTATGTCGTATGTTGTAAAAGTCAACAACCCCCAACACCCATAATAAGACTCCTCTTATTTATAGATGTGGGCAACCCACCTTAACAATTAAGGAATTGGGATTTATTTAATTAATTAAAAATCTTTTAATTAATTAAGCTCCCTAATCTTATTAGGGATAATTAATTAAACCCCTTTAACTAATTTTCCTTCCTAATCCAATTAGGAATAAATGAGAGTACTTATATTAAATTAATTCCTAAACTCTTTTAGAAATTAAAATAATAATAATTGTAATAATATTAATAAGACTCCTCTTATTAATTTATATTTAATATTTCTAAAATATTAAATAATAAATATTAAGCTATTTAATTTATTCTATCACCATAGATTAAATTAAATATACATAACATATTATTACGATTATGCCATTAACTTCTTAAATAATTATTCTTCCTTTTATGGTGTGACCCTTTAGGTTCTCCATATTAAACCTAGGTTGTGAATAAATCAATTAGAACAATTTAATCTTATTTAAATAAATAAATTAAACAATTAATTTATTTAAATAAATAATATTTATTCTACAATAGGGATAAGCCTCCCTGAGATCAACGATTTTCCAGATAATATAGATTTCAACATTAATCATAAAAGAACCTTTGAGTAAATAGTTACCGTACAATTCAATCCTTCCACCATACAATGTCCCAATTAAATATAAGACATGGAATTCCTGTCAAGTCTTATTTTATTTAATTATATGTATTTCGATCCTTAAATGCACAACTCCAAATAATGCAAATTAAAAACTCCTTTCTAATTTCATTCGCCGCCAAGGACTCTTTGGGTTGTCATTTATTGAATCACATAGGACATTTCTCTTCTTTTATTAGAAGTGGTAGATTCTTTATTGATCATACATTATCTCCATGTACAACTTATTATACCCAAGCATACCCTTTGATATACCCTAAGGGTCTTAAGGAATAAGTCAAAGTATAACTCATCATACACAAGATACTATGATGATCTCAAGTCCAAGGATTACTTGTACTACTATCACTACTGAGAATTCCTATTGACAGCAAGTAAAACTCCATTAGGTATTCCTTAGCGAGCCAACGTTCAAGTGAACTTATTCTCTAATAAGCACCTACATACTTGCTTTAGTGTCTCCACACAAATGATCATGAGATCAATCATCCTCATCCAATGAGCAAGCAACGTATGTACCAATCTATCCGGATTCACTAATCCCCAATTTAGTAATCCAACGATTGGGAACTATTTTAGTTTTAAGCTTTCAAAGAATTTAGATCTCATTAGAATGATCATCATCATTATTCTAAAAGCATTGCTTAAAACTATGGGTTTATCACATATTATTAAACAGCATCATGTAGATAATTAAAAGCCTTTAATAAATTAATACTTTTTATTAATAAATGAATAAGATTGTTACAAAGTATATGCTTTATCATCAAACATGATTGGCTTGTGTGCATACTACTTTCAACCGTGTTATCACAGAAGTCGAGGGGTGCGTAACACCTTCCCTCCGCTTAATCAAGCCCCTGGACCCTAACAAATTTTGGTTTTGCAAACCAGTTAAACAGTGTCATATCACTAGGTCTTTGTGCAAACCTTTTCTCGGTTGAGTTGGTGCAACCATTTAAAAATATCAACTGGCGACTATTACAGTCAAATCGTCGACATATACATATCGGACCTTTTCAAACTTGTTTTTTTAAACAAATCTCACCTAACATGAGAACACCAAAAGACAAGAACAGAAAGGGACGAATAAAAATCTCGACGTCGACAGCTAGTAGCTAGCACCATGCTGTTAACATATGTTGTCATTCTTATTCATTTGCATGTGTTTCCTGAATATTAATACCACCTCTGTCCCATTTTTTTATGTTAGATTACTATTCTACAAATATTCCCAAATGTTTCCATATAAAATGAATTATATCACAGTTTTGAAAATGTAGAAAGATTATATCACGTGTCAAGATGATAGTAATAAAATGATGGTAATGACTAATAAGATTTAATAAATTTAATTAGTTTAATGACTATCTTGTTTAATTACTATGTTGCTTCTTTGCTTTGGCTGGATACTAGTACTGCTGAAGCTCTTACAGTCTAAGTTGTAATACAAAAGACAATAATTTATCAGCATGGTTTGGCATAGCTATCATGTTTTCTGCATCTACAACATATTAAGATCAAGTACTTGTTTATGTAGATTTATCGAGCACGTCTGTGATATTTCTGAGCTCTTTTATTAAAAGATATAGCTAGACTACAAATATCTCATCTGTGTTATTGATATTTGACGATTTCTTTGGGGTATATTCTAATGGTAGATGAAGATCAAATGCACGATTTCAGATACTAATGGTAGATGAAGATCAAATACTGTCTTAAATCAATAATACTTCAATGAACACAGACTAACTAATTCTTAATTCTATTCAATAAGGTTAATTTTTCCACAACATATTATAAAGTTCAATACTAGATCCTTTTTTCCCTTCTTGGAAAATAGTTAATACAATACCATTTTCGAAAGCAAACCAATTTTGGAGAGACATAAACTACTTCCTAAATAGTCAAGAAAGTGGAAACATGTGTGATTCATTAGGTAAACTTCCATAAATCCGATTCCATCGATTCCCTCAACATCGTAAGTCTCTACATATTCATTCTCAAATAATAAATAAGTCTTCATCATTTGCTTGCTTTGCCTTTGCCCTTACTAGTGGATGGCTCATCAAGTCTTTCAATCTTAGAGTGAGCAACAACTGCCCACAAGTTTGACAATAATAATAATAATAATAATAATAATAACATGTGAATAAGCATGGATACTAAACCAAAAGAAAACCCAGCTTTTGAATCAAGATTAGAAAAGGAATCAAAAGTACATCTGAGGGTCAGAAGACCATGAACTATGTCCCAGGTTACCAAGTATTTCTACTTTAAACCTTTAACAGTCGTAAGACTATATAGACCTTAATTCTCGTACCTAGAGGGATCAACCCATAGTACCTTGTATGTGTACAACATCTTAACGCAATCGCGTACTATAATCCCCTGTAGTAGGGTTATTCATCTCAGCTTTGACATTAGAGTTCGCACCAAAGGAAGTTTGGTTTGGATTGATCTCAATGGTAATTTAGAGTTCAAAAATTATCAACTAAGGATTAGTTGAATCAATAAGGATTCACTATCTATTCAAGGTTTCAATGTATTATTAAAATCAATACTCAAATCAAGGTTTGAATCTTAACTCTATACAATTGAATGAACATTGTATAAATAAAAGTAATACTTCAAATGGGTTAGAACATTTCATTTGAAATCTTGGAATTGAATGATTAAGCTCTGAACAATTCGAAATAAGAATATGAAGTTTGCTCAACAATAATAAAGTTTAAGAATTTACTGAATGAAAGTTTAGGAATAGAAAACTTGCTCAATCATAACATAATATAGAATAAGATCTTGCTCAATGTAAATTAGGGATTGGAAACTTGCTCAAAGAAGTTTAGGGTTAGAAAACTTACATAATTATAATCATGATAGAGTACGAATACTTTCTCAACATAAGAGTAGGGTTCAGAAAACTTACCTCGTGCGTAGATTACACGATTACTATTCATGTTCCACAATTTAATCCAAAAAAATTTGTCTTAAATATTTTGTAATTACTTTTAATAATGAATAAAATAATATATTTATTATTATATACGTGTTGATAAGATGAATGTCGGACCACTACTACTATGACCTAGAAATGTCAATGAATGTAGTATTTTAACTTACATACATGAGAGAATTAAGGTGTTTGAATTTCTAAGACGAAAATAAAAGCTTTCGTAAACTTTTTTGAATAAAAAAAACATTATTCATCGAATGTCGATTTTTTTTAGAAATGTCGAATTATTTTTGAACTTGAGAAATAAATAACGTTATAATATCAAGGCGATATTGATTATGTAATAATAATCTAAGTAATGGATAAATGTAATAATAATTAAGTATGGAAAGCGTAATATTTGCATGGACCTAAATTGAGAGCGTTAGGTTTATTAAGCGTAAAGGAAGAAAGTTATGATCATATAATGTGTATACATTATATGAAGTGATGAATGTAAGTATAATCTGACGTATTATACTATTATTATGTATGAAGAATGAGATAACGTATATTACGAACTAGTATATACGAGTTAGCATAAGAAGATTATACGTGGGGTATAATTGTTAAGATGGTTAACTAAAGATAATGGACTTGTAGGATTATTAGCATAATAAGTATAAGTCCAATATAATGTGACAATCAAGCCCAAGTGTTTGATATATCATTAGTCCAAACTATGTATCACAAGCCCATTAAGAAAGTAGTTAGATTAATTAACCAAGCCCAATAAGAAGCCTTGATCCATGGGTCAAACCAAGTAGGAAGTGGGTAAGCTTGATGGGAATTGATTATGTGTGATGACCAAGTACTTTTATGTGGTTAGCAAGTAGACTTAGAGGTCAAGCAATGAATAGAAGGAGGTGGAGGATGAGGAGTGGAATGAGGAGGTGGAAATGAGGAGGTGGGATGGTTTAAAGTCCATTTTGCCCTAAACTTTAGTTGCCTATAAATAGAGAAGCCACAATTCATTTGTTGGTTGTTAAATAATCATCCAACTCCTCTCAATTATAAGTTACTTATTTTGTAGAGCAAATAAGCACTTTTAAGTTAAAGTTAGATTTTCCAAGAAGAAGAAGTTAGACTTCAAAGGTAATGATCTTGTGTCCAATGTTCTTTCATCTCTATTATAATAGGATGATAAGGGAAGTGTTATTAATGAACATGTATGCTAAGATCATGTAATAAGTTAATAAGGAATGAACTTAAGTTAGAATAATTTGGATAAGCAACTTGAACATTAATAAGTTGCTAGAACCATAAAGAACTTATCATATGTTGTCATATGATGATTAGTATATTGAATATAGCATAAGAATATTGATTAGTGGACTTAAGTTATTAATAAGTCATGAGCATGAAGATTTATAGTTCATAAGTTGAATAAGTCATTGACTTATGAGAATAAGTCAAAACCTACTTGGATTATAAGTTGGTGTAATAAATAATTTGTAATGATCATATGATGGTTGAAATCCATTTAAAATCATTAAGAATGTAGTTTTGTCAGAATTCACACGATTGAACGATTATCATCGAATTCATAAACTTCTCGGAATGGAAGTCGTATTTTGTGTTTGAAGTCAAAAACGTTGGTTTTGATGGAGACAAGTCATATTTGGCATTATAGAGTTGCGGACTCTAAAATAACCAAATTCCGACTTAGAACGAAGAAACGAGCGTTGAACGTTCACGAATGTTTATCGTTTTCGTTAAAAATGAACTCATTGGTGAAATTTTAGCAAACAAAGTCAAATAGATAAAATTATTGCATGAACGCATATAGTATGTAATTTGTGAACCGTAGGCTTTTTGAACGGACCAATTCGGCCTTATAACGAAGAAGTATCCGTCCGGGAGTTTCGTGAAATTTTCAAAATTTTGCAAACTATCTGAGGCACAGAGTCCGCATGCATGATGCGACTCACGACTCTTTAAAGCCCATATACCAGACCTTACGAGGTTGGAAATGCATCATCTTGCTAACTCTTCGCGCATGGACATGAGATGCTGAGAGTTAAGTGTGTGTATGCATGGCCGCCGATCCTAGAGTTTTGTTGGACAAGAATGTTTACAAGTGTAGAATGAAAAGGAACTTGTTAGTAATGAACTGAGATATAAACATAACATTGTAAGGTACTTGTAAGACACTAATGCATGGTGATTAAGAGTTAATAATCAATTAAAAGTGAACGTAATGTGAATGACATAATGAAAGCCGAAAACCCATAATAGCAAATCTAAGTTAGAATTTAGATTAAGATGAAGGGTAAGATATAATAGTATACCTACTTGATTATATAAGACCTAATGTGGTACGTTATATGATCATGTATTGTAGAAACGTAGAGACTTAAAGTGTACGTGTGTTAATCAGTAAGCAGACGCTGAAGGCAAGTATTCTAACCCTTGTTCCAGTTCAGTCTCGACAAGTTTTGTAATTCATGTATTCTTTCGCATGAAGTTTTTAACGATGAAGTCTAAAGCCAACTCTTTCGGCTAGACTTATATTATGATTCTATCAAGCATGATTTATGTTTACCGAGTTATATTGGTATGGTTTTCAATCGAAGACCAAGTATGCTAAAATGTTTTTGTCGTTTAACGACAGGCACGTGAGGTTGCCACAACTTAAACGTATACACGTTTAATGAATGTAGTGTTGATCAACATAGAGTACTATGAGTTGATCACTCAGACGTGCTTGTAAGCTATGCCGGACTTACGGACTTAGTGTCGGGTTGTCCTTTTCAAAAGAAATTATGAACTGCTCATAGTTCTGAGCCTTAGTTGATATTCTACTAAATATTGTTGTTGGAAAACATTTTGAATGAAAAGAAGTGCTATTTTGAATTATCGATAGTACTTCGTAACTATTGTTCAGTTACTGAAGATATATGAGTTCTATGTTTCAAGCATGTTGTTTATTAGAATTGTAGTACTTCTTTGAGCTAGTCATGCTCACTCTTGCTTGAACCATATGAACACTGACTAAGATCGAAGCGAATGATGAAGGCTCAGAGGAAAGGACAAGGGCAAGACGAAGACGAACCCTTAGATTGCTTATGTAATAGAATAGTTGAATGATTTGTAATATATTTGATATTATGACAAGAACAAATGAATGGGTTACAAAGAACCTGGGGAATGTAATATTATTTTGGATATATAGAAGTTATATTAGTCCTTTTGAGACTATTTAATTGAATGAATGAATGAATGAATGAATGGTAGTACCGTGTAGCACCATCTGTCGGGTTGGAAGATACCCAAATTTGGGGGCGTCACAGGTTGGTATCAAAGCATTAGGTTATAAAACTTAAGGGGGGGGGGGGATTAAAAACCTTAAGTCATAACCTTAAGAGGAGTTAAAGAAGTACAAGAAAGGAAAATAACCTTATAAAAATGCATTATGATTTGTTATGTGTTTTTATTATTATTCTACCGATGTACTAATCAACTTAATTGTTTTTGTGTAGATGTCGAGGAGTAAAGCGGAATGTTTGTAGATGAGCAAACCATTAGTGAAGAATCGGTGAACCAAGTAGAGGTTATAATAAGAACCCTATAGCATGACGAGAGCGGATGTAGTGATTATTGAGTGTCCGGAGACTCGAGAGGAAGTTGACTACATGTCAGTGTTTGATGGGATGATAGAGGAGGAGGTAGAGATAGTCTCCTTTAACCCAGTGGCTATAGCAGCAGAGATAGCTCCTGGGGGTCGATGATGTCTCTTTTCATGTCAGTGTTGGATAGAAATATCCATTACTGTCAGGAAGTTAAGGAGCTGAAGGCAGAGCTCCAAATGGTTATAGAGGACAAGACTGATGTCGAGTCCATGTGGGAGCAGGAACATGACGAGAGGATTTTGGCTAAGGACAAAGTCCAGGATTTAAAGCACGAGGTCTTTGAGCTCAAGGAGGAGCTAAAGACTAAGGTGCAGAAGATAGGGAGGATGTCCTATATCTATAGGAGTTCTCACACGGATTTCCAGCAGCAGGTAGCTGGATATCCGATGGAGGTGGGGCAAACACGGCATACTATTAGCCGTGATATTATTGCCGGTCTTGCCAAGGCAGATTTCGATAATGCCTTGAGGCAGATGTAGATTAGGGGTAGTCAGACTAGTATGTAAATATTTTTTTAGTAGTAGTGACGTAAAACCCTTTTTGTATAGT
This sequence comes from Panax quinquefolius, assembly GCA_020205615.1. NCBI lineage: Eukaryota > Viridiplantae > Streptophyta > Magnoliopsida > Apiales > Araliaceae > Panax > Panax quinquefolius. Next base: position 83,549,500 of record CM035158.1, read on the forward strand.
AAAGGGTAGTCTTTTGTAAATCCCAATTTTTGGAAAGTGATAGCGGGAAAGTAATGTAATCAGCTTAGGTTGTGTATGTAACCGATGTAGTGTTATACTACGAGAATGAATATAAAGACCTTTTTATGGAAAGCAATGAGTTATGGATGTTGGAGTTATTGTTTAATATTGAATGATAACTAATAAAGAAAGGAATAATAACGCAATGTGTTTATTGTATCAGCAAAATGCCGCCAAGAAGAGTGCAACGTAATCAAGGTGCGAGCGTAAATCAACCGGAGAGGAGGTCCAAGTTAACCGATGATGAGAGTTTGTTAATTTAATAACAGCTACCTTTAATAGAACAGGGGCTAATATCCCCGTAAATCCAGGAGTAACACGAGCTACTACCTTTAAGGATTTCAAGAGCGTGGGTCCACCGGAGTTCAAAGGAACTACGGACCCTATTGAAGCCCAAACGTGGGTTAAGGAGATAGAGAAGGAATTTGTGATAGCAAATGTCGATGAGGCCCAAAAGGTTTCCTTTTCGACTTATATGATGAAGGGAGAGGCCAACTTTTGGTGGGAAGCCAATCAGGCTAGGGTTGAGATAGAAAATCTGACCTGGGATAGGTTCAAGGAGATATTCTTGAGAACTACTTTCCCACGAGCATGCAAGGAGGATGGAGATGCGGTTTTGGAGTTGAAACAAAGGGACATGAGCGGTCCCTCAACACGCCGCCAAGTTTAATGAACTGGCAAGGTTCGCTCCACATCAAGTGGATACTGAGGTGAGGAAGGCGCGATGGTTCGAGCAGGGCTTGAAACCCTGGCTCTATAACCGCATATCGGTGTTCCAAAGTACTTCTTTTGGGACCATTTTAGAGAAGGCGATAATCGCCGAAGGTGGTAGTGAGGCGTTGAGCCAATACCACAAAGAAAAGAAAAATAAGGGTAAGGTAGATGGGGGAGTAAAGATCGAGGGAGCCAGTGGTAGTGGCGAGGGTCAGAAAAGGAAGGTATTTAGCTCTGGAAATATCGAAGTGAAGCAAAGAGACCCGAAGAAAATAATGGAGGCCTGCAAAACCTGTGGGAAGACTCATTTAGGAGTCTGTCTCAAGGGGAAGGCCGTCTGTTACAATTGTGGACAGGAGGGGCACATTGCGCCTAATTGTCTCGAAAGTCAAAGAAGAACCACATGGATGCTTTTTGTGTGTGGATCACCGGTGACCACACATGGAAAAGAAGCTGTCCAAGAAGGGGACGGACGGAATCGGGGCGCTAATAGCGGTAAGCTAGCTATTAGTGGGCAAGATAAAGTAGGGGTAGGCCGATGGGCCATACCTTTAACATGATGATCAAGATGCGGTTGCATCGAGGGACGTCGTCGCGAGTATTATTTCGATTAACGATATCAATGCATACGTCTTTGTTTGATTCGGGTGCTACTTGTTCATTTATAGCATGCGATTTTGCTAGACGATTAGGATTACTTCCCGAAAAGTTGCCTATACCTTTAAATATTAAGGTAGCAAATGAAGAGATAATTCCTGTTGAAGATGTTCATAAAAGTTGTTGTGTAGATATACGTGGTTGTAAATTATCGATGATTTATTTGTTAATAAAGTTAGGAGAATTGACGTAATTCTCGGGATGGATCAAGTTAGTGAACCATGGGGCAATTATAGATTGTCAAAAGAAATGTGTGAACATTAAGACGTTAGAACAACCTCGAGTAGTATTTTACGAGAATATATCGCTGGGACATTCGTGTTGTCTAACCATGACACAAACAAGGAAATTATTGAGGAAGGGATGCGTAGGTTATCTGTGTCATGTTGTTGATACCCAGAGAGTGGTAGCAACCATGGAACAAATACCTGTAGTGAGAGAATTCGCCGATGTATTTTCGAGTGAATTGCTGGGTCTTTCACGGATAGGGAGCGAGTTTGAGTTTGTGATAGACATTGTGTGCGGAGCGCACAGCGTTTCGTGGCATCGTATCGTCGTATGGCGCCCGTGGAGATGAAGGAGTTGATGGTGCGATTGCAAGAACTATTGAGCGGGAAGTACATTCAACCGAGTGTTTCGCCGTGGGGAGCACCAGTATTATTTGTCAAGAAGAAGGACAGATCGTTAAGACTGTGTATCGACTATCGAGAGTTGAACAAGTTAACGATAAAGAATAAATACCCATTGCCCAGGATCGATGATCTCTTTGATCAGTTGAAAGGGGCTAAGTATTTTTCTAAAATAGATTTAAGGATGGGGTATCATCAGTTGAAGGTTAGGAAGGAGGATGCGCCAAAGACAGCATTTAGGACTCGTTATGGTCATTATGAGTTTCTGGTGATGTGGTTTGGGTTGACAAATGCACCAGCTGCATTTATGGATATGATGAACAGAGTGTTCAAACAATATTTGGACAAGTTCATCGTGGTGTTTATAGATGATATTCTAGTCTATTCTAAGATGCCAGAAGATCATGCTGAACACCTAAGATTAGTGTTGGAGACACTAAGAACGGAGAAGTTGTATGCGAAATTCACTAAGTGTGAATTTTGGTTGGAGAAAGTGCAATTTTTAGGTCATGTCATTGACCATGAGGGAATTTTAGTAGATCCAGCGAAGGTGGAAGCCGTGATGAATTGGGAACAACCGAAAATGCCGACTGAGGTGCGGAGTTTCCTAGGGTTAGCGGGCTACTATCGAAGATTCATCCAGGACTTTTCGAAGATAGCTACTCCGTTGACTAACTTGACGAGGAAGACGGTGAAATACGCTTGGACTGACAAGTGCGAGGACAGTTTTCAAGAACTAAAGAAGAGATTGAGTGAAGCGCCTGTTTTGTCATTGCCTGATGACACGGGAAATTTTGTAGTTTATAGCGATGCTTCGCATAGAGGACTTGGTTGTGTGCTCATGCAGCATGGCAAGGTCATTGCGTATGCATCTAGGCAGTTGAAGGATTATGAGAAAGTTTACCCTACTCATGATCTGGAACTGGCCGCAGTAGTTTTTGCTCTAAAGATATGGAGACATTATCTTTATGGAGAAAAATGTGAGATATACACGGACCACAAAAGTCTAAAATATATCTTCACACAGAAGGAGTTGAATATGAGGCAGAGGAGATGGCTGGAGTTGATAAAGGATTACAACTGTGAAATCCTGTATCACCCTGGAAAAGCCAATGTAGTTGCCGACGCCTTAAGTAGGAAGGGTCGGGAAAAGTTGTCTTTATTGACGGCTCAAACTGAGTTAATAACAGAGATGGCTAGAATGGAGTTGGAAGTGAAGCTGCCAAGTGAAGGTGGACAAATGTTGTTTGCGACGGAGATGCAATCTACCATCGTAGAAAGAATTAAGGAGGTACAACTCAAAACTGATGAGTGTGACCGGATGAAGGAGCGGCTAGCCAATGAAAAAGATACTAAGTATAGTCTTGATAATGAGGGATTATTGAGATTTGAAGGAAGAATTTGGGTTCCGAATGAGACGGAATTAAAGGAGCAGGTGTTGCAAGAGGCTCATAGTTCGAGGTTTTCGATTCATCCTGGTAGCACTAAGATGTATCAAGATCTTCGACAGAGTTTCTGGTGGCCGAACATGAAGAGAGAGATCGCCGAATATGTGAGTAGGTGCTTGACTTGTTAGAGAGTTAAGGCCGAACATCAACGACCTAGTGGCTTGCTACAGTCATTAGAAGTTTCGGAGTGGAAATGGGAGAATATCACGATGGATTTTGTGGTGGGACTTCCGACTACTCAGAAGGGGTATGATGCAATTTGGGTAATAGTAGACCGATTGACAAAAGTCGGCTCACTTTTGCCAATTAGGGTCAAGTATAACTTAACTTAGACCAATTAGCTAGACTCTATATTAAGGAAATAATCTCCGGACATGGGGTACCCGATATCGATTGTGTCGATCGTGATCCACGATTCACATCGAACTTTTGGAGAGAGTCTACAAGAAGCGGTTGGGGACGCGAGTTGAAGTTTTGAGTCTGGCGTATCATCCACAAACGGATGGACAAAGCGAAAGAACAATTCAAACGTTAGAAGATATGCTAAGATCTTGCATCATGGATTTCAAGGGTAGTTGGGATGATCATCTACCATTAGTGGAGTTTGCGTATAACAATAGTTATCATGCAAGCATAGGTATGCCGCCTTACGAAGCTTTGTATGGGAGGAAATGCAGAACGCCACTGTATTGGGATGAGGTAGGAGAACGCCGAATGTTGGGACCAGAATTGGTGCAACAGACAGCGGATATTGTCAAGAAGATTCAGATGCGTCTTCTAGCAGCTCAAGACAGGCAGAAGAAGTTTATGGATCCGCATAGAGAGAATCGGGAGTTTGAAGTAGGTTCGTACGTATTCCTAAAAGTATCTCCCTGGAAAGGAAAGATACGTTTTGGAAAGAAGGAAAGTTAAGTCCAAGGTTTATAGGACCTTTTGAGGTTTTAAAACGGGTGGGTGAGGTAGCCTATATGATAGCATTACCTCCAGACCTAGAACGAATACATAATGTATTTCACATATCTGTGTTACGTCCTTATAAGCCAGATTATAAGCACGTGATAGAATATGAACCTATTCATGTCGAGAAGGACTTAACGTATGAGGAAACGCCGATTCAAATTGTCGATAGAAAAGAACAAGTTCTGCGGAACAAAGTCATACCTTCAGTAAAGGTGATATGGAAGAACCACAATGCAGAAGAAGCAACGTGGGAGTTAGAAGAAATGATGAAAAAGAATTACCCTCATTTATTTGTGTAATTTTTTTTTTATATATATAGCGAGATTCTGGGGATAGAATCCTTATAAGGGGGAGAGAGTGTAACGCCCCGGAAAATCGAATATTTTGTAATTACTTTTAATAATGAATAAAATAATATTATTTATTATTATTACGTGTTGATAAGATGAATGTCGTTCTATGACCTAGAAATGTCGGAATGTCGTAGTATTTTAACTACGTGAGAGAATTAAGGTGTTTGAATTTCTAAGATGAAAATAAAAGCTTTTCGAGAAATTTTTCGAAAAACACTATTCATCGATTTTTGCTCGGGAATTATTTTTGAACTTCCGAGAAATATGTAACGTTATAATATCAAGGCGATATTGATTATGTAATAATAATCTAAGTATGGAAAACGTAATATTTCGCATGTGGACCTAAATTGAGAACGTTAGGTTTATTAAGCGTAAAGGAAGAAAGTTATGATCGTATAATGTGTATACATTGTATGAAGTGATGAATGTAAGTATAATATGACGTATTGTACTATTATGTATGAAGAACGAGATAACGTATATTACGAACTAGTATACGAGAGTTAGCACGAAGATTATCGTGGGGTATAATTGTTAAGATGGTTAACTAAAGATAATGGACTTGTAGAATTATTAGCATAATAAGTATAAGTCCAATATAATGTGACAATCAAGCCCAAGTATTTGATATATCATTAGTCCAAACTATGTAGCACAAGCCCATTAAGAAAGTAGTTAGATTAATTAACCAAGCCCAATAAGAAGCCTTGATCCATGGGTCAAGCCAAGTAGGAAGTGGGTAAGCTTGATGGGCAAGGATTATGTGTGATGACCAAGTACTTTATGTGGTTAGCAAAGTAGACTTAGAGGTCTAAATGATGAATAGTAAGGAGGTGGAGGATGAGGAGGTGGGATGAGGAGGTGGGATGGTTTAAAGTCCATTTTGCCCTAAACTTTAGTTGCCTATAAATAGAGAAGCCACAATTCTTTTGTTGGTTGTTCAATAATCATCCAACTTCTCTCAATTATAAGCTACTTATTTGGTAGAGCAAATAAGCACTTTTAAGTCAAAGTTAGATTTTCCAAGAAGAAGAAGTTAGACTTCAAAGGTAATGATCTTGTGTCCAATGTTCTTTCATCTCTATTATAATAGGATGATAAAGGAAGTGTTATTAATGAACATATATGCTAAGATCATGTAATAAGTTAATAAGGAATGAACTTAAGACGAATAATTTGGATAAGCAACTTGAATATTAATAAGTTGCTAGAACCATAAAGAACTTATCATATGTTGTCATATGATGATTAGTATATTGAATATAGCATAAGAATATTGATTAGTGGACTTAAGTTATTAATAAGTCATGAGCATGAAGATTTATAGTTCATAAGTTGAATAAGTCATTGACTTATGAGAATAAGTCAAAACCTACTTGGATTATAAGTTGGTGTAATAAATAATTTGTAATGATCATATGATGGTTGAAATCCATTTAGAATCATTAAGAATGTAGTTTTCTTAGGAATTCACACGATCGACGATTATCGTCGAATTCGGTAAAATTCTCGGAATGGAAGTCGTATTTTGTGTTTGAAGTCGAAAACGTTGGTTTTCGATGGAGACAAGTCATATTTGGCATTATAGAGTTGCGGACTCGAAAATGACCGAATTCTGACTTAGAACGAAGAAAGCGGCGTTGAAGCGTTTCACGAACGTTTATCGTTTTCGTTAAAAATGAACTCATAGGTGAAATTTTAGCAAACGAAGTCAAATAGATAAAATTCTTGCATGAACGCATATAAGTATGTAATTTGTGAACCGTAGGCTTTTGAGCGGACCAATTCGGACTTATAACTTGAAGAAGTTATGCGTCCGGGAGTTTCGTGAAATTTTTTAAAATTTTGCAAACTATCTCGAGGCCTGAGTCCGCGGCGCCATGCGCGACTCTGACAACACTTAAAGCCCGCGCCACAATGCGAAATTTGGAACTCGAATGCATATCGCTACTTCATGCGCCGCGCGAGATGTGAGAGTTAAGTGTGTGTGCGCCATGCTGACGCTGATCCTAGAGTTTTGTTGGACAAGAATGTTTACAAGTGTAGAATGAAAAGGAACTTGTTAGTAATGAACTGAGATATAAACATAACATTGTAAGGTACTTGTAAGACACTAATGCATGATGATTAAGAGTTAATAATCAATTGAAAGTGAACGTAATGTGAATGACGTAATGAAAGCCGGAAACCCATAATAGCAAATCTAAGTCAGAATTTAGATTGAGATGAAGGGTAAGATATAATAGTATACCTACTTGATTATATAAGACCTAATGTGGTACGTTATATGATCATGTATTGTAGAAACGTAGAGACTTAAAGTGTACGTGTGTTAATCGAAGAAAGAAAGACTTTGAAGGCAAGTATTCTAACCCTTGTTCCGATTCGATGCGGACAAGTTTTGTAATTCATGTATTCTTTTCGCATGAAGTTTTTAACGATGAAGTCTAAAAAGCCAACTCTTTCGGCTAGACTTATATTATGATTCTGTCAAGCATGATTTATGTTTAACGAGTTATATTGGTATGGTTTTCAATCGAAGACCAAGTATGCTAAAATGTTTTTGTCGTTTAACGACGAGAGCACGTGAGGTTGCCACAACTTAAAGCGTATACACGTTTAATGAATGTAGTGTTGATCAACATAGAGTACTATGAGGTGATCACTTTAGGGCGTGCTCGTAAGCTATTGGGACTTTACGGACTTAGTGTCGGGTTGTCCTTTTCAAAAGAAATTATGAGCGCTCATAGTTCGAGCCTTAGTTGATATTCTACTTGAATATTGTTGTTGGAAAACATTTTGAATGAAAAGAAGTGCTATTTTGAATTATCGATAGTACTTCGTAACTATTGTTCGATTCTTGAAGATATATGAGTTCTATGTTTCAAGCATGTTGTTTATTAGAATTGTAGTACTTCTTTGAGCTAGTCATGCTCACTCTTGCTTGAACCATATGAACTGACTAAGATCGAAGAGCTTTTGATGAAGAAGGCTCGAAGTTGGAAGAAGGACAAGGGCAAAGTAAAGCAAAAAGACGAACCCTTAGATTGCTTATGTAATAGAATAGTTGAACGATTTGTAATATATTTGATATTATGACAAGAACAAAATGAATGGGTTACAAAGAACACAGGAAATGTAATATTATTTTGGATATATAGAAGTTATATTAGTCCTTTTGAGACTATTCAATTGAATGAATGAATGAATGGTAGTAGGTGGAATCAAGAAGTGAGGCCGCATTTTATGGAGCGGTGGAATCGAGAAGAAGTGAAGCGGAGGTTCATGGGGATGTAAGACCCCAAATTATTAATAAATGAAATCTATTTTCCTCTATTTAGTATTTTAAAATAGTAAGGGTTGATTTGATTAATGTGGATAGTTATGGGTAAAATACGCAAATATTTGAATAAGCAAGTGGTTATAAAATATTCATTATTGAAAATTTAAAGGGGAATATTCGTTTGGTAGTGAAATATTAAGATCTTGTCGGGGAATATTAAATACGACAATTCTAAAAAATAATCTTTTATAAACCCCATAACTGAAAGCGATTAGGATTGGATGAAAATGACAAATATAAGTTGTTTATAAATAACGGCGTAATTGTTACCAATTATAATTATTGTTGGAATAATTAAGGGTTGGTTAAAAACACGATGTCTGGCGTTGTTGAGAAGATATGGTATTACACCAATTATTGATTCTTACGTAAGAAGGCACTACTCAATAATAATTATTACAGTAATTACTGTTCAGTATTTTATTTTATTGATTCAATAATTGTTGCATTGATATTTTATATTCTTCGTTGTTTCAATAAATTGTCATTACACGGTATTTTTCATTATCGAAGCAATAATTCATATTATCCGAATAATATTATTAGATAACATTATTGGCAATGTCTAGAAAGTTCTGTCTAAGGAGAGGCTTGGTCACCTAATTCTTGCTACCAAGAAGGAGAAATTCTTATTGGAAAGCCCTCTTTCTTGGGAGCGACACGGTTGCCAATCTTTGTGATTCTGTAATATTATTTGTGAATAATTAATTATTGATTTATATGATGAGGAAAATATTGATTATATGTGGATATAGATGGAGAAAATTTTTAAAGTGACAATTGTTAAAAATTAATATTTTATCTTTTTCTAATAAAATAATTCATTTAAATATATTATTTTAATAATATATTAATGGTGATATTTTTATAATGAATGTGGGATATATGAGTATATGAGGAGGAAGAGTATTTTGTGGCATTAAATGTTTAACACATATTTTGTGTGTTGGTGGACACAATTATTGACCGAAATTTGATTATAGCCTGTAAAATCGTCCGTTTATGGATTTCGGTCAATTTTTGTTTGGAATTTGGAAAAACTTTTTTCTGTAAAGTTGTAGATAATGGAATTTGCTATGGAAATTCGCGAGTTTTGAATTTTTTTGATAAAGAGCTATTTATTATGAATTATTGAAGTTCTGAAGCTCAAAAATAATTAATTTTTGAAGTTTTAAATATTTTTTACACAAAAACGTTTTTTTGCATTTGTGAGGCATGTGTTCAATTGCTAAATTTTGATTCAAAGGTGTGCGTGAAGATATATATATATATATATATATATATATATATATATATATATATATATTAATATTTTAATAAATTTTCTAATTTGGTGTTTTCTAAGCATTTTCTTATAAATAGGGTGCTTAGGTTAGAATTGAAAATCACACGTAAAGCTCAAGTTTTCTCTCTATATTATCGAGCGTATTCTTGTGAGTATTTTGAGTATACTTTGAGTATTGCTATACTACGGCAAGTTCAAGTCATAGCCTATATCAAGTGTTTCAACTAGAAATCACTCATTTTTCGAGGTAAGGGAGGTTATTTTCTTCTAAAATGATATTATTTCTTCAATATCATTATGCCAAAATATTGGTTGGAAATTTTTATCAAATTTGGAACTTTTTCATGTCGGGATTACTATTCATGAGTTACTATTCACAAGTTACTATTCACGATTTACTATTCACGAGTACTATTCACGAAGCGTGATGATGTTTTTTGTGAAATTTCTATCTTTTGGTGTCGGAGTTACTATTCATGTATAAAACACTATTCACATATACGGCACTATTCACGAATACGGCACTATTCACTGAAAAATGAAATTTCTTCTTTTTCGTCCAAAATATCTATTATGGATACTATCTTTGATTGTATCCATGTTTTGATCATTCTTGAATTTTACACCACTTTGATTACTTATGAAGTATTTTTGAACTTGGATTGTTTAAAATACGAATCCTTAATAATTTTTCTTTTGTTTCACTGGATTCGTTTCCTTTAAAATATTTTTCATCATCCTCAGTCCTAAAAGATGATATTACTGAATATCTTTGGCCTGTAGTGCAAAGATGAATGATTTCTTGATGAATATCTTTGGCCCGTAGTGCAAAGATGAACAGGTGTTGAGATGAACATAACCGACTGATTAATATCTTTGGCCCGTAGTGCAAAGATGAACATGTGTTTAGATGAACATGACCAACTGATGAATATCTTTAGCCTATAGTTTAAAGATGAATATTTGATTCAAGATATATATTGATTGATGTTACAGGGATAAAATATCGACGATGCACTTTTAAATTCATATGTAGAAGATAGTAGTTTGCATTCTCTACTTAACTCTTCTAATGAATTATTATTTCATTTGCGAAGATTGATTTAAAAAGCCGGTTGTCTATTGTATTCTATTAGATTTTCCCCTGTTGGAGACTAACGATAATTTGTTGTATATTATCTTAGTCATAATGTTCTTTCTTGGGCTAGTTGAGCTCACCCTTTTCCTTGTTGTTCCATTTTTTTCTTCTCGGGAGGCGAGAATGTAAGCGAAGTACTAGTCGGGGTATGGAATGAAGGTTCTAGAGAGAGTTGTTTAGTAGTCCTCATCATTTTTATAAAATAATGTATAAATAATTGCGATGAGGATTTATTTGGGTATGTATATTGTCTAGAAGACAATAATTGTATTTAAACTCATAGTATATATGTTGTCATATTTTGCACGACAAATGTATTAATAAAGTTGTAGTTATTTCTGTACCATGTATTTGGCGACTCAGAATGGGTTGGATGGAATGGACCTATTTTGGGGCGCCACGGTTGGTATCGAGCTTAGGGATATGATTTTACGGCGGAGAGATGGGGAATAGAACTAGGAGGAGAGGCGAGTAAATCCTTCGCTAGTGTGTCCTACCTAAGCTTATTTGTTAGTTGGTCAAGATATATAGGATATTATGTCATATATTGATTTCCTTAATTAACCCTTATTTTATGCAAGATTTGAGAATGTCGATTTGAGAATATTAATGATGGAGTAAATGAGACCGTGGAGATGCATGTACTTACCAACGAGGAGAGCGTGCAACAGTGGCAATGTACCTCCTGTGAATAACACCACCGAAAGCGAGATGATGAGCGAGGGATGTTTAGAAGATTTTTTGCGATTCATGCAAAATCGACGAGGAGACTCATGTTCAAAATACAGGAGGAAATGATAGAAATTCACGGGTGGTCACAACCAAGCAGTTCAAAGAGTTGGGACCACGTAAGTGCTCTGGGAAAGCCGGATCCGATTAAAGGCGAGACGTGGGTCAAACAAATTACCAAGATATTCGATATTTTAGGATGCGGAGGAACGAAAGTTCCATTCGCTACTTTTATGTTAAAAGAACGAGGCAGATTCTTGGTGGGAATCGTGGAAGCGTACCCATGCGATTGCACTCGGCGATGTCGTGGGAGGCGTTTGAATCTGTTCAATGACAAATACTTTCTGAAAGTATTCGTCTATATGAAGGAAGTGGAGTTTATTAGATGGAGTAGAATAACATGGCGGTGTCCCAAAGACGAGGCGAAGTTAGTGGAGTTATCGAGTTTGCACCTCATTTGGTGGAGAATGAGGAGCGTATGACGCGGATGTTTCGAGAGGTTTGAAACCCAAGATACGTCCAAGTATCTCATTTCTCATAAATATTCTCTCTATTCAGATGTTGTCGCAGGGCTCGGTTGTTAGAAGCGAGATAACGAGTACGTTCAACCGAGGGTCCATAACGAGGATTATCTAGAAGATAGATCATCGAATAATGATAACCAGTGGAGAAAGAAGAATATGGAAAAAGGCGGTAACCACTCTGGTGGTAATTGTGGCCATGAAAATAGAAGAAGCGAGTCGGGAAGAGATTTTAAAAAGAGGAGATTCAACAACGACCATGTGAAGACGTCAGCGCCAGTAGCAACTGGTTCCAAGGGAGGAGAAAGACCACCGGTTGTATGTTACAAATGCGGGAAAGAGGGACATATCATTCAAGCGCCGCCACAATAGTTTAAGGTATGCTATAATTGTGGAAAAGAAGGACATATCGCTCGAGATTTATGCAGTATCGAAACCCAATCCAATGGGAATGGTGACTCAAAAGGATGTCCCAAAAAGTCAAAGTCAAGCGGTTCTGGAAGAGCGTTTGTCGTGACGGTCAAAAAAATCGAAGAACCCGAACGAAGTTAGCACGAGTTAGTTAATTATAAATTCTTCTTAAGTTTATACTTTACTAGATCTGGGTTCTACCCATTATTTTATCTCTCTTGCTTGCACTCAACGTTTGAACTTGACTACGGAGAAATTAGACTTTGACCTATTTATGGAGACTCAGTTAGAGAAACTTTCATTACATCCGTTGTTTAGAAATCTTTCTTGATTCAGGTTGGCACTATCACATTACCTATTAACCTTATTTCTATAGAGATATTTGCTTTTGATGTGATTTTAAGGTTAACTACTTATCATGCCAAATTGATTGCTTTTGTAAGGTTGTTAGTTTTCATATTCCTAAGCAACTTTGTTATTCAATTCAAGCAATTAAACCATTGTAGTCAAACATTTTCATATCAAGCCATGAAGTCATTCGTTTATTACGGATGTCAAGTTTTCTTAGTCCATGTTATGGATTTGAATAAAGACACGCCGATTTGAATAATATTCTGTTGTTATTAATTATTTTCGACGTATTTCTGAAGAATTTCTTGGCTTACTCCCAAAGCTCGATATTAAATTTTGTATCGACTTTGAACCCGGTACAAAACTCATTTCTAAAATCTCATATCGAATGGCTCTATTGAACTTGAGGAGTTAAAATTCAACTATAGAATTTGGTACTGAGCCTTTATCGGTGACTTCCTTTGTGGAATGCAAAGCGGACTCTCGTAGGGGACACCATATTCGTGCGATAGTAAAGCGATAGGTGTCATTGTAACGTCTTTATCCAAGGTTGGGATATGAGTTACTGATTGAGAACAACCTAAATCAGTAATCGAAATTGTAGCTTTCTAAGCTTAGTTGGTTATTATCGGAGATTCGTTGAAGGATATTCTCGAATCGCTATTCCATTAACGCGGTGATTCGTAGAGATACAAAATTCGAATGGAGCAAGGAATGTGGGAAGAGCTTCAAGAACTCAAGAGGAGACTCATTTCAAAGATATGTTCGACCATGCCATCTCGGAAAAGCGAACGTGGTAGGCGACGTGTTGAGTAGAAGATCGATACAAATACGAGTACGATATTGTCAAAGACTCATTTCGTATAATTTACAAATAATAGAGATGGAGATAAAAACTCTAGGTACCCACGTGATGATATACGAGTATAATCGACTTTAATCGATAAAGTTAAAGTTGTTCAAGCTACACACCGGAGCTGATGAATTTGAAGAAGGAGGTGCAAGAAGTTGTTATTTCAAAAGCGAGAATCGGTGAGGTGAGGAAAGCTCAAACCGTCGATTTATTAATCCATTTGAAATTCTCGATCGAATAGGAACTGTGGCCTATAGACTCATTTTACCGCCAAGTATGACGCGTGTTCATAACTTTTTTCACGTATCGATGTTACGTAAATATGTGGACGACCCGAACCACGTCATTGAGTTAGAACCGCACGAGATAGCCGAAGACTTAACATACGAGGAGGTACCTATCAAGATCTTGGATAGGAAAGAACATGTCCTATGTACCGAGGTTATACCACAAGTTAAAGTTTTGTGGAGAAACCATGCTATTGAGGAAATGATCTGGGAGTTGGAAACGGAAATGAAAGCGAGGTATTCTCATCTTTTCGAAACACCAGGTACGTACGTCAATTTCGAGGACGAAATTTCATAAGGAGGGGAGGTTGTAAGACCCCAAATTATTAATAAATGAAATCTATTTTCCTCTATTTATTATTTTAAAATAGTCAGGGTTAATTTGATTAATGTGGATAGTTATGGGTAAAATACGCAAATATTTCAAATAAGCAAGTGGTTATAAAATATTCATTATTGTCGGGGAATATTCGTTTGGTCGTGGAATATTCGTACTGTCGGGGAATATTCATACGACGACGCAGTCTTTTGTGGGCCCCATAACGGAAAGCGATTGGATGAAGAAAACGACAAATATAAGTTGTTTATAAATAACGGTGTAGTTGTTACCGTTAATACTGTTGGAATACCCGGTGGTTAAAACACACTAATACGCGTTGTTGAGCAAGAAGCACCGCAGTATTGCACCAATTATTGATTCTTACGTGAAAGGCACTACTCAATAATTATTTACGAGAATTACTATTCGAAGATTTTATTTTATTGATTCAATAATTGTTGCATTGATATTTTATATTACTGTTGTTTCAATAAATTGTCATTACACAGTATTTTTCATTATCGAAGCAATAATTCATATTATCTGAATAATATTATTAGATAACATTATTGGCAATGTCTAGAAAGTTCTGTCTAAGGAGAGGTTTGGTCACCTAATCAAGCTTGGCCAAAGAAGGAGAAATTCTTATCGAAAGCCCCTCTTTCACAGGAAGCGGCACGGTTGCCAAGATCTTGTGATTCTGTAATATTATTTGTGAATAATTAATTATTGATTTATATGATGAGGAAAATATTGATTATATGTGGATATAGATGGAGAAAATTTTTAAAGTGGCAATTGTTAAAAATTAATATTTTATCTTTTTACGATAAAATAATTCATTTAAATATATTATTTTAATAATATATTAACGGTGATATTTTTATAATGAATGTGGGATATATGAGTATATGAGGAGGAAGAGTATTTTTGTGGCATTAAATGTTTAACACATATTTTGTGTGTTGGTGGACACAATTATTGACCGAAATTTGATTATAGCATGTAAAATCACCCGTTTATGGATTTCGGTCAATTTTTGTTTAGAATTTGGAAAAACTTTCTTCTGCAAAGTTGTAGGTAATGGAATTTCCTATGGAAAGTCGAGAGTTTCGAATTGTTTTGATAAATAACTATTTATTATGAATTATTGAAGTTCTAAAGCTCCAAAATAATTAATTTTTGAAGTTTTAAATATTTTTTTTACAAAAAACGTTTTTTGCATGTGTGAGGCATGTGTTCAATTGCTGAATTTTAGATTCAAAGGTGTGCGTGAAGATTATATATATATATATATATATATATATATATATATTAATATTTTAATAAATTTTTACTTTGGTATTCAAAGCATTTTCCTATAAATAGGGTGCTTAGGTTAGAATTGAAAATCACAATTAAGCCCAAGTTTTCTCTCTATATTATCGAAGCGTATTCTTGTGAGTATTTTGAGTATACTTTGAGTATTGCTATACGATTGCAAGTTCAAGTCATAGCCTTATATCAAGTGTTTCAACTAAGTCTTGTCTTTTGAGGTAAAAGGAGGTTATTTTCTTCTAAAATGATATTATTTCTTCAATATCATTATCTTCAGAAATATTGGTTGGAAATTTTATCAAATTTGAAACTTTTTCATGTCGGGGTTACTATTCATGAGTTACTATTCACGAATTACTATTCACGATTTACTATTCACGAGTACTATTCACGAAGCGTGATGATATTTTTTGTGAAATTTCTATCTTTTGGTGTCTTGAGTTACTATTCATGTATCAAAGACTATTCACGATACTCTGCACTATTCATTTAATCGACACTATTCACCGAAGAAAAATAAAATTTCTTCTTTTTCGTCCAAATTATCTATTATGGATATTAGCTTTGATTGTATCCATGTTTTGATCATTCTTGAATTTTACACCACTCTGATTACTTATGAAGTATTTTTGAACTTGGATTGTTTAAAATACGAATCCTTAATAATTGTTCTTTTGTTTCACTAGATTCGTTTCCTTTAAAATATTTTTCATCATCCTCGGTCCTAAATGATGATATTACTTAATATCTTTGGCGCGTAGTGTAAAAAAGATGAATGATTTCTTGATGAATATCTTTACCGTAGTGCAGATGAGCAGTGTTGAGATGAACATGACCGATCGATTAATATCTTTGGCCCGTAGTGCAAAGATGAACATATGTTTAGATGAACATGAATTAATGATGAATATCTTTAGCGCGTAGTGCAAAGATGAATATTTGATTCGATATATATTGATTGATGTTCTGAGGATAAAATATCGACGATGCACTTTTAAATTCATATATAGAAGATAGTAGTTTGCATTCTCTACTTAACTCTTCTAATGAATTATTATTTTCATTGCGAAGATTGATTTAAAGCGGTTGTCTATTGATATTACATTAGATTTTTCCTGTTGGAGACTAACGATAATTTGTTGTATATTATCTTAGTTATAATGTTCTTTCTTAGGCTATTTGAGTTGAAATTTCACCCTTTTCCTTGTTGTTCCATTTTTCTTCTCGGAGGCGAGAATGTAGCGAAATCTTAGTGAGATATGGAATGAAGGTTCTAGAGAGAGTTGTTTAGTAGTCCTCACCATTTTTATAAAATAATGTATAAATAATTGCGATGAGGATTTATTTGGGTATGTATATTATCTAGAAGACAATAATTGTATTTAAACTCATTTCAGATATATGTTGTCGTATTTTGCACGACAAATGTATTAATAAAGTTATAGTTATTTTGCATCTCATGTATTTGGCATGATTCGAGAATAGGTTGGATGGAATGAACCTATTTTGCAAGGCCACAGTGAGGAGGAGATTGTATTGAATTTGGGAGAAGAGTTTGGAGTTATGAGTCTCAGAGCCGTGAATCGGTCAAGTGAGTAAGGAGAGAGAAATTAAAAGTAAGACATTTAAATAATTATGTTATTTAACAAAGTTATGCTCGTGAAACTTATTGTATATATATATATATATATATATATATATATATATATATATATACACACATTAATATATCGATTGGTCCAGGCATAATTTAATTATGTGAAAAGACATCACTCTTGTTTTCTGTTTTTACACATGAATATTGGTGTGGGATTCATAATTAATTAATCGTGGCGATGTGGCCTACTAAACACAAAACTCTGGCCACACCTTAATTGTCAACGATAAAACACTAAGTACACCACTTCTTTAGTAGACTAACTTTCTCCCTCTCTTTATCTCTGTATATATATATATATATATATATATATATATATATATATATATATATATATTCATATTTCTTCTTCTTTTGAAATTAATTTGTTATAGCTAGCTATTTTAATATTTAATTAATTTGATGATTTTTTTATAAATAAATATTAATGACATTATACGGGGCCAGTGACTAGTACGTGGGGAAGAAAATATGGGAAGTAGAAAAAGCTTTAGATCAAAAGGGCATAAATGTATCAAAAAGGCATGGTTTTGGCGACATGGTAATATTTTATTATTTAAGTGGGGGAAATTATGTAACTACAACTGCGGCTGGAAAGAATTTGTTTGTCGCAAGTAGGACTGGCGGCAAGGAAATTATTCCTACCTATTTTGGTCGTTAGATCAACATTGTCATAAATTAGTTTGCTAAAATAGTGACCATGACAAACATTTGTTATGAATGGGGTCCTATATATATATATATATATATATATATATATATTGTGATAAATTTTCCCAAAGAATAATTATTGTTTAAAGCATCATGTGTATTTAAAAAAATTATAAAAATATCAATAAATGTACATATGCTCTAGTAAAATTATTTTGTGATGACAATATTAACAACCTATATATATATATATATATATATATATATATATATATATACACACACACACAAATGGCTAATGCTAGGATAATAGGATCATTTAAAGAAAAGATGCTTCAAGCAAAAAAAGACATATTAGAGTTTGTATGTGATTTGATGATGAGTTTGATTAATGTATATTTGTACCTATAAGTTTTGTAAAGTCCTTATCTGAGAAATATTTGTACAAGGACTTAGAATAGAAAGATCAAGGTATTTAGGTTGATCTTATTGAGGCTTTCTGATGTATAGTTCATAAATCCCAACTGATCGTAGAATTACTCTTCCTATTCGTAGTGTCGTCATGAATAGTAGAGTTAACTCATCCTTTGCAATGCATCAGATGATCGATTGTAGAGCTCTCTCTCTCTCTCTCTCTCTCATTTATCGTGAAGTTAAGTTGAAGATCGAAGAATGAACGTAGAGTATACTCTGAAGATGATGAGTATAGTCCAAATTGTAAAGAATCTCAAGAATAGTTCAGTAAAGACTAATTCATAGAGTTACTTTGCCAATTCATAAATTTTAAGTCAGTTCGCAAAGTAATCTTGGTATTCGTAGAGCATCAATTAAGTGATCATAAAATATATAGACAAGTCCTCAGTAATTCACCAAGTTATCTCTAAGTTCGGGGAGTAAAGAAGCGTTCACAACGTAAAGATTGTTGAGACTAATCAAGCATCATAGAGTGCTCATTCGTAGAATAGGTTGTATAATAGTTATTTGAGTCCAAATTGTAGAGCAAAGCGTAGAGCTCAAATTCTACGTTCTTCATCACTCTACTATTACAAAGTTAGTAGATCAAGTTAGGATTGACAAGAATACTGACAATGGAGAGTTGTTAATTAATTGAAGGTCCCGAGGCATTCAACCAAACATCCTTGATTAGAATCAAAGTTCAGAAGTATGTGTCTAATAGTTAGTTAATTGAAAGAGACAACTACCAGGTGGTAGGTAATACTGCAGACTGATGTGATAGGTCCAAGCCGAAAAGCAAGCTGACACAATAACTCAAAAATGTCAATATCAAGGATCCAAAAGTATCTGATCATTAAATGCATCAAAGAACACTTTACAATGGGAAGTTTCTCCTACAGAATATAAGAGGTTTAAATATTCAAACCATACAGTGGTTGTTGGTGAAAAGTAAAGAGAGAAGCAAGAAGACTCAGCTGAGTGAGCAGATCGAGAAAAAAAATCAAAAAGTTAAAGCTCTGCAAAAGTCGAAGAGCTCACTCTGCGAATTTGAACATCGTGTTCAAGCTGCTAAGTATCTGAGAAAAAGATGATTAATTGCCATTTTAGCAGCACATCAAACAACTATCATCCAACAATGAATTGATTGCCTTTGTGACTTTCATCCAAGTCTAAGTGACTTTACATAGACTAAGTGACTTGAAGAAACCTAAGTGGTTCAGTTGTAATAAATCTGTGTGATCTGGTATTAGTGACCCCATCCTTAGTGGACTAGGAAAAGAATGGACTAGGAGTTATTCAGTCTCTGAACCACTTAAAAACTTGCTTGTGTCATTTACTATTCAACACTTACTATCATATTATTTAACATGTTTATGTGATTGAAAACCACAAGACTAAATTTATAATTCAGATTTTTTCTTAATCTTTAAGGGGGCTTTTCAAAGTATAATCCGTTGTGCGTAATTAATCTTGATTTACTAATTATATGGTAATACATCTTTAAATAAGCAAAAAGTTTTAAAGATATATTCAACCTCTCTTCTAGATCTCTGGTGTGCCTCTGAGAAATAATAAGACATAAAGAAATATGAAATATGCTAATAATATTTTAAAAATGTTCAGTCTTCCTTGAACTAACTTTCTTTAAGTATATATTCTGTCTTCTTAAACTCCCATCAATTGTGTGCCAAAAAATCATCACCTACTATATATATATATATGTGAACTTATCTGATGTAAACCAGAAAATTGTATGTCAATACTAGTACTTCATACTATGTCCTTAAGATGACTATACCCTCTTTCACGGTGCTTAGAGTTATCAACACTTGTCTCTCAGGATATAATGACAAAATGTGTTATAACATCACTACAAATAACACACATAACGAACCAATGAGTGCTTTGAACTCTCTCAAATATACTATGTATATGATTGAAGAAATAATAAAGAATTGAATGAATGGAATGAATAACTTTATCTGATATTTATAGGATGATTAGTGATCCTTGAGAATGGACACGACCCTTGGATCCTAAAAGGCATGGATGTTCAGAACGAACAGTAGCGAAGCAAGTCTAGACAAAACGTGAAGTGCAGCTGCGCTTGACTCTAGGTTAGCTGCGCTTGACACACTGATTTATTCTTCTCTTGCCTTGTTTTCCCATAACTAATAAATAAAAAATTGTAACTAAGCCAAATATTAATTTCCAATATATATATATACACTAACCCACAACCCACGAGCCTAAGCCGGGGCGGGGCGGTGGCAGCGCGTGTGGTGAACCCACATCAAGCTTTTGCTAGGTCCTCTCCCCGCCACAAAAGTGGGGTGCCCCTTAGGGCCCAAACCGAAAAGAAATCTTATTGTATATATACTAATGTATTGTTTAGTTCATAATCAATGTTGGACTTTCACTACCCACAAGCATTTATTTATCGTCTTTAATGGGAGATCTTTGGGAATAAATTTCTCATTTATTATCCCATGGATTTAAGCTTCTTAATACTTGAATTTTATCTACTCATGAAGTAGAACACATTGATATATGGATTCATCTTAAATGATTAAAGTAATACACTTAAATTCTAGCTTCAAAACATGTTTAAAACTTCATTTAAGCTCTAATTCTAACAATCCACCCAAATGAATGAAATTGATTGTTAACCTATGAAAATGTTATAGAGACTCTTGAGAAAGACATTGTGATGCACCCAAAATATGGTCCACACAACTCAATTTGAGTCTCCAAATGACAAACAATCAACTTATTATAATACAATATAAAATACATCAAGTAATTCTAAGTCCTCATTACAATTATTGTCACACTATTTTACAACATAGTGAAGAGAACTATAATAACTATCTCGAACCATTACTCTATTCCCCGATTAGTCTCAGCTATACTCTCATTTCCTGAGAAGAATATTGGAACAAAAAGGAAAAAGGTGAGCTGAAAAAGGCTAGTAAAGAATATTATGACTTAGATAATGAAGAATAAATTATCTTTAGCCTTCAACAGTGATAAATCAGAGATTTAAAGATGATAAAAGTTTTCAACGATAACTGCAGCAGAACAAGCAATCCATTAGAAAAGTCAAGTAGACCATAATATCTATTATCTTTAAAAGTTCACAATCAATATTTTATCCCTGTAATAACAATCAATAGTTCATGTTCATAATTATGAAAATCAACAATTCACCTTTGCACTACGGGCTAAAGATATTCATTTGTAACACCAATGGTCATGATCATGCCAATCAACATTCCATCTTTGCACTATGGACCAAAGGAAACTTTCACCACGTGTCCTTGCCATATATACCAAATAAACTCAACAATCATATCGTCTTTGCACCCAGGCCAAAGACATTCACCATAACTTAATTCTTTGATGATTAGTACAAATAACAGTGATATAAAGAATGAATAGAAGTTATAAGAATGATAATATAAAAGAATAAACATTCGAGATTTGACATTAAACACTTTACCATTTATCACCAATCCACACTGTTAGAAATAAGCATGCGAATTATATTCCTACTTATGTATGATTTGATTATGATATAAATGAATGAATATGCAAGTATGCTTGCATTAAGAAAAGTTGTATAGTCCTTTGATAGATAATAGGAACATATGTACAAGGACTTAGAATGAATTGATCAAATATGTTAGGTTGATCCTACATAAGCAAAACAACTTTGTAAAGTCCTTAAAAAGAAATGATGTACAAGGACTATAAATACAGAAAGATCAAGCTTGTTAGGTTGATCTTAAAATGTAATAGATAGGCTTGTCTGATCGTCGAGCACTGCACCAGAAATCGTAGTCTACCAGGAGAGTCAAGGAAAACTTGAGAGCTATTAAGGCAGAATCGTAATCTGCAAGATAGTAGATCTCGGAGTTTGTAAACTATCAGGAGAGACGAGGAAGGATCATAGTGTGTCGAGAAAGAACATCCTTGGAGCCATAGTCTGCTGAGGATGTCATGTTCAAAATTATAGAGACAGTCTGTCTACGAGCCAACTGAGCATCTGCCGAAACCAAGTCAAGAATCGTAGACCACACTCGGAGTCATAGAGTCTACTGATCACATCAAAGGCAGAGATCGTAGTCGAACAAGATCAGATGAAGATAACAAGCATAAAGACAAAAATCGTAGAGTGTCAAGATCTGATCTCAGAGTTGTAATGTCTGCACAACTAAAGCTGAATTATAAAATGTAGAACTAAGGCTTCAACAGAAGTGCTCACAATGCCAAGGCAGAATCGTAGAGTAAACACGATTCTCAATAAATGAGCACTCCCAGAATATCCAAAGGATGAAGCCTCTGGTCAGAGCTGCAAAGATATATTTCACCTAAAGTTAACCAGAGTGCACTTAATGAATGGCTAGCAATCTAACAGAAGATCTAAGCACCAACCCAATCAGCATCCAGATTGAGTTGTAAAGCCATTCAAGATGAAGTCTTTTGCAAGAAGATCAAAAGAAGACTTCAGAAAAAGTGACTGACTAAGAAAAAGTCAGCAAGTGCAGTTGCTGTTAAATGAACAGAAGACAAAGATCTTGGGGTCAACCAGGATCGTAGTGTTTGCCAAACAAAAGAAGGAAGTGATGAATGATAAGTGTATTTTATATACGCGATTTAATATCCAATTCATTCTTATTTGTTGCTAATTCCTTGGTATTATGTTCAATTTCTTGTTTTATGTCATTTCATGTATAGATTGGTGGTTGTGGCATTCAACGTACAATTGGTGATATTCGGTGCGATTGGAATCAAATGGAGCATATTGGGAAGCAATTCAGCATAGCAGCATAGTCATTTAACAGAACACACCCCCGCTGGGGCGGGCATGCACAGCTTATAAACCCCCGCTGGAGCGGGGGGTCTAACAATCAAGTTAGCGGGAACATAGCCCGTCGGGGTGGGCATTATATATTCATACACCCACGGGCTGGGTCCTCATAAGAGCAAGACAAGAGGCGGGCCACCGTAAGTGCATCCAGAATATAAAACCACGGGTTGGGGTGGAAAAGTCTGAGTGTCCTGTTTTGGTTATAATTTTTATTGGGCACGAATTTTAGCTATTTGTATGGCATTGTAACTCTAATTGATGGAGAATTCAGCTAGAGTGTTATGCTAGATATCTATTACTCTATCAAAAATAACAAGAGAAGGAGAGAGAGGAGATTTACGAAGATCTAAGCTGAGTTTTGGATAGCAAGTGTGGAGGAGTATTTCGAGTTTTTCAAGATAATTGCAATTTTAGTCTACGTGAAGGGTGTTTTCCAATATTTTTCATGTTAGATTATTATTTATAATTTGAAGAATGATTTCTATGATATATTCAGTGTTTATTTCGTTTATTATGAACTAATTAACTTTTTAGGCTTGTGGTGGATCCTTAAGTGAATCGATGGTTTTGTAAACTTTGATTTCAAATTTAATAAGCTATCTCCAGTTTATCTATATTAATTTGTGCTTGAATCTATGAATTGCCTGATCAACAATTCTTTATGGAGTTGGATGGAATCGAGAGAGGATATTCAAATCTAGACCAAGTTGATATAGCATGTGTTCAGGTTTTTGTTAGTAGCTTAAACTTGATGAGTGTTAAGGTAGAGATATGCTTGATACCGCATGTAATCAGATAGAGAACTTATTCTTCAACCTTCTTCAATTGTAATTCACGTAGAGATATAGTGGGTTAGTTGACTAAGGTGTTTAACAGATTTCTATCTTAATCGTGGATTGAAGTTAATAGGGTATTAGTGCATCGAGAGGTGGTTAATACTACGTTTGTGTTCTTGATTAATAAACTAGGATAGTGCATTAAATTGGAATAAAGGTTTTAAAATCAAAGTGAAGCTTAGGGTGAAATCATAAGTCTAATTCTCCATTAATTGTTTGAAAATTCAGATTTTGATATTTGTGGTTATTTTGTGTTAACTTAATTATATTTAAATTTTAGTTTCGTTAATTTAAATTATTGAATTTGATTTGTTTAATAAAATTAGGGTTAATAGAAGATTGGTAATTGTAAGTTAAGGTTATTGCTAATTAATCTCTGTGGGAACGATACTCTACTCATCACTTTATTACTTGTTGACCACGTATACTTGCGTGTTGTACGTAATTAGATTTTACCCAACAAGTTTTTGGCGCTGTTGCCGGGGAATTAGTTTAATATTTTTTACCAATATTAATTTCAATCAAATTAGTCTTAATTTAAACATTTTTATTTTTATTTTTAATTCTCTTCCTATATTTCTCTTTTTTCAGGTACCATGGATGACTTTGCGTATCAATGACCATACACAAACATGACTCAACCAAGGGAAATGGAGATTGATGGACTTAATGCATTTTCCGCAATGTCAGCACAGATTGAAGAACTTTCGAGGAAGTTGGACGTTTTTGCAGTCCAAAGGAGTCAAAGAATTGCAGTTATGTGTGACTATTGTGCTGGCAATCACCCGAGTAATCAATGCACCATCAATCTTGGGCTGGTACAGTATGGTGGTAACTACCTCTATTAGTATGCATATGATAATTATGATCAAGTTTGGGGGTATCACCCGGATTCTTCATGGAGCTATACTTATGAAGACCAATACTCTACTCCAAATCCAACATACACGCCGAAATTCTCATATCCACCTCCAATGCGATAAGAAGACAATTTAGAGTTGAAGGAATTCATGTTAAGGATTATAGAAAACCAAGAGGAGAGGATGATGATCAAGAAATATTGAGCCATAATTTTCAGCACCAGATGGAACAACTCATCACCATTTCAACTCAATACATGGATTCCAAAACTGAGATAGATAATTTAAGTTTGGAGGATTTGTGGTTCATGTTTGTAGCATCAACTGAGGAGAGGATGATTAATAAAGAGTGGTCAATTCAGAATCAAGAGATAGCAATTTAAAATATGCAGAACCAGATGGATTAAATGCTAAAAGCCTTGAACAACTGTCCTCAAAACAATTGGTGTTATGACGAGGATTCCGAGATTGATGAAGTGCCCAAGCCAAATCTACAACTGGATGAGACACGAGATGTTGAAAAAGAGGAGACAAGTGGGGATAATGAAAATAAGGTCAGTGAAGAACTAACTATGAGTACCAACGAGGAGGAGCCGATGTTATTAGTGCCCCAAGTTCCTTCTCTGCCAAAGATCAAGGGTCCAATTAGATTTGCAAAATTGTGCCCGCTTGGTAGTAATGTCATCGGCAAGGCTCTTTATGACATGAGAGCTAGTACAAATGTGAAGCCATGGTGGGATAAGGAGGAAAAGATAGAAGAAGAGCCCGTTTTTCTTGCCAAGCCTCAAAGCCCCAATCGAATCATAAGCTCAACGGACGAAAAAGCACCTAGTTATTCAATATTCTCAATTGGGCACATATGTAAATAAAACATGCTAGGTGACTTTAATGCAATGGCTATCACAAATGGGAACCTACCAAAACCTACATTATTGCTGATGGATGGAGGGTTCCTCAATTATTGACGAGGAATTAGATAGCGTTGATCAGACAAAGTCAGGCTGAAAGACTGTAAATCAAGCATTGACTGGGAGGCAACCTAGGAATTTTTATATTTATATGCTTTTCTAGTTTATTTAGTAGATAGGAATTAATTTTCTTATTAAGTTCTCTTATAATCTAATCCATGTTGTCTCTCTTCATTACAGGTATTGGAGGTTCAATGGATAGGAAAATGGTCATCACCGCCATCGCCACCATCACCTCACGCTTAGCTGATTACAGGGAAGTTCTCTTCAACTTACCGCTATATTCTTACAATGAGGACATTGTAATTGCTAAGTTTGGGGGAGTTTAGTTTAGTTATTTATTGTATGTTTAGTTGCATGTTTAGTTTTAACATATGTTATGTTATGTTATTTTGTTAGTTTCATTAGGTTTGCATTCATGTAGTACAACTGCATAAGTAGTTGCATAGTAGTATAGTTTGAATAGCATTATATTCATTTTCTTGTTAAAAAAAAATTCAAAAATAATAGTTAGTTACTATGTTCATCTTCCATGAGTCCAGCTGTTAAATAGTTCAGTTTATTTTGGCCAATGATGAGATTGGAATTGGGTAGACAAGTATAGTACTAATTATTAGAGCTTTGATTTGATTTCTTGTTATGAATTGAGTCTTTTTCTGTTTGAAACTAGTATAATAAGGATAACACAGTAAAAACAACTTGTTGATTGATTGAGTTTAAATTGATACATAATGGGACTCTAAAGGATAATGTTAGTTTGAATGAAAGAATGACAAGAATAAGTAGTGAGGGATAAAGTTAGACAAGAACCTAAGTTTGGGAGAATATTTGGGGTATATAAGCGATATTGTAAAAAAAAAGAAAAAAAGTATAAATAAACACCGTGGCGTGCTTGTCTAGTTTTGTGGCCATTGTTACTTAAGTAAGTAAGCCCAAGGGGATTGTCTTTACACCTTGCGCCCTAAGGTCTTAATGGTCTGGGAGTCGTTGGTCGAAAGCTCGTTAAGGTAGCATTGAAAAGACTAAGGGAATAAGACATCACATAGCTATGTGTATATAAACCAAAAAAAAAGAAGAAAAAATGAATAAAATGGGAAAAGAGCAAAAAGTCCCCGTAGATGAAAATAAAGCATAAGTATTCCATGTTGACTCATATTGGTAATTGTTTGATTTTAGTTGAATCTAGCTTATTTTTAGATTTCTTGAGTTTGCATTGTATGATGCCTTCGAAGAGACTTATTATGTGTTAAATTTGATTTTATATCAGTTAACATTGTTGTGGAGCACACACGCACTATACTAGTAATAACAGTTTAAGACTTGATGATTGACTAGGAAATTATTAATTGGTTTTGATATGATGTATTATCATGTTTACTTGATTTCTCTAAGGTTGGTTGAATAGACTTGTTTTTGTCTTTACTTCTGGATTCGTAGGCATATAGATTAGTTGCATTTCATTGCATTATGTTGTGTTGCTTGGGGACAAGCAACGGTTTATGTTTAGGGGTATTTGATAAGTGGATTTTATATACACTTATCCGGTATCTTTTAATTGAATTAGTTGCTTATATTTATGTGTCTTAGTTACTTTTCATGCATTTTGTGTTCATTTTGTAGGTTATACGTTTGGGAGCAGTGTGAGCGATTATTGGTAAGGAAAAGCAAAGAAAATACAAAGAAAAGCAATCCGGACATCATTTGGGCTTTCATATTTACTTCATGTTGTTGGTTTGGAACTTAGCTTACCTTGTAGAGCGTCTTCGTAGCTTTTTGGAACATCTTGAATCATTCTAATTGGAGTTCGGATGCAGAAAATATGATCTTTGTACCAACGGACGTCGAACTTCGCTGTTTTGGTTAGCCATTTTCATAGCAGTCACTTCCAGCCCAATTTCAACCTTCATCCGACCCGAATTTCTCAATCCTTAAAGAATGAAAGTTTTAGAGCTCGTCGATATCTTCGATTTGATAGATGGCAGACCTCGTAAATCCTCCCGGATCAAAAGTTATGGCCGTTTTACCACAGGACACTGTGACAGAAAAATGATGCCCGCCGGGGCGGGCTTCTCCTTAGTATACCCCCGCCGGGGTGGGGGTACCAGCTGCAAAACAGTACTATACCCCACCGGGGCAGGCCCTTGACAAGCCTAGACCCCCGTCGGGGCTGGGGTACGCATAAAAGAAGTGGTTTTTGGACAAATTTGAGTTCGGAAAGGATTGTTTTCGATCCAATTGACGCAAGGACTTCCAAGAGGACTTAAAGACATGTAAAAAGGCTTATAAAAGGAGGAGAATAATAAGGATTAGGGGAGATTGGTGAGATTGGGAGAGAGCATTCCATTAGATTAGATTTGAGTAAATTAGATCAAAACACTAGTTCTAAATAGTTTTGGAGATTGAAGCAACTTGAAGACCATTGAAGATCAAGAGCAGGAGCTTGAGGAAGATGGAGATTTCTTCGACAATGATTCAATTCTTTACTCTACTCTTATTTTTATCTTTTAATCTTATTTCAAGTGTGGATTCTTAGTTTTAATTCAATGAACTAATTCTTTGTTTGAGATTACAATGAATCTTATTGTGTAGTTTATTTTAATATGTGTCGCTATCAATTATTATGTTCTATCGTGAGAATTGTCTATTGTGGTTTAGACTTAATTGTTTAATTGACTGGCCATCAATTAACGCGATAATCTATATGAACTCGAGAGATGAAGTATATATTTAGATCTGATCATGATAGCATGTGTTTAGGATTTTGTTAGTAGCTTAAACTTGATGAGTGTTAAGGTAAAAATATGCTTGACACCGCATGTAATCGGATAGAGAACTTGTTCTTAAACCTTCTTTAATTGTAATTCACATAGAGATATAGTGGGTTAGTTGATTAAGGTGATTAACGGATTTCTATCTTAATTGTGGATTGACGTTAATACAGTATTAGTGCATCGAGAGGTGGTTAATACTACTTTAGTGTTCTTGATTAACAATTCGGGATAGAGAATAATTGATGAAAAGTGTGTTAACTTAAATAAAGCAATAAGTGAAGTTGTGATCTTAAATCTCCATGGTCATAATTTAATTAGTGGAATTTAATAGTAGTTTAATTTATATAATTTGAAATTCATTCGTTTAAATAAGATTGAGTTGGTTACGGGTTAGTACTTGGTGATTAACTTACCCTACAGCCTACCACTTGTCTTGCTCGATGAGGACCCATACTGGTGGTGTATGAATATATAATGCTTCCTTACGTGACTATGTTTCTACTAACTTGATTGTAAGACCCCCCACCCTGGCGGGGGTTTATAAGTCATGCATACACTTACGAGAGGTGTGTTCTATTAATGACTATCTTTGCTATCTTTGAATTGCTTCCCAATATGCTCCATTTGATTCCAATCGCACTGAATATCACCAATTGTACGTTGAATGCCTCAACCACCAATCTACACATGAAATGACATAAAACAAGTGAAATTGAACATGATACCAAGGAATTAGCAACAAATAAGCATGAATTGGATATTAAATCGCATATATAAAATACACTTATCAAAATCCCCCAAACTTAAATTGTGCTAGTCCTCGAGCAAAAATCAACTACATGTAATGCAAAGATATGAAAATGAATTCACTTATATGCTATCAAATCCAACAATATTGCACAATCAAAATTATCTTAATGGCCTCAGCGAAAATAAGCAATTATACAATATAGACCATCAAAAACCAATCTACAAATACGCTTCAATCCTCGAATCTCAAGCCATCATCACTGGTATAGTGTGTGTGTGTAACATCCATGATAATCGATACTAACTCAAATTCAATACATAACCAGTCTCTTAGAAGGAATCATGCAGCACAAACTTAAAAATTTTAAAAATAGATAGTTCCAACTAAAATCAAGCAATCACAAATCTCAAGGGATCGCGCGGGGTACTTATGCTTTATTTTCATCAACGGGGGCTTTTTGCTCTTATTTCCCGTTTTATTCATTTTTTTTCTTATACATATAGCTATGCAGTGTCTTATTCCCTTAGGCTTTTCAATGCTACCTTAACGAGCTTTCGACCAAGGACTCCCAGACCATTAAGACCTTAGGGCGCTAGGTGTAAAGACAATCCCCTCGAGCTTACTTGCTCAAGTAACAAAGGCCACAAAACTAGACAAGCACGCTACGGTGTTTATTCATATATTTTTTTAATATAGCTTATATACCCCACATAACATCCCCCAAACTTAAGTTCTTGCCTAACTTTAGCCTTTACTGTCCATCCTTGTCATTTTATCATTCACTCTAGCATTATCCTTTAGAGACTATTTAGGTACTAGTTTGAACTTAACCAATTAACACAGATGTTTGTTATTCGTGCTATCCTTTTACACCAGTTTCAAACAAACTCAAGATTCGATTCATAAACGATCATTGTGTCATAGTTCTAATACTCAATACTGTATTTGCTACTTATTTGACAATCACATCATAGGCCCACAACAACATGAAACACAACATTGATGGACTTAAACAACACAATAATTACTAAATATCAATTTTTTTATATAGATGTGAATAACAAAATGCAAATAACAAAATGCATTACACTATTATCTACTATGCAAAACCTAAGCTACTATGAATGCCCTAAGCTATCATGCAATACTGAAAATAAAATGCAAAGCAGAAATTTAATTGACCAAAATTAAAAATGAACCCCAAAAGCTAGAATGCATGCAAACATGAATTTAAATCCCCCAAACTTAAACAATACAATGTCCTCATTGGATAATTGATCAAAATAAGTACGTGAGGACTTCACTGTTAATGCTTAAGCTTGAGGAGGTGGTTGTTGTTCTTCTTCATCGGAATCACTCGGTGGGAACCTTGGCATTGGATCGGGTTGTTGATATGGAAATTGTGCTGCCGGGTTCAAACTCTGAAGAGTTGTGTTGAATGAGGCAAAAGATGTGTGCATAGCGTCGAACATGTGCTCTTGCCTCATTGCCAATCGACGCATCTCCCAATGAGTTGCCTTGGTGTGTGCATTTAGTTGATTTTGGAAATCAAGGAATTGAGATCTAGATATAGCCTCGGCCTGCGGTACCTGCTCATCCCCTTGATCGCCCAGTTCTTCATCATCGTCCCCCGATGTCTCTGTAGCATCCAAGTTGTCTTTTGATGATGATGGGAAAATGAAGCCCACTCCACGCGGGTGAGACTCGCCTCCTGCCCATACAGAGTATTGTGCTATCATTCTAGAATCAAGCAGCGCGAGTGGCATTTGAGTGGGCTTGTCATCAGACCATTTAACTCCTGCTTGACAGCACAACCCACATATGAGTGATGGGTGTGGCAAACCTCCAGAAAAATTTCCATGCAGGCACCGTCGGATGGAGAAGCAAATGATTGCCCTGACATCAATTATAAAATCTTGCACAATGGCGTACAATAGCAACACCTTCTCTTTGGTGACGTTCGAGGTATGTTGGGACGGCAACAATTTTGCGCAGAGGAAGGCATACCAAATTTTTCCATATCGGCTAAGGTCCTTGCAGTGGAATACGGTACCTCCCTTTTGACCTTTCATCCATGACGTTCCCGACTTTTTCATCTCCATGATAATAACATCAAAATTTGGGTTAGAATTACGGAGATGCTCATACTGGCAGTGGCGAGGCACCCATAGTTGGTAGTATGTGTTGATGGCGTCGGCACTGAATGGAACCAGACGTCCGTGCACAAATACTTGGAATGGTTCTTTGTCCACAACATTTGCGTAAAACTCCTTGACAATATTTATAACGGCTGGTTCTGGCTCCTCGGTAAATTTTGTCCATCCCTTTTGGTAAATTTACGGCATCAACTCCCCATCATTAGGATCTGGTGCCAATCCCCTCTCCGGTGTAAGGGCTTTGGTAAGCATGTAGTCATACCGGTCGGCGGCGGCGGCACTTGTAAATTTCTGGCAATCGAAGGTGCGGGTTGGTTAGGATGGACGTGAACTCTCCCCCCTTTGGCATTTCGCAGATGATTTTGAAGCCATGGCTCTCTCAATTGCTAGTTTTGCTCTACTCTCCCCCAAACTTTGCACTACTATCGCTCTAGCTTACAACTTTACTCTCTTTTTCTTTATAGGAAGTGTGGTGGGAGAGTTGGTATTATATGTGGTGGTATTTATAGATGGAGAGGGTAGTCTAGCATTGGTGGAATGAGGAGGTGGAGAGGTGGAGAAGAGTAATGAAGTCTTGGGAATATGGGGAAAGTGGGTGGTGGTTATGGAGTAGTGGGGAAGTGTAAAAGTGGGAGGTTATTGGGAAGGAGAGAAGCCCAACCAACTCTCACGTCTGTCAAAATTCCAGGACCCCCGCCCCGACGGGCTAGGTCACTGATATCTGAAGTCAAGGACCCTCGCCCTGGCGAGGGTTGTAGTGTTTTAGGACCCACCACAGGCGTGCTTCTTCATCAAAATTTTTGAGACCCCGCCTACACGGGGTTAAAAAAGTAGAAGGGGCCGCTACGTGGCTTGGTTCTTGTCGAGCTCTCTTGGGTTGCTTCAATGTAGCTCACTTTGCTTCAATATACTCGCTTGATGATCCTTTTTCCATCCTGCATGACATGAAACATGAGATTTAGTGAGTTGTTGATATCATGTTATGTTGTGGAGAGATTAACGAGATTTTTTATTTATTTATTTATTCTTCTACCTAGGAATTTACTAAAACTATGATTACGCAAATATGATTGAAAAAAACTATAAAGAACTAAAAATTGGGTTGCCTCCCAATGAGCGCTTGATTTTAAGTCGTTCAGCCTGACTACTTCCTACTTAAGTTGTGTCGGCTAATGTGATGGCGATTACGTCAGTGTTAGCTTCGCCACCCCAGTAATGCTTTAGACGGTGTCCGTTGACTTTGATTGTTTCGAGTGGATTGCGACTATAAATTTCCACCGCACCGTGAGGGAATACCTGCTTGACTGTGAATGGTCCTGAACATCTTGATTTAAGCTTTCCGGGGAACAAATGCAGCCTTGAGTTGAATAATAGAACTGATTGGCCTGGCTCAAATGTTCGACGCAAAATTTTATGGTCATGCCATCTTTTGACTTTTTCTTTGTATAGTTTGGCATTCTCATAGGCATTAAGGCGGAACTCGTCGAGTTCATTCAATTGAAGTAATCTCTTCTCTCCTACAGCTTTTTGATCAAAATTAAGTTTTTGCACCGCCCAATATTCCTTATGTTGTAGTTCCACCGGTAAATGACATGCCTTCCCGTATAACAGTTAATATGGTGACATCCCGATTGGAGTTTTGTATGCAGTCCGATAGTGTAAGACCCCAACTTATTATTAATGAAATTTAATTTTCTCTATTTATTATTTTGAAATAGTAAGGGTTGATTTGATTAATGTGGATAGTTAGGGGTTAAATACGCAAATATTTCAAAATAAGCAAGTGGTTATAAAATATTCATTGTTGTCGGGGAATATTCGTTTGGTCGTGGAATATTAAATCTTTGTCGGGGAATATTAAAATACGACCGGTAAATGACCATGTGTGGGCCCCATAATGGAAAGCGATTGGATGAAGAAAATGACAAATATAAGTTGGTTAAAATAACTAGCGTAGTTATTCTGAATTAAGACCGTTGGAATACCGAATTGGTTAAAATCTGATGTCTGGCGTGGTTGCACGATGATGCTTTACGGTATTGCATGTATTGTTGAATTATTGATCCTTACGTGAAAGGCACTACTCGATAATTTTCACGGTGAATTCTTATTCGATATTTTATTTTATTGATTGATAATTCTTTGCGTTGATATTTTATATTATTGTTGTTCAATAATTGTCCTCGCACATTATCTCCATTATCGGATCAATAATTCATATTATTTGAATAATATTATTAGATAGCATTATTGGCGATGTCTAGAAAGTTACATCGAGGAGAGGTTTGGTCACCTAATTTGCGGCCGATGAAGGAGAAATCCTTATCGGAAGCCCCTCTTTCAGGAGCGGCTTTGGTTGTCATAATTGTGATTACGTAATATTATTTGTGAATAATTAATTATTGATTTATATGATAAGAAAATATTTATAAATGATGGATTTATTTGTTTTATGTGGTTATAATTGAATGATTTAATGTTGAGGTGTTTTATCGGTAATTTTGCCGGAATGGAGGTATTAAAAATCAAATCATTATTTTTACGATATATTGCGTGAGTTATAATTTTAATCCAAATAGTTGGATCGTTGTAATTTTTGGATATGTTATACATACATAAGTTGAGTATATGTCCACAAATTTTGAACCGTTAAAAATGAATGAATGATTTGTTATGAATTTTAAGAGGTGGTGATTAGGAAATTAGGTTTATAATTGATTTTGGTGGAAAATTCTAGAATTGAGTGGGCCCCACTTGTGGTTGGTGAAGAAATGTGCTGAATTTTATTTCAAATGTGGTGGGTGGGAATAGTAGCAGGTAAAGCCATCAAAGTTTCAGTGGTCAAGTCTGCTAAAATTTTCCTATAAATAGAGGGCTAAGTTAGAATTGAAAATCACACCAGAAACAAGTTTTCTCTCTTTCTCTCTCTATATTATTGAGCGTATTTTGTGAGTATTTAGATATTTTGAGAGTTGCTGTTCAGTACAAGTTTCATTCAGCATCACTTCTGACCTTTCATTCCGTAGTACTGATTCTTTGAGGTAAGGGATGTTATTTTCTTCTTAAATGATATTATTTCTTGATATCATTATCTTTGAAATATTGATTGGAACTTTTTATCAAATTTGGAACTTTTTCATGTGGGTTACTATTCATGAGTTCTTATTCACGAGTTACTATTCATGAGTTAATATTCACGATTCTTATTCACGAATACTATTCATGAAGCGTGAAGATATTTTTTGTGGAATTTCTATCTTTTGGTGTCTGAGATTACTTATTCATGTATGTATCGGCACTATTCACGATATCTGACTATTTATTCATAGAAAAATAAAATTTCTTCTTTTTGTCAAAATATCTATTCGGATACTAGCTTTGATTGTATCCATGTTTTGATCATTCTTGAATTTTACACCACTGCGATTATTTTTGGAGGTATTTTTGAACATGGATAAAACAAAGTACGAATCCTTAATCCTTAATCCTTGTCATTTTGTTTCCTTTGGATTCGTTTCTTTAAAAAATATTTTTCATCATCCTCGGTCTTAAATGATGATATTATTGAATATCTTTGGCTTTGTAGTGCAAAGATGAATGATTTTGAAGAATATCTTTGGTAGTAGTGCAAAGATGAGCAGTGTTTAAATGAACATGACCAGTGATGAATATCTTTGGCTGTGTAGTGCAAAGATGAATATTTGATTCGAGATGTTTATGGATTGATGTTACGAGGGGATAAAAGATAGGCGATGAACTTTTAAATTCATACATAGAAGATAGTAGTTTGCATTCTCTACTTAACTCTTCTAATGAATTATTATTTCATTGCGAATATTGATTTAAAATTTGTTGTCTATTGTATTCTATTAAATTTTTCCCTGTGGAAAATAACGTAAAGTTGTTGTATATTATCTTAGTCATAATATTCTTTACTGAGCTAGTTGAGCTCACCCTTTTCCTTTTTGTTCCATTCTTCTCAGGAGGCGAGAATATAGCGAGTACGAGTCGGGGTATGGAATGAAGGTGTTAGAAAGGATTGTTTAGTAGTCCTCACCATTTTTGTAAAATAATGTATCAATAAATGTGATGAGGATTTATTTGAGTATAGATATTGTCTAGAAGATAATATTTGTATTCAAACTCACAGTTTTACTGTTGTAATAATAAAGTTGTAGTTGTTTACATACCGTGTATTGACAACTTTCGGAATAGGTGATGTATACCTATTTTGGGGTTAAATCCTGATTTGGTATCGAGCTTAGGGATATGATCTGGCGGAGATCGGGGAATAGAACTAGGAGGGAGAGACGAGTAAATCCTTCGCTAGTGTGTCCTACCTAAGCTTATTTGTTAGTTAGTGGGTTTATAGGGATATTATGTGATATATTGATTTCCTTAATTAACCCTTGTTTTATGGCGGTATTTGAGAATGTCAATTGAGAATATTAACAATGGAAATGAGACCGTGGAGACGCGCTTTGTACTCACCCAGCGAAGAGAGAGCGTGCGTGCAACAGTGGCAATGTTCCTCCATGAACAACACCATTGAAGCGAGATGATGAAGCGAGGGATGTTTAGAAGTTTTTTGCGATTCATGCAAAATCGAGACGAGGAGACTCGTGTTCAAAATCTGAGGAGGAAATGATAGCAATTCACGGGTTATCACTGACCCAAGCGATTCAAAGAGTTGGGACCACGAATTTAAGGAAAGCCGATCCGATCATGGCGGAAACATGGGTCAAGCAAATTACCAAGATATTCGATGTCTTGGGATGCGGAGAATAGAAGGTTCCATTCGCCACCTTTATGTTCCGTGGCGAAGCGGAACTCTTGGTGGAGAGTGCGTGAAGCGTACCCATCCACCGCTTTTCGGCATGTCTTGGGACGCGTTTGAAACTATTTAATGACAAATACTTTCACGAAAGTGTTCGTCTATATGAAGGAAGTGGAGTTTATTAATTTGGAGCAGAACAACATGGCGGTGTCTCGATGACGAGGCAAAGTTTGCGAGTTATCCGGTTTGCACTTCATTTGGTGGAGAATGAGGCGATATAGCGGATGTTTCTTAGAGGTTTGAAACCCGGCATACGTCGGTATCTCATTCTCATAAATTTTCTCTTTACTCGGATGTTGTAAGCAGGCTCAATTATTAGAAGCGAAATACGAAAGTACAGTCATTGAGGGACCACAACCAAGATCGTACCGAGAGATAGCGATCAGCAGGATAATGATAACCGGCGGAGAAAGAAACAGACAGACAAAAATGGTTACCACTCTGGTGGTAATCATGGTCGTGAAAATGAAGAAGAAGCGAGTCGGGAGGAGATTTTAAAAGAGGAGATTTAACAACGACCGTGTGAAAGCAGCGGTCTTGCAAAAGCAACTAGTTCTAAGGGAGGAGAGCGACCACCGGTCATATGTTATAAATGTGGGAAAGAGAGGACATATCAGTCCAAAGCGCCCACAACGATTCAAGGTATGCTATAATTGTGGAAAGGAAGGACATATCGCTCGAGATTATACGATGGCGAAACCTAGTTCAAGTGGGGACGGTGACTCATAAAAAACATCCCGAGAAAAGTCAAAGTCAGCGATTCCGGAAGAAGCGTTTGTTGTGATTGGTCATAATGCGAGGAACCCAAACGAGGTGATCACGGGTAAGCTATTTATAAATTCTTGCGAAGTTTATACCTTACTTGATACCGGTGCTACCCATTCATTTATCTCTCCTGCATGTGCTCAACGTTTAAACTTGACTCGGAGAAATTAGACTTTGACCTATCTGTGGAAACTCAGTTAGGAGAAACTTTCATCACATCCACTTTGTTTATAAATCTTGTTTGATTCAAGTTGGCACCATTACCTTACACATTGACCTTATCTCTTTAAAGATACTTGCTTTTGATGTGATTTTAGGGATTGATTGGTTAACTACTCATCATGCCAAAATTGATTGTTTTCGTAAGGTTGTTAGTTTTCATATTCCTAACCAACTTTGTTGTACAAATTCAAGCAACTAAACCATTAAAATCAATCAACATCATATCTAATCATAAAGCTATTCATTTATTGAAAAATGGATGTCAAGCTTTCTTAGCCCATGTTATGGATTTGAATAAAGACACGTCAAATTTGAATAATATTCTGTTGTTATTGACTTTCTGGCGTATTTCTGAAGAACTTCCGGTCTCACCCCGAGCGAGAAGTTGAATTCTTTATTGATCTTGAACACAGTACAAAGCCCATTTCTAAAACCCCATATCGAATGGCTCCTATTGAACTTCGGGGAGTTAAAGGTCCAACTACGAGGAATTGTTGGACATCGGTTTCATTCGTCTAGTACATCTCCTTGGGGTGCTCTGTTTTATTTGTAAAGAAGAAAGGCGGGAGTATGTGACTTTGTATTGACTATCGGGGAATTGAACCATGTCACCATCAAGAATAGGTATCCTTTACCTCGTATTGATGACTTGTTTGACCGATTGCAAGGGCACAATTCTTTTCAAAAATCGATCTTCGATTACGGATATCATCGGTGAAGATTAGGCGAGGATATTCAAAGCGCCTTGAGAACTTCGGTATGGGCATTATGAATTCTTAGTCATATCTTT
Organism: Panax quinquefolius; assembly: GCA_020205615.1. Lineage (NCBI taxonomy): Eukaryota > Viridiplantae > Streptophyta > Magnoliopsida > Apiales > Araliaceae > Panax > Panax quinquefolius. The sequence goes on from CM035158.1 coordinate 83,587,471, forward strand.
CGGATTAACTAATGCTCCTGCGGCTTTCATGGATATGATGAACCGAGTATTCAAGGAATATTTGGATCGGTTTGTTGTTGTCTTTATTGATGACATCCTTATATATTCCAAAAGTCGTGAAGATCATGAGCACCATTTGAAATTTGGTACTCCAAAGGCTTCGTGAAAACAAACTATATGCCAAATTGAAGAAATGCGAGTTACGGCTTGAGGAAGTTGCATTCCTTGGGCGCAATGGTGTCGAAACATGGAGTATCTGTTGATCCGTGAAGATTGAAGCAATACAAAGTTAGGGAGCAAAAGTCGATGATTGAAGTACGTAGCTTTTAGGCTTAAATTTGGTTATTATCGGAGATTCGTGGAAGGGTTTTCTCGAATTGCTACTCCATTAACTTCATTAACTTTCGGAAGGATACAAAATTCGTTTGGAGTGAAGAATGTGAGAAGAGTTTCCAAGAGCTTAGAGGAGACTTATTTAATTTTGTTCTAACAATACCATCTGGTTCGGATGGATTTGTTATCACAAATGATGCTTGAGCAAAGGGTTAGGATGTGTTCTCATGCAAGCGTGGGAAAGTCATAGCCTATGCCTCATGACAACTTAAAGAGTATGAGAGGAATTATCCTACTCATAATCTAGAGTTAGCGTAGTGATCGTTTCGCTTAAATATATGGAGGCACTATCTATATGGGGAGAAAGTGGAGATATATTCGGACCATAAAAGCCTTAAATATTTCTTCACTCAAAAAGAACTCAACAACATGCGGCGTGACGTTGGCTTCGAACTATTGAAGACTACGATCACACTATTCAATACCATCACGAAAAGCGAGCGTGGTGGTAGGACGCGTTGAGTAGAAGATCATATGTGGGAGCGAGTGCGATGATGTCAAGTATCGCATAGAGCCAACTTTAATAGAAAAAGTTAAGGTTGCTCAAGCCAGGCCGGAAATGATCGCGTGAAGAAGAAAGTACAAGAAGGAGCTATTAGGGCGAGAATTGATGAAGAAGGAATACTTGAGTCCACTATAGACTTTGTGTTCCTAATGACTACGATTTGAAGTACAAGATTATGATGGAGGCACACAATACACCATTTGCAATCCATCACGGAAGTACTAAAATGTATCGTGATCTTGACATACATTTTGGTGGAACAATATGAAGAGAGAGATTGCAAAGTTTATCTCAATGTGTTTAACTTGTCGGCGTGTAAAGGCGGAGCATCTAGTACCTAAGGGTCCGTTGCAACCACTTGAGATTAGGAATGGAAGTGGGAACACATTACCATGGATTTTGTTACGGGTCTTCCTACGGTTTCTCAAGGCATCAATGCTATTTGGGTTATTGTTGATAGATTAACCAAGTCCGCTCATTTTTCTTGCCGATCACGGAGACTTATTCCTTGAGCGTCTTGCTAGTATATGCGTAAATGAGATTGTGAGGTTGCATGGCATACTGTATCCATAGTTTGGATCGTGACCCAAGATTCACTTCAAGATTTTGGGTTAGCTTGCAAAAAGCTATGGAGCGCAGATTTGCGATTTAGTTGGCATACCATCCCCAAGCGGACGGACAATCGGAGAGGACTATTCAAACTCTTGAAGATTTATTAAGACTCTGTGTCCTAGACTTCAAGGGTAGTTGGGATAAGTATTTACCATTGGTGGAATTCTCCTACAACAATGGTTATCGTGCAAGTATAGGTGTAGCTCCATTTGAAGCATTATATGGACGAAAATGTCGTTCTCTCAATATGTTGGGATGAGGTGGGTGAAGCAACATTGTTGGGACCGAGTTAATACGATATGACTCACCGAAAAGATCCAAATGATTGACAACGTATACAAAGCGGCACAAGATCGACAAAAAGAGTTATGCGGATCTTCATCGAAAGGACGTGGAATTTAGTGTGGGGATCATGTATTATTACGAGTTGCTCCATGGAAGGGAGTTACAAGATTTGGGAAGAGAGGAAAGCTCAATCCACGATTTATTGGTCCATTTCAAATTCTTGACCGAGTAGGAAAAGTAGCCTATAGACTTGCGTTACCTCCAAGTATCGTCTCGTGTTCCTAATGTGTTTCACATATATACTTAAATAAATATGTGAAAGACCCGAACCACATTATAGAGTTAGAACCAGGACGGATAGTAGAAGACCTAACGTATGAGGAGGTACTATCAAGATTTTGGATAGGAAGGAGCATGTCCTACACGCATGAAAGGTCATACCACAAGTTAAAGTTTTGTGGAGGAATCATGCTTTATAGAGGAAATGACACGGGAATTGGAAAGCGGAAATGAAAGCGAGGTATCCTCATCTTTTGAAACACACACAAATCGTCACGTCAATTTCGAGGGGACGAAATTTCATAAGGAGTGGAGGTTGTAAGACCCCAACTTATTATTAATGAAATTTAATTTTCTCTATTTATTATTTTGAAATAGTAAGGGTTGATTTGATTAATGTGGATAGTTAGGGGTTAAATACGCAAATATTTCAAAATAAGCAAGTGGTTATAAAATATTCATTGTTGTTTGGGAATATTCGTTTGGTCGTGGAATATTAAATCTTTGTCGGGGAATATTAAATGCAATGGCCAATTGACCATGTGTGGGCCCCATGTGAGAAAGCGATTGGATGAAGAAAAGCGACAAATATAAGTTGGTTAAAAATAACTTGGCGTAGTTATTCTGAATTAAGATTGTTGGAATACCCGGTGGTTAAAATACTGATGTCTGGCGTGGTTGGTTGCGATGTAGCACACGGTATTACGATATTATTGTTGAATTATTGATCCTTACGTAAGAAGGCACTACTCAATAATTTTCATAGTAATTCTTATTCAATATTTTATTTTATTGATTGATAATTCTTTGCGTTGATATTTTATATTATTGTTGTTCAATAATTGTCAACGCACATTATCTCCATTATCGGATCAATAATTCATATTATTTGAATAATATTATTAGATAGCATTATTGGCAATGTCTAGAACGTTACATCGAGGAGAGGTTTGGTCACCTAATTCTTGGCACTTGAGTGAGGAGAAATCCTTATCGGAAAGCCCCCTCTTTCACAGGAGCGGCTGGTTGTCATAATTGTGATTACGTAATATTATTTGTGAATAATTAATTATTGATTTATATGATAAGAAAATATTTATAAATGATGGATTTATTTGTTTTATGTGGTTATAATTGAATGATTTAATGTTGAGGTGTTTTATCAGTTATTTTGTCGGAATGGAGGTATTAAAAATCAAATCAGTATTTTTACGATATATTGCGTGAGTTATAATTTTTAATCCAACCGTTGGATCGTTGTAATTTTTGGATATGTTATACATACATAAGTTGAGTATATGTCCACAAATTTTGAACCGTTAAAAATGAACGAATGATTTGTTATGAATTTTAAGAGGTGGTGATTAGGAAATTAGGTTTATAATTGATTTTGGTGGAAAATTCTAGAATTGAGTGGGCCCCACTTGTGGTTGGTGAAGAAATGTGCTGAATTTTATTTCAAATGTGGTGGGTGGGAATAGTAGCGAGTAAAGCCATCGGGTTTTGAGGTCAAGTCTGCTAAAAATTTCCTATAAATAGAGGGCTAAGTTAGAATTGAAAATCACACCGAAACAAGTTTCTCTCTTTCTCTCTATATATTGAGCGTATTTTGTGAGTATTTAGATATTTTGAGAGTTCTTTATTCAATTACAAGTTTCATTCAAACATCACTTACGACCTTTCATTAAAATCTTGATTCTTTGAGGTAAGGGATGTTATTTTCTTCTTAAATGATATTATTTCTTGATATCATTATCTTTGAAATATTGATTGGAACTTTTTATCAAATTTGGAACTTTTTCATGTATGGGGTTACTATTCATGAGTTACTATTCACGAGTTACTATTCATGAGTTAATATTCACGAGTTACTATTCACGAATACTATTCATGAAGCGTGAAGATGTTTTTTTTGTGGAATTTCTATCTTTTGGTGTCGAGATTACTATTCATGTATATCGGCACTATTCACGATCTCTGACACTATTCATAGAAAAATAAAATTTCTTCTTTTTGTCCAAAATATCTATTACGGATACTAGCTTTGATTGTATCCATGTTTTGATCATTCTTGAATTTTACACCACGCGATTATTTTGGAGGTATTTTTGAACATGGATAAAACAAAATACGAATCCTTAATCCTTAATCCTTGTCATTTTGTTTCTTTGGATTCGTTTCTTTAAAAATATTTTTCATCATCCTCGGTCTTAAATGATGATATTATTGAATATTTGGGCTGTGTAGTGCAAAGATGAATGATTTCTGAAGAATATCTTTGGTAGTAGTGCAAAGATGAGCAGTGTTTAAATGAACATGACCAGTGATGAATATCTTTGGCACCATAGTGCAAAGATGAATATTTGATTCAGATGTTTATGGATTGATGTTACGAGGATAAAAGATAGATGATGAACTTTTAAATTCATACATAGAAGATAGTAGTTTGCATTCTCTACTTAACTCTTCTAATGAATTATTATTTCATTGCGAATATTGATTTAAAATTTGTTGTCTATTGTATTCTATTAAATTTTTTCCTGTTGAAGACTAACGTAAAGTTGTTGTATATTATCTTAGTCATAATATTCTTTCTTGAGCTAGTTGAGCTCACCCTTTTCCTTTTGTTCCATTCTTCTCGGGAGGCGAGAATATAGCGAGTGCAGTCGGGGGTATGGAATGAAGGTGTTAGAAAGGATTGTTTAGTAGTCCTCACCATTTTTGTAAAATAATGTATCAATAAATGTGATGAGGATTTATTTGAGTATAGATATTGTCTAGAAGATAATATTTGTATTCAAACTCACGATTTCTTGTTGTAATAATAAAGTTGTAGTTGTTTACATACCATGTATTGACAACTCGAGAATAGGTGATGTATACCTATTTTGGGGTCGTCACGGTTAGTATCGAGCTTAGGGATATGATCTCTGGCGGAGATCGGGGAATAGAACTAGGAGGAGAGGCGAGTAAATCCTTCGCTAGTGTGTCCTACCTAAGCTTATTTGTTAGTTAGTCGATTTATAGGGATATTATGTGATATATTGATTTCCTTAATTAACCCTTGTTTTATGATGATGATTTGAGAATGTCAACCGAGAATATTAACAATGGAAATGAGACCGTGGAGACGCTTTGTACTCACCAACGAAGAGAACGCGCAACAGTTGGTGGCAATGTTCTCTCTGTGAACAACACCATTGAGCGAGATGATGAGCGAGGGGATGTTTAGAAGTTTTTTGCGGTTCATGCAAAATCGACGAGGAGACTCGTGTTCAAAATCTGAGGAGGAAATGATAGCAATTCACGGGTTGTCACGACAAGCGATTCAAAGAGTTGGGACCACTGAATTTAAGGAAAGCCGGATCCGATCATGGCGGAAACATGGGTCAAGCAAATTACCAAGATATTCGATGTCTTGGGATGATGCGGAGGAATAGAAGGTTCCATTCGCCACCTTTATGTTAAAAGTGGCGAAGTGAGACTCTTGGTGGGAGATCGTGAAGCGTACCCATCCACCCGCGCTCGGCATGTCTTGGGAGGCGTTTTTGAAACTATTTAATGACAAATACTTTCACGAAAGTGTTTCGTATATGAAGGAAGTGGAGTTTATTAGGACCGGGAGCGACAACAACATGGCGGTGTCTCGAGACGAGGCAAAGTTTGCAGAGTTATCGAGTTTGCACTTCATTTGGTGGAGAATGAGGAGCATTATGACGCGGATGTTTCTTAGAGGTTTGAAACCCCGGATACGTCGGTATCTCATTTCTCATAAATTTTCTCTTTACTCGAGATGTTGTAAATGAGGCTCAATTATTAGGCGAGATAACGAGTACGGTCATTGAGGACCACAACCAAGATCGCGTGCGGAGATAGCGATCAGCAGGATAATGATAACCCGGCGGAGAAAGAAAGCAGACGGACAAAAATGGTTACCACTACGGTGGTAATCATGGTCATGAAAAAAGAAGAAGCGAGTCGGGAGGAGATTTTAAAAAGGAGATTTAACAACGACCGTGTGAAAAACAGCGGTCTGCGTGACAACTAGTTCTAAGGGAGGAGAAGCGACCACCGGTCATATATGTTATAAATGTGGGAAAGAGGACATATCGGTCAAAGCGCCCACAACAGTTCAAGGTATGCTATAATTGTGGAAAGGAAGGACATATCGCTCGAGATTATACGATGTGAAACCTAGTTCAATGGGGACGGTGACTCATAAAATCGTCCCGAGAAAAGTCAAAGTCAACGATTAGGGAAGAGCGTTTGTTGTGATTTGGTCATAATGCGAGGAACCCAAAGCGAGGTGATCACGGGTAAGCTATTTATAAATTCTTGCGAAGTTTATACCTTACTTGATACCGGTGCTACCCATTCATTTTATCTCTCTGCATGTGCTCAACGTTTAAACTTGACTCAGGAGAAATTAGACTTTGACCTATCTGTGGAAACTCCGTTAGGAGAAACTTTCATCACATCCTTTGTTTATAAATCTTGTTTGATTCAAGTTGGCACCATTACCTTACATTGACCTTATCTCTTTAAAGATACTTGCTTTTGATGTGATTTTAGGGATTGATTGGTTAACTACTCATCATGCCAAAATTGATTGTTTTCGTAAGGTTGTTAGTTTTCATATTCCTAACCAACTTTTATGCAAATTCAAGCAACTAAACCATTAAAATCAATCAACATCATATCTAATCATAAAGCTATTCATTTATTGAAAAATGGATGTCAAGCTTTCTTAGCCCATGTTATGGATTTGAATAAAGACACGTCAAATTTGAATAATATTCTGTTGTTATTGACTTTCCGACGTATTTCTGAAGAACTTCCGGTCTACCCCGAGGCGAGAAGTTGAATTCTTTATTGATCTTGAACACGGTACAAAGCCCATTTCTAAAACCCCATATCGAATGGCTCCTATTGAACTTCAGGAGTTAAAGGTCCAACTACGAGAATTGTTGGACATCGGTTTCATTCGCCCTAGTACATCTCCTTGGGGTGCTCTGTTTTATTTGTAAAGAAAGAAAGGCGGGAGTATGTGACTTTGTATTGACTGACGGGAATTGAACCATGTCACCATCAAGAATAGGTATCCTTTACCTCGTATTGATGACTTGTTTGACCGATTTGCAAGGCACAATTCTTTTCAAAAATCGATCTTCGATTACGGATATCATCGGTGAAGATTAGAAGGCGAGGATATTCAAAACGCGCCTTGAGAACTTCGGTATGGGCATTATGAATTCTTAGTCATATCTTTTAGATTAACTAATGCTCCTGCGGCTTTCATGGATATGATGAACCGAGTATTCAAGGAATATTTGGATCGGTTTGTTGTTGTCTTTATTGATGACATCCTTATATATTCCAAAAGTCGTGAAGATCATGAGCACCATTTGAATTTGGTACTCAAAGGCTTCCATTGAAACAAACTATATGCCAAATTGAAGAAATGCGAGTTACGGCTTGAGGAAGTTGCATTCCTTGGGCACGTGGTGTCGAAACATGGAGTATCTGTTGATCCGTGAAGATTGAAGCAATACAAAGTTGGGGAGCAACCGAAGTCGATGATTGAAGTACGTAGCTTTTTAGGCTAAATTTGGTTATTATCGGAGATTAAGTGGAAGGGTTTTCTCGAATTGCTACTCCATTAACTTCGGCTAACTCGAAAGGATACAAAATTCGTTTGGAGTGAAGAATGTGAGAAGAGTTTCCAAGAGCTTAAGAGGAGACTTATTTGGCACTGTTCTAACAATACCATCTGGTTCGGATGGATTTGTTATCTCTGATGATGCTTGTGCAAAGGGTTAGGATGTGTTCTCATGCAGCGTGGGAAAGTCATAGCCTATGCCTCGCGACAACTTAAAGAGTATGAGAGGAATTATCCTACTCATAATCTAGAGTTAGCGTGATCGTTCAGCGCTAAATATATGGAGGCACTATCTATATGGGGAGAAAGTGGAGATATATTGGACCATAAAAGCCTTAAATATTTCTTCACTCGAAAAAAAGAACTCAACATGCGGCGTGACGTTGGCTCGAACTATTGAAAGACTACGATCACACTATTCAATACCATCACGAAAAGCGAGCGTGGTAGGCGACGCGTTGAGTAGAAGATCATATGTGGGAGCGAGTGCGATGATGTCAAGTATACGCGTAGAGCCAACTTTAATAGAAAAAAGTTAAGGTTGCTCGAGCCAGGCCGCGAATTTGATGCGTATGAAGAAGAAAGTACTGAAGGAGCTATTAGGAAGCGAGAATTGATGAAGAAGGAATACTTGAGTCCACTATAGACTTTGTGTTCCTAACGACTACGATTTGAAGTACAAGATTATGATGGAGGCACACAATACACCATTTGCAATCCATCTGGAAGTACTAAAATGTATCGTGATCTTGACATACATTTTGGTGGAACAATATGAAGAGAGATTGCAAAGTTTATCTCAATGTGTTTAACTTGTCGGCGTGTAAAAGGCGAGCATCTAGTACCTAAGGGTCCGTTGCAACCACTTGAGATTAGGAATGGAAGTGGGAACACATTACCATGGATTTTGTTACGGGTCTTCCTACGGTTTCTCAAGGCATCAATCTTATTTGGGTTATTGTTGATAGATTAACCAAGTCCGCTCATTTCTTGCCGATCACGGGAGACTTATTCCCTTGAGCGTCTTGCTAGTATATGCGTAAATGAGATTGTGAGGTTGCATGGCATACTGTATCCATAGTTTGGATCGTGACCCAAGATTCACTTCAAGATTTTGGGTTAGCTTGCAAAAAGCTGGGAGCATGATTTGCGATTTAGTTTGACATACCATCCCCAAGCAGACGGACAATCGAGAGGACTATTCAAACTCTTGAAGATTTATTAAGACTCTGTGTCCTAGACTTCAAGGGTAGTTGGGATAAGTATTTACCATTGGTGGAATTCTCCTACAACAACGAGTTATCGAGGCAAGTATATAGGTGTAGCTCCATTTGAAGCATTATATGGGCCGAAAATGTCGTTCTCGATATGTTGGGATGAGGTGGGTGAAGCAACATTGTTGGGACCGAGGGTTAGTACGTATGACTACCGAAAAGATCCAAATGATTGACAGCGTATACAAAGCGGCACAAGATCGACAAAAGAGTTATGCGGATCTTCATCGAAAGGGCGTGGAATTTAGTGTGAGGGGATCATGTATTATTACGAGTTGCTCCATGGAAGGGAGTTACAAGATTTGGGAAGAGAGGAAAGCTCAATCCACGATTTATTGGTCCATTTCAAATTCTTGACCGAGTAGGAAAAGTAGCCTATAGACTTGCGTTACCTCCAAGTACGTCTCGTGTTCACAATGTGTTTCACATATCTGTACTTCGTAAATATGTGAAAGACCCGAACCACATTATAGAGTTAGAACCGGACGGGATAGCCGAAGACCTAACGTATGAGGAGGTACCTGTCAAGATTTTGGATAGGAAGGAGCATGTCCTACGCGCAAAGGTCATACCACAAGTTAAAGTTTTGTGGAGGAATCATGCTATAGAGGAAATGACCTGGGAATTGGAAACGGAAATGAAAGCGAGGTATCCTCATCTTTTCGAAACACCAGGTACGTACGTCAATTTCGAGGACGAAATTTCATAAGGAGTGGAGGTTGTAAGACCCCAACTTATTATTAATGAAATTTAATTTTCTCTATTTATTATTTTGAAATAGTAAGGGTTGATTTGATTAATGTGGATAGTTAGGGGTTAAATACGCAAATATTTCAAAATAAGCAAGTGGTTATAAAATATTCATTGTTATTCGGGGAATATTCGTTTGGTCGTGGAATATTAAATCTTTGTCGGGTAATATTAAAATATGACAGTAGCGACCATGTGTGGGCCCCATAATGTGAAAGCGATTGGATGAAGAAAGCGACAAATATAAGTTGGTTAAAAATAACGGCGTAGTTATTCTTCATTAAAATCATTGGAATACCCGGTGGTTAAAATCTGATGTCTGGCGTGGTTGTTACGAAGAGTACACGGTATTATTGCATGTATTGTTGAATTATTGATCCTTACGTACGTGAAGGCACTACTCAATAATTTTCATAGTAATTCTTATTGATATTTTATTTTATTGATTGATAATTCTTTGCGTTGATATTTTATATTATTGTTGTTCAATAATTGTCTTGCACATTATCTCCATTATCGGATCAATAATTCATATTATTTGAATAATATTATTAGATAGCATTATTGGCAATGTCTAGAAAGTTACATCGAGGAGAGGTTTGGTCACCTAATTGCTTGGCGCTTGATGAGGAGAAATCCTTATCGGAAAGCCCCTCTTTCTGAGGAGCGGCTTTGGTTGTCATAATTGTGATTACGTAATATTATTTGTGAATAATTAATTATTGATTTATATGATAAGAAAATATTTATAAATGATGGATTTATTTGTTTTATGTGGTTATAATTGAATGATTTAATGTTGAGGTGTTTTATCGGTTATTTTGTCGGAATGGAGGTATTAAAAATCAAATCAATTATTTTTACGATATATTGCGTGAGTTATAATTTTTTAATCCAACCGTTGGATCGTTGTAATTTTTGGATATGTTATACATACATAAGTTGAGTATATGTCCACAAATTTTGAACCGTTAAAATGAGCGAATGATTTGTTATGAATTTTAAGAGGTGGTGATTAGGAAATTAGGTTTATAATTGATTTTGGTGGAAAATTCTAGAATTGAGTGGGCCCCACTTGTGGTTGGTGAAGAAATGTGCTGAATTTTATTTCAAATGTGGTGGGTGGGAATAGTAGAGAGTAAAGCCATCGGGTTGCGGTCAAGTCTGCTAAAATTTCCTATAAATAGAGGGCTAAGTTAGAATTGAAAATCACACGAAACAAGTTTTCTCTCTCTCTCTCTATATTATTGAGCGTATTTTGTGAGTATTTAGATATTTTGAGAGTTCTTTTTTCAAGATAAGTTTCATTCAACATCTTCTCGACCTTTCATTCAAAATCTTGATTCTTTGAGGTAAGGGATGTTATTTTCTTCTTAAATGATATTATTTCTTCAATATCATTATCTTTGAAATATTGATTGGAACTTTTATCAAATTTGGAACTTTTTCATGTGGGGTTACTATTCATGAGTTACTATTCACGAGTTACTATTCATGAGTTAATATTCACGAGATTACTATTCACGAATACTATTCATGAAGCGTGAAGATGTTTTTTGTGGAATTTCTATCTTTTGGTGTAAGAGTTACTATTTATTCATGTATCTGGCACTATTCACGTATCTGACACTATTCATAGAAAAATAAAATTTCTTCTTTTTGTCCAAAATATCTATTACGGATACTAGCTTTGATTGTATCCATGTTTTGATCATTCTTGAATTTTACACCACCTGCGATTATTTTTGGAGGTATTTTTGAACATGGATAAAACAAAGTACGAATCCTTAATCCTTAATCCTTGTCATTTTGTTTCACTGGATTCGTTTCTTTAAAAATATTTTTCATCATCCTCAGTCTTAAATGATGATATTATTGAATATCTTTGGCCTGTAGTGCAAAGATGAATGATTTCCGAAGAATATCTTTGGTAGTAGTGCAAAAGATGATGAAGTGTTTAAATGAACATGACCAAGTGATGAATATCTTTGGCTGTAGTGCAAAGATGAATATTTGATTCGGATGTTTATGGATTGATGTTACGGAGGATAAAAGATAGATGATGAACTTTTAAATTCATACATAGAAGATAGTAGTTTGCATTCTCTACTTAACTCTTCTAATGAATTATTATTTCATTGCGAATATTGATTTAAAATTTGTTGTCTATTGTATTCTATTAAATTTTTCCCTGTTGAAGACTAACGTAAAGTTGTTGTATATTATCTTAGTCATAATATTCTTTCTTGAGCTAGTTGAGCTCACCCTTTTCCTTTTGTTCCATTCTTCTCGGGAGGCGAGAATATAGCGATGCAGTAGTAAGGGGTATGGAATGAAGGTGTTAGAAAGGATTGTTTAGTAGTCCTCACCATTTTTGTAAAATAATGTATCAATAAATGTGATGAGGATTTATTTGAGTATAGATATTGTCTAGAAGATAATATTTGTATTCAAACTCACAGTTTTACTGTTGTAATAATAAAGTTGTAGTTGTTTCTGTACCATGTATTGACAACTCAGAATAGGTGATGCATACCTATTTTGGGGTCGTCACAGATAGGCCCATAAAGCATCATCCAATCTAAGTGACCAATCTTTTCGACTCGGATTCACCACTTTCTCCAATATCTTTTTGACTTCTCTGTTCGATACCTCAGCTTGTCCACTGGTTTGAGGGCGATATACTGTAGCTATCTTGTGGTTTACCCCATACTTGGCCAAAAGAGCAGTAAACGTTTTATTGCAAAAGTGACTACCTTCGTCACTTATAATTGCTCTTGGAGTGCCGAACCTCGTGAAGATGTTCTTTTAAAGGAATTTGAGGACCACCTTGGCATCGTTTGTTGGTAGAGCTGCAGCTTCAACCCACTTTGACACGTAGTCCGCTGCGAGTAAAATGTATTGATTATTCAAGGACGATGAAAATGGTCCCATGAAATCGATACCCCATACGTCAAAAATTTCCACTTCTAGAATCGTTTGTAAAGGCATCTCATTACGTTTTGAAATGTTGCCCACCCTTTGACACCTATCGCATTGTTTGACAAACTGGTGGGCATCTTTGAATAATGTGGGCCAATAAAAACTACACTGCAGTACCTTCGCCGCTGTCCTCTCACTCCCATAATGCCCGCCATAAGCCAATGAGTGACACTCATACAGAATATTCTTTACTTCACTATATGGGGCACACCGTCGAATCACTTTGTCGGCGCACTGCTTGAACAAATATGGATCATCCCACATGTACCATTTCACGTCGTGAAGAAATATCTTTTTCTGTTGCCTTGTGAGGTCAGGCGGTAGAATGTTTCTCACAACAAAATTTGCATAATCGCCATACCACGGAATCTCTGCTGAAATCCCAAACAGTTGCTCATCCGGGAACGATTCGTTGATTTCACATTTGTCGTCTTTTTGTTTCCCGTGGTTTTCCAACCTAGATAAGTGGTCGGCTACCTGATTCTCCGTCCCCTTCCTATCCTTTATTTCTAAATCAAACTCTTGAAGTAGGAGAATCCACCGAATAAGGCGTGGCTTAGCATGCTTTTTCGCTATCAATCTTAGAATCATTGCATGGTTAGTATATACTATTACCTTAGTCCCGATCAAGTAAGCCCGAAATTTGTCGAACGCATATACCACTGCAAGCAATTCCTTTTCTGTGGTTGTGTAGTTCATTTGAGTTTCTGTAAGTGTTTTGCTTGCGTAGTATATAGCGTGAAACACTTTGTCTCTCCGCTGACCCAAAACAGCCCCAACCGCGAAGTCGCTTGCATCACACATAAGCTCGAATGGGATGATCTAATCCGGTGCAACTATAACGGGGGCTGTAGTCAATTTCCTCTTTAATAAATCAAACGTTGTCTTTCATTCTTTATCAAAGCTGAACGTCGCATCCTTCTATAAAAGACTGCATAGGGGTTTCGTAATTTTAGAGAAGTCCTTAATAAACCTCCTGTAGAATCCAGCGTGTCCCAAGAAACTCCTAATACCCTTCACTGAGGTTGGTGGAGGCAATTTTTCAATAGTTTCCAGATTCACTTTGTCAACTTCCAACCCTTGAGCCGATACCTTATGGCCCAAAATTATGCCCTGTTCAACCATGAAGTGGCATTTCTCCAAATTTAGTACGAGATTAGTGTCCTTATATCTTTGCAACACCATGACTAGATTCTTCAAGCAATTATCAAAGCTGTCCCCATAAACTGAAAAGTCATCCATGAAGACCTCTACATTTTTCTCCACCATATCTGAAAAAATTGCCATCATACACCGTTGGAAAGTTGTCGGTGCATTGCATAGCCCGAATGACATCCTCCTGAATGCAAATGTGCCATAAGGGCGCGTGGACGTAGTCTTTTCTTGATCCTCTGGAGTGATGACTATTTGGTTGTAGCCCGAATACCCATCCAACAAATAGTAAAACTGGTGTCCCACCAATCTATCTAACATTTGGTCAATAAAGGGCAGCGGGAAATGGTCTTTTTGGGTTGCCTTGTTCAATTTTCTGTAATCCATGCAAACCCGTCAACCTGTCACTGTTCTAGTTGGGATTAACTCGTTGTCGTCATTCTGCACCACCGTTATTCCTCCTTTTTTCGGTACGCACTGGACTGGACTAACCCATTTGCTATCGAAAATCGGGTAGATGATGCTAGTGTTTAACCATTTCAAAATTTCCTTCTTTACCACTACCTTCATAATTGGATTGAGTTGCTGCTGTTGTTTCACCGTTGGTTTTGCTTCGTCTTCCATTAGGATCTTGTGCATGCAAAATGAAGGGCTGATTCCCTTTATGTCAGCAATTGTCCATCCAATAGCTGATTTATGTTCCCGAAGCACCCTCGGCAACTTTTCTTCCTGTAATTCATTAAGTGCAGCTAAAATAATAACATGTAACGAATTTAAATTGCCTAAATATGCATACCTGAGGTGCTTAGGAAGTGGCTTAAGTTCCAGCTTTGGTGGCTCTTCCAATGATGGTTTCAGTTTTTCTGCGGTTACCTCCTCTGTGTGCAGTGGTTCAAATGGTGTTCTAAATCTTGGTATTCGTGGCAATGAGTCTAGCAATTGAAGGTAATCCGCCAATTCCGGATCATCGATCTCCTCATCTCCCAATAATGTTGTTTCTAATGGATCGTTCACCAAACTTTTTCTCATGTCATCACTAATGATTTGCTCAATTAGATCCATTCGAAAACATTCTTCCTTGTCTGTAGGGAATTTTATGGCCTTAAACTCATTGAATTTCACTTCTTGATCTTGGACCGTCATAGTAAGTTCTCCCTTTTGTACATCTATGAGTGTTCTCCTTGTAGCCAAAAATGGTCTCCCTAGGATAATTGGGATGTTCTTGTCCTCCTCAAAATCCAGGATGATAAAGTCCGTGGGGAATATAAACTTATCCACTTTCACTAAGATGTCCTCTACTATGCCTGTCGGATACGTGATTGACCTATCCGCCAACTGTAAGGAGATGTTCGTAGGTCTTGGCTTGGGCAAACCCAATTCTAAATATACTGACAATGGCATAAGGTTTACACTCGCCCCCAAATCACATAAACACTTGCTGAAATGTATCTCCCCGATTGTGCATGGAATAGTAAAGCTGCTCGGGTCCTTGAATTTTGGTGGTAATTTCTGCTGTAATACCGCACTACACTCCTCTGTTAATGCCACAGTCTCAAAATCTTCCCGTTTCTTTTTCCTTGATAAAATCTCTTTCATAAATTTTGCGTAACTAGGCATTTGATCCAGGGCCTTTGCAAATGGTATGTTAATTTGAAGTTTCTTGAAAACTTCCAAAAATTTTGAAAATTGCTTGTCTAATTTCTGTTTTTGAACTCTTTGCTTGAATGGTGGGGGAGGATAAATGGCTGGTTCGTTGACTGGTTTGTTCTTTTCCATTTGTTTTTCGGTCCCTTGCTTTACCTCACCCATCATATTATTTTGTCTCAGATCAATCTCCTTTCAGAATCAAATTTTGGCTCTTGACCAACAAGCTGTTTTCCACTTCTCAACATAATGGCTTGACACTGCTCGTGATTACCCTTAGGATTTTTCTCTGTGTCACTTGGTAATGTCCCTTGTGGTCTATTATTCAATGCCAACGTAATTTGACCCACCTAATTCTCTAGATTTTTAATCGCCCTATCTTATGCTTTCATACCCATGTCATGCTTCCATTTCTTTTATAGCCAACTAGATTCTTAATCACCCTCCAGATCGGGTTTTCTTTCTTGATATTGAACTGGTTGTTGCTAATTCTGGAAACCTGGAGGGTATAATTGTCGTGAAGCATGATTTTGCTGGTTATTGCTCCATAAAAAATTCTGATGATTTCTATTTCCTTAATTGTATGTGTTCTGATAAGTGTTTTGAGGAATTCTGTTGTAATTGCCGATGAACTGCACAGCTGCTGGATTAATTGCACATTGCTCCGTTGGGTGCTCTCCTACGCACAACTCGCATATTATTGCCACTTGCTGTACTTGATGTGTTTGTTGAGCTTGTGCTGCTGACACTGACTCCAACTTCTTTGAAAGTGTAGATATCCGTGCCTGCATCGCTGTCATACTATCTACTTGTAATACCCCTGCTGCCTTCGCCTGTGTCATTCTTGTTGTGGGCCACTGTTAGCTGACATGGTTTCAATCAACTCGTAGGCTTCCTCGTAACTCTTAGGCATGAACGCTCCGCCCCATGCTGCATCGATACTTGTCCTGAGATTCCCATGCAGTCCATTGTAAAAGGTGTTCATTTGTAGCCACTGGGGCAATCCATGATGTGGGCATTTTCTGAGCAGTTCTTTGTATCATTCCCAGGCCTTATATAATGACTCCCCATGTTGCTGTTCAAACATTGTAATCTCATTCCTCATCTTCACAGTTTTCGCCGGTGGGAAGAATTTCGCGAGGAATTTTTGAGCTAAATCCTCCCATGTAGTTATCGAACCGAACTGTAGAGAATGTAACAAACTCTTCGCCTTGTCCTGTAAAGAGAATGGGAACAATCGAAGTCTTACCGCCTCATCCGAAACCCCATTAAACCTAAATGTATCACACATTTCCAGAAAGCTGACTAGATGCTCATTCAGATCGTCATTTGTAAATCCCCCAAACTGAATTGAATTCTGAATCATTTGTATCATCCCAGGCTTAATCTCGAACGTATTTGCTGCTATTGCTGGCCTGGTGATGCTTGACTACAGTTCAGTGACCTTGGGTGTTGCGAAGTCCCTCAACGCTTTCTGATCTTCGGCTGCCATTACTATTCCCTCTTCCTTTTCAGGTATTTCGAATTCTTGCCTCGTTTCCTTGAACCACTTACTCAACCTCTGAAACCTTTTCTCAATGTCGTCCTTAAAAGGCAGCAAGTCTGGATTTTGGGACCGAGTTCGCATAAACTACATCCAACACCTGAAACAAGAAGCACAATAAAAAAAAATGTCTAAGTAAAACTGGATTAATTAAACTGATATTGTAAAACACTTAAGATTTATGCTAAAAATATCCCCGGCAACGGCACCAAAAACTTGTTGGATAAAATCTAATTACGCACAACACGCAAGTATATGTGGTCAACAAGTAATAAAGTGATAAGTTGAGTATCGTTCCCACTGAGAACTAGTTAATAAAAATCACCAAGTACTTGTGAGACCCCAAATTTTATGAATAAAGATTTAAATTTCTCGAAATATTTTTTATGAATATTATGGTA
Source organism: Panax quinquefolius (assembly GCA_020205615.1). Classification (NCBI taxonomy): domain Eukaryota; kingdom Viridiplantae; phylum Streptophyta; class Magnoliopsida; order Apiales; family Araliaceae; genus Panax; species Panax quinquefolius. The sequence continues at coordinate 83,604,950 of CM035158.1, forward strand.
TGGATTGGATATAATGTTATAGTTGTGGGTAGTATTTATAAATTTTGCAAAGTATGCAAGTTGTTATAAAATATTCATTTGGTCGGGGAATATTCTTTTTGTCGGGAATATCCGTACGATGGCACAATCATTGGTGAACCCACAACAAAAGTATTGTCGTAGTAATAAAATGAAAGAATTATTTTAATGAAAATAGCGACAGAAGTTTACCGTTAAAACTGTTGAACTACTCGGTAGTAAAAGTACAGTAATATGCGTGGTTGCATAGTAGCACACGATATTGGTTATTGATGCTTACGTGATAGTCATTCAGTTATATTCACTTATTGCTATAGTAATTGCTGCATCACATCTCTCATATTATTGATTCGATTATTGTCGCAGTATCATCTACATTATATGATATATTATTAAATCAATAATTGAGACGACAAAGTTATTCATATTTTTAAATTGCAATATTTACAATGTCTAGAAGTTCTGCCAAGGAGAGGTTTGGTCACCTAATTGCGCGCCAATAGGGAGAAATCCTTATTGGAAAGCCCTCTCTTTCCTGGGAACGACCTGATTGTTAAATATTATGAGTTATAATATTAATAATGACTAAGTTCGTGTTGATTAAAGATGAATTTGATAGTTCCATTGTGTTGGGATTATTTGTGTTAGTAGAAATCGACATTTATTTCGATAATAATTGATGTCTGGAGATTATATTGTTCAATCGGGTATTCATGGTACTTTTCGTGTTGGAATACTATTCAAGAGTTACTATTCACGAGTTACTATTCATGAGTTACTATTATGATTAAAGTCATCTTTGGCTTACGTGCATAGATGGACTTGGTATGATTATGACCAGGGATTATTCGGTATAGTCATGACCGTAATGTGACAAATGATATGGTAAAAGTCCTCATTGGCATGTAGTTCATTGATGGACAGTTGTTGGTGTGATTATGACCAGGGATTATTCGGTATAGTCATGACCATTGATGATTACATGAATATCTTTGGCCGTGATGTAGGGATGATTCGATTTTATTTATTAAGCTGAGTCTCAGCGATTAAGTTGATGAAAAACTTTTTAAATCATAGAAGATAGTAGATTTTATTCTCTACTTGACTTTTCTAATTGATTATTTGTTCTGCTGCAGTTAAACTTGATGTCTATTGTATTTTATCAGTTTAAAATTGTTGAAGACTAATGATAATTTATTCTACATTATCTTAGTCATAATATTTCTTACTGGGCTAGTTGAGCTCACCCTTTCTTTCAATGTTCTCTTCAGAAAATGAGAATATAGCTGGGACGAGTCGGGGAAAAGAGTGACGGTCCAGATGATAGCATTAGTAGTCCTCACTATTCTGTTAAATAGTGTGACAATAAATGTAATGAGGACTCTTTTGAGTGTGGATATTGTCTAGATGACAATATTCCTATTAAACTCCTTGTTGATGTATTATCGTACATTACACGACGGTTGTATAATTAAGTTTGTATTTGTATTCTGTACCATGTATTTGGCGACCCAGGATGGGTGATGTATACCTATTTTTGGGGGCGTCACAGTTGGTATCAAAGCTTAGGGATATTATCCTTGGCTGAGATGTGAGATAAGAACTAGGAGGGGAGAGACGGGGAATTCCTTCGCTAGTATGACCTACCTAAGTTTATTTTGTATTTAATTGGTCGGTCAGAGTATAGGGATAATATGTGAAATGTTAATTAACCCTTGTTTTGTGACAGTGTTTGAATATGACATCTGAAAATGTTGAGATAAGTAATGGAGCAAAATAATATGACCTTATTGCAGTACGAGGCTAAGTTTGTGGAGTTATCCCAGTTTGCATCCCATTTGGTCGATAATGAGGAGCGAATGAAGCGAATGTTTCTAAGAGGTTTGAAACTCGATATACGTCAATACCTCATTTCTTATAAAATTTGTTTATATTCAGATGTTGTAAATAGGGCTCAGTTATTGGAGCGCGATAATGAGTTAGCACAACCAAAAGGTAACGACCAACAACACGATGATAATCGTACTGGTGGCAACGACCATCGGAACAATGATGACCATCGTGGGAGAAATTATCATGCCAAGAATGGTAACCACTTCGGTGGTAATCATGGCCAAGATAATAGAAGTGGAAATTTTAAGAAGAGAATGCCACATAGCCCGATTTTGTCGTGCACCAATTCAAGTCCAGCTGGGATGGTGGCACCAAAGGCGGATACAGACAAAACAAAGCCGGTGGTTTCAGGAAGAGCGTTTTTCGTGACTTCTCAAAAAGCGAGTAAACCGAACGAAGTTAGCACGGGTTAGTTAATTATAAATTCTTCCGAAATCTATGCCTTATTAGATACCGGTTCTACCCATTATTTTTTCTCTCTTGTTTGCGTTCAACGTTTGAATTTGACTCTAGAGAAATTAGACTTTGACTTATCTGTTGAAGCCCCGTTAGGAGAAACCATCATTACATGTGCTATCCAAGTCTTGGATGATGGTCACAGTTTTGAATGATATTTCTATTGTTAATAATTTTCCTGACGTATTCTTGAAGACTTCTTAGCCTACCTCTAGAGCGTGAAATCGAATTTTGTATTGACCCCAGTACAAAACCCTCAAATATTTCTGTACCTAAAACGATCGTATAATGTGTCAAAGACGTTGGCTCGAGCTGTTGAAGATTACGATTGTACCATTCAATACCATCGTGGAAAAGTGAACGTGGTAGCTGACGCGTTGAGTAGAAGATCGTATGAGAATATACGAACCCACGTGAAGATAACGATTATACGAGTAGAATCGACTTTAATCGATAAAGTTAAAGTTGCTCAAGCTAAATACGCAGAGTTGATGAATGTGAAGAAGAAGGTTCAAGAGGGCGTTATTCTAGAAGCAAGAATCGATGAAGAGAGGAAATCTTAACCCTCAATTTTATTGGCCCACTTGAAATCTTTGATCAAGTAGGAACTGTGGCCTATAGACTCATTTTACCACCAAACATGTTGCGTGTTTATAACATTTTTCACGTATCGATGTTACGTAAATAAGTGGATGACCCGAACCACATTATTGATTTAGAACCGGGCGAGATAGCGGATAATTTAACGTATGAGGAGATACGTGTTAAAATCTTGGATAAGAAGGATCGTATTCAACACTCAAAGGTTATACCTCAAGAGTTAGAATCTGAAATGAAGTCAAGGTATCCTCATTTCTTCGTCATACCAAGTACGTACGTAAATTTCGAGGGCGAAATTTCATAAGGAGGGGAGATTGTGAGACCCCAAATTTTATGAATAAAACTTTAAATTTCTTGAAATAATTTTTTTTCAATATTATGGCATGGATTGGATATAATGTTATAGTTGTGGGTAGTATTTATAAATTTTGCAAAGTATGCAATTTGCTATAAAATATTCATTTTGTCGGGGAATATTCTTTTTGTCGGGAATATCCATACGACGACACAATCATTGGTGAACCCACAACGGAAGTATTGTCGTAGTAATAAAATGACAGAATTATTTTTATGAAAATAACGGCAAAAGTTTACCGTTAAAACTGTTGAACTACTCGATAGTAAAAGTACAGTAATACGCGTGGTTACATAGTAGCACACGATATTGGTTATTGATGCTTACATGATAAGTCATTCAGTTATACTCAATTATTGCTATAGTAATTGTTGTATCATATCTCTCATATTATTGATTCGATTATTGCCACAGTATCATCTGCATTATATGATATATTATTAAATCAATAATTGAGACGATAAAGTTATTCATATTATTAAATTGCAATATTTACAATGTCTAGAAGTTTTGCCAAGGAGAGGTTTGGTCACCTAATTGCGCGCCAATAGGGAGAAATCCTTATTGGAAAGCCCTATCTTTCCTGGGAACGACCTGGTTGTTAAATATTGTGATTTATAATATTAATGATGAATAAGTTCGTGTTGATTGAAGATGAATTTGATAGTTCCATTGTGTTGGGATTATTTGTGTTAGTAAAAATCGACATTTATTTCGATAATAATTGATGTCTGGAGATTATATTGTTCAATCGGGTATTTAGGGCACTTTTCATGTCAAAGTACTATTCATGAGTTACTATTCACGAGTTACTATTCATGAGTTACAATTCATGAGTTACTATTCACAAGTTACCATTGTGTCACATTCACTTACTATTAGGGGAGCTTGTGCAAGATTGATGATACTTGCATGACTAAGTTAAAAATGGAGGTATAGATGGAGATACTATACTGTAATTAATTTTTTCACATATTTAGAACTATTGAGTCACATGATTTACTATTGATTCACATGATTTACTATTAGGGGAGGTGGTGCAAGTTTGATAATACTTGGATGAGTGAAGTAAAAATGAAAGAAAAGTTGGAGGTATTGTCTTTGTAATATTTCGAGCCCCAAAACGTGCAAATATCGAAACTATATTTTCCTATAAATAGAAGCTCATTCTTCCTTCATTTCTCACCAATTCACTAAAGCTTTAGAGCTATTATTATAGAGAGAAATTATAGAGAGAAAGAAGAAGAGAAGTCTGCTCCCTCATTATTCCAGTATCCAGTCTTCTTTTGAGGTAAGGGATATTATTTGTTGTACCTGTAAGGGGTATTATTCTTTCTTATTCATAAAGAGAAATTCTGTTATTCCATTATTTTTTATTATTCTGTTGGAATAACCTGTTATTCGAAGTACTACATACATGGTGAAATTCTTCTGTTATTCCATTCTTTATTATTTTGTTGGAATAACCTGCTATGCGTAGTACCGCATACATGGTGAAATTCTTCTGTTATTCCAATCTTTATTATTATGTTGGAATAACCTGTTTAGGCGAAGTACCGCATACATGGTGAAATTCTTCTATTATTACATTCTTTATTATTCTGTTGGAATATCCTCCGCCATGCAATTCGCTTTGACACGGTTCCAGATTTATTATTTCGCATTTATTATTCCGCCGTAATATCCATCTATGCGCTTTTATCTGGGACTGGTTCCATTATTTATTATTCGCATTTATTATTATGTCGAGAATATCTCGCGTGCATGCGTTTACTGTGGGACTTGGTTCCATTATTTATTATTCATTGGGAATAATCTGCTCAGACGGTCTCTATCGCATGCATGGTGAATCCTTACGTTATTCCATTCTTTATTATTATCATTGGAATAACTTTGTATAAGTGGATTACACATGTACATGGTGAATGATCCTTCGTATTCATTCCTTATTAAATTGTGGAAATAATCTGGTTACGTTTATTATGATGAGAGTCATAATAAAAGCATTGGACTGATAAAAATCATGGGTATATGAAGTATTAGTAAGTGTTATGATGAGTTATGTTGGTTATTATGTGAAAACATGAATGTTTCTTAGAAATCACAAAGGGTTGAAAATCAGATTTTGGTGAAAATGGAACATGAAATTCAATTGATCATATCTCCTATTATATTTCGAATTTTTGAGTGTGGTCAAGTTCTAGAGTTAGATCTATGAGTTTTGTAGCATCTCCAAGTGGAATCACTGTAAAAGGTGTTGTAGATTTTCGTGTGGACTGATTTTAGCAAAGGAGTCAAAAGCTGCAAATACCGAAAACGCTTTTGCCCAGATTTTTAAAAGGGCAGTTTCGGCCACTTAATTTGTGAGAAAATATCCGGCCTTTTCGGACATGAAATTATATGGTATAAAGAAAATCCTGTCCCAATATGAGCTCATACTGACTTAAAATGAACAAATTATGACCATTTCAATATTTAGGTTTTTCCGACAAAAAATACTATAACCGGTGTTCTATATCTCCGATGACCATGAAATTTAAACTGGAAGCTCACGTTAACATTTTTAAGATCCTGCCAAGATTTGAGAATTTCTGGAGTTAAACTTGAGGTAGCTAATTTCTTAAGGAATTAATTAGAAATTGATTTTTGAAAAATAGCAAATGAATTTTAAAAATTCCGAGAAAAATATATGTTCATTATGGGACTATATTATGCTAAATCCCAGAAAAGAAATATTTTTGGGGCTGATTTTGTATTTTTCATGAAAATGCTCTAGTTATGAGTATATGAGTTAAATATGTTATGTAATGTAACAAAGTTGGAAAATAGGATTTTATGGCTTGGAAATCCTATATAAGGTGTATGCAGATTTTTTTTATAAGGGATTTGATCACTGGTGATGAAATCTTATGAGTATGGCATTTTTGAATGACTAAATGCATTATTTGGTAAATTGTAAACAATTGAAATAAATTGTTAATAAGTTTAAGAAGTGATTAAAATATTGTTATTATATTAGCATTATTAGATTATGAATTTATTATGTGATTGATAATATTTGGATAAATTTAAAGTCTTTAATATTTATCCTTATTTTCGTTTGATTAATGTTTATATCATTATCATCATTCTCATGTTTATATTGTGATTAAAGTCATCTTTGGCTTACGTGCATAGATGGACTTGGTATGATTATGACCAGGGATTATTCGGTATAGTCATGACCGTAATGTGATAAATGATATGGTAAAAGTCCTCATTGGCCTGTAGTTCATTGATGGACAGTTGTTGGTGTGATTATGACCAGGGATTATTCGGTATAGTCATGACCATTGATGATTACATGAATATCCTTGGCCGTGATGCAGGGATGATTCGATTTTATTTATTAAGCTGAGTCTCAGCGATTAAGTTGATGAAAAACTTTTTAAATCATAGAGGATAGTAGATTTTATTCTCTACTTGACTTTTCTAATGGATTGTTTGTTCCGCTGCAGTTAAACTTGATGTCTATTGTATTTTATCAGTTTAAAATTGTTGAAGACTAATGATAATTTATTCCGCATTATCTTAGTCATAATATTTCTTACTGGGCTAGTTGAGCTCACCCTTTCTTTCACTGTTCTCTTCAGGAAATGAGAATATAGTTGGGACGAGTCGGGGAAAAGAGTGACGGTTCAGATGATAGCATTAGTAGTCCTCACTATTCTGTTAAATAGTGTGACAATAAATGTAATGAGGACTCCTTTGAGTGTGGATATTGTCTAGATGACAATATTCCTATTAAACTCTCTGTTTCTGTATTGTCGTATATTACACGACGGTTGTATACTTAAGTTTGTATTTGTAATCTGTACCATGTATTTGGCGACCCAAGATGGGTGATGTATACCTATTTTTGGGGGCGTCACAGTTGGAATCAAAGCTTAGGGATATTATCCCCGACTGAGATGTGAGATAAGAACTAGGAGGGGAGAGACGGGGAATCCCTTCGCTAGTTTGACCTACCTAAGTTTATTTGGTATTTAATTGGTCGGTTAGAGTATAGGGATAATATGTGAAATGTTAAATAACCCTTGTTTTGTGACAGTGTTTGAATATGGCATCTGAAAATGTTGAGATAAGCAATGGACCAAAATAATATGACCTTATTGCAGTACGAGGCTAAGTTTGTGGAGTTATCCCGGTTTGCATCCCATTTGGTTGATAATGAGGAGCGAATGACACGAATATTTCTAAGAGGTTTGAAACCCGATATACGTCAATACCTCATTTCTTATAAAATTTGTTTATATTTAGATGTTGTGAATAGGGCTCAGTTATTGGAGCGCGATAATGAGTTAGCACAACCAAAAGGTAACGACCAACAACACGATGATAATCGTACTGGTGGCAACGGCCATCGGAACAATGATGACCATCGTGGGAGAAATTATCATGCCAAGAATGGTAACCACTTCGGTAGTAATCATGGCCAAGATAATTTAAGTGGAAATTTTAAGAAGAGAAGGCCACCTAGCCCGTTTTTGTCGTGCACCAATTCAAGTCCAGCTGGGATGGTGGCACCAAAGGCGGGTACGGACAAAACAAAGCGATGGTTTCAGGAAGAGCGTTTTTTGTGACTTCTCAAAAAGCGAGTAAACCGAACGAAGTTAGCACGGGTTAGTTAATTATAAATTCTTCTGAAATCTATGCCTTATTAGATACCGGTTCTACCCATTATTTTATCTCTCTTGCTTGCGTTCAACGTTTTAATTTGACTCAAAAGAAAATAGACTTTGACTTATCTGTTGAAGCCCCGTTAGGAGAAACCTTCATTATACGTGCTTTCCAAGTCTTGGATAAGGGTCACAGTTTTGAATGATATTTCTATTGTTAATAAATTTCCTGACGTATTCTTGAAGACTTCTTAGCCTACCTCTAGAGCGTGAAATCAAATTTTTTATTGACCCCAGTACAAAACCCTTAAATATTTGTATACCTAAAACGATCGTATAATGTGTCAAAGACGTTGGCTCGAGCTGTTGAAGATTACGATCGTACCATTCAATACCATCGTGGAAAAGCGAACGTGGTAGCTGACGCGTTGAGTAGAAGATCGTATGCGAATATATGAACCCACGTGAAGATAACGATTATACGAGTAGAATAAACTTTAATCGATAAAGTTAAAGCTGCTCAAGCTAAATACTCAGAGTTGATGAATGTGAAGAAGAAGGTTCAAGAGGGCGTTATTCTAGAAGCAAGAATCGATGAAGAGAGGAAATCTTAACTCTCGATTTTATTGGCCCATTTGAAATCCTTGATTAAGTAGGAATTGTGGCCTATAGACTCATTTTACCGCCAAATATGTTGCGTGTTTATAACATTTTTCACGTATCGATGTTACGTAAATAAGTAGATGACCCGAACCACATTATTGATTTAGAACCGGGCGAGATAGTGGATAATTTAATGTATGAGGAGATACGTGTTAAAATCTTGGATAAGAAGGATCGTATTCAACACTCAAAGGTTATACCTCAAGAGTTAGAATCTGAAATGAAGTCAAGGTATCCTCATTTCTTCGGCATACCAAGTACGTACGTAAATTTCGAGGGCAAAATTTCATAAGGAGGGGAGATTGTGAGACCCCAAATTTTATGAATAAAACTTTAAATTTCTCGAAATAATTTTTTTGAATATTATGGTATGGATTGGATATAATGTTATAGTTGTGGGTAGTATTTATAAATTTTGCAAAGTATGCAAGTTGCAATAAAATATTAATTTTGTCGGGAAATATTCTTTTTGTCGGGAATATCCATACGACGACACAATCATCATTGGTGAACCCACAACGGAAGTATTGTCGTAGTAATAAAATGACAGAATTATTTTTATGAAAATAACGGTAAAAGTTTACCGTTAAAAATGTTGAACTACTCGATAGTAAAAGTACAGTAATACGCGTGGTTGCATAGTAGCACACGGTATTGGTTATTGATGCTTACATGATAAGTCATTCAGTTATACTCAGTTATTGCTATAGTAATTGTTGTATCATATCTCTCATATTATTGATTCGATTATTGTCACAGTATCATCTGCATTATATGATATATTATTAAATCAATAATTGAGACGATAAAGTTATTTATATTATTAAATTGCAATATTTACAATGTTTAGAAGTTCTGCCAAGGAGAGGTTTGGTCACCTAATTGCGCGCCAATAGGGAGAAATCCTTATTGGAAAGCCCTATCTTTCATGGGAACGACCTGGTTGTTAAATATTGTGAGTTATAATATTAATGATGAATAAGTTCGTGTTGATTGAAGATGAATTTGATAGTTCCATTGTGTTGGGATTATTTATGTTAGTAAAAATCGACATTTATTTCGATAATAATTGATGTTTGGAGATTATATTGTTCAATCGGGTATTCAGGGCAATTTTCATGTCAAAGTACTATTCATGAGTTACAATTCATGAGTTACTATTCATAAGTTACTATTGAGTCACATTCACTTACTATTAGGGGAGCTGGTGGACGATTGATGATACTTGCATGACTAAGTTTAAAATGGAGGTATAGATGGAGGTACTATACTGTAATAAATTTTTTTACATGTTTAGTACTATTGAGTCACATGATTTACTATTAGGGGAGGTGGTGCAAGTTTGATAATACTGGGATGACTGAAGTTAAAATGAAAGAAAAGATGGAGGTATTGTACTCTAATATTTCGAGCCCCAAAACGTGCAAATATCGAAACTATATTTTCCTATAAATAGAAGCTCATTCTTCCTTCATTTCTCACCAATTCACTAAAGCTTTAGAGCTATTATTATAGAGAGAAATTATAGAGAGAAAGAAGAAGAGAAGTTTGCTCCCTCATTATTCCAGTATCCAGTCTTCTTTTGAGGTAAGGGATATTATTTGTTGTACCTGTAAGGGGTATTATTCTTTCTTATTCATAAAGAGAAATTCTGTTATTCCATTCTTTTTTATTATTCTGTTGGAATAACCTGTTATGCGAAGTACCGCATACATGGTGAAATTCTTCTGTTATTCCATTCTTTATTATTATGTTGGAATAACCTGTTATGCGAAGTACCGCATACATGGTGAAATTCTTCTCATTATTCCAATCTTTATTATTATGTTGGAATAACTTTTTTTATGCCAAGTACCGCATACATGGTGAAATTCTTACATTATTCCATTCTTTATTATTATGTTGGAATAACCTGTTATGCGAAGTACCGCATACATGGTGAAATTCTTCCGTTATTCCATTCTTTATTATTATATTGGAATAACCTGTTATGCGAAGCACCGCATACATGGTGAAATTCTTCTGTTATTCCATTCTTTATTATTATGTTGGAATAACTGTTTGCGTAGCGGCACCGCATACATGGTGAAATTCTTCTATTATTCCATTCTTTATTATTCGTTGGAATATCCCATTTGCAAGTAATTTTGCTCGACTGGTTTCGATGATTTATTATTCGCATTTATTATTACGCCGAAATATCACGCTGCGCGTTTTATCTTTGGACTGGTTCCATTATTTATTATTCCGTATTTATTATTCTCGCCGTAATATCACGTCTGCAATGTTTACTTTGATTTGGTTCCATTATTTATTATTCTGTTGGTAATAATCTGTCTGTGCGGTCTCTATCGCATGCATGGTGAATCCTTCTGTTATTCCATTCTTTATTATTCTGTTGGAATAACCTGTATAAGTGGATTACCACAGGCATGGAGAATGATCCTTCGTATTCATTCCTTATTAAATTGTCGAAATAATCTGGTTACATTTATTATGATGAGAGTCATAATAAAAGCATTGGACTGATGAAAATCATGTGTATATGAAGTATTAGTAAGTGTTATGATGAGTTATGTTGGTTATTATGTGAAAACATGAATGTTTCTTAGAAATCACAAAGGGTTAAAAATCAGATTTTGGTGAAAATGGAACATGAAATTCAATTGATCATATCTCCTATTATATTTCAAATTTTTGAGTGTGGTCAAGTTCTAGAATTAGATCTATGAGTTTTGTAGCATCTCCAAGTGGAATCACTGTAAAAGGTATTGTAGATTTTCGTGTGGACTGATTTTAGCAAAGGAGTCAAAAGCTGCAAATACCGAAAACGCTATTGCCCAGATTTTTAAAAGGGCAGTTTCGGCCACTTAATTTGTGAGAAAAATTTTGGCCTTTTCGGACACGAAAGTATATGGTATAAAGAAAATCCTGTCCAAATATGAGCTCATTCTGACTTAAAATGAGCAAATTTTGACCATTTCAATATTTAGGTTTTTCTGACAAAAAATGCTATAACCGGTGTTCTATAACTCCGATGACCATGAAATTTAAACTGGAAGCTCACGTTAATATTTTTAAGATCCTGCCAAGATTTGGGAATTTCTGGAGTTAAACTTGAGGTAGCTAATTTCTTAAGGAATTAATTAGAAATTAATTTTTGAAAAATAGTAAATGAATTTTAAAAATTCGAGAAAATATATGTTCATTATGGGACTATATTTCGCTAAATCCTTAAATGAAATATTTTGGGATTTGATTTGGTATTTTTCATGAAAATGCTCTAGTTATGAGTATATGAGTTAAATATGTTATGTAATGTAACAAAGTTGGAAAATTGGATTTTATGGCTTGGAAATCCTATATAAGGTGTATGCAGATTTTTTTATAATGGATTTGATCACTGGTGATGAAATCTTATGAGTATGACATTTTTGAATGATTAAATGCATTATTTGGTAAAGTGTAAACAATTGAAATAAATTGTTTATAAGTTTTAGAAGTGATTAAAATATTGTTATGATATTAACAATATTAGATTATGAATTTATTATGTGATTGATAATATTTGGATAAATTTAAAGTCTTTAATATTTATCCTTATTTTCGTTTGATTAATGTTTATATCATTATCATCATTCTCATGTTTATATTGTGATTAAAGTCATCTTTGGCTTACGTGCATAGATGGACTTGGTATGATTATGACCAGGGATTATTCGGTATAGTCATGACCGTAATGTGACAAATGATATGGTAAAAGTCCTCATTGGCCTGTAGTTCATTGATGGACAGTTGTTGGTGTGATTATGACCAGGGATTATTTGGTATAGTCATGACCATTGATGATTACATGAATATCATTGGCCGTGATGCAGGGATGATTCAATTTTATTTATTAAGCTGAGTCTCAGCGATTAAGTTGATGAAAAACTTTTTAAGTCATAGTAGATAGTAGATTTTATTCTCTACTTGACTTTTCTAATGGATTGTTTGTTCCGCTGCAGTTAAACTTGATGTCTATTGTATTTTATCAGTTTAAAATTGTTGAAGACTAATGATAATTTATTCTGCATTATCTTAGTCATAATATTTCTTACTGGACTAGTTGAGCTCACCCTTTCTTTCACTGTTCTCTTCAGGGAATGAGAATATAGTTGGGACGAGTCGGGGAAAAGAGTGACGGTCTAGATGATAGCATTAGTAGTCCTCACTATTCTGTTAAATAGTGTGACAATAAATGTAATGAGGACTCCTTTGAGTGTGGATATTGTCTAGATGACAATATTCCTATTAAACTCTCTGTTTATGTATTGTCGTATATTACGACGGTTGTATAATTAAGTTTGTATTTCAGATTACGCATACCATGTATTCATGCACCCAAGATTGGTGATGTATACCTATTTTTTGGGGCGTCACAGTTGGTATCAAAGCTTAGGGATATTATCCTTGGCTGAGATGTGAGATAAGAACTTGGAGGGGAGTGACGGGGAATTCCTTCGCTAGTATGACCTACCTAAGTTTATTTGGTATTTAATTGGTCGGTCAGAGTATAGGGATAATATGTGAAATGTTAATTAACCCTTATTTTGTGACAGTGTTTGAATATGGCATCTGAAAATGTTGAGATAAGCAATGGAGCAAAATAATATGACCTTATTGCAGTACGAGGCTAAGTTTGTGGAGTTATCCCGGTTTGCATCCCATTTGGTCTATAATGAGGAGCGAATGACGCGAATGTTTCTAAGAGGTTTGAAAACCGATATACGTCAATACTTCATTTCTTATAAAATTAGTTTATATTCAGATGTTGTGAATAGGGCTCAGTTATTGGAGCGCGATAATGAGTTAGCACAACCAAAAGGTAACGACCAACAACACGATGATAATTGTACTGGTGGTAACGGCTATCGGAACAATGATGACCATTGTGGGAGAAATTATCATTCCAAGAATGGTAACCACTTCGGTGGTAATCATGTCCAAGATAATAGAAGTTGAAATTTTAAGAAGAGAAGGCCACCTAGCCCGATTTTGTCGTGCACCAATTCAAGTCCAGCTGGGATGGTGGCACCAAAGGCGGATACGGACAAAACAAAGCCGGTGGTTTCAGGAAGAGCGTTTTTTGTGACTTCTCAAAAAGCGAGTAAACCGAACAAATTTAGCACGGGTTAGTTAATTATAAATTCTTCCGAAATCTATGCCTTATTAGATACCGGTTCTACCCATTATTTTATCTCTCTTGTTTGCGTTCAACGTTTGAATTTGACTCTAGAGAAATTAGACTTTGACTTATCTGTTGAAGCCGCGTTAGGAGAAACCTTCATTACATGTGCTATCCAAGTCTTGGATGAGGGTCACAGTTTTGAATGATATTTCTATTGTTAATAAATTTTCTGACGTATTCTTGAAGACTTCTTAGCCTACCTCTAGAGCGTGAAATCAAATTTTTTATTGACCCCAGTATAAAACCCTTAAATATTTCTGTACCTAAAACGATCGTATAATGTGTCAAAGATGTTGGCTCGAGCTGTTGAAGATTACGATCGTACCATTCAATACCATCGTGGAAAAGCGAACGTGGTAGCTGACGCGTTGAGTAGAAGATAGTATGCGAATATATGAACCCACGTGAAGATAACGATTATACGAGTAGAATCGACTTTAATCGATTAAGTTAAAGCTGCTCAACCTAAATACTCAGAGTTTATGAATGTGAAGAAGAAGGTTCAAGAGGGCGTTATTCTAGAAGCAAAAATCGATGAAGAGAGGAAATCTTAACCCTCAATTTTATTGGCCCATTTGAAATCCTTGATCAAGTAGGAACTGTGGCCTATAGACTCATTTTACCGCCAAACATGTTGCGTGTTTATAACATTTTTCACGTATCGATGTTACGTAAATAAGTAGATGACCCGAACCACATTATTGATTTAGAACCGGGCGAGATAGCGGATAATTTAATGTATGAGGAGATACGTGTTAAAATCTTGGATAAGAAGGATCGTATTCAACACTCAAAGGTTATACCTCAAGAGTTAGAATCTGAAATGAAGTCAAGGTATCCTCATTTCTTCGGCATACCAAGTACGTATGTAAATTTCGAGGGCGAAATTTCATAAGGAAGGGAGATTGTGAGACCCCAAATTTTATAAATAAAACATTAAATTTCTCGAAATAATTTTTTTGAATATTATGGTATGGATTGGATATAATGTTATAGTTGTGGGTAGTATTTATAAATTTTGCAAAGTATGCAAGTTGCTATAAAATATTCATTTGGTCGGGGAATATTCTTTTTGTCGGGAATATCCATACGACGACACAATCATCGGTGAACCCACAACGGAAGTATTGTCGTAGTAATAAAATGACAGAATTATTTTTATAAAAATAACGGCAAAAGTTTACCGTTAAAACTGTTGAACTACTCGATAGTAAAAGTACAGTAATACGTGTGGTTGCATAGTAGCACGCGGTATTGGTTATTGATTCTTACGTGATAAGTCATTCAGTTATACTCAATTATTGCTATAGTAATTGTTGTATCATATCTCTCATATTATTGATTCGATTATTGTCACAGTATCATCTGCATTATATGATATATTATTAAATCAATAATTGAGAAGATAAAGTTATTCATATTATTAAATTGCAATATTTACAATGTCTAGAAGTTCTGCCAAGGAGAGGTTTGGTCACCTAATTGCGCGCCAATAGGGAGAAATCCTTATTGGAAAGCCCTATCTTTCTTGGGAACGACCTGGTTGTTAAATATTGTGAGTTATAATATTAATGATGAATAAGTTCGTGTTGATTGAAGATGAATTTGATATCTCCATTGTGTTGGGATTATTTGTGTTAGTAAAAATCGACATTTATTTCGATAATAATTGATGTCTGGAGATTATATTGTTCAATCGGGTATTTAGGGCACTTTTCATGTCAAAGTACTATTCATGAGTTACTATTCACGAGTTACTATTCATGAGTTACAATTCATGAGTTACTATTCACAAGTTATTATTGAGTCACATTCACTTACTATTAGGGGAGCTGGTGCAAGATTGATGATACTTGCATGACTAAGTTAAAAATGGAGGTATAGATAGAGGTACTATACTGTAATTAATTTTTTCACATGTTTAGAACTATTGATTCACATGATTTACTATTGATTCACATGATTTACTATTAGGGGAGGTGGTGCAAGTTTGATAATACTTGGATGACTGAAGTAAAAATGAAAGAAAAGTTGGAGGTATTGTACTGTAATATTTCGAGCCCCAAAACGTGCAAATATCGAAACTATATTTTCCAATAAATAGAAGCTCATTCTTCCTTCATATCTCACCAATTCACTAAAGCTTTAGAGCTATTATTATAGAGAGAAATTATAGAGAGAAAGAAGAAGAGAAGTCTGCTCCCTCATTATTCCAGTATCCAGTCTTCTTTTGAGGTAAGGGATATTATTTGTTGTACCTGTAAGGGGTATTATTCTTTCTTATCCATAAAGAGAAATTCTGTTATTCCATCTTTTTTATTATTCTGTTGGAATAACCTGTTATGCGAAGTACCGCATACATGGTGAAATTCTTCTGTTATTCCATTCTTTATTATTATGTTGGAATAAACTCGTTATAATGGCACCGCATACATGGTGAAATTCTTTCGTTATTCCAATCTTTATTATTATGTTGGAATAACTTTGCTTTATCAAATACCGCATACATGGTGAAATTCTTCTGTTATTCCATTCTTTATTATTATGTTGGAATAACCTGTTATACGAAGTACCGTATACATGGTGAAATTCTTCTGTTATTCCATTCTTTATTATTATATTGGAATAACCTATTATGTGAAGCACCGCATACATGGTGAAATTCTTCTGTTATTCCATTCTTTATTATTATGTTGGAATAACCTGTTTAGGCGAAGTACCGCATACATGGTGAAATTCTTCTATTATTCCATTCTTTATTATTTTGTTTGAATATCCTGTCGGTGCGAATTTTGCTTGACCTGGTTCCAGTATTTATTATTCCGCATTTATTATTTTGTCGGAATATCCTATCTGTGCGTTTTACGTTGGACCTGGTTCCATTGTTTACTATTTCGCATTTATTATTCCGTCGTAATATCACGCTCAGGCGTTACGTTGGATTTGGTTCCATTATTTATTATTCTCATTGGGAATAATGTCATGCAGGGGATCTATCGCATGCATGGTGAATCCTTTTGTTATTCCATTCTTTATTATTCTGTTGGAATAACCTGTATAAGTGGATTACCACATGCATGATGAATGATCCTTCGTATTCATTCCTTATTAAATTGTCGAAATAATATGGTTACGTTTATTATGATGAGAGTCATAATAAAAGCATTGGACTGATGAAAATCATGGGTATATGAAGTATTAGTAAGTGTTATGATGAGTTATGTTGGTTATTATGTGAAAACATGAATGTTTCTTAGAAATCACAAAGGGTTGAAAATCAGATTTTGGTGAAAATGGAACATGAAATTCAATTGATCATATCTCCTATTATATTTCGAATTTTTGAGTGTGGTCAAGTTCTAGAGTTAGATCTATGAGTTTTGTAGCATCTCCAAGTGGAATCACTGTAAAAGGTGTTGTAGATTTTTGTGTGGACTGATTTTAGCAAAGGAGTCAAAAGTTGCAAATACCGAAAACGCTATTGCCCAGATTTTTAAAAGGGCAGTTTTGGCCACTTAATTTGTGAGAAAAATTCCGGCCTTTTGGGACATGAAAGTATATGGTATAAAGAAAATCCTGTCCAAATATGAGCTCATTCTGACTTAAAATGAGCAAATTATAACCATTTCAATATTTAGGTTTTTCTGACAAAAAATGCTATAACCGGTGTTCTATAACTCCGATGACCATGAAATTTAAACTGGAAGCTCACGTTAACATTTTGAAGATCCTGCCAAGATTTGGGAATTTCTGGAGTTAAACTTGAGGTAGCTAATTTCTTAAGGAATTAATTAGAAATTGATTTTTTGAAAAATAGTAAATGAATTTTAAAAATTCCGAGAAAAATATATGTTCATTATGGGACTATATTATGCTAAATCCCAGAAAAGAAATATTTTTGGGACTGATTTGGTATTTTTCATAAAAATGCTCTAGTTATGAGTATATAAGTTAAATATGTTATGTAATGTAACAAAGTTGGAAAATAGGATTTTATGGCTTGGAAATCCTATATAAGGTATATGTAGATTTTTTTTATAAGGGATTTGATCATTGGTGATGAAATCTTATAAGTATGGAATTTTTGAATGATAAAATGCATTATTTGGTAAAGTGTAAACAATTGAAATAAATTGTTTATAAGTTTAAGAAGTGATTAAAATATTGTTATGATATTAACAATATTAGATTATGAATTTATTATGTGATTGATAATATTTGGATAAATTTAAAGTCTTTAATATTTATGCTTATTTTCGTTTGATTAATGTTTATATCATTATCATCATTCTCATGTTTATATTGTGATTAAAGTCATCTTTGGCTTACGTGCATAGATGGACTTGGTATGATTATGACCAGGGATTATTCGGTATAGTCATGACCGTAAGGTGACAAATGATATGGTAAAAGTCCTCATTGGCCTGTAGTTCATTGATGGACAGTTGTTGGTGTGATTATGACCAGGGATTATTCGGTATAGTCATGACCATTGATGATTACATGAATATCCTTGGCCGTGATGCAGGGATGATTCAATTTTATTTATTAAGCTGAGTCTCTGCGATTAAGTTGATGAAAAACTTTTTAAACCATAGAAGATAGTAGATTTTATTCTCTACTTGACTTTTCTAATGGATTATTTGTTCCGCTGCAATTAAACTTGATGTCTATTGTATTTTATCAACATTGTTGAAGACTAATGATAATTTATTCTGCATTATCTTAGTCATAATATTTCTTACTGGGCTAGTTGAACTATCCCTTTCTTTCACTGTTCTCTTCAGGAAATGAGAATATAGCTGGGACGAGTCGGGAAAAAGAGTGACGGTCCAGATGATAGCATTAGTAGTCCTCACTATTCTGTTAA
The DNA here is from genome assembly GCA_020205615.1 of Panax quinquefolius. NCBI lineage: Eukaryota > Viridiplantae > Streptophyta > Magnoliopsida > Apiales > Araliaceae > Panax > Panax quinquefolius. The sequence continues at coordinate 83,623,693 of CM035158.1, forward strand.
ATAGTGTGACAATAAATGTAATGAGGACTCCTTTGAGTGTGGATATTGTCTAGATGACAATATTCCTATTAAACTCTCTTTATGTATTGTCGTATATTACACGACGGTTGTATAATTAAGTTTGTATTTATATTTTGTACCATGTATTTAGCGACCCAAGATGGGTGATGTATACCTATTTTTGGAGGCGTCACAGTACTAACCCGTAACCAACTCAATCTTATTTAAATGAATGAATTTCAAATTATATAAATTAAACTACTATTAAATTCCACTAATTAAATTAAGACTATGGAGATTTAAGATCTCAACTTCACTTATTGCTTCATTTAAGTTAACACACTTCTCATCAATTATTCTCTATCCCGAATTATTAATCAAGAACACTAAAGTAGTATTTACCACCTCTCGATGCACTAATACCGTATTAACGTCAATCCACAATTAAGATAGAAATCCGTTAAACACCTTAATCAACTAACCCGCTATATCTCTATGTGAATTACAATTGAAGAAGGTTTAAGAACAAGTTCTCTATCCGATTACATGCGGTGTCAAGCATATCTCTACCTTAACACTCATCAAGTTTAAGCTACTAACAAAATCCTAAACACATGATATCATGATCAGATCTAAATATATACTTCATCTCTCGAGTTCATATAGATTATCACAGTAATTGATGGCCAGTCAATTAAACAATTAAGTCCAAACCATAATAGACAATTCTCACGATAGAACATAATAATTGATAGCGAAGTATATTAAAATAAACTACACAATAAGATTCATTGTAATCTCAAACAAAGAATTAGTTCATTGAATTAAAACTAAGAATCCATATTTGAAATAAGATTAAAAGATAAAAATAAGAGTAGAGTAAAGAATTGAATCTGTTGTCAGCAAATCTCCATCTTCCTCAAGCTCCTGCTCTTGATCTTCAATGGTCTTCAAGTTGCTTCAATCTCCAAAACTATTTAGAACTAGTGTTTTGATCTAATTTACTCTAATCTAATCTAATGGAATGCTCTCTCCTAATCTCTCCAATCTCCCCTAATCCTTATTATTCTACTCCTTTTATAAGCCTTTTTACATGTCTTTAAGTCCTCTTGGAAGTCCTTGCGTCAATTGGATCGAAAATAATCCTTCCCGAACTCAAATTTGGCCAAAAACCACTTCTTTTACGCATACCCCAGCCCCGGCGGGGGTCTAGGCTTGTCAAGGGCCCACCCCAGTGGGGTATAGTACTGTTTTGCAGCTGGTACCCCCGCCCCGGCCGGGGTTTTCCTAAGGAAAAGCCCGCCCCAGCGGGCATCATTTTTCTGTCACAGCGTCCTCTGGTAAAATGGCAATAACTTTTGATCTGGGAAGAGTTACGAGGCCTTCCACCTATCAAATCGAAGATATCGACGAGCTCTACAACTTTCATTCTTTTAGGATTGAGAAATTCGGCTCGGATAAAGGTTGAAATTGGGCTGGAAGTGACTGCTATGAAAATGGCTAACCAAAACAGCGAAGTTCGACGTCCGTTGGTACAAAGATCATATTTCTTGCATCCGAACTCCGATTAGAATTATTCAAGATGTTTCGAAAAGCTACGAAGATGCTATAGAAGGTAAGCTAAGTTCCAAACCAACAACATGAAGTAAACATGAAAGCCCAAATGATATCCGGATTGCTTTTCCTTACCAATAATCTCTCATACCGCTCCCAAATGTATAACCTACAAAATGAACACAAAATGCATGAAAAGTAACTAAGACACATGAATATAAGCAACTAATTCAAGTAAAGATACCAGATAAGTGTATATAAAATCCACTTATCAATGAAGTGTACACAGAGATACTGGTTGGTTTATGAAGAACAAGGCTAAAGTGATTAAGCATGGGTCAGTCCATTGATGATAAGTGAACAGGAGATCACAAGGAGAAAGCGAGCTGGGCATGCCACAAATCTGAGGTGTCTTGCTATTTAGAAGAGACCGGGACTAGGGCCAAGCTTATCGGTTCTCGAGATCACCAAGGAAAATGTAAGTATCAAGCACTCAGACAAATAAAGAAAGAAGTGTTCTACATTGAAGATCCAGTGAACACTCTTCAGGATCATAGTGTTGTCTCAACTAGCCAATGAGCAACATTCAACAAGACACTACGATCAGGTCCAAGAACATCTGCATCAGAATCGTAGAGTTTGGTCATCTAAAGATTGAAGCATTGACAACGGTTTAATCTGAAGATTGATATTCGAACAGAGCTTATTGAGAGCATCGATGCAAAAGGACAACCTTTGATCTAGAAATCAAAGAGAGAGGAAATAAAGTCGATTACCTGCCCAAGACATCAAAGTGACATCTCTGATGGGGTAGGTGAAACAGTAGACTGTAGTGTCAAAATGTCATAAAAAGGATGTCATGTCAAATCTGCAGTCTACATCAAATAACTCGAGATCTGCAAGGTAATTCATACTACTTTTAACGGTTATATTCCAACGGGAAGATTAGGAAGGAGTATATATCAGCCAGAGCTTCAAAGATCAAATGTTACTGATCTTGCAAAATTGTTTAGTTGTTGGAATGCTATTGTTGACTCTGCGAGTTCCACCAGAGCTAAACAGTGCAAGTCTCAATGACAGTGAGACTACAAAGGTGGAAGTGAAGCTGCTTTGAAAAAGGACTTGAACAGACTAAAGCCTCACTCAACAAAGATGAGAATGCCACTGAAGATGGCAGCTAAGCTGGGAGCCGAGAAGGCCAAGAAGATAGCATTCAGAAAAGTTGCAGTGTACAAAGAAGATCAAGAGAGCCACTCTACGAATCAGCATGAGCCGAAAGCTGAAACAGAATAAGTGCATAACCATGTCTGCAAAACATTCAAGAAGGGTTCAGGGATTGCTAATTGTCAGACTAAGTCTACCAAAAGCTCATGGACTTAGAAAATCCAGATGGTGATGGTGCACAGTTAACATCAGATGAAGATGAGCAGAAAAGAGTAAAGATCAGCTGCACCAGAGAAGATGTGGTCCAGGCTCGAAGCAGAATGCAAAGAGGACCACGCCAAGCTACTAAGTACAAAAGATATTCAAGCTTAAAGACATCTTATCAACTCAGCACCAACAACACCAACAACAACAACTACAACAAGAAGCCAGGGCCTGAGGGGTCCTTGTCCGGAGGGACTAAATGAAGTTCCAAGCATGTTGGGCTTGAAGAGTTCCTAGGGAACTAAAATTCCAAGCCTGCTGGCTTGAAGAGTTCTTAGTGAACTGAAGTTCCAAGGCTGCTGGCCTTAAAGGAATCTTAGTGATTCAGGGTGCTGCCCTTCCTTAGTGGAAATCGTGCTAGTTGAAAGCAGAAGAGTGGATTAGGAGCTTGAGTCTCGGAACCACTTAAAATCCCTTATGTCATTTACTTTATGTCATTTACATTATGTACCTAATTTCTATAACTGCTATGTATGCATTAACTGCTTACAACTTAACTAACTTTAAGAATAATGTCTGTATAATTATGAATATATCAATGAAGGGGATCTTTTACTTATTCTGCTGTGCTTGAAAAGATTCTTATGTTTCTCATATGCTAATTCATTAGCAATACAAGATAAAAGAGAAAAGTATTTGAAAATTAAAAGGATCTATTCAACCCCCCCCCCCCCCTTCTAGATCTATTGTGTGCCTATTGGGAACTAACAATTGGTATCAAAGCAGGTTCTCATGCTATATTCAAAAGCTAATCGCTTTGAGTCTTATCCTAGGCACAAACATTGTTCTAAACTTAGTTCAGCAGTAAGTCATTTGTTTATGCAGATGAGCTCACAAGTTAGAAATATTGTGTACATGTAAATGTGTATATACACCTGAAGCTGCACAAATTGGTCCATGTTCTTAAATGTTATAGCAGCAAGACCAATCCGTGTCCACAGTCAATCGTGTAGTCTGAAGAGCAGATATGGGAGCTCAAGAGGCATCAACAACAAAGAGTCAAGCATCCACCAGACTGAAAGATGAAAAAGCCACACGTGCTAAGAAGAACTCATTCAGAGAAGAAAGAAGAATATCTCAAATCTATATTTGGCCAACCAAAAGCTGGATGTGAAACTTGAGGACTCAAGGTTGTCAAAAGAACTAAAGATGTCAAGATTCTCTGAGCCTACATCTTTAAGACTATGACTGATTGATCAAAGGACAACTGGAGCAACAAGCTGTAAAAAAAAAGTATGCACATCAATGCCTAACCTCAGTATATCAAGATAAATGACTGTCAAGAAATTGACAATGTAAAGGTACGGTTCCTCATTAGTATAAATGTGTACATCATATTGCATCACCTTATGCACTATAACTGTATTCTATCAAGAGGCCATACTCTACCTAAAAAGGAGAAGAGAAAAAGTACACTGAAGTTGGAAACTCAAATGATAACAAACTTTCTCTCCATCCAAGTTTTAGGTTGAAGATAACATCTTGAAAGAAGTTTGAAATAGGTCATAAGCATACCAAGGCTTAATTAATTTTAAGTGGAGAAATCTTTGCTGATGGGTTAGTATGTATGTACAAACCTATGTTCTAAGTTTTTGATAACGCATAGAGTATGATCAGTTCTATAAGAGTATCTTGAAGATTCGAAGAAACTGATCACCTCCATGAATCAACCAGATACAAATAAGTGTTAGAATTGATTCTCACTCTGTGAACATTTAAACTCTATGAACATAACCAAGCAAATGATAAAACCATCAAAGAAAAAGAGTGTCTTGTTAAAATGGTTAATCTTATACACACTCATCATCATGCATCTTAAAATGTAATATCTAAATTAGATACATGCATGAATATGATTAGTGGTGATCACTATGATGAAAATTAAAACATATGAGGAACAGGGATTTTGAAGGCTAACCTGGCAGGACCCATTTAACCATGGGTACCAAAAATAGAAATTTATCTAACCTGCAGGTACTTGGTCTATCTGACCACACTAAAGAATGCTGAAGCAGAAGACTTCAGTCAAGAAGATTCAACCAGCAGAAGGCTTAAGACATTTCAGAAGAATTTCTGACTAAATCTTTACTTGTCAAAGCCTGTCTTTGAAGACTTGCTGAGCTAACATGAATGAAGCTCACATGATTGTTGATTGCTATAAGGAAGTAGATCATTCATGTGAAGAGAAAAGGGTCTTATATGCTCAATCATCAAAAGCATATCAGCTGAAAAGAACCCTCAAGGAACTCATCATAGAAGCAGGACTTCACAAGTACAAACTATCGAAGGAGACTACGTTCGTAGTTTTGTCAAATTATCGTAGAGCAATCAGTCCTGAAGATATCTACCTCTATGATCCAAGGAGGTTAAACGATTATGATGACTTCAGTCAGAAGAAGATATGCAAGGCTTCCTTCTGATGCACATGAAGAAGAAGAAATCACACCTCTTTGAGAAGACAATATCAACCATGGGGGAGCAGTGATCTGTTAAGGAACAGCAACACTGAAATTATCAGAAATACATTATGAAGCAATATACCAGTTACAAAGTCCCAAAACTTTGTGGCTGATGAACCAAATGAAGATCCATAGTCAGTAGGAATGTCTCAAAACGTACTACTGATAATCTTGTCAACCACCCAACTCAAAATCGTGGAGTGCCTACGATCAACCATTTGATCGTAGTGTAAAAGCAGAAGGAAACCACGATTACAGCCAATGCAAATGTCTAGAGTTAGTTAATGAACTCCCCAGCAAAAATGATCAAATGAGATATCAGTGCTAATCACTTCTAAAGCCTTTCATCTGGAAAGCGCCTCAGGGAAAAACATAACCCTTAGTTCACTCTAAGAGGTTGGCCCTTCCTGAGCTACCTTAACCCAGAAGGAATGCTTAGTCTAGTCCATCTCAAGGATTAGGACATACAATGATCGTGAAATAGATTCTGAAGTGAACTCAACGATCGTAGTACAACCTCAGCGATCGTAGAGTAGGCTCGATGATCGCAGTCTTCCCAGAAGATACACTGGCTCATGGGGAGCTTGAAAGAACTAGACACACGCTCAACTATTCAGATTGAGTAGAGATAAGATTAGAAAGATGCCCTGCAGACTCACCTCAGAAGTTTGGTGCCCAAGCTATCATGTGGTACATCAGTGGTTAAGCCATGCAACTTCAAAGATGAGGATCAGTGTCAAGTCATCCACTGAAGCATCTCTCAGAAGACGATCGTTGAGTCAATAAAGAAAATCATAGAGTCCATAACTACCTCACCAATCTACTCTACGTACTGAAAAGGTCAATGATCAATCCACGTCAGTAATGCCTATTTTCTTAAAGGAAATATCAAACTAAAAAGTTTATGGGGATTTATAGTGTGACGCCCCCAAAATAGGTCCACACTACCCATTCTGAGTCCCCAGATATCACATTACAGAAATGAAATACAAACATCATTTATATAACTATTGAACTGTCGTGCAAAATGCGACAACACATAAGCTGTGAGTTTTAATACAATATTGTCTCATAGATAGTATCCAAACTCAAATTATTACAATGCCATATAAAATACAACAGCAAATATATCAAGACCCCAAAGAAAAACGAGAAGATTACTATCATGTTCTTTCCAATGGTGAGTCTTCTCTTGACATATAATTATCTCCATTGTCTCCAATTGAGAATTATATTTCAACTAATCTCCAAGATTATATAGGTAGTGCTCGTAGATATAATCAGCAAGTGCATGTGCACAACCCTGTCTTATGATAACACGAGGTCGTCTGTCATTAGACATCTTGTATGATAGTGGCAAAACGCCCTTCCAAAGTTGGGTTCACCTCACCCTATTCGGTTCACCAAAATCAATGGTTAAAATGACGTATAAAATATTACATATTTATCTATAATTCCCAATAAAATTATGTCCATACTATTTTAGGAGAAATCTCAATAGCTATAGACCACCGTTCTAATCCCCTGTTACCCCCGCTCGACCCAGCTACACTCTTATTACTTGAAAGGAATTGTGAAGCAAAAGGGTGAGCACAACTAGCCCAATAAAGAATATCATAACTAAAGATAGATAAATTATCAATAGTGTGACGCCCCCAAAACAGGTATACATCACCCATCTTGAGTCGCCAAATACATGGTACAAAATACAAATACAAACTTAATTATACAACCGTCGTGTAATACGACAATACATAAACTGAGAGTTTTAATAGGAATATTGTCATCTAGACAATATCCACACTCAAAGGAGTCGTCATTACATTTATTGTCACACTATTTAACAAAATAGTGAGGACTACTAATGCTATCTTCTGGACCGTCACTCCTTTCCCCGACTCGTCTCAAGCCTATATTCTCATTTCTCAAGAGAACACGGTGAAAGAAAAGGTGAGCTCAACTAGCCCAAAGAAGAAATATTATGACTAAGATAATGCAGAATAAATTATCAATAGTCTTCAACAATGTTAAACTGATAAAATACAATAGACATCAAGTTTAACTGCAACGGAATAAGCAGTCCATTAGAAGAGTCAAATAGAGAATAAAACCTACTATCTTCTATGATTTAAAAATGTTTTCATCAACTTTTATCGTTGAGACTTAGCTTAATAAATAAACCACATCTTCTAATCATCCCTGTACTACGAGGCAAGGATATTCATTAAATCATCAACGGTCATGGCTATACCAAATAATCCCTGGTCATAATCATACCAAAAACTATCCATCAATGCATTACAGGCTACTGAGGACTTTTACCATATCATTTATAACATTACAGGTCATTATTATACCGAATGATCCCTGGCCATAATCATACTAAGTCCATTTATGCACGTAAGCCAAAGATGACTTTCATTACAATATAAGCATGAGGATGATGACAATGACATAATAATTCAATAAAACAAGTTCAAGAATTAATTTATCCAAGAACTAATAACGTCCAAATTGTCAACATGATACTTCTTTGTAGAGTAAAAGTTAAGAATGCCCAGAAGAATATTTCCATGAAAAGATACTGGATGAAGCACAAATATCAAGGATATTCCACTAATTTCATGGAGTGTAGAAGTCAAAACTTTAACCAACTGAGTATAATAAAAAATATATGAAACTGCAAATGGATTTTCACCCGCCATGTAGTAATCCACGTATACAGATCATTTCCATAATTTAAAAAGGAATGAATATAAAGGATCATTCACCATGCATGTGGTAATCCACATAGACAAGTTATTCCAACAGAATAATAAAGAATGGAATAACAGAAGGATTCACCATGCGTGCGATAGAGACCGCATGCATAAAAGTTATTCCCAATGTAATAATAAATAATGGAACAAGGTCCTGCCAGAACGCATGCATGTGATATATTCGACGTAATAATAAATGCGAATAGTAAACAATGGAACGGTGTGTCCCCAGAAACGCATTGATGTGATATTCCGGCGTAATAATAAATGTGAAATAATAAATAATGGAACTAGGTCAAAGTAAATTAAGACCAAGCAGTGATATTCCAATGTAATAATAAAGAATGGAATAATAGAAGAATTTCACCATGTATGCAAAACTTCGCATAAACAGGTTATTCCAACATAATAATGAAGAATGAAATAACAAAAGAATTTCACCATGTATGCGGTACTTCGCATAAACATGTTATTCTAACATAATAATGAAGAATGGAATAACAACTCTTATGAGTATTGAAAGAAACTAATTCTCTTCATGAATACGAAAGAATAACACCCCTTACAGGTACAACAAATAATATCCCTTACCTTAGAATGAAGCTGGATACTGGAATAGAAATGTGGCAGACTTCTCTTCTTCTTTTTCTCTATAATTTCTCTCTATAATAATGGCTCTAAAGCTTTAGTGAATTGGTGAGAAATGAAGGAATAATGAGCTTCTATTTATAGGAAAATATAGTTTCGATAATTGCACGTTTTGGGGCTCGAAAAATTACAGTACAATACCTCCAACTTTTCTTTCATTTTTAATTTAGTTCTGCAAGTATTATCAATATTACACCAACTCCCCTAATAGTAAATCATGTGAATCAATAGTAAAATCATGTGACTCAATAGTTCTAAACATGTGAAAAAATTAATTACAATATATTACCTCCATCCATACCTCCATCTTTAACTTAGTCATGCAAGTATCATCAATCTTGCACCAACTCCCCTAATAGTAAGTGAATGTGACTCAATAGTAACTCGTGAATAGTAACTCATGAATAGTAACTCATGAATAGTAACTCATGAATAGTAACTCGTGAATAGTACTCCAACACAAAAAGTGCCCTGAATACTCGATTGAACAATATAATCTCCAGACATTAATTATTATCGAAATAAATATCAATTTCTACTAGCACAAATAATCCCAACACAATGGAACTATCAAATTCATCTTTAATCAACACGAACTTATTCATCATTAATATTATAACTCATAATATTTAACAACCAAGTCATTCCCAGGAAACAAGGGGCTTTCCAATAAGGATTTCTCCCTATTGGCGCGTAATTAGGTGACCAAACCTCTGCTTGACAGAACTTCTAGACATTGTAAATATTGCAATTTAATAATATGAATATCTTTGTCATCTCAATTATTGATTTAATAATATATAAAATATTATGCAGATGATACTGTGATAATAACTGAATCAATAATATGAGAGATATGATGCAGCAATCACTGTAGCAATAATTGATTATAAGTGAGTGACTTCTCACGTAAGCATCAATAATCAATACCGTGTGCTACTATGTAACCACGCCAGACATCGCATTACTTTTACTACCGAAGTAGTTCAACAGTTTTTAACAGAACGCTATCCACCGTTATTTTTATAAAAAGATAATTATGTCATTTTCTAACTACGACAATACTTTCGTTGTGGGGTCCACCAATGATTGTGCCGTCGTACGAATATTCCCTGTTAAAACGAATATTCTCCGACCAATCGAATATTATATAACCACTTGCTTACTTTGCAAAATTTGTAAATATTACCCACAACTATAACATTAAATAATATCCACACCATAATATCCAAAAATATAATTCGAGAGAAATTAATCTTTATTCATAAAAGTTGGGGTCTTACAAATAGCCTTCGTCAATAATAAATCAGAGATTTAGAACATATGGTAGATGATAAAAAATTTCAACCATAGTGGCACCAGAACGAGCAATCCATTAGAAGAGTCAAATAGACCATAAAGTCTATTATCTTCTCCACATTAAAAGTCCACCAACAATGTTTTATCCCTGTAACATCAATCAACAGTTCCTATCCACAATTATTCATAATCATAATTATGATTCTAAATTTCTCTTCGCACCCTGGACGAAGATAATTTTCATCACCTATCTTTACCTGAAACATTAAAGATCATGGTTATACCAAATCACAGTTCCTGTTCATAATCATACTAATAAATTCATCTTTGCACTACGGGCCAAAGATATTCATTAACAGTTCATCTTTGCACTACAGGCCAAAGACATGCAACTGTATTGTTAGAAGAGTCAAGTAGAGCATGATATCTACTATCTTCTATGAATTAAAAGTTTATTATTAACTTTATCGCTGAGACTCAGCTTAATAAATAATCCACTTAATTGAATCATCCTTGCACTACGGCTAAGTATACTCATTAGTATCACGACCACGAATTATCCATGTACTACGAGTCAAGGATATTGGTGTTTTCACCAATGGTCATGATTATACCGAATAATCCCTGGTCATAATCATACCAACAACAATCCATCAATGCATTACGGGCCAATGAGGACTTTTACCACATCATTTGTAATATTACGGGTCATGATTATACCAAATGATCCCTGGTCATAATCATACCAATCAACAGTCCATCTATGCACGTAAGCCAAAGATGACTTTAATCACAATATAAGCATGAGGATGATGACAATGATACAAGCATTAATCAAATGACATCAAGGATAATTATTAAAGACTTTAAATTTATCTAGAGTTTAAAAAATATCCAAATTGTCAACATGATACTGCTTTGTGGAGTAAAATTCAAGAATAATATCCATGTATCAAACTAATTTGGACAGAAAATAAATTAATTTTTTGAGTGAATAGTACTTCGGGAATAGTACCCCGTGAATAGTAACCCCGGCATGAAAAGTGCCCCGAATACCCGAGTAAATAATAGTAGAGTGAATAGTAACTGGGTGAATAGTAACTCATGAATAGTACTCTGGCATGAAAAGTGCCCCGAATACCCGAGTGAATAATATTTAAGTGAATAGTAATCAGGTGAATAGTAACTCATGAATAGTTCCCTGGCATGAAAAGTGCCCCGAATACCTGAGTGAATAATATTATAGTGAATAGTAACTGGGTGAATAGTAACCCGTGAATAGTACCCGGGTGAAAATATTGGTATTTAATAAGAAAGTTCAGATCAATATTCCAATAAAACGATACTGGATGAAATGTAAAACTCAAGAAAATTTCACTAATTTCAAGGATTATAGAAGCAATACTTACCATAGTAAGTTTAGATTTAAGAATATGAAAAGAAATAACATACGTGACTGCAAATGGATTTTCACCTGTCATATGATACGTAATCCGCATAGACAGGTTATTCCGATATATTAAAGATTGAATACGAAAAATAGTATTCCTTATGAATACGAAAGGAATAATACCCCTTACGAATACAACAAATAATATCCCTTACCAAACGAAATTAACATCCCTTACCTTAGTAGAAGACCAGATACTGCAATAGTGAAGTAGCATAATACTCTTCTTCTTTTTCTCTATAGTTTCTCTATCTATAGCTTCTCTTGTAAGTCTTAGTGAATTGGTGAGAATGAAAGAAGAATTAAGCTTCTATTTATAGGAGAATGGAATAAATAGTAACTAATTCATGAACGATCCAGATTGATTCACTATTAGAACGGACGGTTCATACTGATTACTATTAAAACCACAACCGACAGTCCAGATTGATTTACTTTTAAAACAACCACCGACGGTCCAGATTGATTACTTTTAAAACCACCACCGACGGTCAGGATTGATTTACTTTTAAAACCACCTCTGACGGTCCATATTGATTTACTATTAAAACCACCACCGACGGTCCAAATTGATTTACTATTAAAACCACCATCAATGGTCCAGATTGATTTACTATTACAACCACCATCAATGGTCCAGATTAATTAACTATTAAAACCACCATCGACGGTCCAGATTGATTTACTATTAAAACCACCATCGACGGTCTAGATTGATTTACTATTAAAACCACCATCGACGATCCAGATTGATTTACTATTAAAACCACTATCAATGGTCCAGATTGATTTACTATTAAAACCACCACCAATAGTCCAGATTGATTTAACTTATTACACTTTAGTACCCCTAAAGTTTTCCAAGTTTGTATTATTGCCCTCTAACTTTTGTAATTCACTTATCTTCAATAAACACATTCTTAATACTTCAACAATTATTCATCATTAATTTTATAACTTACAACATCGACAACCAGATCATTCCCAGGAAAGAGGGGGCTTTCCAATAAAGATTTCTCCCTATTAGCGCGCAATTAGGTGACCAAACCTCTCCTCGACAAAACTTTTTAGACATCGTCAATATTGCAAATAATAATATGAATAACTTTGTCGTCTCAATTATTGATTTAATAATATAAAATATTATGCAGATGATACTGTGACAATAATTGAATCAAATAACGTGAGATACTATGTAACAATTACTGTAGCAATAATTGAGTAAACTGAGTGGCTTCTTACATAAGCATCAATAATCAATACCGTGTGCTACTATGAAACCACGCGTATTACTGTACTTTTTCCACAGGGTAGTTCAACAGTGTAATGGTAAAACTTTTGTCGTTATTTTTATAAAAAGATATTTCTGTCGTTTTTTAACTACGACAATACTTCCATTGTGGGGTCCACCAATGATTGTGTCGTCGAACGAATATTACCCGACGAAAGAATATTCCTCGACCAAACGAATATTCCCCGACACAACGAATATTTTATATCAACTTGCTTACTTGCAAAATTTTCAACTATCACCCTTAACTTTTACCTTTTATCAATTTAACCATTTACTAAATAAAATAATAATTATAAGAAAATTAAATACTTTTATTTAATAAATTCGGGGTCTCATATATAGTTTCTTACTGGACATTGTGCAACCAATGAATGGCTGACACATCACAACTTATATAGAGTCAGAAGGAACTGTAATAAAGACAAATTTAAAATCTTCATACAGTTACCAGAAGCTATCAAACCTCTTTTCCTCCCTTTTTCAAACCCTAAAACCCCCTCCAACGCTTGAATACATCAAACCTCAAGCTTCGCTCAAATCACATTCAAATATCTCTCACAAGACTTCTGAGATTAAAAACTCATATACTTCAAACTATTCAAATGGCAGATTGGAGAGTAATCACTGGCATTCAGCTTGGAACCAAGACGTTTGAGAAATCCAAAAAAAAATTCAGAGATATTCTTGAACTTGTGAAGAAGGCTGGATTCTCATAATGTCTTGAGGCAAACACTCGAATATATGCTGAACTGCTTAAAGAGTTTTACTCAAACGCAACCATAAATTCTAGAACTCTTTCCACCAAGGTCAAAGGTCAGATTCTGAAGCTAAAATCGTCTGACATCAATCAATGCTTAGGTTTTCCTGACCTAGGACTGAAAAACCTTGATGAGATCAATACTTAACAAGCAAAGGAGATTATGTTATACAAAAGATACCTGAGTATGAAGGACATGAAGAAAAAGGAGTTTCCTGAAGAATTTGAGTTCCTTGCCGAGATAGTGGGCAAATCTATACTATACAAGGATACTGCACATGACACTGTGATTGATCTACAACTAAAGATTATATCTGCAATAATTCTGAAGAAGCGAATAAACTTTGGAGTTATCATGCTCGATCAAATTTCCAGATGGCTGAAAAAGGCTGAAATGAAGAAGTCTACAGATAAACCCCTTACAAAGGATTTTCATGGAAGATTCTTGAGCATTGTACTGAAGAAGAAATTAGGAAGCAAGATCAAAGATGATGAGGGAGAGCCACTAAACGTCCATAAAGTCATGTCTCCACAGCTATTTGTAAACTGAAAGAAAAATCCCAAGGAAAATAGGAGGCTTATGACAACTGGGAGCAGCAGCAAGGTCTCTGTAAAGAAGTGGAAGGCACAAGAGGTGGAAAGCTATCAATATGATGACTCTGTACCAGTAGCAGCCACACCAGCAAAGAAGAAATCCAAGGGTGTGAAGAAAACAGAGGCTCCACCAAGAAATCTCTCCACTGACAGCAATGAAGTAGAAGAAGAAAAGGTCTTAACTGCAGAAACCCCAAAGAGAAGGAGTAACAGATTACTCCAAGGGCCATCTAAAAAGAAATCAAAGGTGATGAAGAAGTCAGCTCCAGTTCTCAAAGAAAGTCTATCTTCTAAGGATGAGAGCGTAGAGTCAGAAGATGAGAAGGGAAATGAAAGTCTCAAGATTGAGTTCGTAAGGAGCAAGTCTGGAAATGAAGAAGAATGTACAAGTCTTATGGCTAGTCCTCAGAGCATCCACTCTGCTGATGAAGGAAGGTTGCAAGTTAAAACAATTGCATTCCCTACTGAAAATGCTCCAATAAGTTCACATAATGACTCCAAAGATGTTGAGTTTGAAGAAGAAGGACCTGCCCATACTAATGTTGAACATCAAGGAAGCTTGTCTGGTAATTCAGGGGCTTCAGATTTCGAAGAAGAAGAAAAGTTTGACTCTTCTATAGTTGAACCTCCAAGGAGAAGAAAGAGCAACAGACTGCTTGCCAAATCTGTTCTAAAGAAGAAAGGAGAATCTTCTACTGCTGTCATTGAGTTGAGTGATGATAAGTCTGAATCCGAGGGAGAAGATGCTGAAGAAGGCACCAATGATGAAAATCAGCATGAAGAATTCTCTAATGAATCAGATGAAAGGAGTAAGCATGATACACACTCAGAAGGTGAAGAAATGGAGAATGATGATACAATGAAGGAACAAACTGATGAGTCCGATGAGGGAAATCTACAAAGGTCTAACTCCAGTTTTGCAGAAGAAGAACTAGAAGATTTTCACATTCCCCATCCTATAAATCGCAAGAGAAAGATTGTAGTCGAAATTGACGAATCACTGGATGTGCTCCCTGGCAGATGGATCAATCATGGGAATGAGAGGCTAAATGTGGTAATGATGACTGCAGAAAATGCGCTCAACAATCGTAAGGCTATGAAGCTAGACACCTCAACTATAATCTATGAGCCTGAAGTCAAGAACCATGCAATAAGGTGGTTTCACCCTCATATGCCATGGGTAAAAGCATCTCTCACTGAAGATAACAGCTATCTCACATGGGTCTTCTCTCATCTTCCCATCCTGGAGCTGGTGTCACTAAATTTTCCAAGAATATAGAAGTTTGCAACCATGATGATCAATGAGCAGCATCACTACAAAGTCTACCGACATGCTGAAAACCACTACATTCCCTACGATTGTAGAGTGGGGTCTGAAGGAAGAAGGATCATGTCCAAGGAGATGATCGTAGATTCTCTTCAATCAACCATTGAAGATGTTCAAGTTCAGATTGAGAAGCTTCCCTCTGATCAAACACAGTTGTCTGATATTCCTTCATCCTTCAACAGTGATTGGCACTCAACGATTTATTAGATTCTCAATGCTTTCGAAAATCTGTCTACAAATGAAAATCGTGGAGTCTAGTCTGATGTTCAACAGAAGCCTACCTAGTCCCATGACCAAACTCCTACGGAGCTGGAGCTACTAAGGAATACCGATGAGTTGGTCAAGCAGATGTCCATCATCACTAAAGAGACAAAGATGTTGACCAAAGGAGGTAATGCCGTTGAAGACAGACTTCAAGCCACTATGTTTGATATATCTCTCACAATCCAAAAGAGAGATCAAATATATCTGAAGTCTCTAAATGATTAGAAGGCAAAATCTCTACGAGCACAGAAGACTAATGAAGAGCAAATCTAATCCCTCTCTGACAAGATTGACAATCTGCATTAGTCTCTTTCCCTACAGCTTGAGCTGAGCCAACAAGAACTTAAGATAGAGGTTGGTAACTCCTCTTACTTGATAGAATAACTTATGTCCAACATGGAGCAACTTTCACAAGTGATTAATAACAAAAAGGGGGAGAAAAAGAGGCATAGAAAGAGGCATTCAAGGAAGAGCAAGGAGAATAGAAGCAAAGAAGACAAGAAGGCTAAGAAGGCAAAGAAGAAGATAGTAGCAGAAGAAGCAGAATCATCATCTGTGGGGGAGCCCAAGGATGATGATCCTATGAATGCAGAGTTTGAGGGGGAGCCAGAAAAAGAAGAAGAGCATGAGTCCTAGGGGGAGCAGGAGCAAAGAGATCAAACAGATGAATAACTGATCAACAGACATCCTGGACACTCACATGGAGCCAAAGAGGTACATCTTTAACTAGTTAGGTATGTTCTAGATCCAGGATGTAAAGTATCATAGTTTATGTAGTCCCATATCATTATCAAATGAAATTCATGATTATCTATTTTTAGAAATACAGCTACTCACTGTATATATAAGATTCATTCATATCACGCATATGCACTTATTGTTTTTATCATAATCAAATAGGGGAAGATTGTTAGAAATAAGTATATGAATGATATTCCTACT
The DNA here is from genome assembly GCA_020205615.1 of Panax quinquefolius. Taxonomy (NCBI): domain Eukaryota; kingdom Viridiplantae; phylum Streptophyta; class Magnoliopsida; order Apiales; family Araliaceae; genus Panax; species Panax quinquefolius. The sequence continues at coordinate 83,640,468 of CM035158.1, forward strand.
TATGTATGATTTGATTATGATATAAATGAATGAATATGCAAGTATGATTGCATTAAGAAAAGCTGTAAAGTCCTTTGATAGATAATAGGAACATATGTACAAAGACTTAAAATGAATTAATTAAATAGGTTAGGTAGATCCTACATAAGCAAAACCACTTTGTAAAGTCCTTAAAAAGAAATGATGTACAAGGACTATAAATATAGAAAGATCAAGCTTGTTAGGTTGATCTTAAAATGTAATAGATAGGCTTGTTGATCGTCAAGCACTGCACCAGAAATCGAAGTCTGCTAGGAGAGTCAAGGAAAACTCTAGAGCGATCAAGGCAGAATCGTAGTCTGCAAGATAGTATATCTCAGAGTTCGTAGACTGCGAGGAGAGATGAGGAAGTATCGTAGTGTGTCGAGAAGAACATCCTCGGAGCCCTAGTCTGCTAAGGATGTTATGTTCAGAATCGTGAGAGACTGACTCGCTCACGAAATGTATGGAAGCATCTGCCGAAGCCAAGTAAAGAATCGTAGACCACACTCAGAGTCGTAGAGTCTACTGATCACATCAGAGGCAGAGATCATAGTCGAGCAAGATCAGATGAAGATAACAAGCATAAAGACAAAAATTGTAGAGTGTCAAGATCTGATCTCAGAGTCGTAGAATGCAGAACTAAGGCTTCAACAGAAGTGCTCACAACGCCAACACAGAATCTTAGAGTAAACATGATTCTCAACAAATGAGCGCTCCCAGAATAACCAAAGGATGAGGCCTCTGGTCAGAGTTGCAAAGATATATTTCACCTGAAGTGAACCGGAGTTCACTCAACGAATGGCTAGCAATCTAATATAAGATCTAAGCACCAACCTAATCAACATTCAGATTGAGTTGTAAAGCCATTCAAGATGAAGTCTTTTGCAAGAAGATTAAAAGAAGACTTCAGCAAAAGTGACTGACTAAGGAAAAGTCAGCAAGTGCAGTTGCTGTCAAATGAATAGAGGACAACGATCTTGGGGTCAACCAGGATCGTAGTGTTTTCCAAGCAAAAGAATGAACTGATGAAGTTTACACAAAGATACTGGTCGATTTATGAAAAATAAGGCTAAAGTGATTAAGCATGGGTCAGTCCATTGATGATAAGTGAACGGGAGATGAAAAGGAGAAAGCGAGCTGGGCATGCCACAAATCTGAGGTGTCTTGCTATTCAAAAGAGAACAGAACTAAGGGTCAAGCTATCAGTTCTTGAGATTCGTCAAGGCAAACAAAAGTTTTGAGCACTGCACAAATGACGAAAGAAGTGTTCCACATTGAAGATTCAGTGAACACTCTTCAGGATCGTAGTGTTATCTCAACTAGCCAATGAGCAACATTCAACAAGATACTACGATCAGGTCAAAGAACATCTGTATCAGAATCATAGAGTTTGGTCATCCAAAGATTGAAGCATTGGAAACGGTTTAATCTGAAGATTGATATTCGAACAGAGCTTATTGCGAGCATCGATGCAAAAGGACAACCTCTGATCTAAAAACTAGAGAGAGAGGAAATAAAGTCGATTACCTGCCCAAGACATTAAAGTGACATCTCTGACGGGGTAGGTGAAACAGTAGACTGTAGTGTCAGAAAGTCATAAAAAAGATGTCATATCACATCTGCAGTCTACATCAAATAACTCAAGATCTGTGAGGAAATTCAAACTACTTTTAACGGCTATATTCCAACGGGAAGATTATGAAGGAGTATATAACAGCCAAATCTTCAAAGATCAAATGTTGTTGATCTTACAGAATCATTGAGTTGTTGGAATGCTATTGTTAACTCTACGAGTTCCACTAGAGCTAAACAGTACAAGTCTTAGTGATAGTGAGACTATAAAGGTGGAAGTGAAGCTGCTTTGAAAAAGGACTTGAACAGACTAAAGCCTCACTCAACAAAGACGAGAATGCCACTGAAGATGGCAGCTAAGCTGAGAGCCGAGAAGGCCAAGAAGATAGCATTCAGAAAAGTGGCAGTGTACAAAGAAGATCAAGAGAGCCATTCTACGAATCACCATGAGCCGAAAGCTGAAACAGAACAAGTGCAGAACCATGTCTGCAAAACATTCAAGAAGGGTTCAGGGATTGCTAAGTGTCAAACTAAGTCTACCGAAAGATCAGGGACTTAGCAAATCCAGATGTTGATGGTGCACAGCTGACATCAGATGAAGATGAGCAGAAAAGAGTGAAGATCAGCTGCACCAGAAAAGATATGGTCTAGACTCGAAGCAGAATGCAAAGAGGACCACGCCAAGCTGCTAAGTACAAAAGATATTCAAGCTTAAAAACATCTTAGCAGCTCAGTACCAACATCACCAACAACAATAACTACAACAAGAAGCCAGGGCCTGAGGGGTCCTTGTCCGGAGGGACTAAATGAAGTTCTAAGCCTACTGGGCTTGAAGAGTTCCTAGGGAATTGAAGTTCCAAGCCTGCTGGGCTTGAAGAGTTCTTAGTGAACTGAAGTTCCAAGGCTGCTGGCCTTGAAGGAATCTTAGTGATTTAGGATGCTGCCTTTCCTTAGTAGAAATCCTGCTAGTTGAAAACAGAAGAGTGGATTAGGAGCTTAAGTCTTTGAACCACTTAAAATCCCTTGTGTCATTTACTTTATGTCATTTACATTATGTATCTAACTGCTATAACTGTTATATATGTATTAACTGCTTACAACTTAACTAACTTTAAGAACAATGTGTGTATGATTATGAATATATCAATGAAGGGGATCTTTTACTTATTCCGTTGTTTTTGAAAAGATTCTTATGTTTGTCATATGCTAATTCATTAGAAATACAAGATAAAAGTGAAAATTATTTAAAAATTAAAAGGATCTATTCAACCCCCCTTCTAGATCTATTGTGTGCCTACTGGGAACTAACACACACATTACACATTTTTAGAGCACACGTTAAACACTTTAGGACTATTCTTATACACATTTCACACTTTAGGACACATGTTACACATTTTAGGACTATTTTTACACACGTTTCACACCTCAGGACACACAGTACACATTTCCAAGATTATTATTCTTTATTACTCACCATTATTATTATAAATCCTTTTTTTGTATTACTATATTAATGTATTAAGATCATAGATAGCATAGAGTTACAAAATTAACAACCAGACCGTTCCCAAGAAAAAGGAGGACTTTCGTATAAACGACGCACAATTAAGTAACCAATCTTCTCGACAGAACTTCTAGACATTGCCAATAATGCTAACTATTAATATCATTTCAAATAATATGAGTTACTGTGTTGTGAAAAATATTGAATTAATAATGTGAAATACTGTGCAATTGTTACTGTGACATTTATTGAGTCAATAATATGAAATATTATGCAATTATCACTGTAGCAATTATTAATTAAAGCAGTATACACATAATCCAATCATGTTTGATGATAAAACATGTACTTTGTAATATTCTTATTCATTTATTAATAAAAAATTATTTAATTAAAGACTTTTAATTTATCTAAATGGTGTTGTTTTATAATATGTGATAAACCCATAGTTTTGAGCATTGGTTTTAGAATCATGACGATGATCATGCTAATGAGATCTAAATTCTTAGATAGCTCACAAACTAAAATTGTTCTCAATTGTTGGATTACTAAAAAGGGGACTAATGAATCCGGATAGATTGGTACATACGTTGCTTACTCATTGGATGAGGATGATTGATTTCATGATCATTTGTGTGGAGACACTAAAGAAAGTATATAGGTGCTTATTGGAGAAAAAGTTCACTGAACGTGGCTCATTAAGGAACACCTAATTGAGTTTTACTTGCATGGCAATAGGAATTCCAGTAGTGATAGTTGTATAAGTGATCCTTACACTTTAGATCATCATAGTATCTTATGTATGATAAGTTATACTTTGATATATCCCTTAATACCCTTAGGGTATATCAAAATGTTTTCTTGGGTATAATAAGTTGTGCATGGAGATAATGAATGATTAACAAAGAATCTATCGGTTCTAGTAAAAGAAGATAATGTTCTACGTGATTCGATAAATGACAACCAATAGTCCTTGACCAATGCAAAATAAAATTAGAAAGGAGTTTCTAATATGCATTATTTGGAGTTGTTCATTAGAGAAACGAAATACATATAATTAAATAAAATAAGACTTGAGAGTAATTCCATGTTTTATATTTAATTGGGACATTGTATGGTGGAAGGATTGAGTTGTACGGTAACTATTTACTCAAAAGTTATTTTATAATTAATGTTGAAATCTATATTATTTGAAAAGTCGGTTATCGCTAAGGAGGCTTATAATTATTGTAGAATAAATGTTATTTATTTAAATGAATTATATAGTTTAATTTATTTATTTAAATAAGATTAGAATTGTTCTAATTGATTTATTCACAACCAGGTTTAATATGGAGAACCTAAAGGGTCACATCATAAAATGAAGAATATTTATTTAAGAATTAAATGACATAATCGTAATAATAAGTTAAATATATTTAATTTAATCTATGGTGATAGAATAAATTAAATAACTTAATATTTATTATTTAATATTTTAGAAATATTAAATATAAATTAATAAGAGGAGTCTTATTATTATTATTATTATTATTATTATTATTATTATTATTATTATTATTATTATTATTATTATTATTATTATTATTATTATTATTATTATTATTATTATTATTATTATTATTATTATTATTATTATTATTAGTTTAATTCCTGAAGGATTTTTGGAATTAATTAATATAAGTACTTTCATATATTCCTAATAAGATTAGGAAGCCTAACTATTTAAAGGAGTTTAATTAATTAAAATAAAAACCCTATTCCTAAATAGTTTAGGAGGGTTCCCTACATCTATAAATTAGAGGAGTCTTATTATGGGTAAAGGTTTACACAAGTTAATGATGTAAAGTTTGCTAGAAACAAGAATATGTGACACCCCCAAAATATGTATACATAACTCATTTTGAGTCGCCAAATACATGGTACAGAATACAAATACAAACTTAATTATACAACATAAGCTGAGAGTTTTAACACGAATATTGTCTTCTAGACAATATTCAAACTCAAATGGAGTCCTCATTACAATTATTATTACACTATTTTATAAAATAGTGAGGACTACTATAACCACCATCTCGGACCGTCACTCCATTCCCCGACTAGTCCCGGCTACGTTCTCATTTCCTGAACAGAACAATAAAAGCAAAAGGGTGAGCTCAACTAGCCCAGTAAGAAATATTATAGCTAAGATAATGCATATTAAATTATTGTTAGCCTTCAACAGTGTTATACTGATAGAATACAATAAACAACAAGTTTAACTGTAGCGGAACAAGCAATCTATTAGAAGAGTCAAGTAGAGCATGATATCTACTATCTTCTATTATTTAAAAAGTTTATCATCAATTTTATCGATGAAACTCAGTTCAATAAATAATCCACATCACTGAATTATCCATGCACTATGGACCAATGATATTCATTAGTATCACATCCACAAATTATCCATGCACTACGGGCCAAGGATATTCGTGTTATCACCAATGGTCATGATCATGCCAGCAACTATCCATCAATGTACTACGGGCCAATGAGGACTTTACCACATCATTTGTAACATTACAAGTCATGATTATACTGTGACGCCCCCAAAATAGGTATACATCACCCATCCTGAGTTGTCAATACATGGTACAGAAACAACTACAACTTTATTATTACAACAGTAAAACTGTGAGTTTGAATACAAATATTATCTTCTAGACAATATCTATACTCAAATAAATCCTCATCACATTTATTGATACATTATTTTACAAAAATGGTGAGGACTACTAAACAACTCTCTCTAGAACTTTCATTCCATACCCCGACTCGTACACACTATATTCTAGCCTCCTGAGAAGAAAAATGGAACAAAAAGGAAAAGGGTGAGCTCAACTAGCCCAGTAAAGAATATTATGACTAAGATAATATACAACAAATTATCGTTAGTCTTCAACAGGGAAAAATCTAATAGAATATAATAGACAACCAGTTTTAAATCAATCTTCGCAGCGAAAATAATAATTCATTAGAAGAGTTAAGTAGAGAATGCAAACTACTATCTTCTATATATGAATTTAAAAGTTCATCGTCAATATTTTATCCTCGTAACATCAATCAATATATATCCGAATCAAATATTCATCTTTGCACTACATGTGCCAAAGATATTCATCATGGGTCATGTTCATCTAAACACTGCTCATCTTTGCACTACGGGCCAAAGATATTAATCAATCGGTCGTATATTCATCTCAACACTGCTCATCTTTTTTGCACTACGGGCCAAAGATATTCATCAAGAAATCATTCATCTTCGTGACCACAGCCAAAGATATTCAATAATATCATCATTTAAGACCGAGGATGATGAAAATATTTTTAAAGAAAGCGAATCCGGTGAAACAAAATGACAAGGATTAAGGATATTTCAAAGATAATGATATTGAAGAAATAATATCATTACGAAAAAAAATAATATCCCTTACCTCGAAAGACAAGACTTCTAGTTAAAAACAGGATATAAAGGCTATGACTTGAACTTGCACCAGTATAGCAATACTCAAAGTATACTCAAAATACTCACAAGAATACGCTCGATTATATAGAGAGAAAAAACTTCAGTTTCTGGTGTGATTTTCAATTCTAACCTAAGCACCCTATTTATAGGAAAATGCTTAGAACACCAAAGTAGAAAATTTAATAAATTAATATTATAATTTTTCCACAACTTCATACGCACACTAACAATCTGAATTCAGCCTCCTAATGACATGTTAAATGAGTTTCAAAAATGAAAAAAATGTTTTTGTAATTAAAAATATTTTAAACTTCCAAAAATCAAATATTTTGGAGCTTCAGAACTTCAATAATTCATAATAAATAGCCCTTTTATCAGAAAATTTGAATCTCGCGAGTTTTTATAGGAAATTCAATTCTCTACAACTTTACAGAAGAAAGTTTTTCCAAATTCCAAATAAAAATTGATCGAAATCCATAAACGGGCGATTTTACAAGCTATAATTAAATTTCGGTCAATAATTGTGTCCACCAACACACAAAATATGTGTTAAACATTTAATGCCACAAAAATACTCTTCCTCCTCATATACTCAAATATCCCACATTCATTATAAAAATATCATCGTTAATATATTATTTAAATGAATTATTTTATCAAAAAAAGATAAAATATTAATATTTAACAATTGTCATTTTAAAAATTTTCTCCATCTATATCCACATAAAATCAATATTTTCCTCATCATATAAATTAATAATTAATTATTCACAAATAATATTACAGAATCACGATCTTGGCAACCGTGTAGCTCCTACGAAAGAGGGGCTTTTCAATAAGGATCTCTCTCATCTTGGCAATGATTAGGTGACCAAACCTCTCCTTAGATGTAACTTTCTAGACATTGCCAATAATGTTATCCAATAATATTATTCAGATAATATGAATTATTGCTTTGATAATGGAAAATACTATGTAATGACAATTTATTGAAACAACAGTATTATAAAATATCAATGCAACAATAATTGAATCAATAAAATAAAATACTGAATAGTAATTACTGTAATAATTATTGAGTAGTGCCTTCTTACGTAAGAATCAATAACTGGTGCAATACCGTGTGCTACTATTCAACAAAGCGTATTAGTGTGTTTTAACCACCGGGTATTCCAACAGTATTAACGGTAACAACTACGCCATTATTTATAAATAACTTATTCTTGTCGTTTTCTTCATCTAATCGCTTTCCGTTATGGGGCTCATAAAAGACTGCGCCGTCGTACGAATATTCCCCGACAGTACAAATATTCCACGACCAAACGAATATTCCCCGACAATAATGAATATTTTATAACCACTTGCTTATTCGAAATATTTGTGTATTTTACCCATAACTATTCACATTAATCAAATTAACCATTACTATTTCAAAATAATAAATAGAGGAAAATAAATTTCATTTATTAATAATTTGGGGTCTTACATATACCGAATAATCCCTGGTCATAATCATACCAATCAACAGTCCATCTATGCATTGTGGGCCAAAGACGACTTTTATCACAATATAAGCATGAGGATGATGAAAATGATATAAGAATTCAATTAAATGAGAGCAAGGATAATTTTTAAAGATTTATAATTTAATTTATCCCAAATTAAATAATTGTCCAAATTGTCAACATTATACTGCTTTGTGGAGTAAAATTCAAGAATAATATTGTATCAAAAATAATTTGGATAGAAAAGAAATTAATTTTTGACATGAATAATACCATGGGTGAATAGTACCCCATGAATAGTACTTCGGGAATAGTACCCCGTGAATAGTACTCCGACATGAAAAGGTTTAAAACTTATCAAGAATGTTCAGAATAATATTTCTGTGAAAATGTACTAGATGAAGCACAAATTTCAAGGAAATTCTACTAACTTCAAGGAGTATAGAAGCAATACTTTAATAAAATGAGTGTAAAATTCAGAATCTGAAACGAAATAATATTACTTACCTTAAAAGCAGAGTATTTTTGACTGGTAGGATGAGGATATTCTTGAAGAAAACATGCACTGTTTTCTACACTCAAAGCTTCTTTAAACTCTAAAAAATACGCTCAATATTATAGAAGAAAAATTCTCTGATTTTGGTATGATTTTCAATTCTAAACTAAGCATCCTATTTATAGGAGAATGGCAGGATACTATTTAAAAATTTTATTCACGGACGGCACAGTTACATATCACGGGGGCGCAGAAAAATTCGGCCGAAAATAATTTCTGATTTACTATGCAATAAAATATTCTAATGAAATGAAAACTTTAAATAAAATATAATATATTCTATTTATAATCAAATAAAATAAAACTTATTATATATATACACACACACACACATCAGTATATCACCCACCACCACCACATTTTCCACTCACCACACATTCCCTCACACACACGCACACACACACTCACACACACACATTTAATATATATATATATATATATATATATATATATATATATATATATATATATATATATATATATATATATATATATATATATATATATATATACACACACACACACACACACTTTACAACTTCCTACCGATTATTTTGAAAAATGAGTAAGTGGGGGTCTATGTAATAAGCGAAATTTATAATAAATACTTCATAAAATCCCCTCTATTTATCTCAATTCACTTAGTTTAAAATTTTTAAACAATAATTATTCATCAATAATATTAAACATGCAATATTAACAACCTGATCATTCCTAGGAAATATGGGGCTTTCTGATAAGGATTCTCTCTATTGGCGCGCAATTAGGTGATCAAACCCCTTTTCTCGACAGAACTTTCTAGACATTGTCAATAATGCAAATAATAATATGAATAACTTTGTCATCTCAATTGTTGATTTAATAATATAAAATATTGTGACAACAATTAAATCAATAACGTGAGATACTATGCAGCAATTACTGTAGCAATAATTGAGTATAACTGAGTGACTTCTCACGTAAGCATCAATAATCAATACCGTATACTACTATTCAACCACGCGTATTACTGTACTTTTTTCACTGAGTATTTCAACAGTTAACGGTAAAACCTTTGCCGTTATTTTTTAAAAAGATATTTATGTCGTTTTCTAACTCTGACAATAATTCCGTTCCGGGGTCCACCAATGATTGTGTCGTCGTACAAATATTCCCTATAAAAACAAAAAATCCCTGACCAATCGAATATTTTATAACAACTTGCTTACTTTGCAAAATTTATAAATATTACCCACAACTATAACATTATATCAAATCCACACCATAATATTCAAAAATATATTTCAAGAAAAATTAATCTTTATTCATAAAAGTTGGGGTCTTACAACCTTCTCTTCTTATGAAATTTCATCCTCGAAATTGGGGTACGTACCTTGTATGTCGAAGAGGTGAGGATACCTTGATTTCATTTCAGATTCTAATTCCCAGGTCATTTCCTCAACATCGTGGTTCCTCCACAAAATTTTGACTTGAGATATAACCTAGGAGCGTAGAATATGTTCCTTCTTATCCAAAATTTTAACATATACCTCTTCATTAGTTAAATCTTCCGTTATTGTAACATTCTAGAATTTTAATTGTTATATTAAATATTTATTGAATTATTTAAATATTTAATGGATGTGTTTATTGTTGAATAAATAATTGTTCAAATTTGAATTGATGTGGTTAATTATTTGTTAAATAAATAATTAAGGAAAATTAATTATTTTGCTAATTTAATTTAATTATTATGTTAGAGAATTTTGATTAATTGAATTACTATTCTTTTTATTGGAATTTGTAAATTTAAAAGGATGTGTTAGTTGATTAAATAAAGTTATAATTGTATAGAAAATTATAATTTTGTGGTATTGATTTATGTGATGAAGTGATTTAATAAATTGTTATTATGATTAATTTAATTAAATTAATGTGTGACAAATAACCTTGTTATAAAGGAGTTACTAAAATAACTTAAAGGAGTTTTAATTCAGTTTTTCCAAACAAGGCCTAAGGTCTATTAAGTCTTTAATTTATTTGAGTTTTACCAAACAAGGTGTTAGGATTAATGGGTTATTTTGTTAGTGGTTAACCAAACAAGCCTTATGACTTTTGATTTTAAAACTTATATAGCGATATCGCTTATATGTTTTGTATTTATATTATATAATCAATATATATTATATTCTATATACGTTATTTGCTAAGTATGTTAGATAGAGAGAGAAGAAAAGAAAACTCAGGGGAAGAAGAAGAATAAGAAGAAGAAGAAGGGAAGAAGAAGAGAAGAAGAAGAGAAAAGATGAAGAAAGGCTAGAGAGGGGAGAAAGGCTTGTCAAGTAAAGAGATAGCCATCATCATCTTCTTCAAGGTTTCATCCTACCCTTTTTCTTTTATGTTTTCTAAAATTCTAGTTTTCTCTTCTCTAATTCTCTATAAATTCCTTGTGTAGAGATAAATTGTCGTTGTTATGTGGCTTTATATTGCATACTAGTGATGTTAAAACGATTTTCATTAGCTATAGTCAATAAATTGGTATTATGTATAAGTTTGTGAAGAAAAATATTTTTACAGAGAGTTTTGTGTATATATATATTGTTTGGGTTTAAGGTAGAAATTAAGGGTTTAATTGTTGTTTGGTTGATAAATTAATTATTGAATTTGTTAGAGTATATATATACTTTGATAAAATGCTTTGAATTAGTGGTTTTGGTTGAAAAACAAAATTTCTGATGTTGATTTTCATTGAAATATCAAAAGTGAGTTTTATCAAAAAAAGTTGAAATTGAATGTGCTAAATTTGTTGTTTATGTTGTTGTATGGATAGAAACATGTTAGGAATTCTTTAATTTTGTTTACATAAAGTTTTTGTATGAATTATATGCTATTTAGTCTGTTAGAAACGAGCTTGTAGGCCAAAATTGGCTTTTTTCTCGCACTATGTCAAGTTGTCGTCATCAAATCGCAGCTTCAAGATCTTGGCAAGGGGCCCAAAGAAGAAGTTAGTTAGTTTCGTTAATCGCTTCGGCACCACCAATATGATATATGTTTATAGGATATTGTGATTCGTATTGATTTGGTTTAGCCTACGAGCAAGGCAAGTTCTCTAACTCTACCTTTGTAATTGGAATCAATTATTGTTTCCAATATAATAATACAAGATTTCTAATTCTTTATCTTGTTGAACTATTTATTGTTTCAATTCGATTACCTTATGAATGATGCAAGCTTTCTAAACTTTGGTTTAATGTTGACAAGTTATTCTTGTATTTAACTTGTTGTTTAGCATGCACAACTATTTATACTAATGTTGAGCAATTTCATCGTTCAAACTGTTATGCATGCTTAGTACTCAATTCTAGTTAACCTTGACTTAATATTGTTCAAGCAAGGCATGTTATAGTTATTCAAAGTATATGCTATTAGATTATTCCTAAAGTATGATTTTAGTTTACCATGTTGATTTAATTACGATTATTCTGTAATATGATGTTATTAATTCAACTAGTCCTTTAGTTGATGATCGTTGAACTTCAAATTAACCTTGAAAGCTTATCCAAACCAAACTCTCTTTGGTGCGGACTTGTACTCCAAATACTGAGATGAACAACCCTATTATTATTAGGGGATAACTTACGCGTAGCGTTAAATGTTTGTGCACAATACATGGGATACGAAGGGTGATCCCCCAAGACGAGGAGTCCTTATAGTCTTATATGATTAAAGTTGGAGTTGAAAGATTACTCACAAATGGCTGTGGACATAGTTCATGGTCTTATGACCCTCAGTTATATTTATTCCACATTTTGGATTTCAGTTTCTGATTATTGATGATAGAGTACTATTCATTGTTGATGAGCTAATTATTGTTAATATACTCCTGTTGATTCTATATTACATCCAGTGAGTAATTGTTTTGCTCACTCTTGAATACTTATAAACTCATTGCAACTAAAGAAGAGAAGGTAGATGAACCTTCGTCTAGCAAAGGAAAGGGAAAATGTACAAGTGACGAAGACCTGTAATTTTTACTTTAGACTTTTATTATGATGATCTTAGACTTGGTTTTAATGAAGTTTATTTAATTTCCGCATTTGAATGATTGTATTTAAAGGTTAGATAACCTGGGAGATTTTATTATGTAACCCTTTAATGGGAAAGGTTTTATTTATCCAGTTTTATTGTGATTGGGTAGTTAGATATGAATGTTTGATTAAGTGAACACCAAATCTTGTGGGAATGAAGTACCTAGATTTGGGGGTGTCACAGGTTGGTATCAGAGCCATAGGTTATGAACCTTAGGTGGGGGAAAAGCCTTAGGAAGTAACCTTCGAGAAGATAGTGATGATAAACTCTTATCGAGTTTTAAGGAAGAAGTAATAAAACACTTATGTGCTTATGTGTTTACAATTTATGTGCTCGTGAGAGTCGAGTAGTAATGATTAGTAACTAAAACTTAAACATTTTGTTGTTATGATGTCGGATGTGGGAGGAGCTAGTCAGGCTAGGGAGGAAGGACCTCAGATGCCTAGAGAGGAGGAATCTCGTGATATTCAAGTGGTTTGGGAAGAACTTCTTCCACGAGAGTCAGCTCCATTACTCGCAGTGGTCGAGGATGATGATGATGATGATGTAGAAACAGATGAGGAAGATCCCGTGGAACTGCCGCAGACGGATGAAGAGGACAAGGAGGAAAGGATTCCACTTAACTCGATAGCTGACCGTATATACGATGAGGTGCATGACCGCAACGTGGAACTTTAAGATACTATTGAGGAATTGCAAGAGATAGTAGCTTAACAACAGACTTCATTGGCATAGAAGGACGATGAGATTCAGGATCGAGAAGAACGACTGAAGAATGTTGAAGAGAAGATGGTTCACACTGAAGAAGAGAACGATCAAATGAGAGCAGAGGTTGCAGAGTTGAAGAGCAAGTTGAGAGAAGAATCTGCAAAAAGGGCAAGAACCGAGGACGCGTACAGTGAAGCTTATCAACAAGCCAAAATAGCAAAAGGAGACGCACAAGCAAAGAGAAGGAAGATGGAAGAAATGGATAACGTGTTCAACACCGTGATCAATCGAGCTCAAGACCGGGTCATGGGTTATCCAATTTAGTTCGAGACACTACCCTCGTTCATACTAGACCGTTGAACCATGTTCCGAGTTATGGAAGAAGAGCGTTGTAAGGCTTTGCAATATCTTAATAGGACATCGTAGGGAGTGTACTTGAGTTATGTTATGATAAATAATTTGTTAATCCCAAGTGTTATGCAACCTATGGGATATGATGATGATGTCCTGAAACTTTAGTAGTTCAGGAAAATAATGTAAATAGCAGTGATGCTATTGATATGATGTTTTCAAAGATGTTTTGAATAAAAGATATTATTTTCTTTTATCCAAAGTGTTATGTGTTATGAAGTGATTACTTTTATGGGGGCAAGTTAATTAGAAATTACTTGAAAAGAGTTGAGCAATAATCTAAGGAATGTATTCTTTTTAACAGAAAATGCCTCCAAGATGTCAACCACCCCGTCAGAGAACCGTTGAAGGAACCAACAACGATAATGCTGAAATTAACTCCGTTCGGCAGTTGGTGACATTACTAACCGGTGCACTGCAAAATCAATCGCAGAATCAACCTCAGAACCAAGGTGCTACATTTAAGGATTTCAAGGTGGTTGGACCACCAGAATTCCGAGGATCCATAAACCCAGTTGAAGCACAGACTTGGATTATGGGAATCGAGAAGGTTTTTGATGTTGCTAGGGTAGAGGAGAATTAGAAGACTGCTTTTGCAACGTTTATGTTGAAGGAGGAGGCTAGCTATTGGTGGCAGGCCAACAAGACTCGGGAAGGACCAGGAGTAATGACCTAGGATAGGTTTAAGGAGCTGTTCTTCGAGACTTATTTCCCTGAGAGTTCAAAGAGTCAGCTAGAGGTCCAGTTTTTGGAGTTGAAGTAAGGAACAATGTCGGTGTCAGAGTATGCCGCGAAGTTCAATGAGTTTGCGAGGTTTGCGCCATATCAGGTCAGCATAGATGAGCGCAAGGCGAAGAGGTTTGAGCAGGGACTAAAACCCTGGTTATACAGTAGGGTTTCCCTGTTCCAATTGAAGACATTTACAGTAGTGATGGAGAAGGCGATTCTCGCTGAAAGTGGAGGCGAAAGCAGAACAAAGCATAATCAAGAGCAGAGAAAGAAGAAAAGTGAAGGTGAAGCTAAGAGTGGTGGTAACGGTAGTAATGGAAACAACCTAAAGAGGAAGTGGAGTGGGAATGGAGGAGCTGGAAATCAACAAAGAAACCAACAAAATAAGAAGTTCGAAGCATGTGCTACGTGCGGAAAGTTTCATAAGGGAGTGTGTTGGCTGGGGAAATGTGTATGCTTTAATTGTGGCCAGGAGGGTCACAGTGCCCCAAATTGCACTCAAGCTAAGAAGAATGTGTGTTTCACGTGCGGATCTAAGCATCACTTTGCTCATGAATGCCCTAAGAAGAGATCTGGTGAGACAAATGGGAGCAAGGGAAATTTTAGTGGAAGTGCATTGGCTATTACTGAACCAACAACAACGAATAAGCCCACAACCAGAACCTTCAACATGACTGTGCAAGATGCTGTGCAATCAAAGGATGTGGTGTCAGGTATTATCCCGATCAATGATATTGATGCTTATGTATTATTTGATTCAGGTGCTACTTGCTCATTTATACCTGATGAATTTGCTATGAGATTAGGATTGCCTAGTGAAGAATTGAATTTTCCTTTAAATATAGAAATTGCGAATAAGGAAGTAGTTCATGTTAGGTTCGTATACAAGAACTATAGGGTGAACATTAAGGGAAATATTTTGATGGTAGATTTGATTCCGATCAGGTTAGGAGAGTTTGATGTTATTTTGGGAATGGATTGGTTGTTCAATTATGGAGCGATAATTGACTATCAAAAGAAATGTGTAAACCTTATGACTCTGTCAAAGGTAGTATTTAATGGTAGCAAATCGCCTAGACAAATGAAATGTCTGACGATGATGTAGGCCAAAAAGTTGTTGAGTCAGGGTTGTGTGGGTTATTTAGCTTACATAGTCGATACTCAGAAGAAGGGTGCGAAACTGGGAGAAATACCAGTGGTTAGGGAATTTGAGGACGTGTTTCCAGAGGATTTGCCAGGACTTTCGCCTGACAGAGAAATCGAGTTCGTGATCGACTTAGCGTCGGGAATCGCTCCGATATCGAAAGCCCCGTACAGAATGGCTCCGGTGGAGATAAAAGAACTGATGGTACAACTACAGGAGCTGTTGGACAAGAAATATATTCAGCCGAGTGTGTCACCGTGGAGAGCACCGATGTTATTCGTAAAGAAGAAGGACGGGTCAATGCGTCTTTGCATTGATTATAGAGAGTTAAACAAAGTCACTATTATGAACAAATACCCTTTGCCGAGAATAGATGACTTGTTTGATCAATTGAAGAGTGCTAGATATTTCTCGAAAATAGATTTGAGAAGTGGGTACCATCAACTGAAGGTAAGAAAGGAGGATGTACCGAAGACGGCATTCCGAACTCAGTATGGACATTACGAATTTTTGGTGATGTCTTTTGGTTTGACAAACGCCCCTGCAGCGTTCATGGATTTGATGAACAAGGTGTTTAAACCATTTTTGGACAAGTTTATGGTGGTGTTTATCGACGATATTCTGGTGTACTCTAAAAATCAAGAGGAACATGTGGAACATTTACGTCTAATGCTGGAGACGCTAAAAAAAGAAAAGTTGTATACGAAATTCTCTAAATGTGAATTTTGGCTGGAACGTGTACAATTTCTTAGGCACGTAATTGACAAAGATGGAATTTCAATGGATCCATCAAAGGTTGAAGCTGTGATAAATTGGAAACAACTGAGAACTCCATCAGAAGTGAGAAGTTTCTTGGGATTAGCAGGGTATTACAGACGGTTTATCCAGGATTTTTCCAAGATTTCCACTCCGTTGACAAATTTGACGAGGAAGTCTGTAAAATTTGTTTGGACGGAGAAGTGTGAAGAAAGTTTCCAAGAATTAAAAAAGAAGCTAAGTATGGCACCTGTGTTGTCATTACCAGATAATACAGGAAATTTTGTGGTGTATAATGATGATTCAAACAAGGGATTAGGGTGTGTCCTTATGCAAAACGGTAAAGTCATCGCGTATGCATCAAGACAATTGAAAGATTACGAAAAAGGTTATCCGACTCATGATTTAGAATTGGCGACGGTTGTGTTTACTCTGAAGATATGGAGACACTATCTCTACGGAGAGAAATATGAGATTTACACAGACCATAAAAGTCTAAAGTATATTTTTACACAGAAGGACTTGAACATGCGTCAAAGAAGATGGATGGAACTGATAAAAGATTATGATTGTGAGATCTTTTATCATCCAGGCAAAGCAAACGTGGTTACAGATGCCTTGAGTAGGAAAGGCAGAGAAAAGTTGATGTTGTTAACTGATAAGGAGGAGCTTATTACAGCAATGTCAAGGTTAGAGTTGGAAATCAAATTTCCAAGAGAATTCGATGAAAGATGTTACCAGATGGAAGCCAGTCCAACTTTGGTGGACAAAGTGAAGAACGCTCAACTGCAGGGTGAGGAATGTAAAAAAATCAGACAAAGTGTGGTTGAGGGAAAAGAGGTGAAATACAAGATTGATACCGATGGAATGATGAGATTTGAAGGACGAATATGGGTTCCAGTAGTACCAGAGATTAAAGAAGAAATCTTGACCGAAGCTCATAACTCGAGATATTTGATTCATCCAGGAAGTACGAAGATGTATCAAGATTTGCGGCGACATTTTTGGTGGCCAAATATGAAAAGAGATGTTGCAGAATGCGTTTCAAAGTGCTTGACATGTCAGAGAGTCAATGCCGAGCATCAAAGACCAAGTGGGTTACTTCAACCGTTAGAGATAGCGGAATGGAAATGGGAACATATCACAATGGATTTTGTGGTAGGTCTTCCAATAACTCAGAAAGGATACGATGCAATTTGGGTGATAGTGGACATATTGACAAAATCTGCACACTTTTTTCCAGTAAAGATTAGATTCAATCTTGATCAGCTGGCAAAACTATATGTTAAAGAGATCATTGCAAGATATGGAGTTCCAGTGTCAATTGTGTCAGACAGAGATCTTAGGTTCACATCAAACTTTTGGAAGAGACTACAAGAATATATGGGAACCCAGTTGCGAATGAGTACTGCATATCATCAGCAAACAGATGCCCAAAGCGAACGAACGATTCAGACATTGGAAGATATGTTGAGAGCATGCGTCATGGATTTCAAAGGAAGCTGGGATGAACAATTACCATTGGTGGAATTTGCCTACAATAACAGCTACCACGCTAGCATTAGCATGCCGCCTTACGAAGCATTATACGGCAGGAAGTGCAGAACTCCACTGTGGTGGGATGAAGTCGGAGAACGTCAACTATTAGCACCAGAACTGGTACAACAAACTGCTGAGGTTGTCAAACTCATCAGAACAAGATTGATAGCTGCTCAAGATAGACAAAAGAAATATGTTGAACAACACAGACAAGATCGTGCGTTCGATGTAGGAAATTTTGTATTCCTAAAGGTTTCTCCTTGGAAGGGAAAAATTCGATTTGGTAAGAAGGGGAAACTAAGTTCGAGATTTATTGGACCATTTGAAGTGCTGCGAAAAGTTGGGGAAGTAGCTTATTTAAGACCCCAAAATTTTTTTAAATAAAAAGGAATTTCCTTTATTTATTATTTTGAAATAGTAAGGGTTGATTTGATTAATGTGGATAGTTAAGGGTTAAATACGCAAATATTTCAAAATAAGCAAGTGGTTATAAAATATTCATTGTTGTCGGGGAATATTCGTTTGGTCGTGGAATATTAAATGACCGCTTGGGAATATAAATGCACTGCCAAGTATGACCATGTGTGGGCCCCATAACGGAAAGCGATTGGATGAAGAAAACGACAAATATAAGTTGGTTAAAAATAATGGCGTAGTTATTACCGTTAAGATCATTGGAATACCGGTGGTTAAAAAACAAAGAATGTCTGGCGTGGTTGCAACGAGAGTACACCAGATTGCACGATGATTGTTGAATTATTGATCCTTACGTAAGAAGGCACTACTCAATAATTTTCACGGTGAATTCTTGCTCAATATTTTATTTTATTGATTCAATAATTCTTGCGTTGATATTTTATATTATTGTTGTTCAATAATTGTCAACGTGATAGTATCTCTATTATCGGATCAATAATTCATATTATTTGAATAATATTATTAGATAGCATTATTGACAATGTCTAGAAAGTTACATCGAGGAGAGGTTTGGTCACCTAATTCATTGGCGCCAAGAAGGAGAAATCCTTATCGGAAAGCCCTCTTTTCCGGAAGCGGCCGGTTGTCATAATTGTGATTCTCGTAATATTATTTGTGAATAATTAATTATTGATTCATATGATAAAGAAATATTTATTTTATGTGGATATAAATGATGGATTTATTTATGTGGTTATAAATGAAGAAATTATTGTTGAGGTGTTTTATCGTATTTTATCGGATTGGAGGTATTAAAAGATCAAATCGATTGTTATTACTGACTTTTTGTGTGAGTTATAATATTTAATCCAAACCGTTGGATCGTTGTAATTTTTGGATATGTTATACATATATAAGTTGAGTATATGTCCACAAATTTTGAACCGTTTAAAATGAGCGTATAATTTATTATGAATTTTAAGAGGTGACTGATTAGGAAATTAGGTTATAAATGATTTTGGTGGAAAATTCTAGAATTGGTGGGCCCCACTTTTGGTTAGTGAGAAATGTGCTCAATTGAATTTTCAAATGTGGTGGTGGGAATAGTAGCGAGGTAAAGCCATCGGGTTTGAGTTAAGTCCGCTTTGCGTGCTAACATTTTCCTATAAATAGAGGCTAAGTTAGAATTGAAAATCACACCGTAAACAAGTTTTTTCTCTTTTCTCTCTATATTATCGAGCGTATTCTTGTGAGTATTTTGAGTATACTTTGAGTATTGTTAGACAAAGTGCAAGTTCCTTCAAAGACTATATCAGGTGTTTTAACTAGAAGTACTATCTTTCGAGGTAAGGGATGTTATTTTTTCTTCTCGGATGATATTATTTCTTCAATATCATTATCTTTGAAATATTGGTTGGAACTTTTTATCAAATTTGGAACTTTTTCATGTCGAGTTACTATTCATGAGTTACTATTCACGAGTTACTATTCATGAGTTACTATTCACGAGTTACTATTCACGAGTACTATTCATAAAGCGTGAAGATGTTTTTTGTGGAATTTCTATCTTTTGGTGTCTGAGTTACTATTCACGTATCAAGACTATTCACGATATCTGAGACTATTCACGAATCGTCACTATTCAATAGAAAAATGAAATTTTTCTTTTCGTCTAAAATATCTATTCGGATACTAGCTTTGATTGTATCCATGTTTTGATCATTCTTGAATTTTACACCACTTGTGATTATTTTTGAGGTATTTTGGACGTGGATAAAACCAAGTACTAATCCTTAATCCTTGTCATTTTGTTTCAATTGGATTCGTTTCTTTAAAAATATTTTCATCATCCTCGGTCTTAAATGATGATATTATTGAATATCTTTGGCCCGTAGAAAAAGATGAATGATTTCTGAAGAATATCTTTGGCACAGAAAGTGCAAAGATGAACATGTGTTTAAATGAACACGACCGATCGATGAATATCTTTGGCCTTTAGTGCAAAGATGAGCAGTGTTGAGATGAACATGACCGATCGATGAATATCTTTGGCCCTGTAGTGCAAAGATGAATATTTGATTTGAGATGAATATTGATTGATGTTACGAGGATAAAATATTGATGATGGAATTTGTTAAATTCATAGATTATAGTAGATTTCATTCTCTACGTAACTCTTCATGAATTATTATTTCATCTGCGAATATTGATCCGAAACTTGTTGTCTATTGTATTCTATCGATTTTTTCCTGTTGAAGACTAACGATAATTTGTTCTATATTATCTTAGTCATAACATTCTTTTCTTGGGCTAGTTGAGCTCACCCTTTTCCTTTTGTTCCATTTTTCTCGGGAGGCGAGAATATAGCGAGAAAATGCAGTGAGGGGGTATGGAATGAAGGTTTTAGAAAGGATTGTTTAGTAGTCCTCACCATTTTTGTAAAATAAATGTGATGAGGATTTATTTGAGTATAGATATTGTCTAGAAGATAATATTTGTATTCAAACTCACGCTTTCTTGTTGTAATAATAAAGTTGTAGTTGTTTACGTACCATGTATTGGCGACCCGAGAATGGGTTGGATGGAATGGACCTATTTTGGGGTAAATCACGGTTGGTATCGAGCTTAGGGATATGATCTCTGGCGGAGATCGGGAATAGAACTAGGAGGGAGAGACGAGTAAATCCTTCGCTAGTGTGTCCTACCTAAGCTTATTTGTTAGTTGGTCGATATATAGGGATATTATGTGATATATTGATTTCCTTAATTAACCCTTATTTTATGACAAGATTTGAGAATGTCGTGAGAATATTAATGATGGAGTAAATGAGACCGTGGAGATGCCTGTACTCACCAACGAGGGAAGCGTGCAACATCTTGGCAATGTTCCTCCCTGTGAACAACACCTTTGAATGATGATGAACGAGGGATGTTTAGAAGCTTTTTGCAGTTCATGCAAAATCGGATGAGGAGACTCGTGTCAAAAAATGAGGAGGAAATGATAGTAATTCATGGGTGGTCACAACAAGCAGTTCAAAGAGTTGGGACCACGAGTGCACTCTGGGAAAGCCAGATCCGATCATGGCGGAAACATGGGTCAAGCAAATTACCAAAATATTCGATGTCTTGGGATGCACGGAGGAACAAAAGGTTCCATTTGCCACCTTTATGTTCCGTGGCGAAGGCGACTCATTGGTGGGAGTCTCACGTGAAGCGTACCCATCCATCCACTTTTCGGCATGTCATGGGAGACGTTTCAGAAACTATTTAATGACAAATACTTTCCTGAAAGTGTTCGTCATATGAAGGAAGTGGAGTTTATTAGACTGGAGCAGAATAACATGACGGTGTCCCAGTACGAAGCGAAGTTCGCGGAGTTATCCAGATTTGCACCTCATTTGGTGGAGAATGAGGAACGTATGACGCGGATGTTTCTGAGAGGTTTGAAACCCGGCATACGTCGAGATCTCATTCTCATAAATTTCTCTCTATTCGAGATGTTGTCAATGAGGGCTCGGTTGTTAGAGCGAGATAACGAAAGTACGTTCAACCGAGGGACCATAACGAGGATCATCTAGAAGATAGCGATCATCGAATAACGATAACCGGTGGAGAAAGAAGAATACGGACAAAGGCGGTAACCACTCTGGTGGTAATCATGGCCATGAAAATAGAAGAAGCGAGTCGGGAGGAGATTTTAAAAAGAGGAGATTTAACAACGACCATGTGAAGACGACAGTACCGGTAGCAATTGGTTCCAAGGGAGGAGAAAGACCATCGGTCGTATGTTATAAATGCGGAAAGAGGGACATATCAGCCCCAAACCGCCCACAACAAAGGTAAGGTATGCTATAATTGTGGAAAAGAAGGACATATATTTCGAGATTATGCGATATCGAAACCCATCCAATGAAATGGTGACTCAAAAGGATGTCCCGAGAAAAGTCAAAGTCAACGATTTACGAAGAGCGTTTGTCGTGGACCAATCAAAATGCGAGGAACCCGAACGGTTATACGCAGGTTAGTTAATTATAAATTCTTGCGAAGTTTATACCTTACTAGATACCGGTTCTACCCATTCTTTTATCTCTCTTGCTTTGCGCTCAACGTTTGCACTTGACTACGGAGAAATTAGACTTTGACTATTTATGGAGACTCCGTTAGGAGAAACTTTCATTACATCCGTTGTTTAAAAATCTTGCTTGATTCAGTTGGCACTATCACATTACCCGTTGACCTTATTCCTATAAAGATATTTGCTTTTGATGTGATTTTAAGGTTAACTACTCATCATGCCAAAATTGATTGCTTTTCGTAAGGTTGTTAGTTTTCATATTCCTAAACAACTCGTTATTCAATTCAAGCAATCAAACTATTAATAGTCAAACATTTTCATATCAAGCCATGAAGTCATTCGTTTATAACGGATGTCAAGTTTTCTCGATCCATGTTATGGATTTGAATAAAGACACGTCGATTTAAATAATATTCTGTTGTTATTGATGTTTCGGCGTATTTCTGAAGAATTTCTTGGCTTACTCCCAAAGATCGATATTAAATTTTGTATCGACTTTGAACCGCAAGACAAAACTCATTCCTAAAATCTCATATCCAATGGCTCTATTGAACTTGAGGAGTTAAAATTCAACTATAGAATTTGGTACCGAGCCTTTATCTGGTGACTTCCTTTGTGGAATGCAGAAAGCAGACTCTCCGTAAGGGACACCATATTCGTGCGATAGTAAACCGATAGGTGTCATTGTAACGTCTTATCAAGGTTGGGATATGAGTCACGATTGAGAACAACCTAAGTCGGTAATCGAAATACGTAGCTTTACAGGCTTAGTTGGTTATTATCGGAGATTCGTTGAAGGATATTCTCGAATCTCTATTCCATTAACGTGGTGACTCATAGAGATACAAAATTCAAATGGAGCAAGGAATGTGGTAAGAGCTTGAAGAACTCAAGAGGAGACTTATTTCAAAGATATGTTACGACCATGCCATCACGAAAAGCGAACGTGGTAGGCGACGTGTTGAGTAGAAGATCGTATACAAGTAATGAGTACGTGATGATATCTGAGTATAATCGACTTTAATCGATAAAGTTAAAGTCGTTTCAAGCTACACACCGGAGTGATGAATTTGAAGAAGGAGGTGCAAGAAGTTGTTATTTCAAAAGCGAGAGAATCGGTGAGGTGAGGAAAGCTCAAACCTTCGATTTATTAATCCAATTGAAATTCTCGATCGAATAGGAACCGTGGCCTATAGACTCGCTTTTTACCGCCAAGTATGACGCGTGTTCATAACATTTTTCACGTATCGATGTTACGTAAATATGTGGACTGACCCGAACTACGTATTGAAGTTAGAACCGGACGAGATAGCCAAGACTTAACGATGAGGAGGTACCGTCAAGATTTTGGATAGGAAGGAGCATGTCCCTACGCATGAAAGGTCATACCACAAGTTAAAGTTTTGTGGAGGAATCATGCTATAGAGAAATGACTTGGGAATTGGAAATGGAAATGAAAGCGAGGTATCCTCATCTTTTTGAAACAACAGTATCGCGTCGTCAATTTCGAGGACGAAATTTCATAAGGAGGGAGGTTGTAAGACCAGAAATTTTTTAAATAAAAGGAATTTCCTTTATTTATTATTTTGAAATAGTAAGGGTTGATTTGATTAATGTGGATAGTTAAGGGTTAAATACGCAAATATTTCAAAATAAGCAAGTGGTTATAAAATATTCATTGTTGTCGGGGAATATTCGTTTGGTCGTGGAATATTAAATGCTTTGTCGGGGAATATTAAATGCGACCACAGTATGACCCATGTGTGGGCCCCATAACGGAAAGCGATTGGATGAAGAAAGCGACAAATATAAGTTGGTTAAAATAACGGCGTAGTTATTATTACAAGTTAAGATCATTGAATAATACCGGTTGGTTAAAAAAGCGATGTCTGGCGTCGGTTGAGATGATTTACGGTATTGCGCAGTATTGTTGAATTATTGATCCTTACGTAAGAAGGCACTACTCAATAATTTTCACAGTGAGTTCTTATTCAATATTTTATTTTATTGATTGATAATTCTTTGCGTTGATATTTTATATTATTGTTGTTCAATAATTGTCACTTTGACAATATCTCCATTATCGGATCAATAATTCATATTATTTGAATAATATTATTAGATAGCATTATTGACAATGTCTAGAAAGTTACATCGAGGAGAGGTTTGGTCACCTAATTGCGCGCCGATGAGGAGAAATCCTTATCGGAAAGCCCCTCTTTCTGAGGAGCTACTGGTCATCATAATTGTGATTACGTAATATTATTTGTGAATAATTAATTATTGATTCATATGATAAAGAAATATTTATTTTATGTGGATATAAATGATGGATTTATTTATGTGGTTATAAATGAAGAAATTATTGTTGAGGTATTTTATCAAGTATTTTATCGGATTGGAGGTATTAAAAGATCAAATCGGTGTTATTCTGACTTTATTGTGTGAGTTATAATATTTAATCAAATAGTTGGATCGTTGTAATTTTTGGATATGTTATACATATATAAGTTGAGTATATGTCCACAAATTTTGAGCGAATTAAAATGAGCGTATAATTTATTATGAATTTTAAGAGGTGACTGATTAGGAAATTAGGTTATAAATGATTTTGGTGGAAAATTCTAGAATTGGTGGGCCCCACTTTTGGTTGGTGAGAAATGTGCTCAATTTGAATTTTCAAATGTGGTGGGTGGGAATAGTAGCGAGTAAAGCCATCGAGGTTGCGAGTTAAGTCCGCTTGGCGTGCTTAACATTTTCCTATAAATAGAGGCTAAGTTAGAATTGAAAATCACACCGTAAACAGTTTTTTCTCTTTCTCTCTCTATATTATCGAGCGTATTCTTGTGAGTATTTTGAGTATACTTTGAGTATTGTTAGGCGGTGCAAGTTCCTTCAAAGACTATATCCGGTGTTTTAACTAGAAGTACTGTCTTTCGAGGTAAGGGATATTATTTTCTTCTCAGATGATATTATTTCTTCAATATCATTATGCTGAAATATTGGTTGGAACTTTTTATCAAATTTGGAACTTTTTCATGCTCTGAGAGTTACTATTCATGAGTTACTATTCACGAGTTACTATTCATGAGTTACTATTCATGAGTTACTATTCACGAGTACTATTCATGAAGCGTGAAGATATTTTTTTGTGGAATTTCAATCTTTTGGTGTTTGAGTTCTTTATTCACGTATACTGCGGCCTTTATTCACGTATACTGACACTATTCACTTATCACAAGACTATTCATAGAAAAATGAAAATTTTTCTTTCGCGTCTAAAATATCTATTCTGGATACTAGCTTTGATTGTATCCATGTTTTGATCATTCTTGAATTTTACACCACTATGATTATTTTTGAGGTATTTTTGGACGTGGATAAAACCAAGTACGAATCCTTAATTCTTGTCATTTTGTTTTACTGGATTCGTTTCTTTAAAAATATTTTTCATCATCCTCAGTCTTAAATGATGATATTATTGAATATCTTTGGCCTGTAGTGCAAAGATGAATGATTTCTGAAGAATATCTTTGGCTTTAGTGCAAAGATGAACATGTGTTTAAATGAACATGACCGACTGATGAATATCTTTGGCCTTTAGTGCAAAGATGAACAGGTGTTGAGATGAACATGACCGATGATGAATATCTTTGGCTGTGTAGTGCAAAGATGAATATTTGATTTGAGATGAATATTGATTGATGTTACTGAGGATAAAATATTGATGATGGATTTGTTAAATTCATAGATTATAGTAGATTTCATTCTCTACGTAACTCTTCTATGAATTATTATTTCATTGCGAATATTGATCCGAAACTTGTTGTCTATTGTATTCTATCAGATTTTTCCCTGTTGAAGACTAACGATAATTTGTTCTATATTATCTTAGTCATAACATTCTTTACTGGGCTAGTTGAGCTCACCCTTTTCCTTTTGTTCCATTTTTCTTAGGAGGCGAGAATATAGCGAGTGCAGTGGGGGTATGGAATGAAGGTTTTAGAAAGGATTGTTTAGTAGTCCTCACCATTTTTGTAAAATAAATGTGATGAGGATTTACTTGAGTATAGATATTGTCTAGAAGATAATATTTGTATTCAAACTCACAGTTTTACTGTTGTAATAATAAAGTTGTAGTTGTTTCTGTACCATGTATTGGCGACCCAGAATGGGTTGGATGGAATGGACCTATTTTGGGGTCGTCACAACTTACGAGGTAGCTCTACCTCCAGAGTTGCAAAACATTCATAATGTTTTTCACGTGTCGGTGTTACGACCGTATAAACTTGATTACAAGCACGTGATTGAGTACGAACCATTGTAAGTTGAGAAAGACTTGTCTTATGAAGAGGTTCCTATTCAGATAGTCGACAGGAAAGAATAAGTGCTCAGGAATAAGGTGATACCTTATGTGAAGGTAATTTGGAGGGACCACAATGTCGAAGAGGCTACGTGGGAACTCGTAGCTGAAATAATGAAGAATTACCCTAAGTTATTTGTTTAATCTGTGTCTTCGAATCTGGGGACAGAATCTTTGTAAGTAGGGGAGAATGTGACGAATGAATTGTTTGAATTGTGATTCTGGGGACAGAATCCTTGTAAGGAGGGAATGATGTAGCATTCTAGAATTTTAATTGTTATATTAAATATTTATTGAATTATTTAAATATTTAATGGATGTGTTTATTGTTGAATAAATAATTTTTCAAATTTGAATTGATGTTGTTAATTATTTGTTAAATAAATAATTAAGGAAAATTAATTATTTTGCTAATTTAATTTAATTATTAAGTTAGAGAATTTTGATTAATTGAATTACTATTCTTTTTATTAGAATTTGTAAATTTAAAAGGATGTGTTAGTTGATTAAATAAAGTTATAATTATATAGAAAATTATAATTTTGTGGTATTGATTTATGTGATGAAGTGATTTAATAAATTGTTATTATGATTAATTGAATTAAATTAATGTGTGACAAATAACCTTGTTATAAAGGAGTTACTAAAATAACTTAAAGGAGTTTTAATTCAATTTTTCCAAACAAGGCCTAAGGTCTATTAAGTCTTTAATTTATTTGAGTTTTACCAAACAAGGTGTTAGGATTAATGGGTTATTTTGTTAGTGGTTAACCAAACAAGCCTTATGGCTTTTGATTTTTAAAACTCATATAACTGATAACAGTTATATGTTTTGTATTTATATTATATAATCAATATATATTATATTCTATATACATTATTTGTTAAGTACGTTAGATAGAGAGAGAGAAGAAAAGAAAACTCAGGGGAAGAAAAAGAAGAAGAAGAGAAAAGATGAAGAAAGGCTAGAGAGTGGAGAAAGGCTTGTCAAGTAAACAGATAGCCATCATCATCTTCTTCAAGGTTTCATCCTACCCTTTTTCTCTTATGTTTTCTAAAATTCTTGTTTTCTCTTCTCTAATTCTCTATAAATTCCTTGTGTAGAGATAAATTGTTGTTGTTATGTGGCTTTATATTGCATATTAGTGATGTTAAAACGATTTTCATAAGCTATAGTCAATAAATTGATATTATGTATATGTTTGTGAAGAAAAATATTTTTACAGAGAGTTTTGGGTATATATATATATATTGTTTGGGTTTAAGGTAGAAATTAAGGGTTTAATTGTTGTTTAGTTGATAAATTAATTATTGAATTTGTTAGAGTATATATATACTTTGATAAAATGCTTTGAATTAGTGGTTTTGGTTGAAAAACAAAATTTACAGTGTTGATTTTCATTGAAATATCAAAAAGTGAGTTTTTATCAAAAACAGTGAAATTGAATGTGCTAAATTTGTTATTTATGTTGTTGTATGGATAGAAACATGTTAGGAATTCTTGAATTTTGTTTACATAAAGTTTTATATGAATTATATGCTATTTAGTCCGTTAGAAAGCGAGCGTATGGCCAAAATTGCTTTTTTTCAAGACCTTGCTAAAGTCGCCAAAATTGTCGATCAGCTAGCTGCCATTTATGCCTTATTGTGCAACAAAGATGTTAGTTTTGTGTCTTGTATTGCGCATATATGTCAATGTGACTTTATACCTTTGTTCACAATACAAATATTTACGTACTCACGTCAAGCAAAGACGCGACCACATAGTAAAATCATTATGGCAAGTGGGTCTTGAAAGTTAGCAGAATGGTACGACGAGTGTATTTTTTTGTACACAAAATTTTAAGAAAAGTTTTGTGTTGATAATAAGACTGCTAAATGTTGATTTTAGTATTCCTACACTATTAATAAGTATGTTATTAACGATTTACTTGTGGTATAACTCGATTATGTGATTAAAAATCAAATTTTTAAATGATGAACGTACTTAGTTATGTTTGTAAGATGGTAATGACTAATTATGTCATGATGACATATGTTTATAAGATATTATGATTCGTATTGATTTTGTTTAGCCTACGAGCAAGGAAAGTTCTCTAACTCTACCTTTGTAATTGGAATCAATTATTGTTTCCAATATAATAATGCAAGATTTCTAATTCTTTATCTTGTTGAACTATTTATTGTTTCAATTCGATTACCTTATGAATGATGCAAGCCTTCTAAACTTTGGTTTAATGTTGACAAGTTATTCTTGTATTTAACTTGTTGTTTAGCATGCTTAACTATTTATACTAATGTTGAGCAATTTCATAGTTCAAACTGTTATGCATGCTTAGTACTCAATTCTAATTAACCTTGACTTAATATTGTTCAAGCAAGGCATGTTATAGTTATTCAAAGTATATGCTATTAGATTATTGCTAAAGCATGATTTTGGTTTACCATGTTGATTCAATTACGATTATTCTGTAATATGATGTTATTAATTCAACTAGTCCTCTAGTTGATGATCGTTGAACTTCAAATTACCCTTGAAATCCTATCCAAACCAAACTCTCTTTGGTGCGGACTTGTACTCCAAATACTGAGATGAACAACCCTATTATTATTAGGGGATAACTTACGCGTAGCGTTAAATGTTTGTGCACAATACATGGTACGAAGGGCTGATCCCCCTAAGTACGAGGAGTCCTTATTTTAATCGTTAAAGTTGGAGTTGAAAGATTACTCACAACTGCGGACATAGTTCATGGTCTTATGACCCTCAGTTATATTTATTCCACATTTTGGATTTTAGTTTCTGATTATTGATGATAGAGTACTATTCATTGTTGATGAGCCAATTATTGTTAATATACTCCTGTTGATTCTATATTACATCCAGTGAGTAATTATTTTTCTCACTCTTACATATTTATAAACTCATTGCAACTAAAGAAGAGAAAGTAGATGAACCTTCGTCTAGCAAATGAAAGGAAAAAATGTACAAGTGATGAAGACTTGTAATTTTTACTTTAGACTTTTATTATGATGATCTTAGACTTGGTTTTAATGAAGTTTATTTAATTTCTGCATTTGAATGATTGTATTTAAAGGTTAGATAACCTGGGAGATTTTATTATGTAACCCTTTAATGGGAAAGGTTTTATTTATCCAGTTTTATTGTGATTGGGTAGTTAGATATGAATGTTTGATTAAGTGAACACCAAATCTTGTGGGAATGAAGTACCTGGATTTGGGGGTGTCACAGGTTGCTATCAGAGCCTTAGGTTATGAACCTTAGGTGGGGGAAAAGCCTTAGGAAGTAACCTTCGAGAAGATAGTGATGATAAACTCTTATCGAGATTTAAAGAAGAAGTAATAAAACACTTATGTGCTTATGTGTTTACAATTTATGTGCTCGTGAGATTCGAGTAGTAATGATTAGTAACTAAAACTTAAACATTTTCCATAACATAGATATGTGAAAACGTTATGAACACGAGACATACTTGGCGGTAAGGCGAGTCTATAGGCCACAGTTCCTACTCAATCGAGGATTTTAAATGGGCCAATGAATTGAGTAATTAGCTTTCCTCTCTTTCCAAATCTCATAACTCCCTTCCATTGAGTAACACATAACAACACATGATCCCCCAACATTGAATTCCATGTCCCTTCGATGAAGATCAACATAACTCTTTTGTCGATCTTGTGAGGTTTTTATACGTTGCTGAATCATTTGAATCTTTTTCATTGTCATGCGTATCAATTCCAGTCCCAATAACGTTGCTTCACTCACCTCGTTCCAGCATACTGGAGAACAACACTTGCGTCCATATAACGCCTCGAATGGAGCCATGCCTATACTTGCTTGATAACTGTTGTTGTAGGAGAATTCTACCAATGGCAAGAACTTGTCCCAACTTCCTTTGAAGTCAAGTACAAAGAGTCTTAATAGATCTTCAAGGGTTTGAATAGTCCCTCTCGATCGCCCCGATGTCATCGAGGATGATATCCGAATCGAATCAGAATCTGCGCCCATAACTTTCTGCAAGCTAACCCAAAATCGTGAAGTAAATCTCGGGTCTCAATCAGAAACTCTGGATACTGGCATACCATGCAATCTTACAATCTTATTTATGTATATACGAGTAAGACGTTCAAGTGAATAAGTTTCTCGTATATGTAAATAATGAGCAGACTTCGTTAATCTATCAACAACGACCCAAATTGCATCTATGCCTTGAAGAACTTTGGGAAGACCAGTACCGAAATCCATGGTAATGTGTTCCCACTTCCATTCTGGAATTTCAAGTAGTTTCAATGGAACTTTGGGCACTTGATGCTCCGCTTTGACTCATTGACACGTTAAACACCTTAAGGTAAAATCTGCGATCTCTCTTTTCAATTGCTCCACCAAAATGTATGTCAAAGATCACAATACATTTTGGTACGTCTGGGATGGATTACAAACGGTGTGTTGTGTGCCTCCATCATGATTTTATACTTTAAATCAGGGTCGTTAGGAACACAAAGTCTGGAGTTAACTCAAAGTATTCATTCTTCATCGGTTCTTGCTTCTGAAATAGCACCTTCTTACACTTTCTTCTTCATACACATCAGCTCCAGGTCCGTAGTTTGAGCAGCTTTAACTTTATCTATTAAAGTCGGTTCTACTCGTATATTTGACATCATCGCGTGGGTCCCTGGAGTCTTTAACTCTATCTTCATCCTTTGTAAGTCATACCAAATGGGCCTTTGCATTAACAATATCGCACTCGTACCCGCACATGATCTTCTACTCAACGCGTTAGCTACCACGTTTACTTTTCTAGGATGATATTGAATGGTATGATCGTGATATTTCAACAGCTCGACCCAACATCGTTGCCGCATTTTGAGTTCCTTTTGGGTGAAAAAATAATTGAGGCTTTTATGATATGTATAGATCTCCACCTTCTCCCAATATAGGTAATGCCTCCCAATTTTGAGCGCAAAAATGACAGCTGCCAACTCTAGATCATGAGTAGGATAATTCCTCTCATATTTTTTGAGTTGTCATGAGGCATAGGCTATGACTTTCCCATGTTGCATGAGAACACATCCTACCCCCCTGCCTGAAGCATCACTGTAGATGACAAATCCCTCCGAACCAGATCGTATTATCAAAACAGGTGCTGAAAAGAGTCTCCTCTTTAGTTCTTGAAAACTCTTCTCACAATCCTCGCTCCAACCGAATTTTGTATCTTTTTGAGTCAGCTGAGTTAATGGAGTGGCGATTCGAGAAAACCCTTCCACGAATCTCCGATAATAACCAGCTAAGCCCAGAAAGCTACGTACTTCGGTCACTGACTTAGGTTGCTCCCACCTTTGAATTGCTTCAATCTTTACCGGGTCAACATATATTCCATGATTTGATATCACGTGCCCAAGGAATGCTACTTCTTCAAGCCAGAACTCATATTTCTTTAACTTGGCTTATAGCTTGTTTTCACGAAGCTTTTGGAGTATCAGCCTCAAGTGTTGCTCATGATCTTCACGAATTTTGGAGTAAATGAGGATGTCGTCAATAAAGAAAACCACAAAATTATCCAAATATTCCTTGAATACTTGGTTCATCATATCTATGAAGGCAGCAGGAGCATTTGTCAATCCAAAAGAAATGACTAGGAATTCATAATGCCCGTACCAATTTCTGAAAGCAGTCTTTGGAATCTTATAAGTTTTAATCTTTAACTGATGATATCCAGAACTAAGATCGATCTTTGAAAAGAATTTGGTGCCTTGCAACTGGTCAAACAAGTCATCAATACAAGCCAACGAGTACTTATTTTTGATGGTGACATGATTCAACTCCCGATAGTCAATACAAAGTTGCATACTTCCAACTTTCTTATTTACGAATAGAACAGGAGCACCCCAAGAAGACGTACTAGGACGAATGAAACCAATGTCTAACAACTCCTGCAATTGGGTTTTTAACTCCTGAAGTTCAATAGGAGCCATTCGATATGGGGCTTTGGAAATGGGTTTTGTACCGGGTTCAAGGTCGATACAAAATTTGATTTCACGCTTTGGGGGTAGGCCAGGAAGTTCTTTAGGAAATACGTCAGGAAATTTATTAACAATAGAAATATCATTCAAATCTGACGTATTTTTGTTTAAATCCATGACATGGGCTAAGAAAGTTTGACATCCATTATTCAATAAACGAATGGCTTTATGGCTTGATATGACAGTGATTGACTTTAGTGGTTTGGTTGCTTGAATTCGTATAATAGGTTGGTTAGGAATATGAAAGCTAACAACCTTACGAAAATAATCAATTTTAACATGATGATTAGTTAACCATTCATTTCCTAAAATCACATCGAATGCAAGTATTTTCAAAGAGATAAGATCGACAGGTAACGCACAGGTACCGATT
This sequence comes from Panax quinquefolius, assembly GCA_020205615.1. Lineage (NCBI taxonomy): Eukaryota > Viridiplantae > Streptophyta > Magnoliopsida > Apiales > Araliaceae > Panax > Panax quinquefolius. The sequence goes on from CM035158.1 coordinate 83,673,759, forward strand.
TGAATTAAAAAAGACTTATAAACAATGGATGTAATGAAGGTTTCTCCCAATAGAGTTTCAACAGATAAGTTAAAGTCTAATTTCTCCGGAGTTAAATTTAAACATTGAGCACAAGTAGAAGAAATAAAAGAATTGATAGAACCGGTATCAAATAAGGTATAAACTTCGCAAGAGTTTATGATTAGCTTACCCGTGATAACCTCGTTTTGGTTCCTCACTTTTTTGGGAGGTCACGACAAATGCTCTCCCTTGAACTACCAGCTTTGACTTCTCTAGGACTACCTTTGGTGTAACGACCCGAAATCCGGTCTATCTTCACACCCGGATTCCGTACGTCACGATCCCATCTTCTTCTAAACATACATCATTATATACTGAAATACAACAACATACACTCTCAAATCCTAGGTTCTAAAAACCATATAACCTTTTTCATTACAAATAATGATAAATACATTATTCGTTTCATCTTACAAGAGTGACTTTTATCCGCCACCAAGGATACATAAAAGTTTCTTAAACTAGTCTATAGTTCAATTTCATATTTCTATATTACAAGTCTTCACTCAATCTTCTCGTTCATCCACATTCTAAATGGCACTTCATCTGGATACCGTCAGCTTGATCTTTATGGGATCCTTAAGTTCTTCTAACATCGTTCGCTGAAAATGTTTTTCATTTAAAGCAAGTGTGAGCATTTAATTGCCCAGCAAGTCATAGCAGTTGAACAAACAACGTCAAGAGTTTAAACGTTCCTTTAGAACTTTGATAACCGAACAAAGGTTATGAAGCAGCTTGAACAATAGGAGTAATCTGGATTCCTATCATTTTAAAACATTATTCACATGCACTTTGAAATACTTCCATTCTTCTACCTTTTCCATACACATTTTGTCTTGCTAGAATCATTAGAACAGACTTAACAATAACGGATCATGTATGAACAGAGCATTCTTTTATTGAACAGTTAAATTACATAACAGTCCATCTCATAGAAACACCGAAGTGTTCACATTGTGGCACAAGGCCTCATATGTTCTACCACTTTACACAAATATCGCACATTAGCACATAGACAGAACTTTTCAAGTTCAACATCTGAGAAGTTTAAGAAACTAGCATTCATTTCAAATATGAATGAAGTTAGGAAACTTGCCTTTGAACTACTCATTCCAGTTCCTATGTAGCACAAAAGAAAAACAACACATACATTAATTAGTCATGTATATTTGACTTATACATTAGTTTGCTTAACTTTAGTTCTTAGGGTTCGCGTTCTTGTAACCTAAGTTTATGCGACCACTTTCATTACCGTTCTATGGCTTCATGACATACGGAGATGTCTTACTTTCATGTTCATCATCTTTGATGGTTTACATCTTATCTTCTTCTTATTACTTCTCTAAGACTCAGCACACATCGCTTCTCTGCTAGTAGTCCATATGGTACTTTGAGTGGTTTCCCACAAACAACCAACAAACAAGTTCCTGTCTCATCTACAGTGCCCATAACAGTGAGTTAGATCGGTTGCCAGTTTTGTTTATACCTTCACTCTCTGAAGGAATTGTTTAGCCCAGCTCCCATATATCAACCATCAAAGGTTACGATTGTACCATAACCTAAACTTATCGTAACTTATCCGAACCATTAAACTTAATGTTCGTTAAATCAATTTCTTATTCCTTACGGCTTTCTGGAAACTAAATGCCATACCTCGGGATTCATTTCTATATCGACTCACTTTGGCTTTCATTACTCTTATTACGTTTCATTACGACTTTCTCGATAATTCATATCTTACTTACTACCTTTGTCAACGCGTCAGGTCATACAACCAGGGTATACTTAGAACATTCGTCCGATGCGAATACGATTCACAAGGATCGTTTACGTATTCAACATTCAAATTGCTCGTCTTTTAATCTCACATTCAACCTTTACTCAAGGTTTTAATCGCTTTCGATCGTTATCCATCCTATGAACCCCATGTTCATTATTCTTTCTTAATGTCAAAGCCATACTGTTCGTTGTATGCTACGACCGATTGTTCATCGCAACAACGTTGCGTTTGCAGCGTCTATACGCTTTACACTTATTCATTACCCTCGTTCCCCAACGTCTAAGGAATCACAATCATACCAATCCCCTACGTTCGTTTATCGCGACTAAGGTCCACGGATATCGGTTTCATAACCTGCATCTACATTCTTTATCTTTTAATCTCGTTAAATCTTTTTGTTCAACCTTCATTAAGGGTTTAAAACACTTAGCTAAGTGTTACATTAGTTGAACATTATGTTCTTTATCTTTCCTTAAATTTCCCCCAAGAGTTGAGCAGTTAAAAGTTCTTCTCTAGCTTTTTCCATACACACTAGCGCTGCGGTGGCACCACTCTCCCTTCTATCTCTTATGCCGCGGTGTGAGTTTACGATGCCGCTCGACTTCATGGTCCGCAATCGCAACGCCACTTTATAAGGCATGATTGGCAGTGCATACACTGAGACCTAAATCTTGAAAATTTTTCTAAGTGTTAACTTCTACTTTGAGACGCTTATGTCCCGATCTCATAACTCCTTCGTTATAACTCAAAACGAGGTCGTTCCAAAGCCATTCTTTTCTTTATTTTACGTAGTTCAATAACCCCCAAACAGAAGTTCTTTCTGAATCCATTAACGTGCCATTCGATTGGCTTGATCTTCACCCTTTATTCATTTTACGTTTTTAACGCTCTTCGTTTGTTCGTCCGTAATTCGGTCATCCGAACTCGGAATTCGTTCATTCTTGAGTCCACGACTCACGTTTTCTATGTTCTCTTACATTCTTATGAAACATTACACGTTCGGGTTCATTTAATAACTTTCTAATTCTCGTTTGTCTTTTACGAAATTTTCGCCATAACTTCGTTATAGATAAGTTTTAATCCGTTCTTCATGAAAGTTTCTACTTGTTCTAACCAAGCAATAAGCATCTAACTTATCATGATGGTTTTAAACTTGTCCATCAACAACAATTATCCTCACGATGGTTTTAAATTTGTCCATCAACAACGTTCTTCGTGTTCTTCGCGTGTTCTTCGTGTTCTTCGTTCGTTCTTCATTTTAATCGATATTTTGGATTAGGATTTCACTTTTTATTGGAATTTGATGTTATAGAACATTACTTCTTACTTATTTCATCTACTCATTCATATAATTCATTCGGATCGTTCTAATTCATTACGAATCTTATACTTCCTTAAGAAATTTATTTACTAAACTTTAAATTCTTATATTCTTATTTCTCATGATTTCAACCATATTAAATCATCCCTAACATCATCTACTTCTTATTCTCATTAAGTTATGTTTTGAACATATAAAACTTAAACAAAATCTAACATAGAAGTTAGGTTTTAATACCTTTCCTCTTTATTTTTCTTCCGCTAGACAAAACCGGCGATTTGCTAGCTTTTCTATTTCACGAACATTTTTGATCCGATCTATCATGCTCATGCTCTTCCTTCTCCCTCTCCATCCGAATCCTCTCTCTCTCTCTCTCTCTCTCTCTCTCTCTCTTGTGTAGGATTTTCAAAATCTCATTTAAATGAAATCTAGCTTCCTTTTTATATATTTTCCAAAGCTAGGGAAAAATAGTCATTTCACCCCTAACCTCCTTACTATTCACACCTCCTTACTATTCATGACTTTGTTAAGTTAACTTAGCCCTTAAGTCTACTTAGCCTTTAAGTTACGTGGTTACGTCTTTTGGGTTTTTCGTCAAGCGGTTTTAAAATTGAGATTCTCGGAATCAAAATATTTTTGGATATTTCGTCTTTCCTTTACCGATTAACTTTTATGTATTCTTCGGATTTCTGAAAAATTGAAAAACACTTTTTGGTGTTAAGCGTTTTCCTTCACGTTTTACCCTAACGTAGTTAAACGAGTGAAAAGTATACAGCAGTACTTTTCGTCGTTTTTATTTCGTCCTATTTCTGCATGTTTTTCGAGAAAAACTTTTATTGGCTTACTTAACTTTTCACGACATATTATTGGAAAATCTTTCGATGGAATGTTATTTCAACATACCGAACTCTCAGAACAACTTAGGTTATTCAAACCCTAACCGTTAGGGTTCGTCAGGTGAATAATGCCTATTTCGTCTTTTTCCCCAGAAATATTTTGTTCCCGAATTTTTTTTATTTTTGTCTTGAAAATTCTTACTCGTTCAACCTAGCTCGTAGCCTGAATCCTCCCGACTTATAATCATTCTAGGATCTAGAATGATTAATAAACACATAACACATAATATTATTAACAAAATTTCATTTTATTAATAACTAATTCTTTAAACTTAAATTCTGGAAAAAAATTTTGAATTTCCATCCGAATTTTCGGGTCGTTACATTTTTCCCCTCTTATAAAAATTCCATCCTCGGAATTTCTCAAAACCACACCCATACCCGGGTCATCACATTCACCCCTTCTTCATAGAATTTCGTCCTCGAAATTTTAGCCTACCCATCTTCTCAACTTCTCTTCAAAGAAGTTCCTATCTTTCAAACATTCTCTCACCTTCACAACTTATCAAGAATTATGAAGTAGAATGAACAACGAGGAATATAAGAATTCCTTTAAAATATTTCATACTTTTGCTGAGGGGTCAAATTGACTATGAACTCTTACTAGCAATTTACAATCACCAAGAAGGTAAACTACATCTTTCATACGTAGGCGATCAACCCATTGTATAACCCCATTTCGGGGTGTGTTCACCTCAGACTTAATCATTAGATTCCGCACCAGAACAATTTGGATTGGCACAACTTCTCAAGAAAAGCTTGATTTTCTTTTAAACATGACATACCATTTATCTAGCCGAATAAAGTAGCTTAGACTATACCAATAAATTGGATATCAACGTGAAACATTCGTCTAGTCAACTCAATTGACATCGGCTACTTCTTTAAATTCTTTTCGCAATACATCAAAACGTTTTATGACGTCATGATACCGTACTTTTCACAATACGTTGAGGACTTCGTCAGTTTGTGACTTCGTCATTATACATCATACCATAGCAGGTTGTTGATCCTAAGATCACATCCAACACCAGGTTCATTTGCATTAATAACTCCATCCTTTTACCATCCTTGCATCAAATGCACTGATGATATAAAATTCATTTTGATATTTCAAATCAATTTCTGTCTAGCCGAAGCAATTAACATAGACTTACCAAGAATAGCTCTTTTAAAAATCTATTGGTTCCAAAAGTTGAACAAATTCTTTCCTTTTTCAAAATGTACATATCAGCACGAGTTAATAAACTTCGAAATCTAGCATAACTAGATGACTTGGAATATCCTATTCTCCATCTTTCTCGTCGTCTTACTGCAACAATACTTAATCTTCTTTAGCACCTTCAAAACTAAGCCTATTGAAAACAACTTGTTTTCAGTCTAAACATCCCTCTACCTTAGTACAGTCCATCAACTTACCACACATTATGAGTTCAGGAACTTTCCATAATAATATGAGTTTAAGAACCATCCCAAACAGACCATAAGCGTCCATTCTCTGAGAAGTTCAAAAACATACTATATCATTATGACTCACGAAAGTACCATAAGTATGAGTTTAAAGAACTCGCACCTACCTTATCATTCTCTACCTATCAAGTATATACATGAGAAAAGATTCACCTTCTCGTCATATACATCTTGATAGCGCGACCAATTCCAATGATTATCACTGTAATAAGCTAAGCAATTGTTACACCAAGCACAAACCTCTGCCCATACAAAGGTTCATACAACTCAGCTATCACATGAGTCCTCAATTAAAATTTTACAACTCATAAATCTCTCTTAACTTAATACGAATTTTCTTTAATTCATATACTATCCTTCACAACTCAATCTAAGTTCTTCTTCCTGTTCTACTTCATAGTACTATAAACCATTCATCGTTTAGCAGCTCATCTGTTACTACGATTCACTATGATCACGTGGTGATCTTCTTATCCCTCTCTCTATGATTATAGTCTTAGATACTCTTACCTAAGATTTATAATCTATTAGCTCTAATACTAATCTGTAACGACCCGAAATCCGGTCTATCTTCATACCCGGATTCCGTACGTCACGATCCCATCTTCTTCCAAACATACATCATTATATACTGAAATATAACAACATACAATCTTAAATCCAAGGTTCTAAAAACCATATAACCTTTTTCATTACAAATAATGAAAAATACATTATTCGTTTCATCTTACAAGAGTGACTTTTATCCGCCACCAAGGATACATAACAGTTTCTTAAACTAGTCTATAGTTTAATTTTATATTTCTATATTACAAGTCTTCGCTCAATCTTCTCGCTCATCCACATTCTAAATGGCACTTCATCTGGATACCGTCAGCTTGATCTTTACAGGATCCTTAAGTTCTTCTAACATCGTTCGCTGAAAATGTTTTTCATTTAAAGCAAGTGTGAGCATTTAATTGCCCAGCAAGTCATAGCAGTTGAACAAACAACGTCAAGAGTTTAAACGTTCCTTTAGAACTTTGATAACCGAATAAAGGTTATGAAGCAGCTTGAACAATAGGAGTAATCTGGATTCCTATCATTTTAAAACATTATTCACATGCACTTTGAAATACTTCCATTCTTCTACCTTTTCCATACACATTTTGTCTTGCTAGAATCATTAGAACAGACTTAACAATAACGGATCATGTATGAACAGAGCATTCTTTTATTGAACAGTTAAATTACAGAACAGTCCATCTCATAGAAACACCGAAGTGTTCACATTGTGGCACAAGGCCTCATATGTTCTACCACTTTACACAAATATCGCACATTAGCACATAGACAGAACTTTTCAAGTTCAACATCTGAGAAGTTTAAGAAACTAGCATTCATTTCAAATATGAATGAAGTTAGGAAACTTGCCTTATGCACAGCTATAGCTTACGCTGAACTACTCATTCCAGTTCCTATGTAGCACAAAAGAAAAACAACACATACATTAATTAGTCATGTATATTTTACTTATACATTAGTTTGCTTAACTTTAGTTCTTAGGGTTCGCGTTCTTGTAACCTAAGTTTATGCGACCACTTTCATTACCGTTCTATGGCTTCATGACATACGGAGATGTCTTACTTTCATGTTCATCATCTTTGATGGTTTACATCTTATCTTCTTCTTATTACTTCTAAGACTCAAAGACACATCGCTTCTCTACTAGTAGTCCATATGGTACTTTGAGTGGTTTCCCACAAACAACCAACAAACAAGTTCCTGTCTCGTCTACAGTGCCCATAACAGTGAGTTAGATCGGTTGCCAGTTTTGTTTATACCTTCACTCTCTGAAGGAATTGTTTAGCCCAGCTCCCATATATCAACCATCAAAGGTTACGATTGTACCATAACCTAAACTTATCGTAACTTATCCGAACCATTAAACTTAATGTTCGTTAAATCAATTTCTTATTCCTTACGGCTTTCTGGCAACTAAATGCCATACCTCAGGATTCATTCTTATACGACTCACCTTTGGCTTTCATTACTCTTATTACTGTTCATTACGGCTTTCTCGATAATTCATATCTTACTTACTACCTTTGTCAACGTCTAGGTCATACAACCAGGGTATACTTAGAACATTCGTCCGATGCGAATACGATTCACAAGGATCGTTTACGTATTCAACATTCAAATTGCTCGTCTTTTAATCTCACATTCAACCTTTACTCAAGGTTTTAATCGCTTTCGATCGTTATCCATCCTATGAACCCCATGTTCATTATTCTTTCTTAATGTCAAAGCCATACCATTTCGTTGTATGCTATGCTGACCGATTATTCATCGCAATAATAAGCGTTTGCGCGTCTATGCACTTACACTTATCTCTATACCACGCTTTACACTTATTCATTACCCTCGTTCCCCAACGTCTAAGGAATCACAATCATACCAATCCCCTACGTTCGTTTATCGCGACTAAGGTCCACGGATATCGGTTTCATAACCTGCATCTACATTCTTTATCTTTTAATCTCGTTAAATCTTTTTGTTCAACCTTCATTAAGGGTTTAAAACACTTAGCTAAGTGTTACATTAGTTGAACATTATGTTCTTTATCTTTCCTTAAATTTGCCCCAAGAGTTGAGCAGTTAAAAGTTCTCTGGCTTTTTCCCTACACATCATCGTTATTGGCACCACTCTCTTTTTCTATCTCTCATGTCATGGCGGTGTGAGTTTACTGAGACCGGCTCCTCGGTCTGCAGCATTCGCAACGCCACTTTATAAAGGCATGATTGAAGGCCATGGCCGCCAAGACCTAATTCTTGAAAATTTCTTCTAAGTGTTAACTTCACTTTGAGACGCTATGTCCCGATCTCATAACTCCTTCGTTATAACTCAAAACGAGGTCGTTCCAAAGCCATTCTTTTCTTTATTTTACGTAGTTCAATAACCCCCAAACAGAACTTCTTTCTGAATCCATTAACGTGCCATTCGATTGGCTTGATCTTCACCCTTTATTCATTTTACGTTTTTAACGCTCTTCGTTTGTTCGTCCGTAATTCGGTCATCCGAACTCGGAATTCGTTCATTCTTGAGTCCACGACTCATGTTTTCTATGTTCTCTTACATTCTTATGAAACATTACACGTTCGGGTTCATTTAATAACTTTCTAATTCTCGTTTGTCTTTTATGAAATTTTCGCCATAACTTCGTTATAGATAAGTTTTAATCCGTTCTTCATGAAATTTTCTACCGTTCCAGACCAAGCAATAAGCATCTAACTTATACGCAATGGTTTTAAACTTGTCCATCAACAACAATTATCATACGATGGTTTTAAATTTGTCCATCAACAACGTTCTTCGTGTTCTTCGCGTGTTCTTCGTTCGTTCTTCATTTTAATCGATATTTTGGATTAGGATTTCACTTTTTATTGGAATTTGATGTTATAGAACATTACTTCTTACTTATTTCATCTACTCATTCATATAATTCATTCGGATCGTTCTAATTCATTACGAATCTTATACTTCCTTAAGAAATTTATTTACTAAACTTTAAATTCTTATATTCTTATTTCTCATGATTTCAACCATATTAAATCATCCCTAACATCATCTACTTCTTATTCTCATTAAGTTATGTTTTGAACATATAAAACTTAAACAAAATCTAACATAGAAGTTAGGTTTTAATACCTTTCCTCTTTATTTTTCTTCCGCTTAGACAAAAGCCCTATGATTTGCTAGCTTTTCTATTTCACTGAACATTTTTGATCCGATCTATCATGCTCATGCTCTTCCTTCTCCCTCTCCATCCGAATCCTCTCTCTCTCTCTCTCTCTCTCTCTCTCTCTCTTGTGTAGGATTTTCAAAATCTTATTTAAATGAAATCTAGCTTCCTATTTATATATTTTCCAAAGCCAGGGCAAAATAGTCATTTCACCCCTAACCTCCTTACTATTCACAACTCCTTACTATTCATGACTTAAGTGTTAAGTTAACTTAGCCCTTAAGTCTACTTAGCCTTTAAGTTACGTGGTTCTGTCTTTCGGGTTTTCGTCCGACAGTTTTAAAAATTGCGATTCTCGGAATCCAAATATTGTTGGATATTTCGTCTTTCCTTTACCGGTTAACTTTTACGTATTCTTTGGATTTCTAAAAAATTGAAAAATACTTTTTGGCATTAAGCATTTTCCTTCACGTTTTACCCTAACGTAGTTAAACGAGTGAAAAGTACACAGTAGTACTTTTTGTCATTTTTATTTCGTCCAATTTCTGCACGTTTTTTGAGAAAAACTTTTATCGGCTTACTTAACTTTTCACGACATATTATCAGCATATCTTTCGACGGAATGTCATTTTAACATACCGAACTCTTAGAACAGCTTAGGTTATTCAAACCCTAACCCTTAGGTTTCGTCAGGTGAATATTGCCTATTTCGTCTTTTTCCCCAGAAATATTTTGTTCCCGAATTTTTTTTATTTTCGTCTTGAAAATTCTTACTCGTTCAACCTAGCTCGTAGCCTGAATCCTCCCGACTTATAATCATCCTAGGATCTAGAATGATTAATAAACACATAACATATAATATTATTAATAAAATTTCATTTTATTAATAACTAATGCTTTAAACTTAAATTCTGGAAAAAAAATCCGAATTTTTGGGTCGTTACATTTGGTGCCTCCATCCCAACTGGACTTGACTTCATTACACAACAAAATCGGGCTAGGTGACATTCTCTTTCGCAATTGTAACACGCTTTGGGTTGCATCGGGAATTTTGGACTGATGTGTCCCTCCCCTCCGTATTTGAAGCATACGATCGGTGGTCGTTCTACTTCCTTGAAAATGGGTGTTGGTGCTGCTGTCTTTACATTATTGTTGAACCTTCTCTTCCTGAAATTTCCACTTCTATTGTCTTGGCCATGATTACCACCGAAGTGGTTACCATTTTTGGCATGTTGATTCCCTCCACGTTTGTTGTCACCACTTCAATGACTGCTACCATTGGTATTATCAATTTGTCGGCTACTCTCTCTTGGTTGGGTTGACTTATTATCGCGCTCCAATAACTGAGCCCTATTCACAACATCTGAATACAAGAAAAGTTTGTGAGAAATGAGGTATTGACGTATTTCGGGTTTTAAACCTCGTAGAAACATTTGAGTCATTCGCTCCTCATTATCAACCAAATGGGATGCAAACCGGGCAAACTCAGCAAACTTAGCCTCGTACTGTGACACAGTCATATTGTTTTACTCTAGCTTAATGAACTCTACCTCCTTCATGTGACAAATACTTTCGGGAAAGTACTTGTCGTTGAAAACTTCTTAGAACTTCTCCCAAGACATCTTTAGTGCGACAGGTTGAGTACGTTTTATAGATTCCCACCAGTAATTTGCCTCTCCTCGCAACATGAAGGTGGCAAAGGGAACCTTTTGCTCCTCGGAGCATCCCAAGACATCAAATATCTTGGTGATCTGCTTTATCCATGTGTCTACCTTTAGTGGTTCTGGCTTTCCCAAAAACTCCGATGGTCCCAGCTCCTTAAACTGCTTAGCGGTGACCATCCGTGAGTTTTGAGTGTTTCCACCTGCATTTTGCATAGGAGTCTCTCTCCTGATTTTGCATGAATTACAGAAAGCCTCTTAACATCCCATCGTTCATCATTTGGTCGGTGTTGTTGTTTACATGAGGATTGTTGCCTTCCTGATGCATATTATTTTGGTTATTTATATGTGGTGATTCAACGATCTCTTGTGCTCCATTGCTTATCTCAACATCTTCAGATGTCATTTTCAAACGCTGCCACAAAACAAGGGTTAATTGACATGCCACATATTATCCCTATACTCTGACCGACCAATTAAATAACAAATAAGCTTAGGTAGGTCATACTAGCGAAGGATTTACCCGTCTCTCCCCTCCTAGTTCTAGTCTCACATCTCAGCCAGAGATCATATACCTAAGCTTTGATACCAACTATGACGCCCCCAAATTAGGTATACATAACCCATTCCGAGTCGCCAAATACATGGTACAAAATATAATACAAACTTAATTATACAACATAAGCTGAGTGTTTTAACACGAATATCGTATTCTAGACAATATCCAAACTCAAATGGAGTTCTCATTACAATTATTATCACACTATTTTATAAAATAGTGAGGACTACTACAGCCATCATCTCGGACTGTCACTCTATTCCCCAATTAGTCTCGGCTATGTTCTCATTTCCTGAAGAGAATAATGAAACAAAAAAGGTGAGCTCAACTAGCCCAGTAAGAAATATTATGACTAAATAATGCATAATAAATTATCGTTAGCCTTCAACAATGTTAAACTGATAGAATACAATAAATAACAAGTTTAACTGCAGCGGAACAAGCAATCCATTAAAAGAGTCAAGTAGAGCATGATATCTACTATCTTCTATGATTTAAAAAGTTTATCATCAATTTTATCATTGAAACTCAGCTTAATAAATAATTCACATCACTGAATTATCCATGCACTACGGACCAAAGATATTCATTAGTATCACATCAACAAATTATCTATGCACTACGGGCCAAGGATATTCGTGTTATCACCAATGGTCATAATCATGCTAGCAACTGTCCATTAATGCACTACATGCTAATGAGAACTTTTACCACATCATTTGTAACATTACAGGTCATGATTGTACCGAATAATCCCTGGTCATAATCATACCAATCAACAGTCCATCTATGCACTACGGGCCAAAGATAACTTTTATCACAATATAAGCATGAGGATGATGATAATGATATAAGAATTCAATTAATTGAGAGCAAGGATAAATTTTAAAGATTTATAATTCAATTTATCCAGAATTCAATAATTGTCCAAATTGTCAACATGATACTGCTTTGTGGAGTAAAATTCAAGAATAATATTGTATCAAAAATAATTTGGACAGAAAAGAAATCAATTTTTGCCATGAATAGTACCATAGGTGAATAGTACCCGAGTGAATAGTATCCCATGACTAGTACTATGGGAATAGTACCCCGTGAATCATACTCCGGCATGAAAAGGTTTAAAACTTATCAAGAATGTTCAAAATAATATTTCCGTGAAAAGATACTAGATGAAGCGCAAATTTCAAGGATATTCTACTAATTTCGAGGAGTATAGAAGCATTACTTTAACAAAATGAGTGTAAAATTCAGAATCTGAAACAAAATAATATTACTTACATATTGCAGAGTATGGATGAAAATATTATTTCTTACGAATATTGAACAAAAATAATATCTCTTACCTTAAAAGGAGAGTATTTCTGACTGGTAGGACGGGGATATTTTGGAAGAAAACTTGCACTGTTTTCTATACTCAAAGCTTCCTTAAACTCTAAAAAAATACGCTCAATATTATAGAAGAAGAATTCTCTGATTTTGGTGTGATTTTCAATTCTAAACTAAGGATCCTATTTATAGGAGAATGGCAGGATACTATTTAGAAATTTTTTTCACAATTTTGCATACGTTGACATATATCATGGTAGCCTTGAGAAAAATTAGTAGAAAATAATTTTTGATTTACTATGCAATAAAATATTCTAATGAAATGAAAACTTTAAATAAAATATAATATATTCTATTTATAATCAAATAAAACAAAACACATAATATATATATATATATATATATATATATATAACTTCCTACCGATTATTTTGAAAAATGATTAAGTGGGGGTCCATGTAATAAGCGAACTTTATAACAAATAGTTCATAAAATCCCCTCTATTTATCTCAATTCACTTGGCTTCACATTTTTAAACAACAATTATTCATCAATAATATTAAACTTGCAATATTAACAACCAGATCATTCCCAAAAAATAAGGGGCTTTCCGATAAGGATTTCTCCCTATTGGCGCGCAATTAGGTGACCAAACCGCTTTTCTCGAAAGAACTTTCTAGACATTGTCAATAATGCAAATAATAATATGAATAACGTTGTCATCTCAATTATTGATTTAATAATATAAAATATTGTGATAACAATTAAATCAATAACGTGAGATACTATGCAGAAATTACTGTAGCAATAATTGAGTATAACTGAGTGACTTCTCACGTAAGTATCAATAATCAATACAGTATGCTACTATTCAACCACACGTATTACTGTACTTTTATCACCGAGTATTTCAACAGTTAACGGTAAAACCTTTGCCTTTATTTTTATAAAAAGATATTTCTGTCTTTTTCTAACTCTGATAATAATTCCGTTGTGGGATCCACCAATGATTGTGTCGTCGTACAAATATTCACTGTTAAAATGAACATTCCCCGACCAATTGAATATTTTATAATAACTTACTAACTTTGCAAAATTTATAAATATTACTCACAACTATAATATTATATCAAATCCACACTATAATATTCAAAAATATATTTTGAGAAAAATTAATCTTTATTCATAAAAGTTGGGGTCTTACAACTTTCACTTCTTATGAAATTTCGTCCTTGAAATTGGGGTACGTACCTTATATGTGGAAGAGGTGAGGATACCTTTGTGACGCCCCCAAAATTAGGTATACATCACCCATCTTGGGTAGTCAGATACATGGTACAAAATTTAAATACAACTTACTAATATAAGCGTAGGTGTGCAATCGACATAAAGCGTGAGTTTGAATACAAATATTGTCTACTAGAGATCATACAAACTCAAAAGGAGTCTTCATTACAATTATTATCACACTATTTCACGAGAATAGTGAGGACTACTAATGCTATCCTCCGGACCATTACTCCGTTACTCAGACTCGTCCCAACTATATTCTCATTTCAAGAGAGAACGGTGAAAGAAAGGGTGAGCTCAACTAGCTCGAGAAGAAATATTATGACTAAGATAATGTAGAATAAATTATCATTAGCCTACAATGAGTGTTAAAGCGATAAAATATAATGAACATCATGTTTAACTACGGTATGAACCAAGAATCCATTAAAAGAGTCAAGTAGAAAATAAAATCTACTATCTTTTATGATTTAAAAGGTTTTCATCTTTGTTATATTTGAGACTCAAACTTTAATAAATATTCCACATCATCGAATCACCCTACACACTACTGACGAGGATATTCTTTAGTATCACGACCACAATTATTCATGCACTACTTCTGCGGCCGAGAATATATGTGTATTCATTAATGGTCATGATCATGCCAATAAGCGTCCATCAATGCACTACAGGCCCTTCGAGGATTTTTACCACATCATTTATAACATTACGGTCATGATTACAAGAATAGTCTCGGTCATAATCATACCAAGTCCATCTATGCACTCTGAGGCCACGAGATGACTTTCAACATAATATAAACATGAGGATGATGACAATGATATAAGAATTCAATAAAACAAGTTCAAGAATTAATTTATCTAGGAACCAATAACATCAAATATCAACATGATCATCGCTTTGAAGAGTAAAATTCAAGAATACTGAGAAGAATATTTCCATGAAAGGATACTGGATGAAGCGCAAATATCAAGGATATTCCACTAATTTCATGGAGTATAGAAGTCAAAGTTTTAACCAACTGGGTATAATAAAGAATGGAATAACAAAAGAAATCACCATGCATGCGATAGACCACACAGGCAGGTTATTCCAACAGAATAATAAATAACGGAACCAGGTCCGGCGTAAAACGCACAGACAGGATATTCCAACAGAATAATAAAGAATGGAACCAGGTCCGGCGTAAAACACACAGACAGGATGTTCCAACAGAATAATAATAAAGACGGAACCAGGTCCGGTGTAAAACACACAGACAGGATGTTCCAATAGAATAATAATAAAGACGGAACCAGGTCCGGTGTAAAACACACAGACAAGATGTTCCAATAGAATAATAGAAGAATGTCACCAAGTATAGGGTAAACCACGTATACAGGTTATTCCAACAGAATAATAAGCAATGGAATAACAACAGTTCTCTTCATGAATAAGAAAGAATAACACCCCTTACTTTTAGTAGGAGATTGAATACTGCAGTAGTGTAGTAACAAAATACTCTTCTTCTTTCTCTCTTATTCTCTCTATACTTTCTCTCTCTATAGCTTGAATGAATTCGTGAAAAATAATGAAGCACTAGGCCTCTATTTATAGAAGATTTCTAGCTTAGCACCTGCCATGTGAAAAGGCAAGTGGCTTAACGACTGGTGATGTGAAAAGAAAAGTGGTTTGACGCCTGTAATGTGAAACGACAAGTGGTTCGGCGCTTTTGTAATGTGAAACGACAAGTGGTTCGGCGCTTTGTAATGTGAAACGACAAGTGGTTCGGCCTTTGTAATGTGAAACGACAAGTGGTTCGACGCCTGTAATATGAAACGGCAAGTGGTTTGACGCCTGTAATATGAAACGGCAAGTGGTTTGACGTCTGGTAAAGGTAATTACTATTGACGAAGGTAATTACTATTCACAAAGGTAATTACTATTGACGAAGGTAATTACTATTGACGAAGAGACTCTTAGATGATGACATATGGCCCCCCCATAAAATAATCAAACTTACCACAAACGTCTCATAACAGACTCTTTATATACATCAAGGATTGAATAAATATTACCACAAATCATTTTATTTTTAATCAACACATATTTAATCTTTCAACAATTATTAATCATTTATAACTTGTCGTCTCAATTATTGATTTAATACTATAACATATTATACAGATGATACTGTGACAATAATTGAATCAATAATATAAGAGATATGATGCAGCAATTACTGTAGCAATAATTGAGCATAGCTGAGTGACTTCTCACGTAAGCATCAATAATCAATATCGTGTGCTACTATACAACTACTGGCGTATTCTTTGTACTTTTACTCTAGGGTAGTTCAGCGCTTTTTTAACGGTAACACCTCTGCCGTTATTTTTATAGAAAGATAATTTTGTCGTTTTCTAACTACGACAATACTTTCGTTGTGGGGTCCACCAATGATTGAGCCGTCGTACGAATATTCCCCGACAAAAAGAATATTCCCCGACCAAACGAATATTTAATAACAACTTGCTTACTTTGCAAAATTTATAAATATTACCCACAACTATAACATTATATCAAATTTATTCCATAATATTCAAAAATAATATTTATAGAAAATTCATCTTTATTTATAAAAGTTGGGGTCTTACAACCTCCCCTTCTTATGAAATTTCACCCTCGAAATTAGGGTATGTACCTGGTATGTCGAAGAGGTAAGGATACCTTGATTTCATTTCAGATTCTAACTCCCGAGTCATTTCCTCAACATCGTGGTTCCTCCACAAAACTTTGACTTGAGGTATAACCTTGGAGCGTAGAATATGTTCCTTCTTATCCAAGATTTGAACAGGAACCTCTCCATACGTCAAATCTTCCGCTATTTTGTTCGGTTCTAACTCAATAATGTGGTTCGGGTCTTTCACATATTTACGTAACGTGGATATGTGAAAAACGTTATGAACACGAGACATACTTGGCGGTAAAGCGAGTCTATAGGCCACAGTTCCTACTCGATCGAGGATTAAAAATGGACCGACGAATCGAGGATTGAGTTTTCCTCTCTTTCCAAATCTTGTAACTCCTTTCCATGGAGCAACTCTTAACAACACATGATCTCCAATATCGAATTCCACGTCCTTTCGATGAAGATCAGCATAACTCTTTTGTCGATTTTGTGAGGTTTTTATACGTTGTCGGATCGTTTGAATCTTTTTCGTAGTCATACGTACCAACTCCGGTCCCAACAACATTGCTTCACCCACCTCATCCCAGCATACTGAAGAACGACACTTTCTTCCATACAACGCTTCGAATGGAGCCATGCCAATACTTGCTTGATAACTGTTGTTGTAGGAAAACTCCACCAATGGTAAGAACTTGTCCCAACTTTCCTTGAAATCAAGGACACAGAGTCTTAATAGATCTTCAAGAGTTTGAATAGTCCTCTCCGACTGTCCGTCCGTCTGAGGATGATATGCCGAGCTAAATCATAAGTCTGTGCCCATAGCTTTTTGCAAACTAACCCAAAATCGTGAAGTGAATCTTGGGTCTCGATCAGAAACTATGGATACCAGCATACCATGCAGTCTTACAATCTCGTTTATGTACATACGAGCAAAACGTTCAAGTGTATAAGTTTCTCGTATCGGTAAGAAATGAGCAGACTTGGTCAATCTATCAACAATGACCCAAATCGCATCTATGCCTTGAGAAACCTTAGGAAGGCCAGAACGAAATCCATAGTAATGTGCTCCCACATCCATTCGGAATTTCAAGTGGTTGCAATGGACCTTTTGGTACTTGATGCTCGCTTTAACTCGTTGACAAGTTAGACACCTTGAGATAAACAAAGATTATCTCTCTCTTCATATTGCTCCACCAAAATGTATGCGAATATCATGATACATTTTGGTACTCCGAGATGGATTGCAAATGGTGTGTTGTGCGCCTCCATCATGATATTATACTTTAAATCGTGGTCGTTAGGAACACAAAGTGGAGTGGACTCAAGTATTCCTTCTTCATCGATTCTTGCTTGGATACCACCTTCTTGCACTTTCTTCCTCATACGCATCGGCTCCAGTGCGTAGCTTGAGCGACTTTAAATTTATCGATTAAAGTCGGTTCTACTCAGATACTCGCTATCATCACATGGGTCCACAGAGTCTTTAACTCTATCTCCATCCTTTGCAAGTCACACAAAATGGGCCTTTGCGTTGACAATATCGCACTCGACTTGCATATGATCTTTACTCAATCGTCGCTACCACGTTCGCTTTTCGAGGATTTATTGGATGGTATGATCACAATCTTTCAATGATTCAAGCCAACGTCGTTGTCGCATGTTGAGTTCCTTTTGAGTGAAGAAATATTTGAGGCTTTTATGATCCGTAAAGATCTCCACTTTCTCCCCATACAAGTAATGCCTCCAAATTTGAAGTGTGAAGACAACGGTATGCCAACTCTAGATCATGAGTAGGATAATTCCTCTCATATTCTTTGAGTTGTCGCGAGGCATAGGCTATAACTTTTCCATGTTGCATGAGAACATATCCCAACCCTTTGCCGAAGCATCCTTTGTAGATGACAAATCCTTCCGAGGCGGATGGTATTATCGAGCAGTCTTTGAAATAAGTCTCCTCTTGAGTTCTTGAAAACTCTTCTCACATTCTTCGCTCCAACCGAACTTTGTATCTTTTCGAGTCGGCTAAGTCGATGGAGTAGCGATTCGAGAAAATCCTTCCACGAATCTCCGATAATAACCTTGCTAAGCGAGAAAGCTACGTACTTGATCATCGATTTAGGTTGTGTTCGACTTTGAATAGCTTCAATCTTTCTTTGGGTCAACAGATATTCCATGACTTGATACCACGTGCCCAAGGAATGCTACTTCTTCAAGCCAGAACTCGCATTTCTTCAACTTGGCATAAAGCTTATATTCACAAAGCTTTTGGAGTGTCAGCCTTAAGTTTTGCTCATGATCTTCACGGCTTTTGGAATAAATAAGGATGTCATCAATAAAGACGACCACAAAGTGATCCAAATATTACTTGAATACTCGGTTCATCATATCCATGAAAGCAGCAGGAGCATTAGTCAATCCAAAGGACATGACTAGGAATTCATAATGCCCGTACCGAGTTCTAAAAGCCGTCTTTGGAATGTCAGCGGTTCTAATCTTCAATTGGTGATATTCGAAACGAAGATCAATCTTTGAAAAGAATTAAGCTCCTTGCAACTGGTCAAATAGGTCATCAATACGTGGCAATGGATACCTATTTTTGATGGTGACATGATTCAACTCCCGATAATCAATACAAAGTCGCATACTCCTATCTTTCTTCTTCACGAATAGAACAGGAGCACCCCAAGGAGAAGTACTAGGACGAATAAAGCCAATGTCTAACAATTCATGCAGTTGGGTCTTTAACTCCTGAAGTTCAATAGGAGCCATTCGATATGGGGCTTTGGAAATAGGTTTTGTACCGGGTTTAAGGTCGATACAAAATTCAATTTCACGCTCTGGGGTAGGCCGGGGAAGTTCTTTGGGAATACGTCAGGAAATTTATTAACAATAGAAATATCGTTACAAACTGACGTATTTTTGTTTAAATCTGTGACATGAGCTAAGAAAGCTTGACATCCGTTTTTCAATAAACGAATAGCTTTATGGCTTGAGATGACCGTGATTGATTTTAATGGTTTGGTCGCTTGAATTCGCATAATAGGTTGGTTAGGAATATGAAAGCTAACAACCTTACGAAAATAATCAATTTTTGCATGATAAGTAGTTAACCAATCAATCCCTAGAATCACGTCAAATGCAAGTATTTTTAATAAAATAAGATCGACAGGTAATGTGAGGGTACCGATTTGAACCAAACAAGACTTATAAACAATGGATGTAATGAAGGTTTCTCCCAACGGAGTTTCCACAGATAAGTCAAAGTCTAATTTCTCCGGAGTCAAATTTAATCGATGAGCGCAAGTAGGAGAAATAAAAGAATGGGTAGAACCGGTATCAAATAAAGTATAGACTTCATTAGAGTTTATGATAAGCTTACCCGTGATGACCTCATTCGGGTTCCTTGCTCTCTGGGAGGTCACAACAAACGCTCTCCCTTGCACTCTGGGTTTGACTTTTCGGGACTGACCTTTGGTGCCTCCATCCTATTTGAATTTGTCTTGATGAAATGATAAAATCGAGCTAAGTGACCTTCTCTTCCACAATTATAACATGCTTTGACTGGCATGACGCAGATTTGAAGCGATGTGTCCCTCTCCTCCGCATTTGAAGCATATGATAGGTGGTCTTTCTCCTTCCTTAACAACGGTCCTGGTCTTGGACGTCTTTCCATCATTGTTGAATCTCCTTTTCTTGAAATGTCCATTCTTATTTTTTGGCCTTGATTACTAGAAGTGGTTACCATATCCGCCTGTTGATTCCCTCCACGCTTGTTGTCACCGCCGATGACTACTCTCATTTGGTATTATAATTTCTTCGGTTGCTGCTCTCTTTTAGTTCGTTAAACTCGTTATCGCGCTCCACTAATCGAGCCCTATTTACAACATCGAATACAAACACGGTTTATGAGAAATAAGATGTTGGCGTATCTCGCTTCAAACCTCTTAAAAACATTCGCGCCATTCTCTCTTCATTATCCACCAAGTGGGACATAAACAAGTGATAACTCGCAAATTTTTTGCCTTGTATTGCGACACGGTCATATTGTTTTGTTCCAACTTGATAAACTCCACCTCCTTCATGTGGTGAATACTTTCAAGAAAGTATTTGTCGTGAAAACGACTCTCGAACTTCTCCCAAGATATCTTGATGACAATGAGTTGAGTACGTTTCCGATTCCCACCGATGAATCGCCTCTCCGCGCAAACATAAAAGCGGCAAAGGAACCTTTTGCTCCTCTCGAGCATCCCAAGACATCAAATATCTTGGTAATCTGCTTTATCCATGCTTCCGCATGAAGTGGTTTTGGCTCTCCCTTAAACTCCGGTGGTCCCGGCTCCTTGAATTGTTTAGCGGTGTGCCCGAGAGTTTTCCGTGTTTCCACCTACGTTTTGGACAGAGTCGCTCGCTTTCTTTGTTGCATGAATTGCATAAAGCCTCCGAACATTTGATCATTCATCATTTGGTCGGTGTTGTTGTTTTGCATGAGGATCGTCGCCTTCTCGATACACATTATCACGATTATTGATATGTGGTGAATCAGCGATCGCTTTGTGCTCCATTGCTATTCTCAACATTCTCGGATGTCATTTTCAGACATCTTGCCACAAAACAAAAGGTTAATTGACATATAACATATTATCCCTATATTCGACCAGACCAATAAAATAGCACATAAACTTAGGTAGGTCATACTAGCGAAGGTATTCAGTCTCGCCTCCTCCTAGTACTATTCTCACATCTTAGCAGGATCATATCCCTAAGCTCGATACCAACCGAGACGCCCCAAAATTAGGTATACATCACCCATCTTGGGTAGTCGGATACATGGTATGTAATTTAAATACAACTTACTAATATAAGCGTAGGTACAATACGACATAAAGCGTGAGTTTGAATACAAATATTGTCTACTAGAGATCATACAAACTCAAAAGGAGTCCTCGTTACAATTATTATCACACTATTTCACAGAATAGTGAGGACTACTAATGCTATCCTCTGGACCATTACTCCGTTCCCCGACTCATCCCAACTATATTCTCATTTCCTGAAGAGAACAATGAAAGAAAGGGTGAGCTCAACTAGCTCAGTAAGAAATATTATGACTAAGATAATGTAGAATAAATTATCATTAGCTTCACAATGATGTTAAAGCGATAAAATATAATGAACATCATGTTTAACTACGGTGAACCAAAGAATCCATTAAAAGAGTCAAGTAGAAAATAAAATCTACTATCTTTTATGATTTAAAAGGTTTTTCATCCTTTGTTATATTTGAGACTCGACTTTAATAAATATTCCATATCATCGAATCACCCCCGCACTACTGACCAATGATATTCTTTAGTATCACGACCACAATTATTCATGCACTACGGGCCAAGAATATTTGTGTATTCATTAATGGTCATGATCATGCCAACAATCTCATCCATCAATGCACTACGGGCCATCGAGGATTTTTACCACATCATTTGTAACATTACGGTCATGATTACATCGAATAGTCTCTCAGTCATAATCATACCAAGTCCATCTATGCACTCTGTGCCTGATGACTTTCAACATAATATAAACATGAGGATGATGACAATGATATAAGAATTCAATAAAACAAGTTTAAGAATTAATTTATCTAGGAACCAATAACATCCAAATCATCGACATAATCTTTGCTTTGAAGAGTAAAATTCAAGAATCTTGAGAAGAATATTTCCATGAAAGGATCTTTGGATGAAGCGCAAATATCAAGGATATTCCACTAATTTCATGGAGTATAGAAGTCAAAGTTTTAACCAATTTGGGTATAATAAAGAATGGAATAACAAAAGAAATCACCATGCATGCGATGTATCACCGCATGTGTGAGTTATTCCACAGAATAATAAATAACGGAACCGGTCGGCGTAAAACGCATGCATGACGGGATATTCCAACAAAATAATAAAGAATGGAACCGGTCGTGTAAAAACACACAGATGGGATGTTCCAACATAATAATAATAAAGAGCGGAACCGGTAAAATTGTAAAACACATGCATGAGGATGTTCCAATAGAATAATAATAAAGAGCGGAACCAAGTCCGGTGTAAAACACATGCATGAGGATGTTCCAATAGAATAATAGGAGAATGTCACCAAGTATAGGGTAAACCACATATACAAAGTTATTCCAATGAGAATAATAAGCAATGGAATAACAACAGTTCTCTTCATGAATAAGAAAAATAACACCCCTTACTTTTAGTAGGAGATTGAATCTGCAGTAGTGTAGTAACAAAATACTCTTCTTCTTTCTCTCTTATTCTCTCTATACTTTCTCTCTCTATAGCTTGAATGAATTCGTGTGAAAATAATGAAGCACTAGGCCTCTATTTATAGAAGATTTTAGCTTAGCTTTAGCACTTGCCATGTGAAAAGGCAAGTGGCTTGACGATATTTAGTGATGTGAAAAGAAAAGTGGTTTGGCGCTTTGTAATGTGAAACGACAAGTGGTTCGGCCTTTGTAATGTGAAACGACAAGTGGTTCGACGCCTATAATGTGAAACGACAAGTGGTTCGGCGCTCAGTAATGTGTGAAACGACAAGTGGTTCGGCCTTTGTAATATGAAACGGCAAGTGGTTTGGCGCTCGTAATATGAAACGGCAAGTGGTTTGACGTCTCGGTAAAGGTAACTACTATTGACGAAGGTAATTACTATTCACAAAGGTAATTACTATTGACCAAGGTAATTACTATTGATTGAAGAGACTCTTAGATGATGACATATGGGCCCCCATAAAATAATCAAACTTACCACAAACGTCTCATAACAGACTCTTTATATACATCAAGGATTGAATAAATATTACCACAAATCATTTTATTTTTAATCAACACATATTTAATCTTTCAACAATTATTAATCATTTATAACTTGTCGTCTCAATTATTGATTTAATACTATAACATATTATACAGATGATACTGTGACAATAATTGAATCAATAATATAAGAGATATGATGCAGCAATTACTGTAGCAATAATTGAGCATAGCTGAGTGACTTCTCACGTAAGCATCAATAATCAATATCGTGTGCTATTATACAACTCACGCGTAGACATCGTACTTTTACTACTAGGGTAGTTCAACAGCTTTTTAAAGTAACACCTCTGCTAGTTATTTTTATAGAAAGATAATTTTGTCGTTTTAACTACGACAATACTTTCATTAATGGGGTCCACCAATGATTGAGAGTCGTCATCTAATATTCCCCGACAAAAGAATATTCCCAGAACCAAACGAATATTTAATAACAACTTGCTTACTTTGCAAAATTTATAAATATTACCCACAACTATAACATTATATCAAATTTATTCCATAATATTCAAAAATAATATTTATAGAAAATTCATCTTTATTTATAAAAGTTGGGGTCTTACAACCTTGATTTCATTTCAGATTCTAACTCCCAAGTCATTTCCTCAACATCGTGGTTCCTCCACAAAACTTTGACTTGAGATATAACCTTGGAGCGTAGAATATGTTCCTTCTTATCCAAGATTTTAACAGATACATCTTTATACGTTAAATTTTCCGTTATCTAAATGCAGTTCAATTTATCCGAATTCAATAATTGTCCAAATTGTCAACATGATCTTTGCTTTGTGGAGTAAAATTCAAGAATAATATTGTATCAAAAATAATTAGGACAGAAAAGAAATTAAATTTTATCACGAATAGTACCCCGTGTGAATAGTACCCGAGTGAATAGTATCCTATGAATAGTACTTCGGGAATAGTACCCCGTGAATAGTACTCCGACATGAAAAGGTTTAAAACTTATCAAGAATATTCAGAATAATATTTTCATGAAAAGATACTAGATGAAGCACAAATTTTAAGGATATTCTACTAATTTCAAGGAGTATATAAGCAATACTTTAACAAAATGAGTGTAGAATTCAGAATCTGAAACGAAATAATATTACTTACATACTATAGAGTATGGAGGAAAATATTATTTCTTATGAATATTGAACAAAAATAATATTCCTTACCTTAAAAGGAGAGTATTTCTGACTGGTAGGTTGGGGATATTCTTGAAGAAAGTTTGCACTGTTTTCTACACTCAAAGCTTCCTTAAACTCTAAAAAAAATACGCTCAATATTATAGAAGAAGAATTCTCTAATTTTGGTGTGATTTTCAATTCTAAACTAAGCATCCTATTTATAGAGGAATGGCAGGATACTATTTAGAAATTTTATTCACGGACTGCACAGTGACATGTCACGGGCGCGCAGAAAAATTTGGCCGAAAATAATTTCTGATTTACTATGCAATAAAATATTCTAATGAAATGAAAACTTTAAATAAAATATAATATATTCTATTTATAATCAAATAAAACAAAACTTATTATATATATATACACACACACGCAAACACATCAGTACATCACCCACCACCACCACATTTTCCACTCACCACACATTCCCTCACACACACGCACACACACGCACACTCACACATGTTATATATATATATATATATATATATATATATATATATATATATATATATATATATATATATATACTTTATAACTTCCTACCGATTATTTTGAAAAATGAGTAAGTATGGGTCCATGTAATAAGCGAAATTTATAACAAATACTTCATAAAATCCCCTTTATTTATCTCAATTCACTTGGCTTCACATTTTTAAACAACAATTATTCATCAATAATATTAAACTTGCAATATTAACAACTAGATCATTCTCAGAAAAATAGGGGGCTTTCCGATAAGGATTTCTCCCTATTGGCGCGCAATTGGGTGACCAAACCGCTTTTCTCGACAGAACTTTCTAGACATTGTTAATAATACAAATAATAATATGAATAACTTTTTTGTCTCAATTATTGATTTAATAATATAAAATATTGTGATAACAATTGAATCAATAACGTGAGATACTATGCAGCAATTACTATAGCAATAATTGAGTATAACTGAGTGACTTCTCATGTAAGTATCAATAATCAATACCGTATGCTACTATTCAACCACGTGTATTACTATACTTTTATCACCGAGTATTTCAATATTTAACGGTAAAACCTTTGCCGTTATTTTTATAAAAAGATATTTCTGTCGTTTTCTAACTATGATAATAATTCCGTTGTGGGATCCACCAATGATTGTGTCATCGTACAAATATTCCATGTTAAAATGAATATTCCCCGACCAATCGAATATTTTATAACAACTTGTTTACTTTGCAAAATTTATAAATATTACCCACAACTATAACATTATATCAAATCCACACCATAATTTTCGAAAATATATTTCGAGAAAAATTAATCTTTATTCATAAAAGTTGGGGTCTTACAACTTTCACTTCTTATGAAATTTCGTCCTCGAAATTGGGGTACGTACCTTATATGTCGAAGAGGTGAAAATACCATGATTTCATTTCAGATTCTAACTCCCAGGTCATTTCCTCAACATCGTTGTTCCTCCACAAAACTTTGACTTGAGATATAACCTTAGAGCGTAGAATATGTTCCTTCTTATCCAAGATTTTAACAGATACATCTTCATACGTTAAATCTTCCGTTATCTCGTCTGGTTCAATTTATCCAGAATTCAATAATTGTCCAAATTGTCAACATGATACTTCTTTGTGGAGTAAAATTCAAGAATAATATTGTATCAAAAATAATTTAGACAGAAAAGAAATTAAATTTTATCACGAATAGTACCCCGGGTGAATAGTACCTGAGTGAATATTATCCTGTAAATAGTACTTCGGGAATATTACCCTGTGAATAGTACTCCGACATGAAAAGGTTTAAAACTTATCAAGAATATTCAGAATAATATTTTCGTGAAAAGATACTAGATGAAGCGCAAATTGCAAGGATATTTTACTAATTTCAAGAAGTATAGAAGCAATACTTTAACAAAATGAGTATAGAATTCAGAATCTGAAACGAAATAATAATACTTACATACTTCAGAGTATGGAGGAAAATATTATTTCTTACGAATATTGAACAAAAATAATATCTCTTACCTTAAAAGGAGAGTTTTTCTAACTGGTAGGGCGGGGATATTCTTGAAGAAAACTTGCATTATTTTCTACATTAAAAACTTCCTTAAACTCTAAAAAAATCGCTCAATATTATAGAAGAAGAATTCTCTGATTTTGGTGTGATTTTCAATTCTAAACTAAGTATCATATTTATAGGAGAATGGCAGAATAATATTTAGAAATTTTGTTCATGGACTACACAATGACATATCACGAGCGCGTAGAACAATTCGGTTGAAAATAATTTCTGATTTACAATGCAATAAAATATTCTAATAAAACAAAAACTTTAAATAAAATATAATACATTATATTTATAATCAAATAAAACAAAACATATAATATATATATATATACACACACACACACACACACACATCAGTAATTCACCCACCACCACCACATTTTCTATTCACCACACATTCCCTTGCACACACGCACACACACACACTCACACACATTTAATATATATATATAATAATATATATATATATATATATATATATATATATATATATTATAATAATACAAATATGCATTGAATCAATAACGTGAGATACTATGCAGTAATTACTGTAGCAATAATTGAGTATAACTGAGTGACTTCTCACATAAGCATCAATAATCAATACCGTGTGCTACTATGTAACTACGCGAATTATTATATTTTATCACCGAGTATTTCAACAGTTAACGGTAAAACCCTTGCCGTTATTTTTATAAAATGATATTTCTGTCGTTTTCTAACTCCGCCAATAATTCCGTTGTGGGGTTCACCAATGATTGTGCCATCGTACAAATATTCCTTTTGAAAACGAATATTCCACAACCAATCAGATATTTTATAACAACTTGCTTACTTTGTAAAATTTATAAATTTTATCCATAACTATAACATTATATCAAATCCACACCATAATATTTAAAAATATATTTTGAGAAAAATTAATCTTTATTCATAAAAGTTGGGGTCTTACAGAATATGCAATCAAATCACAAATACGAAGCGAAAGCGTAATAAAATAGATTTTAAAATTTTCTTACAAACCATAAACCAAGATTACTCTTGTGCTTGATTATCAATCTATAAAAGAGAAGGAGAATCAGAATCATACTCTTCTAGATATGAGCTTCCACAAGTACAAGTTCAACTCCTATTTCTCTGGGTTGATTCCTTCCATTGATCAACGTTAGCCACCCAAGCGTTTGGCCTCCAGAGGTGATCCACCAAGGAAAAATAAAAATCAAGAAGAAGAGTGTTTTGGCTCAAACCCTAGTTTTCTTTCTCTGTAGAAAAAGGACGTACTCTCCAACAATTAGAATCACGTATTTTAATATCTGATATAAGGCTCCTCTTATAAAGATATCAGTTAACCCCTTTTTAATATAATTAAAATAGAGTATTATTTAATTAATTAAACTCCTATAATTAATTAGGCTCCCAAATCTTATTAGGGATAATTAATTAAACTCTTTTAATTAATTTTCCTCCTAATCCTATTATAAATAAATGAGAGTATTAATATTAAATTAATTTCCAAACACATTTAGAAATTAAAATATTAATAATTATAATAATATTAATAAAACCCTCTTATTAATTTATATTTAATATTTCCAAAATATTAAATAATAAATATTAAGCTATTTAATTTATTCTATCATCATAGATTAAATTAAATACACTTAATATATTATTACAATTATACCATTAACTTCTTAAATAATTATTCTTCCTTTTATGGTGTGACCCTTTAGGTTCTCCATATTAAACCGGTTGTGAATAAATTAATTAGAATAATTCTAATCTCATTTAAATAAATAAATTAAACTATTAATTTATTTAAATAAATAATATTTATTCTACAATAAGGATAAGCCTCATTAGCGATCAACGACTTTTCAGATAATATAGATTTCAACATTAATCATAAAATAACCTTTGAGTAAATAGTTACCGTACAATTCAATCCTTCAACCATATAATTTTCCAATTAAATATAAGACATAAAATTACTGTCAAGTCTTATTTTATTTAATTATATGGATTTCGATTCCCAAATGCACAACTCCGAATAAATGCAAATTAGAAACTAATTTCTAATTTCATTCCACCTTGGCCAAGGATTCCTAGGTTGTCATTTATCGAATCACATATGAAATATCTCTTCTTTTACCAGAAGTGATAGATTCTTTATTGATCATTCATTATCTCCATATATAACTTATTATACCCAAGCATACCCTTTGATATACCCTAAGGGTCTTAAGGAATAAGTCAAAGTATAAATCATTATATACAAGATACTATGATGATATCAATTCTAAGAATGTCTAAGGATCACTTGTACTACTATCATTTCAGTAATTCCTATTGACAGGCAAGTAAAACTCCATTAGGTATTCCTTAGAGAGTCACATTCAGTGAACTTATTCTCTAATTAGCACCTACATACTTGCTTTAGTGTCTCAACATAAATGATCATGAGATTAATCATCCTCATCCAATGAGCAAGCAACGTATGTACCAATCTATTCGGATTCACTAATCCCCTTTTTAGTAATCCATTGATTGGGAACATTTTAGTTTTTAAGCTATCTAAGAATTTAGATCTCATTATCATGATCTCATCATGATTCTAAAAACATTGCTTAAAACTATGGGTTTATCACATATTATTCAAACAACAACATGTAGGTAATTAAATGCCTTTAATAAATAATTCTTTTATTAATAAATAAATAAGATTGATTATAAAATATATGCTTTATCATCATACATAATTAGATTTTATGCATACTACTTTTAATCTCCCACTTGCACTAAAGCCAATCACCATGGTATCTCATACCCATCTTCTCTAAATGACGATCAAACTGTTGTTGTGTTAACGCTTTAGTAAATGGATCTGCACTATTGTCTTGAGATTCCACACGCTCCAGGGTGACAACTGCTCTTTCAATGATTTCTTTGATTAAATGAAACCGCCACAATACATGTTTGGATTTATGATGAGACCTAGGTTCCTTAGCCTGCGCAACAACTCTGGTGTTATCACAAAATTACTGTTCCTCTAATGCTAGGAACCACACCAAGTTCAATTATGAACTTTTTCATTCAAACAACTTCATTTACAGCCTCACTTGCAGCTATGTACTTTGCCTCTGTCACTGAATCATCAACTATTTGCTGTTTGGAACTCTTCCAACTCACATCGCCACAGTTTAAGGTAAACAAATACCCCAAAATGGATTTACTGTCATCTTAGTTCGTTTGAAAACTTGAGTCTGTGAAGCCCTCTAGTTTCAATTCAGGCCCATCGTCGACAAGAAATACATCCTTAGTTCTTTTTAAGTACTTTAGGATTAAGTACTTTAGGATATTTTTCACTGCCTTCCAGTGCTCTTCTCCTGGATTCGCCTGATATCTCCTTGTTACATTAAGTGCACGAGCGACATCCGGTCTAGTACATGATAGATCCTATTGCTGAAGCATAAGAAATCTTATTCATATGGTCTCTCTCCTCAGGTGTCTTAGGGCCTATTTCTTAGAGAGATGTATTCCATGGCTCATCGGCATGAGATCTCATTTGGAATCTTCTATGTTAAACCTCTTTACCATCGAGTTAATGTACGTTCCTTGGGACAAGCCAAGAATCCTTTTAGATCTATCTCTATAGAATTTTATCCCCAAAATATAGGATGCTTCTCCCAAGTCCTTCATGAAGAAGTGTTTAGATAACCAGATTTTTATTGATTGAAGCATAGGAACATCATTCCCTATTAGTAATATATCATTAACATATAATACAAAGGAATGGAAAAGTGCTCCCACTAACCTTTTTGTACATACATGGTTCATCCTCATTTTTTGATAAAATCAAACTCTTTGATTGTCTCATCAAAACGGATGTTCCACCTATGAGTAGCTTGCTTCAATCCATAAATGGATCGTTGTAGCTTACAGACTTGATTTTTTCCAATCGTTGAAACAAATCCCTCTGGCTGTGTTATATACACATCCTCCTCAAATTTCCCATTGAGGAAGGGCATTTTCACGTCCATCTGCCAAATTTCATAGTCGTGGTAAGCTGCAATCGCAAGCAAAATCTGAATGGACTTGAGCATAGCTATTGGTGAGAAGGTTTCATCATAGTCAACTCCTTGTCTTTTTTTGAAACCTTTTGCAACCAGTCATGCCTTATAGGTCTCTACCTTGCCGTCTGCTCCAGTCTTTCTTTTAAAGACTCATTTACACCCAATAGATTTGATGCCTTTAAGTGGTGAAACCAAATACCATACTTGGTTTTCATACATGGAGTCCATCTCGGATTTCATGGCTTCTTGCCACTTCGCCGAGTCTTTACTACTCACAGCCTATTCGTAATTCAATGGATCATCATCATCTATGATGCATACCTCATCGTCATCTTCTATGACAAATCCATACCTAGTTATCATTGGTACTCTTCCAGATTTATGAATAGGGTGTTGTACAAAAGATGTCTCTACTTGGGACAGGTTCACCCAATTGACCTATAGTTGTTTGTGGTTCTTGAATTTCTTCAAGATATATTTTCCTCCCACCGGCCCCTTCAAGGATAAACTCTTTTTCCAAGAAGGCAGCATGTTTGGCAATAAACACTTTTTTTCAGTAGAGTTGTAGAAATAGTATCCTAAACTTTCTTTAGGATATCCCAAAAATGTACACTATCAGATCTTGTCCCAAGCTTATCATTCTGAAACCTTTTTACATAAGCTGAACATCCCTAAATCTTAATATGCTTAAGACTAGCCTTCCTCCCTGTCCACATCTCATATGGAGTCTTAGGGATGGATTTTGAGGGAACCTTATTTAGTAGATATATAGCCGCTTCTAGGGCATATCCCCAGAATGACATCGAAAGATTGGTAAAACTCATCATGGAACGAACCATGTCCAACAGTGTTCGATTTTTCCTTTCAGATACACCATTCAACTATGGTGTTCTTGGTTGAGTCCATTGTGAAATTATACTATTTTCTTTGAGATAATTGAGAAACTCACTGCTTAAGTATTCACCTCCTCGATCTGATCAAAGAATTTTAATACTTTTTCCAGTTTGTTTTTCTACTTCACTTCTGAACTCTTTGAACTTTTTAAATGATTCCAATTTGTATTTCATTAAATACATATATCCAAATTTTGAGTGATCATCAATGAATGTAATAAAATAATAATACTCTCCTTGTGCATTCGTTGTCATAGGTCCACATACATATGTGTGAACCAACGCTAACAACTCTGTAACTCCTTCTCCTTTTCCACTAAAAGGAGATTTAGTTATTTTTCCCATGAGACAAGATTCACAAGTTGGATATGATTCCAAATCAGATTGCACTAAGAGTCCATCTTTATGCAACTAGGATAATCTTATTTCATTAATATGACCAAGTCTACAGTTCCACATATAGGTATAATTAACATCATCTCTTTTCCTTTTTTTAGTTCGTTTAATTTGAAGTATATTTTCATGCAAGTCAAGTATGTAAAGTTCATTTCAAAATTACCAACACCATATAATACATTATTATTATAAATAAAACAACTACTGTTCCTTATTATAATGTCAAAACCATCCATATCTAATACAGAAATTGAAATAATGTTTTCTAATAAGTAACGAAATAAAATAACAATTATTTAATCTAATGGACTTGACCGTAGGCAGTTCTAAACAATAAGTCCCTACAGCTAATGTAACAACCTTTGCTACATTTCCCACTCGTAGGATAACCTTATCCTTGCTCAACTTTCTACTTCTGACCAGTCTCTGCATATTATTACATATGTGAGAACCACAACCGGTATCCAATACCCAAGTAGAAGATTGAATTTCAGAAATATTACTTTCAATCATAAATAAACCTTGATTAGGATTCGAAGCTTCTGCTGCTTTTGTTCTTCAAGGAACTCCTTGCAGTTCCTCTTCCAATGACCTGACTTGTTGTAATGGAAACAGATTCCTTTGCTATCTGGATCAGGTTTCTTATTATCCTTTCCTTTCTCCTTTCCCTTAGTCTTCTTGGATTTCTTCTTTTCAGAAGATACCTTGGGCCTCTTTTGTGATGCCCCCAAATTCTCTACATTTCCTGTAATAGATTTGGTGCTCACGTAAATATTCCATAAGATAATAATTCTTATAAATCCAAGATTCATAGTACTCATAGCAGATAGTAGTTCTCGTTGGAATAATTATTGTATTTGAGTACCCTCACTTGGATGTACAGGTTTAGTATCTTATAGATATTTCTTCCATATTAATAATTCCCATCTATCTAACATTCGTAATATTAATGGTAGGGTTCTTGGAACTGAGAAGCACTACCTCAGTGCATCAGAGAATTCCCAATGTCTGTTAATACTATCATTCAGATGTATATTTCATATCGATACTGTACTCTTTTCTAATGCCTTTAGAGATTTATAACTAAACACTGGAAACTAATAATACATTACACAACGTAATATACAATTACATAGATTCAAAATGTAGTTAACTTTTACATTATAGCCCTCAAAAAGGATAACCATGTCTTAAGCTTTTCTATCAACAAATACTAGAACTCTTGGATACATCATTTCCATCTGCAAATGAAAAATATTTGCGATGATGAGCTACAGAAAGCTCAGCAAGTTTTGAACAAGTAACAATATTATACCTACACCAAATCTTGATTGAATGAACATAGAGTTCAGAGTTTTTCCACATATATATACTGAGGTTTATCTGCCAAACTCCACACATTATGAGTTTCTGTCAGTCATATAAACTTAGCAACCCGAGTTGATCCGCTCAACCAAATAACCTAGGAGTATGCATATCATCCTATCTTAATAACCTTCGGTCATTGCTATAAATGCCGGTACAAAATAAACCTGGTCAACCTGTTACTGCCCGTCATAATAGTGCCAATATATATGTTTGTACCAAGCAACATTGGTTTCTCACAATCTATGCTTTGATATCAAATCAAACACATTTTACGCAAACAACAGCTCATATGACTTGGTTATGTTTGAACAATAAATCATAACCTTTTTAATAACAGAAATCATTAACACTGTATATCACAAGATCATATCTGATAAATAGAAAACTTGCATTTAATAAATAAAATGAAGCTAGAAAACATGCATTTGAAATATAAAGTTTGATCAAAGTGCAGAAAAACTTGCCTGCTCGAAGTTCAGCTAATATATGCCATTCAAAACTATTTACGCAACCTAAATATGTTCATTGCAGTAATTAAAAATAATAACAGTTGATATCTAATCAATTTACTAGTGTCTGGGTTATATTCGATGTCTATTCGGTGTTTTATAGCTTGATCGAATAATTCTCGAATTATTTTTCTAGTAAGCTTTGTTTAAGAGTTTAAATATTACTTTAAATATTATTTAAAATAATTTCTAGAAGCTTAAAATAATTTCTCAATGATTAATATTAATTTTAACTAATTTATTATTATTCAAAATGATTTTAAAATAATTAATATTATTTTGAAGTAATTAATAATCTTTTACAATGATTTTTAAACCATCAATATTATTTTCAAATAATTTACTATTATTGATAATGATTTTAAATCATTAGTTTTATTTTAAATAATTTATTATTATTATTAACTAATTTATTATCAATTAAAATGATTTTAAAATCATTATTAATCATTCATAATAATGCTTAAATTATCAAAATTATTTTTAAATAATTTATTATTAACGATAATGATTTTTAAATCATTAATATCAAATTTTAATAATTTATTATCATGTATTATGATTTTTAAAACATTAATATTAGAGTTATGAGAATAGAAAAGGAAGTCAGTAATGACGAAGGCTCTAGCATTTCATATTCCTCTAATATTAACAGTTAAGAAAATTCTAGCAGTAGCACTGAAGAAGTCACTATTTGTGCTAATAATTGCAAGGAAAATTGTTGCAATAAAAGAGTTAATGTTATTAACAAAGATGATGAAGAAAGTTCTTTGTTAATTGACCTAATAAAACTGATTTTATTGATTAATATAAACTATGTACAAGCTAAAAAGAGAAAAGAAAACAAGAACTTACAAAACTAAAACATTTGACTAGAGAAGTAGAGAAGAGGGGATAGGTCGGCTAATCAGCGGTGGAAACTAAAGATTCTTCTGAGAGAGAGAGCTCAGAGTCTTTCTAAGTTTCGAAAAGTGATTTTCCAAATGAGCTCGCCTTCCTTTTATAATACAAGGAAAGGAAACTATTACATTAACTGGGGTAAAGTAAGAAACATTTTACTAAAGTAAAAGGGAATTACTAAAGTAAAAGTAAAAATAAATTACTTAAGGTAAAAGAAAAAGTGAAAGTACAGACAAGCTACTGTTGATAAACAGTGCTAACTTTGACTATTCTGACGCGCTTTTGATTAAAATGGTCGAAATGACTTTTGACTCAATGATGCTTTCGGTGGAAAAGAGAGCATCTTTTTACTGTTGAAATGCTTTCGGTGAAAAAGCGGAATCTTTCATAATCGGGTCACGAGTAGGTCTTTGGTTTTTCAACCACCATTTGGATTTACTGTAGACGTCAGGAAAATAGGTCCTGAGCGTCTTGAAGGTTGATGGTGCCATAAGGATCGTACAAGCCATCATCCCCTGCAAATTGGCTAACTGAATCATTCTGGGAAGAAGCTGAGGAATGCCCAGAGGCTTCTTCATGTAACTCATCGATTCTTTTATTGAGGGCTTGAGCAATTAATTTTAACTCATTACCGGAGCAGTCTTTGAAATCAGAAATGCTACGGGAACAGGAAGAACCGGTAGGACTGGTTTTTAACTTAGACTCTTTTGAAATCTTCTTCTGACTTGAGGTAGAAGGCTCGATAGGAATGACTTTAGACACTTTTGCACGAATGGTGGGGAACCAGCTAAGATCGGAATAGGGCAACAGAAATTTCCTCTTTGAACCTGACCTATGATTCTATTAATGTCGAACTTATCCCACCATTTGATGAAAAAAAAGCGGGGAAAGTCGAGAGTGGATCGTAATAAGCTGCTTTGGATTAGAAGCATTAGCAATAGAGAGGCGGTGAAACACCGTATTGCCATTTGAGGATCCAGGGGATTTTGTATTTACTGGTAAAGAGAAGAGTGAGAGGAATGTTCTCATTCTTTTGATTTATCATTATTTGCATAAATGGGTTTGATATTTACTGACTCTATTTCGAGGAGAATGTCCTTATAATATACAAGAGACTTATAAGGAGCAGATGGCGGAAAATGCCAACCAAGGGGAAAAAACTGGGCAGTAAGTTTAACTGGGTCATTTTTTGGTTTCATGTATGGTTCAATATGGAACAAGTAACTTTCCCATTTGAGCACATGCTCGAAGGGGTGTGGGGAGTCAAGGCGAGGTCTTAAAGCAGAATTCTTGAAACGGATCAATGGGTTCGGGTTTATTAACTAGAAATTTTGGCTGTAAGGCTTGGGGATTGTCCCAAGGATTGTAAACTTGTTTGACCGGGTAGTGAGCGGGGGTAACTAGGTGAGGAACTAGGGTTCCTCCGGGTTTGATTACATGGGCGAAGAGGGCTACACGAACCACCGTGAGGAAGAAGGTCCTCTCAAGCTCATGGTGAAAAGTACCTGTATGAATAAATTCCCGAGTAAGAAAATCAGGAATAGAATTATCATTACCCTTAATGTACTCAATATCAAAATCAAAAATGCTCAACAAAGCTTGCCATCTAGCGAAAGAATGCTTAGAGGCCAAATTCTCAACATCTTTTTCTAAAATGTATTTTGCAGACTTGCAATCAATGCGAACTAGAAATTTCTGATTTATTAAGTCATTTTGAAATTTATTAATACATAATACTAATGAAAGAATTTCTTTTTTGATAGTACTATATTTTGACTGTGTAGTATTCCACTCTTCCGAGGTCCTCTCCCTTCTCTCTTATTTAGCCGGAAACGAAGCTTTCAGCTTCGATCTTCTTAGTTAAAGATGAAGAAGAAGATGCCTCTGGCGTCTTCTTCCTTGACTTGGTCCGTCTCCACAATGGATTAGGTAGAAGGCTCGATAGGAATGACTTTAAACACTTTTGCCTGAATGATTGGGGAACTGACTGAGACTGGAATAGGGGCAACAGGAAATTCATGCTGAACCTGACCTATGATTCTGTTAATGTCGAACTTATCCCACCATTTTATATAAAAAATGGATAGGACCATTGTGCAAACTTGCTTCCATAGCACCTATTATGCTTGGATAGTAATTCAAAAATCTAGCATCTCTGAGACAGAGGTAGATACTTGAATTAATTCCTTTAATGTTCAATGGTTTAACTGCTACTTGAACTAGACCTATGTGAATAAAATTATAACCTTTTTTCCTATATTTTTTAATAACATCAGGGGAAAGAAGACTACAATTTTCATATTCTTTATTAATAGCATAAACCTTTTCAACTGTTTTAACATTATAACTCATTTTGAAATTATCTAAAAGGTTGGTGATAAATTTCTTTGGGAGAAACTCTGGGTATATTCCAGTTATGTAAAACTTGACTTATATTTTCATAACTATTTTCTTCTTGGTTAATTATTTCAGGTACTGTCATCTTTAATGGATTCAAAATTATTTTCACTCTTTATTTTCCATTCAGACCCTCTTACCTGGGTAGACTCATACCTATTGTTCTAAAACCCAACACTGCTCGCACGTGAGACTTACCTAGGGTTGACAACGAACAAGGTGTTCTCTGAAGAAGTTAGGTGACTTAGGTAAAGAATAAAAGAAATTTTGAAAACAGTATGAATGAAGTAAATCAGAAGATTTTACTAACAGCTAGAAGAACAAATACAACAAGGCTCTGATACCATTTGGGGGCGGAAGCAAAGATTATATGAAGAACAGAGCGCATACAAATAAAACACAGTCAATTACTAAATTAAAACTGATTTTATTGATTAATATAAACTATGTACAAGCTAAAAAGAGAAAAGAAAACAAGAACTTACAAAACTAAAACATTTGACTAGAGAAGTAGAGAAGAGGGGATAGGTCGGCTAATCAGCGGTGGAAACTAAACATTCTTCTGAGAGAGAGAGCTCAGAGTCTTTCTAAGTTTCGAAAACTGATTTTCCAAATGAGTTCGCCTTCCTTTTATAATAGAAGGAAAGGAAACTATTACATTAACTAGGGTAAAGTAAGAAACATTTTACTAAAGTAAAAGCAAAAGTAAATTACTTAAGGTAAAAGCAAAAGTAAAAGTACAGACAAGCTACTGTTGATAAACAGTGCTAACTTTTGAATATTACAGATGCTTTTGACCAAATGGCCGACAAATTTTGACTCAATGATGCTTTCGGTGGAAAAGAGAGCATCTTTTTACTGTTGAAATGATTTCGATGAAAAAGCGGAATCTTTCGTAACTGGCTGCCGGAGCAGGTACTGGTTTTCTGAACCATGGTTGGATTTACTGTAGACATCAGGCAAATGGGTCCTGAACGTCCTGAAGGTTGATGGTGCCATAAAGATCGTACAGTCCATCATCCTCTGCAAATTGGCTAACTGAATCATTCTGGGAAGAAGCTGAGGAATGCCCAGAGGCTTCTTCATGTAACTCATCGATTCTTTTATTGAGGGTTTGAGCAATTAATTTTAACTCATTACCGGAGTAGTCTTTGAAATCAGAAATGCTACGGGAAAAGGAAGAACCGGTAGGACTGGTTTTTAACTTAGACTCTGGATAAGAACTTTTCAATACAGCTTACTGCCTTAGTTGACACAGGTGCAGATTTAAACTGTATTCAAGAAAGTTTAATTCCAACGAAGTATTACAAAAAGACCAGTGAAAAATTAAATTCAGCTAATGGTATTCAAATGGAAATAAAGTATAAATTGCCTAAAGTACATATCTGTCAAGATAGCATGTGCTTTAAAACATCTTTTGTTTTGATTTGCAATCTTACAGATAAAATCATTTTAGGATTACCATTTATATATTTATTATACCCATTTACTACTAGTAATGAAGGATTAACCTGTAAACATTTAGGAAAGAAAATAACGTCTAAGTTTCTTATTAAACCAAAAGAAAGAGATTTAAAATTCATTCAATAAGAATCCATTTCCAAATCATTGAATTTAATAAATCAGAATTTACCCATTTGAGTTTCTTGAAAGAAGAAATCAAATATAAAGAATTGAAGAAACGACTTCAAAATGAAGATGTTCAATTAAAAATTAAAGAGTTAAAAACATACATGCAAAATAACCTTTGTTCTGATTCCCCCAATGCCTTTTGGCATAGAAAAAAACATATGGTTAGGCTTCCTTATGCTAAGGAATTTAAAGAACATTTAATTCCTACTAAGGCTGAACCTATTCGGATGAGTCGTGAACAAATGCAAAGTTATGTAAGAAAGAAATTAATGATCTCCTAGATAAAGGATTAATTAAACATAGTAAGTCCCCTTGGTCTTGCCCTGCTTTTTATGTCAACAATGAAGCAAAAAAAGAGAGAGGTATACCCCGTTTAGTTATCAATAACCCACCATTGAACAAGGTCTTAGAGTGGATTAGGTACCCCCTTCCCAACAAAGACGACCTTATCAATAGGTTAAGTAATGCCACCATTTTCAGTAAATTTGACCTTAAATCCAGTTTCTAACAAATTGCCATTCATCCAGATGATAGGTACAAAACAGCATTCACCACTCCATTTGGACACTACGAATGGAATGTTCATGCATTTGGCCTAAAAAATGCTCCAAGTGAATTTCAAAATATTCTCAATGACATACTAAACCCTTTCAGCCATTTTATTGTTGTTTATATCGATGATATTCTTGTTTATTCCAAGCCTATTGAAGAACACGAAAAATATTATGACAGCGGCGATTAAGTTTTTATTCAGAAAACTTAGACAGAAAAAGAAAAGATTAAGAAGATGACCGGTGAATCGGTAAAGTAATCTCTTTCTTTTATTTATAAACATTTGAGGAAGGGATTACATTAATTCTTAGACTAAATATTTAAAGGAAGAGAGAAGTATTGAAGACTTCTTCTTCATCTTTAACTAAGAAGATCGAAGCTGAAAGCTTCGTTTTCGGCTAACTAAAAGAGAAGGGAGAGGACCTCGGAAGAGCATTCTAGAAAGAGAAGCTCTGAGGCTACATTGAATTAAGCCTAAACAACTCTAAACACTTCGAGTTGTTTAAATAGAAAACTAAAAAAGTAAATTACTATTTGATTCATGCAGGAATCACTATTACATTGACTGAAGTAAAAGTAAAACGTAAGAAACATTTTACATTTACTTTTACATGGGTAAATGTAAGAAACATTTAACTAAGTTAAAAACATTTAACTTAAGTAAAAGAAAAAGTTATTCTTTTACTTTTACTTTTACATTTTAACTAAAGTAAAAGACTTTTGCTTTAAGTAAAAGCAAAAGCTGATGATGGCTGGGGCTATCACTGTTGGTTGACTGAAGATGCCTCTGGCATCTTCTTCCTTGACTTGGTCCGTCACCTGTGGATGCCGGAAGGTGCTGTTGTTCTTCCTAGACTAAATGTTTAAGAGGGAAGATCGAAGTATTAAGGACTTCGTCTTCATCTTTTAACTAAGAAGATCGAAGCTGAAAGCTTCGTCTTCGGCTAACTAGAGAGAAGGGAGAGAGGACCTCGGAAGAGCTTTCTAGAGAGAGAAGCTCTGAGGCTACATTGAATTAAGCCTAAACAACTCTAAACACTTCGAGTTGTTTAAATAGAAAACTGAAAAGTAAATTAATATTTGATTCACGCAGGAATCACTATTACATTAACTGAAGTAAAAGTAATTTACTAAAGTAAAAGTAAAACGTAAGAAACATTTTACATTTACTTTTACATTGGTAAATGTAAGAAACATTTAACTAAGTTAAAACATTTAACTTAAGTAAAAGCAAAAGTTATTCTTTTACTTTTACTTTTACATTTACTAAAGTAAAAGAGATGATGGCGTGGGCCATCACTGTTTCGATGTTGAAGACTCCTCTGGGCGTCTTCTTGGTTGACCGTCCATCTCCTGTGGATCTTTGGAAAGTCTTTGTTGATCATCTTCTCAGATGAGTCACCATCCCCGTACATTTCTACCTCAAAATTTTTATCCTGGAAATAACCCTATCAGCCCAAAAATTTTGTTTATAAAGGAGGAAAAAAAATTTCTACCGAAAATTGGTCAAAATCTTCAAAATTTCTTAGATTTTGAAAAAAAAATTTGTTTAAAACAAATCGATGAAAATCGAAATAAAGGATCACTCGATTGGTCACGATCTATCGAGAATCGATCTAAGCAGAAGACTAATTTGTTAACTGTTTAAACAAAAATTCTTTTTCTTGAAGGTTCACTTAAACTCTAGCCTTACTTGCCTTAAATACATACCCGTAGATCTAAAGGTTCCCTTTAGCCTTACACTGCTCCCAATTGAGACTTACAAACGACATTAGTCGGGACTTAAGGCGATCTTGGGTGTTTCACGGTGAAGGTCGGGCGATTAAAAGCAGAGCAAGAAAAATAAAAGTTTGAAAAAACATTTAAGTAAACAAATAAAACTGTTTATTCATCAAAACCACCGATAGCATCAAGAACCAACAGTGTGGCTCTGATACCATATAACAGCGACGATAAGTTTTTAAAAGAAAAACTTTAACAGAAGAAAGAAAAGATTAAGAAGATGATCGGTGAATCGGTAAAGTAATCTCTTTCTTTTATTTATAAACATTTGAGGAAGGGAT
The DNA here is from genome assembly GCA_020205615.1 of Panax quinquefolius. Lineage (NCBI taxonomy): Eukaryota > Viridiplantae > Streptophyta > Magnoliopsida > Apiales > Araliaceae > Panax > Panax quinquefolius. Next base: position 83,715,422 of record CM035158.1, read on the forward strand.
TACATTAATTCCTAGACTAAATGTTTAAGAGGGAAGATCGAAGTATTAATGACTTCGTCTTCATCTTTTAACTAAGAAGATCAAAGTTGAAAGCTTCGTCTCCTGCTAACTAGAGAGAAGGGAGAGAGGACCTCGGAAGAGCTTTCTAGAGAGAGAAGCTCTGAGGCTACATTGAATTAAGCCTTAACAACTCTAAACACTTCGAGTTGTTTAAATAGAAAACTAAAAAGTAAATTACTATTTGATTCACGCAGGAATCACTATTACATTAACTGAAGTAAAAGTAATTTACTAAAGTAAAAGTAAAACGTAAGAAACATTTTACATTTACTTTTACATTGGTAAATGTAAGAAACATTTAACTAAGTTAAAAACATTTAACTTAAGTAAAAGCAAAAGTTATTCTTTTACTTTTACTTTTACATTTACTAAAGTAAAAGAGATGATGGCGTGGGCCATCACTGTCAGTGTTCAAGACCTCTCCGGCGCTCTGGTTGGTTGGTCGGTCGTCCTCTCCTATGGATGTCGGAAGGTGTCTTTGATGATCATCTTCTCAGATGAGTCACCATCCCCATACATTTCCACCTCAAAATTTTTATCCAGGAAATAACCCTATTAGCCCAAAAATTTTGTTTATAAAGAAGAAGGAAAAAAATTTTCTACCGAAAATTGGTCAAAATCTTCAAAATTTCTTTGATTTTGTAAAAAAATTTTGTTTAAAAACAAATCAGTATGAAATCTGAAATAAAGGATCACTAGATTGGTCATAATCTATCAGTAAATCGATCTAAACAGAAGTCTAATTTGTTAACTGTTTAAACAAAAATTCTTTTTCTTGAAGGTCCACTTAGACTCTAGCGTTACTTGCCTTAAATTCATACTCGTAGATCTAAAGGTTCCCTTTAGCCTTACACTGCTCCCAATTGAGACTTACAAACGGCATTAGTCGGGACTTAAGGCGATCTTGGGTGTTTCACGGCGAAGGTCGGGCGATTAAAAACAGAGCAAGAAAAATAAAAGTTTGAAAAAACATTTAAGTAAACAAATCAAACTATTTATTCATCGAAACCACCGGTAGCATCAAGAACCAATCGTGTGGCTCAGATACCATATAACAGCGGCGATAAGTTTTTAAAAGAAAAACTTTAACAGAAGAAAGAAAAGATTAAGAAGATGACCGGTGAATCGGTAAAGTAATCTCTTTCTTTTATTTATAAACATTTGAGGAAGGGATTACATTAATTCCTAGACTAAATGTTTAAGAGGGAAGATCGAAGTATTAATGACTTCGTCTTCATCTTTTAACTAAGAAGATCAAAGTTGAAAGCTTCGTCTCCTACTAACTAGAGAGAAGGGAGAGAGGACCTCGGAAGAGCTTTCTAGAGAGAGAAGCTCTGAGGCTACATTGAATTAAGCCTTAACAACTCTAAACACTTCGAGTTGTTTAAATAGAAAACTAAAAAGTAAATTACTATTTGATTCACGCAGGAATCACTATTACATTAACTGAAGTAAAAGTAATTTACTAAAGTAAAAGTAAAACGTAAGAAACATTTTACATTTACTTTTACATTGGTAAATGTAAGAAACATTTAACTAAGTTTAAAACATTTAACTTAAGTAAAAGTAAAAGTTATTCTTTTACTTTTACTTTTACAATTACTAAAGTAAAAGAGATGATGGCGTGGGCCATCACCTGTCGGTGACTGAAGACTCCTCTGGCGTCTTCTTGGTTGTTGATCGTCGTCTCTCGTGGATCTTAGGAAGGTCTTTGTTGATCATCTTCTCGGATGAGTCACCATCCCCATACATTTCCACCTCAAAATTTTTATCCAGGAAATAACCCTATCAGCCCAAACAGTATGATACCATATAACAGCGGTGATAAGTTTTTAAAAGAAAAACTTTAATAGAAGAAAGAAAAGATTAAGAAGATGATCGGTGAATCGGTAAAGTAATCTCTTTCTTTTATTTATAAACATTTAAAGAAGGGATTACATTAATTCCTAGACTAAATGTTTAAGAGGGAAGATCGAAGTATTAAGGACTTCGTCTTCATCTTTTAACTAAGAAGATCGAAGCTGAAAGATTCATCTCTGGCTAACTAGAGAGAAGAGAGAGAGGACCTCGGAAGAGCTTTCTAGAGAGAGAAGCTCTGAGGCTACATTGAATTAAGCCTAAATAACTCTAAACACTTCGAGTTGTTTAAATAGAAAACTGAAAAGTAAATTACTATTTGATTCATGCAGGAATCACTATTACATTAACTGAAGTAAAAGTAATTTACTAAAGTAAAAGTAAAACGTAAGAAACATTTTACATTTACTTTTACATTGGTAAATGTAAGAAACATTTAACTAAGTCAAAAACATTTAACTTAAGTAAAAGTAAAAGTTATTCGTTTACTTTTACTTTTACATTTACTAAAGTAAAAGAGATGATGGCGTGGGCCATCACCTGTCGGTGACTGAAGATTCCTCTGGCGTCTTCTTGGTTGACCGGGTCATCTCTCTGTGGATCTTAGGAAGGTCTTTGTTGATCATCTTCTCAGATGAGTCACCATCCCCATACATTTCCACCTCAAAATTTTTATCCAGGAAATAACCCTATCAGCCCAAAAATTTTGTTTATAAAGAAGGAGGAAAAAAATTTTCTACCGAAAATTGGTCAAAATCTTCAAAATTTCTTAGATTTTGTCCAAAAATTTTGTTTAAAAATAAATCAGACTGAAATCTAAAATAAAGGATCACTCGATTGGTCGTGATCTATTAGTAAATCGATCTAAACAGAAGACTAATTTGTTAACTGTTTAAACAAAAATTCTTTTTCTTGAAGGTCCACTTAGACTCTAGCCTTACTTGCCTTAAATACATACCCGTAGATCTAAAGGTTCCCTTTAGCCTTACACTGCTCCCAATTGAGACTTACCAACAGCATTCGTCGGGACTTAAGGCGATCTTGGGTGTTTCACGACGAAGGTCGGGCGATTAAAAGCGGAGCAAGAAAAATAAAAGTTTGAAAAAACATTTAAGTAAACAAATCAAACTGTTTATTCTTCGAAACCACCGATAGCATCAAGAACCAACCGTGTGGCTCTGATACCATATAACAGCGGCGATAAGTTTTTAAAAGAAAAACTTTAACAGAAGAAAGAAAAGATTAAGAAGATGACCGGTGAATCGGTAAAGTAATCTCTTTCTTTTATTTAATAACATTTGAGGAACGGATTACATTAATTCCAAGACTAAATGTTTAAAAGGGAAGATCGAAGTATTAAGGACTTCGTCTTCATTTTTTAACTAAGAAGATCGAAGCTGAAAGCTTCGTCTCCGACTAACTAGAGAGAAGGGAGAGAGGACCTCGGAAGAACTTTCTAGAGAGAGAAGCTCTGAGGCTACATTGAATTAATCCTAAACAACTCTAAACACTTCGAGTTGTTTAAATAGAAAACTGAAAAGTAAATTACTAATTGATTCATGCAGGAATTACTATTAGATTAACTGAAGTAAAAGTAATTTACTAAAGTAAAAGTAAAACGTAAGAAACATTTTACATTTACTTTTACATTGGTAAATGTTAGAAACATTTAACTAAGTTAAAAACAGATTAACTTAAGTAAAAGAAAAGTTATTCTTTTACTTTTACTTTTACATTTACTAAAGTAAAAGAGATGATGGCGTGGCCATCACTGTCGATGTTGAAGACTCCTCCTGGCGTCTTCTTGGTTGATCGTCCGTCTCTCATGGATCTTTGGAAGGTCTTTGTTGATCATCTTCTTAGATGAGTCAACATCCCATACATTTCTACCTCAAAATTTTTATCTAGGAAATAACCTATCACCCCCAAAAAAATTTGGTTTATAAAGGAGGAAAAAATTTCTACCAAAAATTGGTCAAAATCTTAAAAATTTCTTAGATTTTGTAGAAAATTTTGTTTAAAACAAATCGATCGAAATAAAATAAAGGATCACTCGATTGGTCGTGATCTATTAGTAAATCGATCTAAATGAGAAGACTAATTTGTTAATTTAAACAAAAATTCTTTTCTTGAAGGTCCACTTAGACTCTAGCCTTACTTGCCTTAAATACATACCCAGTAGATCTAAAGGTTCCTTTAGCCTTACTAATCGCTCCCAATTGAGACTTACCAACAAAGAAATCGGGACTTAAGGCGAGATCTTGGGTGTTTCACACGAAGGTCTCAGGCGATTAAAAGCGAAGCAAGAAAATAAAAGTTTGAAAAAACATTTAAGTAAACAAATCAAACTGTTTATTCTTGAAACCACCGATAGCATCAAGAACCAACCGTGGTGGCTCGATACCATATAACAAATGGCGATAAGTTTTTAAAGAAAAACTTTAATGAGAAGAAAGAAAAGATTAAGAAGATGGCCATGGGTGAATCGGTAAAGTAATCTCTTTCTTTTATTTAATAACATTTGAGGAACGGATTACATTAATTCCAAGACTAAATGTTTAAAAGGGAAGATCGAAGTATTAAGGACTTCGTCTTCATTTTTTAACTAAGAAGATCGAAGCTGAAAGCTTCGCTCTCAAACCAACTAGTAGAGAGAAGGGAGAGAGGACCTCGGAAGAACTTTCTAGAGAGAGAAGCTCTGAGGCTACATTGAATTAATCCTAAACAACTCTAAACACTTCGAGTTGTTTAAATAGAAAACTGAAAAGTAAATTACTAATTGATTCATGCAGGAATTACTATTAGATTAACTGAAGTAAAAGTAATTTACTAAAGTAAAAGTAAAACGTAAGAAACATTTTACATTTACTTTTACATTGGTAAATGTTAGAAACATTTAACTAAGTTAAAAACAGTTAACTTAAGTAAAAGAAAAAGTTATTCTTTTACTTTTACTTTTACATTTACTAAAGTAAAAGAGATGATGGCGTGGGCCATCACCTGTCGGTGACTGAAGACTCCTCTGGCGTCTTCTTGGTTGACTGGTCCGTCTCCTGTGGATGCTGGAAGGTGCTGTTGATCATCTTCTTAGATGAGTCAACATCCCCATACATTTCTACCTCAAAATTTTTATCTAGGAAATAACCCTATCAGCCCAAAAATTTGGTTTATAAAGGAGGAAAAAAAATTTCTACCAAAAATTGGTCAAAATCTTAAAAATTTCTTAGATTTTGTAGAAAATTTTTGTTTAAAAACAAATCAGACTGAAATCTGAAATAAAGGATCACTCGATTGGTCGTGATCTATTAGTAAATCGATCTAAACAGAAGACTAATTTGTTAACTGTTTAAACAAAAATTCTTTTTCTTGAAGGTCCACTTAGACTCTAGCCTTACTTGCCTTTAAATACATACCAGTAGATCTAAAGGTTCCTTTAGCCTTATAATCGCTCCCAATTGAGACTTACAAATGGCATTAGTCGGGACTTAAAGCGATCTTGGGTGTTTTTACTGAAGAAGGGGGGCGATTAAAAGCGGAGCAAGAAAAATAAAAGTTTGGAAAACATTTAAGTAAACAAATCATCTTGCTTTTTAATCGAAACTACCGATAGATCAAGAACCAACCGTGTGGCTCGATACTATATATAACAATGGCGATAAGTTTTAAAAGAAAAACTTTAACAGAAGAAATAAAAGATTTAGAAGATGACCGGTTAATCGGTAAAGTAATCTCTTTCTTTTATTTATAAACATTTGAGGAAGGGATTACGTTAATTCCTAGACTAAATGTTTAAGGGAAGAAGGAAGTATTGAAGACTTCTTCTTCATCTTTAACTAAGAAGATCGAAGCTGAAAGCTTCGTCTCCGGCTAACTAGAGAGAAGGAAAAGCGGACCTCGGAAGAGCTTTCTAGAGAGAGAAGCTTTGAGGCTACATTGAATTAAGCCCAAACAACTCTAAACACTTCGAGTTGTTTAAATAGAAAACTGAAATGTAAATTACTATTTGATTCACGCAGGAATCACTATTACATTAACTGAAATAAAAGTAATTTACTAAAGTAAAAGTAAAACGTAAGAAACATTTTACATTTACTTTTACATTGGTAAATGTAAGAAACATTTAACTAAGTTTAAAACATTTAACTTAAGTAAAAGCAAAAGTTATTCTTGAACCTTAAGGGGTCGGGAAGGAGGTCATAGGTAGAACCATGCCTATACCACCAGAGGACGAACCAATAAGGAATTTGACTTTTGAACTTATCATTAAATTGAATGAACCAGGAATGACTATGGGACTCATTTTGATGAAGGAGAACCTTATACCAGGCATCAATATAATCATAAAATAGAAGGAATTGTTTTGACTGGTGAGATCCATAAGATCAGAGGGATTTTTACCCTAATCTGAAATTTGAAGGAATTGTTTAATATACAGAGAATGATAAAGGACTTTTGATTTATCATTATTTGCATAAATGGGTTTCATATTTACTTTGAGGAGAATGTCCTTATAATATACAAGAGACTTATAAGGAGCGAATGGCGGAAAATATGACGGGAAAAAACTAGAGCAACAAGTTTAAGCCTGGGTCATTTTTGGTTTCATGTATGGTTCGAAGATGGAACAATAACTTTCCCATTTGAGCATGCTCGGAAGAATTGGGAGCTGAAGGCGAAGTCTTAGCGAGGATTCTTGAGCGGATCAATGGGTTCGGGTTTATTAACTAGAAATTTGTTGTAAGGCTTGAGGGATTGTCATTTTAAAATTTATTAAACTTGTGGAATTTAGTAGGCAAGAAATTTGGGTGAGGAACTAGGGTTCCTCTAATAAATTTTCTTAGGCGGTGGCGACTGGACCTTGTGAGGAAAAGGTCCTCTGAAAGCTCGTGGTGAAAAGTACTGTATTAATAAATTCGAAGTAAGAAAATCGGGAATAAATTATCATTTTTAAAAGATATCAAAATCAAAAATGTATAAAGCTTACCATCTAGCGAAAAAATCTTAGAGCTAACAAATTCTCAATCATTTTCTAAATTTATTTGGTGACTTTATATCGACCCTCTTCTTTAGAGTATTTACGATTTAATAATTTCAATTTATTGAAATTTATTACTCAAATTTATCACATCTGATTTTTCAAGTCGACCCAAATACATTTTATGTATTGAGAATTTCAAAATGACTTATTATCGGCAAGAAATTTCTGATTTTGATATTGATTATTATTGGGTTTGAAATACATTTTAGAGAATTTATTCATACATAGACCTTCTTTCGCCTCTAGAGACCATTATGTTTAGCCTAAATGCCAGCAATCAACCTAGGAACCCTATTAACCCCAAATTTTTGATACAAGTTTACATATTGGGACAATTACCAGTCATAATTTAATTAATAAACCCTGAACCCATTGATCCGCTTTCAAGAATCCCTGTAAGATTCTCATCTTTGACATCGCCTTGGCATGAGTAACCAAAATGGGAAAGTATCCATATGAACCATACATGAAACCAAAAATTGAATGTATGATAAAGCATGTATGATGATAAAGCATATATTTGTAATCAATCTTATTTATTTATTAATAAAAGAATTATTTATTAAAGGCATTTATTATCTACATAAGGTTGTTTTAATAATATGTGATAAACCCATAGTTTTAAGCAACGCTTTTAGAATAATGATGATGATCATTCTAATGAGATCTAAATTCTTAGAAAGCTTAAAACTAAAATAGTTCCCAATCATTGGATTACTAAATAGGGGATTAGTGAATCCAGGATAGATTGGTACATACGTTGTTTGCTTCGTTGGATGAGGATGATTGGTTTTCATGATCATTTGTGTGGAGACACTAAAGCAAGTATGTAGGTGCTTATTAGAGAATAAGTTCATCGAACGAGACTCGCTAAGGAATACCTAATGGAGTTTTACTTACCGTCAATAGGAATTCCTATAGTGATAGTAGTACAAATGATCCTTAGACTTGAGATCATCATAGTATCTTATATATAATGAATTACACTTTGACTTATTCCTTAAGACTCTTAGAGTATATCAAAGGGTATGCTTGGGTGTAATAAGTTATATATGAAGATAATGAATGATCAATAAACAATCTACCACTTCTAGTAAAAAGGGTGATGTCTATGTGATTCGATAAATGACAACCTGTGAATCCTTGGCGAGGTGGAATGAAATTAGAAAGTAGTTTCTAATTTGCATTCATTAGGAGTTGTTCATTTAGGAATCGAAATACATATAATTAAATAAAATAAGACTTGATAAAGAATTCCATGCCTTTATATTTAATTGGGACATTGTATGGTGGAAGGATTGAATTATGACGGTAACTATTTACTCAAAGGTTCTTTTATGATTAATGTTGAAATCTATATTATCCGGAAAGTCGTTTCATCGCTAGGGAGGCTTATCCCTATTGTAGAATAAATATTATTTATTTAAATAAATTATTTGTTTAATTTATTTATTTAAATGAGATTAGAATTGTTCTAATTGATTTATTCACAACCGGTTTAATATGGAGAACCTAAAGGGTCACACCATAAAAGGAAGAATAATTATTTAAGAAGTTAATGGCATAATTGTAATAATATGTTAAGTATATTTAATTTAATCTATGGTGATAGAATAAATTAAATAGCTTAATATTTATTATTTAATATTTTAGAAATATTAAATATAAATTAATAAGAGGAGTCTTATTAATATTATTATAATTATTATTATTTTAATTTCTAAAAGGTTTAGGAATTAATTTAATATTAGTACTTTCATTTATTCCTAATTGGATTAGAAAGAAAATTAGTTAAAGGAGTTTAATTAATTACCCTAATAGGATTAGGGAGCCCATTTAATTAAAAGAGTTTAATTAAATAAATAATATCTTATTTTAATTAAAATAGGTTACATGATATCTTGATAAGAGGGTCTTATATTAGATATCTAATATACGTAATTCCAAGATTTGAGAGAGTACACCCTTTTCTTATCTGAGATAGGAAAAACTAGGGTTTGAGCCAATTCCTTCTTCTTGAAAAATTCCTCTTCCTGGTGGATCACCTATAGAGGCCATACACTTGGGTGGCTTACATTAATCAAAGGAAGGAATCTACCCGAGGAGATTCAAGGAGATCATTGAGAAGTAGGAGGTGAACTCGCACTGAGGAAGCTCGCTTTTTACAAGGGTATGATTTCATAATTTCTTATTCTTCGTTTAATTAATAATATGCATAAAGGATGATCGGGTAATTGGTTTGTGAAAATTTTAAAATCTAATTTTATCTCGCTCCGCTATATTTTGCAATTTATTGCTACTTTGATTTTCACAAAACCTAATGTGGTATATTTGAGCCAAACTTTATGCTAATTATTAATTTTTTGATTCCATATATGTTTGGGTATGAATTTAGAATTATTTATTGGGCATAATTTGTTGTATAAAATTATTATTTTATAAAAAAAAAAAAAAAAAATTGAATTTTTTTTTTTTTCGAATGCATGTCAATTTTTAAGGAAATGGTGATTTTTTTTTTTCACATGGTTGATTTATTGAGTCCGGTTTGATGTGTTCGCTTTGATAGCAAATGAAAGTTGTCAAATTTTTAAAAAAAAAAAAAAAAAAATAAAATGTAAATGTCTTACAATAACAAGGGCGTGATTTATTATGCATTTTGTTTATCATCTTGAATAGAAGCAAAGCTTGTGCAATATATATATATATATATATATATATATATATATATATATATATATATATATATATATATATATATATAGGCCCACGCTAAGGATAAAAAAAAAAAAAATCGTGTAGACTTTTTACGCAAAGCAGTCAAGAAATTTTTAAAGAGTTGGACTTTTATATATATATATATAATTTTATATATATATATATATATATTAATTTTAATAATTTTATAATTAAAATAAATAGTTTATTTTAATCTTGAAATTGGATTTCATGCTACATAAAATTGCCCATTAAATGATACTCATATATATATGGAATGATTTAATTTATTGATACATACGATGATATGTATGATAATAAATGGGATTGATTATGGACAATTGAACCAATATGATTGGATTTATTTTAGTTGGATGTTTGAATGAATGGGTTTTATTAAATGGGGTCTGCTGCGTACCTCGCCTTTTCTCGTTTTTTCTTCGATGTAAATTCTATCTCTCTCCTATGTACTTCCCTCGATCACGATCAAGGTTTCTATTTAAATTAAATAGTTTAATGTAATAGGATTAGTTAGAATTTTTTGAAGAACAGGAGATCAAGGAGCTTGAAGACCCGCTTGTAATGGAGCCCGGGTTTTAAATGTAATAGTTATATTTAAATATTTATTCTTTGCACCCTAGGGGTTTGACCTTTTGGTTCACTTGGTGGCTCTAGTGAATCAAACTAGAATAAAAGTCCATAATCAATCCGGTAGAGAATATAGTATTCTATATGCATGCTAGTATATATATATATTATATATTATGCAAACATGCTTCAGATGTTTAATAATATGACGCGTATTTTATATATATATTTGCATGCTGCTTAAACAAGATGAGACAAATAATAACAAATCCCTCAAAGTTTTTTTATTAAGTCTTAAGCGCTCAAAGATATTTAGAATATCGAACGTCGCCTTTCTAGCATGATAAAATTAATAGAGTATTAAATATTTAATATGAGTTTGTTGTGTCACCACAAGGCAAGTATTAAGTATTTAAGATGTTAATTTATCACATTTGATGCTTATAAAGAAAATTGAACAATATTGTTTTGTTGTGTCACCACAAGGGCTTATATTTTTTTTTTTGAATATATGGAAGTGCTAGGTTGGACTTAACTTAGATAATTTTGATTCGGATGTGCCACCACTTGATCAAAATAATCCAAGAGGCAAAACATAAGGAGTTACATGTTGATGTAATTGACAAGGAGTTGTCTACCTATTTATTTATATATAGTTTGTTGTGTCACCACAAGGCTATATATATTTGAAATGGGATCCTTATTCTCACTAGCAAAAAACTTTAATTAGATTTTGCTTAGAACTATATAAATGAGGGTAATATAGTTTGAAGAAAATAGTGGGAGATACCAATATAAAATATCGAAGAAAATAAAGGGAGATACCAATATAAAATAATACACCTAATTTATTTTGGTAATTAATAAATGAATGTTTGCTAAAATATTGTCTTTTTACATGCGTAATTTTGAAAATGTCACATTCAATAATTTCACTGCGAAGCATACTTGATGCTAACAAACCTAATTGGGACCGAACTACATTTGACCGGTTAAGGAATCGAGAATTGTTCTCATCTTTGAAAAGATTTCTTATGTCCTAAATTCGCCAGCACTGCAAAAAAGTTGCGAGATGACCTCCGAGGAAGAGATTGCTACTTTTAAACAAAGGGCAAGATGATGCATCCGTGGCTCAATGCATCATGCTCGCATCCACGAGTAACGAGCTTCATCATCACAAGATGAAAACATGGATGCTTCTACTATGCCATCGCACCTTGGAGAGTTGTATGGTGAGCAAAGTAGGACCGCTAGATATGAAATATCTAAGGAGCTCTTCCGATCTCTCGATAACCGAGGGCACTACCATTGAGACTCATGTCCTAAAGATGATCAATCGATTGAACGTCTTGGACGACTTGGGTTCATCATGGATGGGGAGTTGAGTTAAGATTTAGTCTTCATAGCCAATCCCCGGACACCTTCTCATAATTTGTTGTGAATTTTACATGAATAAGTTGGATGTCACCTTGCTCAATTACTTAACATGTTGAAATCTTTCAAGGTCACTTCCCATCCAAGAAGAACCATGTCTTCATCGGTGGATGATTCTTCCAAGAAAAGGAAGAGGCCCAAGGTATCTTCGAAAGGAAGAAATCCAAGAAGGCTAAGGAAAGGCGAAAGTGAAGGATCAAAAGAAACCGATCCATTAGCAAAGGAATTTGCTTCCATTGCAACAAGCCGGGTCATGGAAGAGGAGGCGCAAAGATTATCTTGCAGAAAAAAGCGAAGAAGCTTTCGAGAAGCTTCAATCCTAATCAAGGTTTGTTTATGATTGAAATTAATTTTTTCGAAAGTCAATCTTCTACTGGGTATTGGATACCGGATGTGGTTCTCACATATGTAATAATATCGAGGGACCGGTCAAGTAGAAAGTCGAAAGAGGATGAGGTCGCCCCACGAGTGGGAAATGGAGCAAAGGTTCTTTTGCGCGATTAGTTGTAGGGACTAATTGTTTAGCAATCGCCTATGGGCAAGTTCATTAATTTAAATAATTGTTATTTTGTTCCAAATATCATTAGAAACATTATTTCTATCTCTCGTATTGGATATGGATGGTTTTAATATTATAATAAAGAACAACAGTTGTTCCATTTATAATGATAATGTTTTATATGGTGTTGGTAATTTATGAAATGGACTTTATATACTGACTTGCATGAAAATATATTTCAAATTGAACAAACTAATAAAAGGAAAAGAGATGATGTTAATTATACCTTCATGTGGTAATCGTAGACTTCGGCCATATTAATGAAACAAGATTATCCAAGTCAGATAAAGATGGGCTCCCAGAGCTATATCGATTATGAATCATATCCAACCTGTGAATCTTGTCTCATGGGTAAAATGACTAAATCTCCTTTTAGTGGAAAAGGAGAAAGAGTTACAGAGTTGTTAGTGTTGGTACACACGGATGTATGTGGACCTATGACAACTAACCGCACGAGGAGGGTATTCTTATTTTATTACATTCACCGATGACCACTCAAGATTTGGATATGTGTATTTAATGAAATACAAATCAATCATTTGAAAAGTTCAAAGAGTTCGAAGTGAAGTTGAGAAGCAAACCGGTAAGAATATTAAGATTCTTCGATCCGATCGAGGAGGAGAATACTTAAGTGGTGAGTTTCTCAATTGTCTCAAAGAAAATGGTATAATCTCACAATGGACTCCACCTGTGGACGCCCACAGTTGAATGGTGTATCTCGAAAGGAGAAATCGAACATTGTTGGACATGGTTCGATCTATGATGAGCTTTATCGACCTTCCAGCTTCCTTCCTGGGATATGCCCTAGAATCTACCGTGATACCTACTTAACAAGGTACCTACAAAATCCGTCCCCAAGACCCTATATATAGGAGTTATGGATAGGTGGAAACCAAATCTTAAGCATGTTAAGACTTGGGGTTGTCCAAATTTTATGTCAAAAAGTTTGAAAACGATAACCTGCAGACTAGATCCGACAAATGTAGATTTGTGGGATATCCTAAAGAAACATCGGGTATTATTTCTATCATCCAACCGATCAAAAGGTGTTTGTTGCGAAATAATATGCCGCTTTCTCGAAAAGGAGTTTATTCTTGAAGGGTCAAGGTGGGAGTAAGATATATCTTGAAGAAGTTCAAGAACCACAAAATACTACAGATCAAAGTGAGGTACCTAATCAAATAGAGATTCCTTCGCACCACACCCTATTCAGAATACGGAAGAGTACCAAAGATACCAGACGGTATGGACTTGTCATAGAAGATGACATTGAGGTGCACGCATCATGGATGATGATGATCCATTGAATTACTTAATGTGCTATGAGTAGTAAAGACTCAAAGAAATGGCAAGAAGCCATGAAATCCGAGATGGACTCCATGTATGAGAACCAAGTATGGACTTTGGTCTCACCACCTGAAGGCATTAAGCCTATTGGGTGTAAATGGGTCTTTAAAAGAAAGACCGGAGCAGACGGCAAGGTAGAGACCTATTAGGGCTGGATTGGTTGCAAAAGGTTTCAAACAAAGACAAGGAGTTGACTATGATTTAAACCTTCTCACCAAAGAGCAATGCTCAAGTCCATTCGGATTTTGCTTATGATCGCAGACTTACCATGACTATTTAAATCTGGCGGATGGACGTGAAAACGACCTTCCTCAATGGGAAACTTAAGGAGGATGTGTATATGACACAACCAGAGGGATTTGTTTCAAAGGTTGGAACAAATCAAGTCCAGTAAGCTACAACGATCCATTTATGGATTAAAGCAAGCTTCTCGTAGTGGAACATCTGTTTTGATGAGACAATCAAAAGTTTGATTTTATCAAAATGAGGATGAACCATGTGTGTACAAGAAGGTAAGTGGGAGCTTGTTTCATTCCTTGTATTATATGTTGATGATATATTACCGATAGGAATGATATTCCTATGTCGTAAACAATTAAAATCAAGTTATCTAAACACTTCTCCATGAAGGACTTGGGAGAAGCATCCTATATTTTGGGGATAAAGATCTATAGAGATAGATCTAATAGGATGCTTGGCTTATCCCAAGGAACGACATCGACATGATGCTAAAAAGGTTTAGCATGGAAGATTCCAAAAGAGGTCTCATGCCGATGAGCCATGGAATACATCTCTCCAAGAAACAAGCCCCAAAGACACTGAGAGAGAGAAACCGATGAGTAAGATTCCTTATGATTCAAAGAATAGGATCTATCATGTACCAGATGATATGTACTAGACCAGATGTCGCTCAAGCACTTAGTGTAACAAGCGAGATATCAATCGAATCCAGGGAAGAACACCGAAGGCGGTGAAAAATGTCCTAAAGTACTTAAGAAGAACTAAGGATGTATTTCTTGTCTACGGTGGGTTTGAATTAAAACTAGAAGGCTTCATGCACTCAAGTTTTCAAATGCACCAAGATGATGAGAAATCCGCTTTGGGGTATGTGTTTACCTTAAGCGGTGGCGCAGTTGAGTTGAAAAGTTCCAAGCAAAGAACGATTCTTTGATTCAAAGGATGAGGAAGAGTACATAGCCGCAAGTGAAGTCGCAAAGGAAGTCGTTTGGATGAAGAAGTTCATTACCGAAACTGGTGTGGTTCCTAGCATTAAAGGACCAAAGACCTTTTATTCTCGTGACAACATCGAGAGTACAGTGCGCAAGCTAAGGAACCTGTGTCTCATCGTAAATCCAAACACGTGTCATGGCGATTTCATTTGATCGAGAGAGATCATTGAAAGAGGAGATGTCACCCCGAGCGTGTGGACTCTCAAGACAATATTGCAGATCCATTTACTAAAGCGTTAACACAACAAATAGTTTGATCGTCACTTAGAGAAGATGGGGTATGAGATACCGTGGCGATTGGCTTTTTAGTGCAAGTGGGAGATTGAAAGTATTATGCATACAAGCCAATCATGTATGATGATAAAGCATATATGTGTAATCAATCTTATTTATTTATTAATAAAAGAATTATTTATTAAAGGCATTATTATCTACATGGTGTCGCTTTTTAATAATATGTGATAAACCCATAGTTTTAAGCAACGCTTTTAGAATAATGATGATGATCATTCTAATGAGATCTAAATTCTTAGAAAGCTTAAAACTAAAATAGTTCCCAATCATTGGATTACTAAATAGGGGATTAGTGAATCCGGATAGATCGGGTACATACGTTACTTGCTTTCATTGGATGAGGATGATTGGTCTCATGATCATTTGTGTGGAGACACTAAAGCAAGTATGTAGGTGCTTATTAGAGAATAAGTTCATCGAACGTGACTCGCTAAGGAATACCTAATGGAGTTTTACTTACACGTCAATAGGAATTCTATATAGTGATAGTAAGACAAATGATCTCAGACTTGAGATCATCATAGTATCTTATATATAATGAATTACACTTTGACTTATTCCTTAAGACTCTTAGAGTATATCAAAGGGTATGCTTGGGTGTAATAAGTTATATATGAAGAGATAATGAATGATCAATAAAGAATCTACCACTTTAGTAAAAAGGAGTGATGTCTATGTGATTCGATAAATGACAACCTGGAATCCTTGGTTATGTGGAATGAAATTAGAAAGTAGTTTCTAATTTGCATTCATTAGAGTTGTTCATTTAGGAATCGAAATACATATAATTAAATAAAATAAGACTTGACAAAGTAATTCCATGTCTTATATTTAATCGGGACATTGTATGGTGGAAGGATTGAATTGTGACGGTAACTATTTACTCAAAGGTTCTTTTATGATTAATGTTGAAATCTATATTATCCGGAAAGTCGTTCATCGCTAGGGAGGCTTATCCCTATTGCGAGAATAAATATTATTTATTTAAATAAATTATTTGTTTAATTTATTTATTTAAATGAGATTAGAATTGTTCTAATTGATTTATTCACAACCGGTTTAATATGGAGAACCTAAAGGGTCACACCATAAAAGGAAGAATAATTATTTAAGAAGTTAATGGCATAATTGTAATAATATAGTTAAGTATATTTAATTTAATCTATGGTGATAGAATAAATTAAATAGCTTAATATTTATTATTTAATATTTTAGAAATATTAAATATAAATTAATAAGAGGAGTCTTATTAATATTATTATAATTATAATTATTTTAATTTCTAAAAGGTTTAGGAATTAATTTAATATTAGTACTCTCATTTATTCCTAATTGGATTAGGAAAGAAAATTAGTTAAATGAGTTTAATTAATTACCCCTAATAGGATTAGGGAGCCCATTTAATTAAAAGAGTTTAATTAAATAAATAATACCTTATTTTAATTAAAATAGGGTTACATGATATCTTGATAAGAGGGGTCTTATATTAGATATCTAATATACGTAATTCCAAGATTTGGAGAGTACACCCATTTTTCTTATACAGATAGGAAAAACTAGGGTTTGAGCCAATTCCCTTCTTCTTGAAAAATTCCTCTTCCTTGGTGGATCACCTATAGAGACCATACACTTGGGTGGCTTACATTAATCAAAGGAAGGAATCTACCCGGAGATTCAAGGAGATCATGAGAAGTAGGAGGTGAACTCTGCACTGAGGAAGCCTCGTTTTACAAGGGTATGATTTCATAATTTCTTATTCTTCGTTTAATTAATAATATGCATAAAGGATGATCCGGGTAATTGGTTTGTGAAAAATTTTAAAATCTGATTTTATCTCGCTTCCGCTATTTTTGCAATTTTATTGCTACTTTGATTTTCACAAAACCTAACAAAAATGACCCAGTTAAACTTGCTGCCCAGTTTTTTCCCCCTGGTTGGCATTTTCCGCCATCTGCTCTTTATAAGTCTCTTGTATATTATAAGGACATTCTCCTCGAAACAGAGTCAGTAAATATCAAACCCATTTATACAAATAATGATAAAGGTTCTCCTTCACCAGAATGAGTCCCATAGTCATTCCTGGTTCATTCAATTTGATCATAAGTTCAAAAGTCAAATTCCTTATTGGTTCGTCCTCTGGTGGTATAGGCATGGTTCTACCTATGACCTCCTTCCCGACCCCCTTAAGGTTCAAGTTACTCATTTTGCTAATAATTGTAAACCCGATCCAAAGAATGAGAACATTCCTCTCACTCTTCTCTTTACCAGTAAATACAAAGTCCCTTGGATCCTCAAATGGCAATACGGTGTTTCACCGCCCTCTATTGTTAATGCTTCTAATCCAGCAGTTATTGCTGATCCACTCCCTCGACTTTCCCGCTTTTTTTACATCAAATGGTAGGATAAGTTTGACATTAACAGAATCATAGGTTAGGTTCAGTAGAAAGTCATTCCTACCGGAAGTCAGAAGAAGATTTCAACAGTTACTAGGAACCCTAGTTCCTAGTAACTGTTAATCTTACTTTACCGGTGAATCGGTAAAGTAATCTATTTCTTTTATTAATAAACATTTGAGGAATGGATTACATTAAGTCCTAGACTAACTGTTTAAGAGGGAAGATCGAAGTATTAAGGACTTCGTCTTCATCTTTTAACTAAGAAGATCGAAGCTGAAAGCTTCGTCTCCAGCTAACTAGAGAGAAAGGAGAGAGGACCTCGGAAGAGCTTTCTAGAGAGAGAAGCTCTGAGGCTACATTGAATTAAGCCTAAACAACTCTAAACACTTTGAGTTGTTTAAATAGAAAACTGAAAAGTAAATTACTATTTGATTCACGCAGGAATCACTATTACATTGACTGAAGTAAAAGTAATTTATTAAAGTAAAGTAAAACGTAAGAAACATTTTACATTTACTTTTACATGGGTAAATATTAGAGAGATTTAACTAAGTTAAAAACATTTAACTTAAGTAAAAGCAAAAGTTATTCTTTTACTTTTACTTTTACATTTTAACTAAAGTAAAAGACATTTGCTTTAAGTAAAAACTAAAGCTGATGATGGCTGGGGCCATCACTGTCGGTTGACTGAAGATGCCTCTGGCATCTTCTTCCTTGACTTGGTACGTCTCCTGTGGATGCCGGAAGGTGCTGTTGATCATCTTCTCAGATGAGTCACCATCCCCTACTATTCCGCCTTAAAATTTTTATCTAGGAAATAACCCTATCAGCCCAAAAATTTGGTTTATAAAGAAGGAGGAAAAAAATTTTCTACCGAAAATTGGTCAAAATCTTCAAAATTTCTTAGATTTTGTAAAAAATTTTGTTTAAAACAAATCGATCAAATCGAAATAAAGTATCACTCGATTGGTCCCGATCTATCGTCAGAATCAATCTAAGCAGAAGACTAATTTGTTAACTGTTTAAACAAAAATTCTTTTTCTTGAAGGTCCACTTAGACTCTAGCCTTACTTGCCTTAAATACATACCCGTAGATCTAAAGGTTCCCTTTAGCCTTACACTGCTCCCAATTGAGACTTACAAACGGCATTAGTCGGGACTTAAGGCGATCTTGGGTGTTTCACGGCGAAGGTCGGGCGATTAAAAGCGGTGCAAGAAAAATAAAAGTTTGAAAAAACATTTAAGTAAACAAATCAAATCATGTTTATTCTTGAAACCACAGATAGCATCAAGAACCAACCGTGTGGCTCGATATTATACGACAAAGGCCGATAAGTTTTTAAAAGAAAACTTTAATAGAAGAAAGAAAAGATTAAGAAGATGACCGGTGAATCGGTAAAGTAATCTCTTTCTTTTATTTATAAACAGTTGAAGAAGGGATTACATTAATTCCTAGACTAAATGTTTAAGAGGGAAGATCGAAGTATTAAGGACTTCGTCTTCATCTTTAACTAAGAAGATCGTTTGAAAGCTTCTCAAACGCTAACTAGAGAAGGAGAGAGGACCTCGGAAGAGCTTTCTTCTTCAACTGGATAATTCTGAGGGTGACAGGAATAACAAGGATGACTCGCCTGACCATGATTTAAAATTCCATTTAACTTAATGTCTCTTATAGAAGGGTTACTAAGGACTTCAGAATCTCTTCTAGGTGGAACCATAGAAAGAGCTATAGAACTAGAATAATCTTCTATAATAACTGGTCTTCTAGAACGCTCAAAGCTAACTTTGACAGTTCCATCAGAAAATTGCCTTATATTTTCTATGTTCATTATGTTGTTAACTACAGGCTATTGTGGTATTTCACTAGGTAAAGTCCATTGACTAGGTAATGTAATATCTTTCCATAGGATGGTTCTAGTGATTTGGATATTAGCATCACTAGTTGAACTTTGAATTAATACTGTTTGATCTTCAGGGCTTTTATTTAGAGCATGGACATTCAAATTAGTCTTCATGGTCTTATAATAAATCCTATAAATCAAAGCAATTGGCTGAGAGCCTTCAACCATTTGTGTAATTTCTCCTGCTGTTTTAATATTTAATGTTAAAGCCTTTAATAGGTGTTGATCACTCAAACTAAGTGTGAAGTCAGGAAAGCAATTAAAATGGATAGGACTATTGTGCAGACTTTCTTCCATAACACCTATTATGCTTGGATAGTAATTCAAAAATCTAGCATCTCTGAGACAGAGGTAGATACTTGAATTAATTCCTTTAATGTTCAATGGTTTAACTGCTACTTGAACTAGACCTATGTGAATAAAATTATAACCTTTTTGCCTATGTTTTTTAATAACATCAGGGGAAAGAAGACTACAATTTTCATATTCTTTATTAATAGCATAAACCTTTTCAACAGTTATAACATTATAATCTGTTTTGAAATTATCTAAAAAGGTTGACTGATAAATTTCTTTGGGAGAAACTCTTGGTATATTCTAGTTATGTAAAACATGACTTATATTTTCATAACTATTTTCTTCTTGGTTTATTATGTCAGGTACTGGTGGCAAAGTTGACCTATGACTAGCTGAGGAGTTAGATCTAAATAACTTACTCATCTTTACTGGATTCAAAATTATTTTCACTCTTTATTTTCCATTCAGACCCTCTTACCTGGGTAGACTCATACCTATTGTTCTAAAACCCAACACTGCTCGCACGTGAGACTTACCTAGGGTTGACAATGAACAAGGTGTTCTACAGTAAGTTAGGTGACTTCTGGTAAAGAATAAAAGAAATTTTGAAAACAAGATGAATGAAGTAAATCGGAAGATTTTACTAATGACTAGAAGAAGAACAATATATTGAGGCTCGATACTATGTATCGAGCGAAGAAGATAATGACCTATGAATCGGTAAAGTAATCTCTTTCTTTTATTTATAAACATTTGAGGAAGGGATTACATTAATTCCTAGACTAAATGTTTAAGGGAAGAGAGGTGTTGAAGACTTCTTCTTCATCTTTAACTAAGAAGATCAAAGCTGAAAGCTTCGTTTCCGGCTAAATAAGAGAGAAGGGAGAGGACCTCGAAAGAGCTTTCTAGAGAGAGAAACACTGAGGCTACATTGAATTAGGCCTAAACAACTCTAAACACTTCGAGTTGTTTAAATAGAAAACTAAAAAGTAAATTACAATTTGATTCACGCAGGAATCACTATTACATTGACTGAAGTAAAAGTAATTTACTAAAGTAAAAGTAAAACGTAAGAAACAAATTTACATTTACATTTACATGGGTAAATGTAAGAAACATTTAACTAAGTTAAAAACATTTAACTTAAGTAAAAGCAAAAGTTATTCTTTTACTGTTACTTTATATTTTAACTAAAGTAAAAGACTTTTGCTTTAAGTAAAAGCAAAAGCTGATGATGGCTTGGGTCATCACTGTCGGTTGACTGAAGATGCCTCTGGCGTCTTCTTCTTTGACTTGGTCCGTCTCCTGTGGATGCCGGAAGGTGTTGTTCATCATCTTCTCAGATGAGTCACCATCCCCTACTATTCCGCCTTAAAATTTTTATCAAGGAAATAACCCTATCAGCCCAAAAATTTGGTTTATAAAGAAGGAGGAAAAAAAATTTCTACCGAAAATTGGTCAAAATCTTCAAAATTTCTTAGATTTTGTAAAAAAAATTTGTTTAAAAACAAATCAGACTAAAATCTGAAATAAAGGATCACTCGATTGGTCCTGATCTATCAGTAAATCGATCTAAACAGAAGACTAATTTGTAAACTGTTTAAACAAAAATTCTTTTTCTTGAAGGTCCACTTAGACTCTATCCTTACTTGCCTTAAATACATACCCGTAGATCTAAAGGTTCCCTTTAGCCTTACACTGCTCCCAATTGAGACTTACAAACGGCATTAGTCGGGACTTAAAGGCGATCTTGGGTGTTTCACGGCGAAGGTCGGACGATTAAAAGCGGAGCAAGAAAAATAAAAGTTTGAAAAAACATTTAAGTAAACAAATCAACCTGTTTATTCTTCGAAACAACCGATAGCATCAAGAACCAACCGTGTGGCTCTGATACCATATGACAGCGGAGATTAAGTTTTTGAAAGAAAAACTTAAACAGAATAAGAAAAGATTAAGAAGATGACTGGTGAATCGGTAAAGTAATCTCTTTCTTTTATTTATAAACATTTGAGGAAGGGATTACATTAATTCCTAGACTAAATGTTTAAGGGAAGAAGGAAGTATTGAAGACTTTGTCTTCATCTTTAACTAAGAAGATAGAAGCTGAAAGCTTCGTCTCCGGCTAACTAGAGAGAAGGAAGAGCGGACCTCGGATGAGCTTTCTATGTATGGGGATGGTGACTCATCTGAGAAGATGATCAACAGCACCTTCCGGCATCCACAGGAGACGGACCAGTCAACCAAGAAGAAGACAGAGGAGTCTTCAGTCACCGACAGGTGATGGCCCACGCCATCATCTCTTTTACATTGGCAAAGGTCGGGCGATTAAAAGCGGAGCAAGAAAAATAAAAGTTTGAAAAAACATTTAAGTAAACAAATCAAACTGTTTATTCTTCAAAACCATCGATAGTATCAAGAACCAACCATGTGGCTCAGATACCATATGACAGCGGTGATGAAGTTTTTATTCAGAAAACTTAGACAGAAAAAGAAAAGATTAAGAAGATGACCGGTGAATCGGTAAAGTAATCTTTTTCTTTTATTTATAAACATTTGAGGAAGGGATTACATTAATTCCTAGACTAAATGTTTAAGGGAAGAGAGAAGTTTTGAAGACTTCTTCTTCATCTTTAACTAAGAAGATCGAAGCTGAAAGCTTCGTCTCCGGCTAACTAAGAGAGAAGGGAGAGGACCTCGGAAGAGCTTTCTAGAGAGAGAAGCTCTAAGGCTACATTGAATTAAGCCTAAAGAAATTCTAACACTTGAGTTTCTTTAAATAGAAAACTGAAAGTAAATTACTATTTGATTCACGCAGGAATCACTATTACATTAACTGAAGTAAAAGTAATTTACTTAAGTAAAAGTAAAACGTAAGAAACATTTTACATTTACTTTTACATGGGTAAATGTTAAAAACATTTAACTGAAGTTAAAAACATTTAACTTAAGTAAAAGCAAAAGTTTTATTCTTTTACTTTTACTTTTACATTTTAACTAAAGTAAAAGAGATGATGGCGTGGGCCATCACCTGTCGGTGACTGAAGACTCCTCTGGCGTCTTTTTGGTTGATTGGTCCATCCCTGTCGGTGCCGGAAGGTGCTGTTGATCATCTTCTCAGATGAGTCACCATCCCCATACATTTCCACCTCAAAATTTTTATCCAGGAAATAACCCTTTCAGCCCCAAAAATTTGTTTACAAAAAGAAGGAAGAGGAAAAATTTTTCACCGAAAAATTAGTCAGATCTTCAAAATTTCTTTAATTTTTGAAAAGATTTTTTGTTTAAAAATAAATCAGACTGAAATCTGAAACAAAGGATCACTCGATTGGTCCCGATCTATCAGTAAAATCGATCTAAACAGAAGACTTCTTTGTTTAAGTATTTAAACAAAAATTCTTTCTTTGATCATTCCTGTTAAACTCAAACCGTTCTTGCCATTCGTAAACGCATACCTATGGATCTAATGATACCCTTAGCCTAAACTACTCCAACAATGGAGTCTTACAACGGCGTAACGGGCCTTACGACGATCTTAGGTGGTTTACAACAAGTCAGGCGAATGATCTAGGAGCCAAAGAAGAAAAAATTTGAATAAACATTTAAAAACAAATCAAACTGTTTTCAATCGAAACCACCGATAGCATCAAGAACCAACCATGTGGCTCTAATACCATATGACAGCGCCGATAAGATTTTAAAAGAAAAACTTTAACAAAAGAAAGAAAAGACTAAGAAGATGACCGGTGAATCGGTAAAGTAATCTCTTTCTTTTATTTATAAACATTTGAGGAAGGGATTACATTAATTCCTAGACTAAATGTTTAAGAGGGAAGATCGAAGTACTAAAGACTTCGTCTTCATCTTTTAACTAAGAAGATCGAAGCTGAAAGCATCGTCTCCGGCTAACTAGAGAGAAGGGAAAGAGGACCTCGGAAGAGCTTTCTAGAGAGAGAAGCTCTGAGGCTACAATGAATTAAGCCTAAACAACTCTAAATACTTCGATTTGTTTAAATAGAAAACTGAAAAGTAAATTACTATTTGATTCACGCAGGAATCACTATTATATTGACTGAAGTAAAAGTAATTTATTAAGTAAAAGTAACACGTAAGAAACATTTTACATTTACTTTTACATGGGTAAATGTAAGAAACATTTAACTAAGTTAAAAACATTTAACTTAAGTAAAAGCAAAAGTTATTCTTTTACTTTTACTTTTACATTTTAACTAAAGTAAAAGACTTTTGCTTTAAGTAAAAGCAAAAGCTGATGATGGCTGGGGCCATCATCTGTCTTATTTGATCAAGATGCCTCTAAGCGTCTTCTTCTTCCTTGACTTGGTCCGTCTCCTATGGATCTTGGGAAGGTCTTTGGTGATCATCTTCTCAGATGAGTCACCATCCCCTACTATTCCGCCTTAAAATTTTTATCCAGGAAATAACCCTATCAGCCCAAAATTTATTTTATAAAGAAAGAGGAAAAAAAATTTCTACCGAAAATTGGTCAAAATCTTCAAAATTTCTTCGATTTTGTAAAAAAATTTTGTTTAAAAACAAATCAGACTGAAATCTGAAATAAAGGATCACTCGATTGGTCCTGATCTATCAGTAAAATCGATTTAAACAGAAGACTTCTTTGTTTAAGTATTTAAACAAAAATTCTTTCTTTGATCATTCCTGTTAAACTCAAACCGTTCTTGCCATGCGTAAACACATACCTATTGATCTAATGATACCCTTAGCCTAAACTGCTCCAACAATGGAGTCTTACAACGGCGTAACGGGCCTTACGACGATCTTAGGTGGTTTACAGCAAGTCAGGCGAATGATCTAGGAGCCAAAGAAGAAAAAGTTTGAATAAACATTTAAAAACAAATCAAACTGTTTTCAATCGAAACCAGCGATAGCGTCAAGAACCAACCGTGTGGCTCTGATACCATATGACAATGCCGATAAGTTTTTAAAAGAAAAACTTTAATAGAAGAAAGAAAAGATTAAGAAGATGACCGGTGAATCGGTAAAGTAATCTCTTTCTTTTATTTATAAACATTTGAGGAAGGGATTACATTAATTCCTAGACTAAATGTTTAAGAGGGAAGATCGAAGTATTAAGGACTTCGTCTTCATCTTTTAACTAAGAAGATCGATGCTGAAAGCTTCGTCTCCGGCTAACTAGAGAGAAGGGAGAGAGGACCTCGGAAGAGCTTTCTAGAGAGAGAAGCTCTGAGGCTACATTGAATTAAGCCTAAACAACTCTAAACACTTCGAGTTGTTTAAATAGAAAACTGAAAAGTAAATTACTATTTGATTCACGCAGGATTCACTATTACATTGACTAAAGTAAAAGTAATTTACTAAAGTAAAAGTAAACGTAAGAAATATTTTACATTTACTTTACATGGGTAAATGTAAGAAACATTTAACAAAGTTAAAAATATTTAACTTAAGT
Source organism: Panax quinquefolius (assembly GCA_020205615.1). Lineage (NCBI taxonomy): Eukaryota > Viridiplantae > Streptophyta > Magnoliopsida > Apiales > Araliaceae > Panax > Panax quinquefolius. Next base: position 83,740,583 of record CM035158.1, read on the forward strand.
AAAAGCAAAAGTTATTCTTTTACTTTTACTTTTACATTTTAACTAAAGTAAAAGACTTTTGCTTTAAGTAAAATCAAAAGCTGATGATGGCTGGGGCAATAACTGTCGGTTGACTGAAGATGCCTCTAGCGTCTTCTTCCTTGACTTGGTCCGTCTCCTGTGGATGCCGGAAGGTGCTGTTGATCATCTTCTCAGATGAGTCACCATCCCCTACTATTCCGCCTTAAAATTTTTATCCAGGAAATAACCCTATCAGCCCAAAAATTTTGTTTATAAAGGAGGAAAAAAAAAATCTACCAAAAATTGGTCAAAATCTTCAAAATTTCTTAGATTTTGTAAAAAAATTTTGTTTAAAAACAAATCAGACTAAAATCTGAAATAAAGGATCACTCGATTGGTCCTGATCTATCAGTAAAATCGATCTAAACAGAAGACTTCTTTGTTTAAGTATTTAAACAAAAATTCTTTCTTTGATCATTCCTGTTAAACTCAAACCGTTCTTGCGATGCGTAAACGCATACCTATTGATCTAATGATACCCTTAGCCTAAACTGCTCCAACACTGGAGTCTTACAACGGCGTAACGGGCCTTACGACGATCTTAGGTAGTTTACAGCAAGTCAGGCGAATGATCTAGGAGCCAATGAAGAAAAAGTTTGAATAAACATTTAAAAACAAATCAAACTGTTTTCAATCGAAACCACCAATAGCATCAAGAACCAACCGTGTGGCTCTGATACCATATGACAGCGCCGATAAGTTTTTAAAAGAAAAACTTTAACAAAAGAAAGAAAAGATTAAGAAGATGACCGATGAATCGGTAAAGTAATCTTTCTTTTATTTATAAACATTTGAGGAAGGGATTACATTAATTCCTAGACTAAATGTTTAAGAGGGAAGATCAAGTATTAAGGACTTCGTCTTCATCTTTTAACTAAGAAGATCAAGTTGAAAGCTTCGTCTAAAACTAACTAGAGAGAGGAGAGAGGACCTCCTCAAGAGCTTTCAGAGAGAGAAGCTCGAGGCTATATTGAATTAAGCCTAAACAACTCTAAACACTTGAGTTGTTTAAATAGAAAACCGAAAAGTAAATTACTATTTGATTCACACAGATTCACTATTACATTGATCAAGTAAAAGTAATTTACTAAAGTAAAAGTAAACGTAAGAAATATTTTACATTTACTTTACATGGGTAAATGTAAGAAACATTTAACAAAGTTAAAAATATTTAACTTAAGTAAAAGCAAAAGTTATTCTTTTACTTTTACTTTTACATTTTAACTAAAGTAAAAGACTTTTGCTTTAAGTAAAAGCAAAAAAGTCGATGATGGGTGGGGCCATCATCGTCGGATTGATCAAGATGCCTCGGCATCTTCTTCCTCGACTTGGTCCGTCTCCTGTGGATCTTAGGAAGGTCTTCATTGATCATCTTCTCAGATGAGTCACCATCCCCTACTATTCCGCCTTAAAATTTTTATCTAGGAAATAACCCTATCAGCCCAAAAATTTTGTTTATAAAGGAGGAAAAAAAATTTCTACCAAAAATTGGTCAAAATCTTCAAAATTTCTTAGATTTTGTAAAAAAATGTTGTTTAAAAACAAATCAGACTAAAATCTGAAATAAAAGATCACTCGATTGGTCCTGATCTATTAGTAAAATCGATCTAAACAGAAGACTTCTTTGTTTAAGTATTTAAACAAAATTATTTCTTTGATCATTCCAGTTAAACTCAAACCGTTCTTGCCATGCGTAAACGCATACCTATTGATCTAATGATACCCTTAGCCTAAACTGCTCCAACACTGGAGTCTTACAACCACAGAATAACGGGCCCTTCTGACGATCTTAGGTGGTTTACAGCAAGTCAGGCGAATGATCTAGGAGCCAATGAAGAAAAAGTTTGAATAAACATTTAAAAACAAATCAAACTGTTTTCAATCGAAACCAGCGATAGCATCAAGAACCAACCGTGTGGCTCTGATACCATATGACAACGCCGATAAGTTTTTAAAAGAAAAACTTTAACAGAAGAAAGAAAAGATTAAGAAGATGACCGGTGAATCGGTAAAGTAATCTCTTTCTTTTATTCATAAACATTTGAGGAAGGGATTACATTAATTCCTAGACTAAATGTTTAAGAGGGAAGATCGAAGTATTAAGGACTTCGTCTTCATCTTTTAACTAAGAAGATCGAAGCTGAAGCTTCGTCTCCGGCTAACTAGAGAGAAAGGAGAGAGGACCTCGGAAGAGCTTTCTAGAGAGAGAAGCTCTGAGGCTACATTGAATTAAGCCTAAACAACTCTAAACACTTCGAGTTATTTAAATAGAAAACTGAAAAGTAAATTACTATTTGATTCACGCAGGAATCACTATTACATTGACTTAAGTAAAAGTAATTTACTAAAGTAAAAGTAAAACGTAAGAAACATTTTACATTTACTTTTACATGGGTAAATGTAAGAAACATTTAACTAAGTTAAAAACATTTAACTTAAGTAAAAGCAAAAGTTATTCTTTTACTTTTACTTTTACATTTTAACTAAAATAAAAGACTTTTACTTTAAGTAAAAGCAAAAGCTGATGATGGTTGGGGCCATCACTGTCGGTTGACTGAAGATGCCTCTGGCGTCTTCTTCCTTCACTTGGTCCGTCTCCTGTGGATGCCGGAAGGTGATGTTGATCATCTTCTCAGATGAGTCACCATCCCCTACTATTCCGCCTTAAAATTTTTATCCAGGAAATAACCCTATCAGCCCAAAAATTTGGTTTATAAAGAAGGAGGAAAAAATATTTCTACCGAAAATTGGTCAAAATCTTCAAAAAATTCTTAGATTTTGTAAAAACAATTTGTTTAAAAACAAATCAGACTAAAATCTGAAATAAAGGATCACTCGATTGGTCCTTGATGCTATCGGTGGTTTCAAAGAATAAACAGTTTGATTTGTTTACTTAAATGTTTTTTCAAATGTCTAGATTAATAGATACATACCATTTTTGGATGGTGATGTCTTTAATTCTTTTAAGTGAAAGACCTTGAATAAATAAGTCTGAAATATCTTTAGTACCAGATGATTCTGTTTCATCGTGATTTTCATTACTGGATGAGGAATCATTGATCTGAAGATCGGGCTTTTTATCAAAATCTTTTCTTAGATTAGAAACTTCTAATTTTAAATTAGCTATTTCTTTCTTTAATTTATTAACTTCTTGATTTAATTCTGGGAGACTAACTTCTTTAACTGGAGATTTAAATCTTTCCAAGGTTTTATTAAGACTAAAAATTGGTTTCTCTTTAGCTTTAATAAACCTATCATTTTCTCTATTATCTTTAGTTAATAAATCTTTCAACTATTTGGTGTATTTAGCCTTTAACTTAGGATCACTGATTTTACTTATAAAGTTAATTAACAAAGAATTGAAGAACAGCTTCAAAATGAAGATGTTCAATTAAAAATTAAAGAGTTAAAAACATACATGTAAAATAACCTTTGTTCTGATTCCCCCAATGCCTTTTGGCATAGAAAAAAACATATGGTTAGGCTTCCTTATGCTAAGGAATTTAAAGAACATTTAATTCCTTCTAAGGCTAGACCTATTCAGATGAGTCATGAACAAAGGGAGTACATTAAGTTAAAAGTAATTTTAAATCAAGGTCAGGCGAGTCATCCTTGTTATTCCTGTCACCCTCAGAATTATCCAGTTGAAGAAGAAAGCTCTTCTCCGGAGGCTCTTCCGAGCTCCCGACTCGATCGATTTTGATGTTCCAATTAATAATCAATTAAGAGTTATTAAAAAAGAATTTGTATTAGATTGGGATAATCTGGTACATGATTTTAACTCCAAGTCTAATAGGAGTAAATACTTTAATATTTTCCATAATAAAACACTTCGTAAGAACTCCTAGTAACATCACAGAGAGAATCCACGATTAGTTGAGTAATCTCACTTGTCCCACTCTAAGCGATTTTAGATGGTACAAAGATGTTTTTACTTCAAGAGTTATGATGCGTAATGACAGTAATAAACCATTCTGGAAAGAGAAATTTGTCAATGGTTTACCATCCTTATTTGCTCATAAAGTTCGTGAGAAAGTAAGTAAAAATTTGGGATATATTGATTATGATAATCTCACTTACGGTGACATAATCAGTTATATTCAAAAAATAGGATTAAAAATGTGCATTGATTTCAAGTTAGCCAAACAGGCTAGTAAAGACATGAAGAAAGCCAAATATGAGTTAGGAACATTCTGCGAACAATATGGTTTACCTCCTGTGGCTCCCTCTAGACGGAAGCACAGACATAAACATATTGACTCTCACAGAAGTCATAGACGTCATAAGAAAAAACGTAGTCATCATAAAAATAAAATTCAAGACGATTACTATAATAAGCCAAAACCCGTTAATAAAAAATATAATAAAAAACCTAAAAAATATGATAAAAGTAAAATTGTGTGCCACAATTGTGGGCAAAAGGGTCATTATAAAAATGAGTGCAAGGTAAAACAATAACTTGGCTGATCAGCGGTGGAAACTAAAGATTCTTCTGCGAGAGAGAGCTCAAAGTCTTTCTTCTTACATAGGAGTCAGAAATACTACGGGAATAGGAAGAACCGGTAGGACTGGTTTTTAACTTAGACTCTTTAGAAATCTTCTTCTGACTTGAGGTAGAAGGCTCGATAGGAATGACTTTAGACACTTTTGCCTGAATGACTGGGGAACTGACTGAGACTGGAATAGGGGCAATAGGAAATTCCTGCTGAACCTGACCTATGATTCTGTTAATGTCGAACTTATCCCACAATTTGATGTAAAAAAGTGGGAAAGTCGAGGGAGTGGATCAGCAATAACTGCTGGATTAGAAACATTAGCAATAGAGGGCGGTGAAACACCGTATTGCCATTTGAGGATCCAGGGGACTTTGTATTTACTGGTAAAGAGAAGAGTGAGAGGAATGTTCTCATTCTTTGGATCGGGTTTACTATTATTAGCAAAATGAGTAACTTGAATCTTAAGGGGGTCGAGAAGGAGGTCATAGGTAGAACCATGCCTATACCACCAGAGGATGAACCAATAAGGAATTTGACTTTTGAACTTATGATCAAATTGAATGAACCAGGAATGACTATGGGACTCATTCTGGTGAAGGAGAACCTTATTTCAGGCATCAATATAATCATAAAAACAGAAGGAATTGTTTTGACTAGTGAGATCCATAAGATCAGAGGGATTTTTACCCCAATCTGAAATTTCAAGGAATTGTTTAATATACAAAGAATGATAAAGGACTTTTGATATATAATTATTTGCATAAATAGGTTTGATATTTACTGACTCTGTTTCGAGGAGAATGTTCTTATAATATACAAGAGACTTATAAGGAGCAGATGGCGGAAAATGCCAACTGTGGGAAAAAAGCTGGCGTGCAAGTTTAAGCTGGGTCATTTTTGGTTTCATGTATGGTTCAATATGGAACAAGTAACTTTCCCATTTGAGCACATGCTTTAAGGGGGAATGGCAGGAGTCAAGAACGAGGTTTTAGCAGGATTACTGAACGGATCAATGGGTTCAGGTTTATTAACAAGGGCTGAATTGTAAGGCTTAGGGATTGTCCCAAGGACTGTAAACTTGTTTGATTGGTAGACAGGGGTAACTGGGTGAGGAACTAGGGTTCCTCTGGGCTGATTACATGGGCCAGTAGGGCGACCCGGACCCTTTGAGGAAGAAGGTCCTCTGAAGCTAATGACTGAAAAGTACCTGTATGAATAAATTCCCGAGTAAAAAAATCAGGAATAGAATTATCATTACCCTTAATGTACTCAATATCAAAATCAAAAATGCTAAGCAAAGCTTTCCATCTAGCGAAAGAATGCTTAGAGGCCAAATTCTCAACATCTTTTTCTAAAATGTATTTGGCTAACTTGCAATCAATGCGAACTAGAAATTTCTGATTTCATAAGTCATTTTGAAATTTATTAATACATAATACTAATGAAAGAATTTCTTTTTTGATAGTACTATATTTTGACTGTGTAGTATTCCATGCGCCTGAATGAAAACGAACAATTTGTTCTGGGGAATCTGGTGTTAACTTTTGTTTAAGAATGCCTCAGAAACCAATATCTCGAGGCGCCGTTTCAACAATTTGAAAAGTGAATCATTAGAAATACCAAGGTGGCAATGCCTTGACATATTTTTTAACTTGTTGACTATGTAAGTATATGAACATCAGGCCCTAGGTGGGGATTGCTTTGCAAACGTTGAAAGAAAGGTTTGCAAATCTTCCTGAGATTCTTATAAAACTTGCTATATAATTTAGCGAGCCAAGAAATCTCTGCAGTTGGGTTTTATTGGTTATCTTATCCGGGAACTTGTCGGTGAATTGAATAGCTCGTTCAATAGGTGAACTTGTCCCATCAAGATATTAAGACCAAGAAATCAGATTCGACACAAACAATTTGCATTTGGAAGGAGAAAGAACAAGACCATTAACTTTATGATTGTGAAGAACGATTTTAAATGTTTTTCGTGTTCTTCAATAGTCTTGGAATAAACAAGAATATCGTCGATATAAACAACAATAAAATGGCTGAAAGGGTTTAGTATGTCATTGAGAATATTTTGAAATTCACTGGGAGCATTTTTTAGACCAAATGCCTAAACATTCCATTCGTAGTGTCCAAATGGAGTGGTGAATGCTGTTTTGTACCTATCATCTGGATGAATGGCAATTTGTCAGAAACCGAATTTAAGGTCAAATTTACTGAAAATGGTGGCATTACTTAACCTATTGATAAGGTCGTCTTTGTTGGGAAGGGGTACCTAAATCCATTCTAAGACCTTGTTCAATGGTTTGTAATTGATACTAAGCAGGGGTATACCTCTTTTTCTCGCTTCATTGTTGACATAAAAAAAAGGCAAGACCAAGGGACTTACTATGTTTAATTAATCCTTTATCTAGGAGATCATTAATTTCTTTCTTACATAACTCCATTTGTTCATGACTCATCTGAATAGGTCTAGCCTTAGTAGGAATTAAATGTTCTTTAAATTTCTTAGCATAAGAAAGCCTAACCATATGTTTTTTTCTATGCCAAAAGGCATTGGGGGAATCAGAACAAAGGTTATTTTGCATGTATGTTTTTAACTCTTTAATTTTTAATTGAACATCTTCATTTTGAAGTCATTTTTCAATTCTTTTATATTTGATTTCTTCTTCAAGAAACTCAAATGGGTAGATTCTGATTTATTAAATTCAATGATTTGAAATGGATTCTTCTTGAATGAATTTAAAATCTCTTTCTTTTGGTTTAATAAGAAACTTAAACGTTATTTTCTTTCCTAAATGTTTACAGGTTAATCCTTCATTACTAGTAGTAAATGGGTATAATAAATATATAAATGGTAATCCTAAAATGATTTTATCTGTAAGATTGCGAATCAAAACAAAAGATGTTTTAAAGCACATGTTATCTTAACAGATATGTACTTTAGGCAATTTATACTTTATTTCCATTTGACTACCATTAGCTGAATTTAATTTTTCACTGGTCTTTTGTTAATACTTAGTTGGAATTAAACCTTCTTGAATACAGTTTAAATCTACACCTGTGTCAACTAAGGCAGTAAGCTGTATTGAAAAGTTCTTATCCACAACTAGATTAATAGATACATACCATTTTTGGATGGTGATGTCTTTAATTCTTTTAAGTGAAAGACCTTGAATAAATAAGTCTGAAATATCTTTAGTACCAGATGATTCTGGTTCATCGTGATTTTCATCATTTGGATGAGGAATCATTGATCGGAGATCAGGCTTTTTATCAAAATCTTTTCTTAGATTAGAAACTTCTAATTTTAAATTAGCTATTTCTTTCTTTAATTTATTAACTTCTTGATTTAACTCTGGGAGACTAACTTCTTTAACTGGAGATTTAAATCTTTCCAAGGTTTTATTAAGACTAAAAATTGGTTTCTCTTTAGCTTTAATAAACCTATCATTTTCTCTATTATCTTTAGTTAATAAATCTTTCAACTGTTTGATGTATTGAGCCTTTAACTTAGGATCAGTGATTTTACTTATTAAGTCAATTAATAAAGAACCCCCGATTCCCAAATGGTAATCTTTGCTTCCGCCCCCAAATGGTATCAAAGCCTTGTTGTATTTGTTCTTCTAGCTGTTAGTAAAATCTTCTGATTTACTTCAATCATACTGTTTTCAAAATTTCTTTTATTCTTTACCGGAAGTCACCTAACTTACTGTAGAACACCTTGTTCGTTGTCAACCCTAGGTAAGTCTCACGTGCGAGTAGTGTTGGGTTTTAGAATAATAGGTATGAGTCTACCCAGGTAAGAGGGTCTGAATGGAAGATAAAGAGTGAAAATAATTTTTAATCCAGTAAAGATGAGTAGGTTATTTAGATCTAACTCCTCAGCTAGTCACAGGTCAACTTTGCCAGCAGTACCTGACATAATTAACCAAGAAGAAAATAGTTATGAAAATATAAGTCAAGTTTTACATAACTAGAATATACCCAGAGTTTCTCCCAAAAAAATTTATCAGTCAACCTTTTTAGATAATTTCAAAACAGATTATAATGTTAAAACAGTTGAAAAGGTTTATGCTATTAATAAAGAATATGAAAATTGTAGTCTTCTTTCCCCTGATGTTATTAAAAAACATAGGAAAAAAGGTTATAATTTTATTCACATAGGTCTAGTTCAAGTAGCAGTTAAACCATTGAACATTAAATGAATTAATTCAAGTATCTACCTCTTTCTCAGAGATGCTAGATTTTTGAATTACTATCCAAGCATAGTAGGTGCTATGGAAGCAAGTCTGCACAATGGTCCTATCCATTTTAATTGCTTTCTTGACTTCACACTTAGTTTGAGTGATCAACACCTATTAAAGGCTTTAACATTAAATATTAAAACAGCAGGAGAAATTACACAAATGATTGAAGGCTCTCAACCAATTGCTTTGATTTATAGGATTTATTTGAAGACCATGAAGACTAATTTGAATGTCCATGCTCTAAATAAAAGCCCTAAAGATCAAACAGTATTAATTCAAAGTTCAACTAGTGATGTTAATATCCAAATCCCTAGAACCATCCTATGGAAAGATATTACATTACCTAGTCAATGGACTTTACCTAGTGAAATACCACAACAGCCTGTAGTTAACAACATAATGAACATAGAAAATATAAGGCAATTTTCGATGGATGGAACTGTCAAAGTTAGCTTTGAGCGTTCTAGAAGACCAGTTATTATAGAAGATTATTCTAGTTCTACAGCTCCTTCTATGGTTCCGCTTAGAAGAGATTCTGAAGTCCTTAGTAACACTTCTATAAGAGATATTAAGTTAAAAGGAATTTTAAATCAAGGTCAGGCGAGTCATCCTTGTTATTCTGTCACCTTTAATTATCCAAATTGAAGAAAGCTCTTCCTCTCCAGAGCTTCTTCCGAGCTCCAGACTCAATTGATTTTGATGTTCCAATTAATCATCAATTAAGAGTTATTAAAAAGAATTTGTATTAGATTGGAATAATCTTGTACATGATTTTAACTCCAAGTCTAATAAAATTAAAAGACATCTATTTATAGATAATCACCCAAATGTAAAAGGATTGATAAAATAGTCAATAAATGGAAAAAATCATTAATAATGAAAAATTAATATTACTTTTTATGATTGGTACGTAACAATATCAAAGTAAATGTAATGTTATAACTAAAACTCAATGGATTAAGGAAGACAAATCTAAGGTTTCATCTAGTCATCCACCCTTAGAATCATCTTAATTTCGGTAAAAAATACTTCAATTACGGCGATCCATTTAAAATCTCCAATGGTAATAATGATGATAAAAAATTATAGAACAATTAAATTTTAGTAACTAATACCTAGCAAATTGTAGGGAAAGCAGTTAGAGCGAGGATTGAAGAAAATTTGAAGAGAATATAATTAAAAACTAGAGTCAAAAATTGTTTAACCACCGTTAAAATTACGTAAAATAGAGAAAAATTAGGTTTACCTAATAAAGATGGTGATCTTACCTCGGTTATTGATCAGTTATTTAAAAAGTTAAAGAAAAAGATCGAGGCAAAAAAACAAGCGGTACTATTGCTATTATCGATCAGATTGATTCAGATAATGAAAGCGATGAGTCGATCGATAATCATCAAGAATCACATCCGTTCAAGATATACATGATCGATTAAATAAATTAACGATTCATAATACAAGACATGACGTAAATTGGTATTCTAGACCAACTCCTCGATTTACAATTTGAAGAGAGAAATCTAGATAAACAATTTTCTATTTCGTCTAATAAAATCTATGAATGGAACATTGACGAATTTAGTGAACAAGAAATCCTCAATAAACTAAATCATATGTCCATGGTAGCTAATAGTTATCTAACCAAATTCAACACCTCGACTCAACCAAATATTGTTGAATTATTGGCTAGTGGATTTCTGTGTATTCTTAGATCTTGGTGGGAAAAACATCTCACAGAAGAATCTAGATTATCTATCATCCATGCTGTTCAGTTAGACGCTGACGACAACCCTATTTTTGATGAAACTATTGGTATAGGACCACCAGATGGAGTAAATACTTTAATATTTACCATAATAAAACACTTCGTAGGAACTCCTAATAACATCACAGAGAGAATCCACGATCAGTTGAGTAATCTCACTTGTCCCACTCTAAGAGATTTTAGATGGTACAAAGATGTTTTTACTTCAAGAGTTATGATGCGTAATGACAATAATAAACCATTCTGGAAAGAGAAATTTGTCAATGGTTTACCATCCTTATTTGCTCATAAAGTTCGTGAGGAATTAAGTAAAAATTTGGGATATATTGATTATGATAATCTCACTTACGGTGACATAATCAGTTATATTCAAAAATAGGATTAAAAATGTGCATTGATTTCAAGTTAGCCAAACAGGCTAGTAAAGACAAGAAGAAAGCCAAATATGAGTTAGGAACATTCTGCGAACAATATGGTTTACCTCCTGTGGCTCCCTCTAGACGGAAGCACAGACATAAACATATTGACTCTCACAGAAGTCATAGACATCATAAGAAAAAACGTAGTCATCATAAAAATAAAATTCAAGACGATTACTATAATAAGCCAAAACCCGTTAATAAAAAATATAATAAAAAACCTAAAAAATATGATAAAAGTAAAATTGTGTGCCACAATTGTGGGCAAAAGGGTCATTATAAAAATGAGTGCAAGGTAAAACAAAAATTATCTCAATTAAATATTTCTAGTGAAGATACTGAATATATATTAGAGTTAATGAGAATAGAAAATGAAGTCAGTAATGACGAAGGCTCTAGCATTTCATATTCCTCTAATATTAATAGTAAAGAAAATTCTAGCAGTAGCACTGAAGAAGTCACTATTTGTGCTAATAATTGCAAGGAAAATTGTTGCAATAAAAGAGTTAATGTAATTAACAAAGATGATGAAGAAAGTTCTTTGTTAATTGACTTAATAAGTAAAATCACTGATCCTAAGTTAAAGGCTCAATACACCAAACAGTTGAAAGATTTATTAACTAAAGATAATAGAGAAAATGATAGGTTTATTAAAGCTAAAGAGAAACCAATTTTTAGTCTTAATAAAACCTTGGAAAGATTTAAATCTCCAGTTAAAGAAGTTAGTCTCCCAGAGTTAAATCAAGAAGTTAATAAATTAAAGAAAGAAATAGCTAATTTAAAATTAGAAGTTTCTAATCTAAGAAAAGATTTTGATAAAAAGCCTGATCTTCAGATCAATGATTCATCATCCAGTGATGAAAATCACGATGAACCAGAATCATCTGGTACTAAAGATATTATAGACTTATTTATTCAAGGTCTTTCACTTAAAAGAATTAAAGACATCACCATCCAAAAATGGTATGTATCTATTAATCTAGTTGTGGATAAGAACTTTTCAATATAGCTTATTGCCTTGGTTGACACAGGTGCAGATTTAAACTGTATTCAATAAGGTTTAATTCCAACTAAGTATTACAAAAAGACTAGTGAAAAATTAAATCCAGCTAATGGTAGTCAAATGGAAATAAAGTATAAATTGCCTAAAGTACATATCTGTCAAGATAGCATGTGCTTTAAAACATCTTTTATTTTGATTCGCAATCTTACAGATAAAATCATTTTAGGATTACCATTTATATATTTATTATACCCATTTACTACTAGTAATGAAGGATTAACCTGTAAACATTTAGGAAAGAAAATAACGTTTAAGTTTCTTATTAAACCAAAAGAAAGAGATTTAAAATTCATTCAAGAAGAATCCATTTCCAAATCATTTAATTCAATAAACTATAAATCTACCCATTTAAGTTTTTTGAAAGAAGAAATCAAATATAAAAGAATTGAAGAACAGCTTCAAAATGAAGATGTTCAATTAAAAATTAAAGAGTTAAAAACATACATGCAAAATAACCTTTGTTCTGATTGCCCCGATGCCTTTTGGCATAGAAAAAAACATATGGTTAGGCTTCCTTATGCTAAGGAATTTAAAGAACATTTAATTCCTACTAAGGCTAGACCTATTTAGATGAGTCATGAACAAATGGAGTTATGTAAAACATTTAAAATCATTCTTCACAACTGTTAAAGTTAATGGTCTTGTTCTTTCTCCTTCCAAATGCAGCCTGTTTCAGGTCAGAATACGGTTTCTTGGTCTTAATATCTTCAATGGACAAGTTCAGCCTATTGAACGAGCTATTCAATTCGCTGACAAGTTCCCAGATAAGATAACCAATAAAACCCAACTGCAGAGATTTTTTGGCACGCTAAATTATATAGGCAAGTTTTATAAGAATCTTAGAAAGATTTGCAAACCTCTCTTTCGTTTGCCAAAGCAATCCCCACCTCGAGGTGACGTTCATACTTACGTCGTTCAACAAGTTAAAAAATATGTCAAGGCATTTCGCCTTGGTATTTCTAATGATTCACTTTTTCAAAATTGTTGAAACCGACGCCTCGATATTAGTTTTGAGGCATTCTTAAACAAAAGTTAACACCGATTCCTAGAACAAATTGTTCGTTTTCATTCATTCCAGCATGGAATACTACACAGTCAAAATATAGTACTATCAAAAAAGAAATTCTTTCATTAGTATTATGTATTAATAAATTTCAAAATGACTTATTAAATCAGAAATTTCTAGTTCACATTGATTGCAAGTCAGCCAAATACATTTTAGAAAAAGATGTTGAGAATTTGGCCTCTAAGCATTCTTTCGCTAGATGGCAAGCTTTGCTAAGCATTTTTGATTTTGATATTGAGTACATTAAGGGTAATGATAATTCTATTCCTGATTTTCTTACTCGGGAATTTATTCATACAGGTACTTTTCAGTCATGAGCTTCAGAGGACCTTCTTCCTCACAGGGTCCGGGTCACCCTACTGGCCCAAGTAATCAGCCCAGAGGAACCCTAGTTCCTCACCCCGATTATTCCCGCTCTACTACCAGTCAAACAAGTTTACAGTCCTTCGGACAATCCCCAAGCCTTACAGTTCAGCCCTAGTTAATAAACCTGAACCCATTGATCCGTTCAGTAATCCTGCTAAGACCTCGTCTTGACCCCCGATTACCCCCTTCTGAGCATGTGCTCAAATGGGAAGGTTACTTGTTCCATATTGAACCATACATGAAACTAAAAAATGACCCGATTAAAGTTCTTTGCCAGCTTTTTTCCCCACGGTTGGCATTTTCCGCCATCCGCTCCTTTTAAGTCTCTTGTATATTATAAGGACCTTCTCCTTAAAAGCAGTCGAGTCAAGAATATCAAACCCATTTATGCAAATAATGATAAATCAAAAGTCCTTTATAATTCTTTGTATATTAAACAATTCTTTCAAATTTTAGATTGGGGTAAAAATCCCTCTGATCTTATGGATCTCACCAGTCAAAATAATTCTTTCTATTTTTATGATTATATTGATGCCTGGTATAAGGTTCTCCTTCACCAGAATGAGTCCCATAGTCATTCCTGGTTCATTTAATTTGATCATAAGTTCAAAAGTCAATTCCTTATTGGTTCGTCCTCTTGTGGTATAGCCATGGTTCTACCTATGACCTCCTTCCCGACCCCCTTAAGGTTCAAGTTACTCATTTTGCTAATAATAGTAAACCCGATCCAAAGAATGAGAACATTCCTCTCACTCTTCTCTTTACCAGTAAATACAAAGTCCCCTGGATCCTCAAATGGCAATACGGTGTTTCACCGCCCTCTATTGCTAATGCTTCTAATCCAACAGTTATTCTTTGATCCACTCAAATCGACTTTCCTCTTTTTTACATCAAATGGTGGGATAAGTTCGACATTAATGTAATCATAGGTCAGTTCAAGAGAATTTCATGTTGCCCTATTCCGGCCTCGATCGGTTCCTCGATCATTCAGCAAAAGTGTCTAAAGTCATTCCTATCAAGCCTTCTACCTCAAGTCAAGAAGATTTCAAAAGAGTCTAAGTTAAAACCAAGATTACTCTGGGTTCTTCCTATTCCGTAGCATTTACGATTTCAAAGATCGCTTTCAGAATGAGTTAAAATTAATTGCTCAAGCCCTCAATAAAAGAATCGATGAGTTACATGAAGAAGACTCTGGGCATTCCTCAGCTTCTTCCCAGAATGATTCAGTTAGCCAATTTGCAGAGGATGATGGCATGTACGATCGTTATGGCACCATCAACCTTCAGGACGCTTAGGACCCATTTGCACGGCGTCTACACAAAAATCCAAATGCCATGGTTCGGAAAACCAAAGACTCGCCCCGTGACGGTTATGAAAGATTCCGCTTTTTCACCGAAAGCATTTCAACAGTAAAAAGATGCTCTCTTTTCCACCGAAAGCATCATTGAGTCAAAAGTTATCGGCCATTTGGTCAAAAGCGTCTGTAATAGTCAAAAGTTAGCACTGTTTATCAACAGTAGCTTGTCTGTACTTTTACTTTTGCTTTTACCTTAATTAATTTACTTTTGCTTTTACTTTAGTAATTCCCTTTTACTTTAGTAAAATGTTTCTTACTTTACCCCAGTTAATGTAATAGTTTCCTTTCCTTGTATTATAAAAGGAAGGCGAACTCATTTGGCAAATCAGTTTTCGAAACTTAGAAAGACTCTGTTTAACTGTTGCCCTACAATTGCTAGGTATTGGTTACTAATATTTAATTGTTCTATAATTTTTTTATCATCATTGTTACCATTGGAGATTTTAAATGGACTGGCCGTAATTGAAGTATTTTTTACTGAAATTAAGACAGATTCTAAGGGTGGATGACTAGATGAAACCTTAGATTTGTCTTCCTTAATCCATTGAGTTTTAGTTATAACATTACATTTACTTTGATATTGTTCGTACCAATCATAAAAAGTAATATTAATTTTTTCATTATTAATGAATTTTTTCCATTTATTGACTATTTTATCACGTTCCTTTTCTGTTGGGTGATTATCTCTAAATAGATGTCTTTTAATTTTATTAGACTTGGAGTTAAAATCATGTACAAGGTTATCCCAATCTAATACAAATTCTTTTTTAATAACTCTTAATTGATTATTAATTGGAACATCAAAATCTGACTGAGTCGGGAGCTCAGAAGGAGTCGGAGAGGAAGAGCTTTCTTCTTCAACTGGATAATTCTGAAGGTCACAGAAATAACAAGGATGACTCGCCTGACCTTGATTTAAAATTCCATTTAACTTAATGTCTCTTATAGAAGTGTAACTAAGGACTTCAGAATCTCTTCTAGGCGGAACCATAGAAGGAGCTGTAGAACTAGAATAATCTTCTATAATAACTGGTCTTCTAGAACACTCAAAGCTAACTTTGACAGTTCCATCAGAAAATTGCCTTATATTTTCTATGTTCATTATGTTGTTAACTACAGGTTGTTGTGGTATTTCACTAGGTAAAGTCCATTGACTAGGTAATGTAATATCTTTCCATAGGATGGTTCTAGGGATTTGGATATTAACATCACTAGTTGAACTTTGAATTAATACTGTTTGATCTTTAGGGCTTTTATTTAGAGCATGGACATTCAAATTAGTCTTCATGGTCTTATAATAAATCCTATAAATCAAAGCAATTGGCTGAGAGCCTTCAATCATTTGTGTAATTTCTCCTGCTGTTTTAATATTTAATGTTAAAGCCTTTAATAGGTGTTGATCACTCAAACTAAGTGTGAAGTCAGAAAAGCAATAAAATGGATAGGACCATTGTGCAGACTTGCTTCCATAGCACCTATTATGCTTGGATAGTAATTCATAAATCTATCATCTCTGAAATAGAGGTAGATACTTGAATTAATTCCATTAATGTTCAATGGTTTAACTGCTACTTGAACTAGACCTATGTGAATAAAATTATAACCTTTTTTCCTATGTTTTTTAATAACATCAGGGGAAAGAAGACTACAATTTTCATATTCTTTATTAATAGCATAAACCTTTTCAACTGTTTTAACATTATAATCTGTTTTGAAATTATCTAAAAAGGTTGACTGATAAATTTCTTTGGGAGAAACTCTATGTATATTCCAGTTATGTAAAACTTGACTTATATTTTCATAACTATTTTCTTCTTGGTTAATTATGTCAGGTACTGGTGGCAAAGTTGACCTGTGACTAGCTGAGGAGTTAGATCTAAATAACCTACTCATCTTTACTGGTTTCAAAATTATTTTCACTCTTTATCTTCCATTCAGACCCTCTTACCTGGGTAGACTCATACCTATTGTTCTAAAACCCAACATTGCTCGCACGTGAGACTTACCTAGGGTTGACAACGAACAAGGTGTTCTACAGTAAGTTAGGTGACTTCCGGTAAAGAATAAAAGAAATTTTGAAAACAGTATGAATGAAAACCAGTTATGAAAATACCTAGACTAAATTTTATGTTAAAATATTAAAAATTATTTATTATAACTAAAAATATATTTTAGGAATTAATTATTAATTAATAACAATTATTTAGTATTTATTTCTATTTATTTATATTATTTTTATTATTTTTAAACTAAACTGTCACTAAAAGACCCTATAATGACAGAAACTGTCGCCTTTGGTGTTCTTCACCAACTGAAGAACACTTAAGTCAACGCCTAGGTGGTGAGTTTAACTTGCTTTAATTCTTAACTGTACACGTTTTTGGTCATGAAAGTGTTTCAAGGGTGTAGTACTGATATAATACTACAGACATAAAACAAGTTGGTGATCTAATTTCATTACATCAACAAGCTATAGGTGGTCAAAGTATCTATCAAGGCCTGATCTTGAGTTTCTGGGTTACCCAAAAACTCGGTCAGTGTCCTACACCCTACTTCAAAGTCTAATATCTTGTGTTCTAGGTATTAGGTAAGGGTTACAGTGTAACAATCGTGTAGTATATGTGTCATACTACAACATTACAAGACTTAAAGTGTCATAGCAACATCAGAGGATCAAAATCTAAGCTAGTCAAATCGGCTGTCAGGCACGGTTTTAAAGTTTTCTGGGTTTATAGTTCGGGAACTCACTTTTGATCAATAATATCTTTCACCCAGTTGGTGTAATGGCCAATCGGTTGTCATGGACATGTAGTCCATATGTCAGTTTACAAAAGTGTTACACTTAGGGGTCCTATAACTACCACAGTTGAAAGATCTAAGGTGTCTAAAAGCTTGTCAGACACTGTTCTTGATGTTCTGGGTTTTCCAAAAAAAATTCTGTGACTGGTCAACGGGTTTTGACCTTAAATAACATGCAATCCTTATATGTCTTGGTTCTGATTTCACTTCTATAACACTAACCTCATGTCATAGTATAACAACAATACACTTACAGTTTAAACAACTAACAGATTCTGATCTAAAAGGCCTGACATTTGACTGTCAGACATGATTTTTAGGGTTTTTGACAGTTTTCTAAAATCTTTATTTTTATGCATTTAAAAGTTATGGATTCATGTTTAAGCAACCCAGATCACTAATTAACATGTTATTTAACATATCTAAACACTAAATAATAAATTTTAACATAGCTTCAAAGATCTAGGGTTAGGGTTTCTTAATCCTCAACTTGGTTTCCCTGATAAAATTTTCATACTTATTCCTACATAACCATACCTAGTATTGACTACATAATATTCAGTATATTAAGTCACAATTCCCTATTTATAACCTTAATTAGGGTTAAGGTTTCTTATCAGGGCTTAGGGTTAACAAATCTAGAATTAGGATTTCCTAATCAACATTAGGGTTTCCTAACTGATCATTAGGGTTTACTAATGTTATGCCTCATCTGATTAGTACTTACCCTTAACCATAAATTATGGAATACAATTATAATAATACTGTATTATTAACTACTCATATTAGGATTTTGATCAGGTATTCACTATTACCTTTTTTACATTGCTTAGTCAATAAATTGACTAGCCTATTGAATTCATACCCTGCATGCTCAAATAATTATCAACATTAAATAAAAAAAATATTATTCGTAAAATCATGTAAAATTTTGGGTCCTTACATCTTCCTTTTCTTGGAAGAATCATCCACCAGTAAGACTTGGTTCTTCTTGAATGAGAAGTGACTTTAAGCAGTTTTCAATATGTTAAGTAACTCAGGCAAGCTGATGTCCAACTTATTCATGTGAAAATTCACAAAAAATTATGAGAAGGTTTCAGGGAGTGACTTCAAGATCAAATCTTGACTCAACTCCCCATCCATGACAAACCCAAACTGTCCAAGACATTTAATCAAATTGATCATCTTTAGGAAATGAGTCTCAAAAGTAGTGCCCTCGGTCATCCGAGATCGGAAGAGCTCCTTAGATATCTCATATCTAGCAGTCCTACTTTGCTCACTGTACAACTCTTGGAGGTGCAGTTATATAGCAGGAGCATCCATGTTTTCATGCTGACGCCGAAGCTCATTACTCATGGATGCGAGCATGATGCATTGAGCCAAAGATGCATCATCTTGCCACTTCTTGAAAGTAGCAATCTCTTCCTCAGAGGTTGTTTCAGCAAGTTTTTGATGGACGGGCGAATTTAGGACATAAGAAATCTTTTCAGCAGTGAGAACAATTCTCAAATTCCTTAACCATTTCGTTAAATTCGGTCTGGTCAGTTTGTTAGCATCAAGTATGTAACGTAGTGAAATTAATGAGTGTGACATCTTCAAATTTCAGCATGTGAAAAATAACATTTTAGCAAACATTCATTTAATTAATTACAAAAATAAATTGGGTCTTATTTTAAATTGGTATCTCCCACTATTTTCTTCAAACTATATTACCCTCATTATATAGTTCGACAATATCTAACTAAAGACATGCTAGTGAGAATAAGGATCCTATTTTAAATGTATATAGCCTTGTGTGTGCACAACAAATTATATATAAATAAATAGGTAGACAACTCTTGTCAATTACATTATCATGTAACTCCTTTTATTTTGCCTCTTAAATCATAATGGTCTAGTGTGTGCACATCCGAACTAAAATGATTTAAGTTAAGTAATACCCAACATCTCCATATAAGTGAAGAGAAAACTACTGCCCTTGTGTGTGCACAACAAAGCGGTAATGTTCAATTCCTTATAAACATCATATGTAATAAAAATAACATCTGAAATATTTAATATTTGCCTTGTGTGTGCACAACAAAATCATATTAAATATTCAATGCTGTATTGTTTTTATCATGCTAGAAGGCGACGTTCGATATTCCAAATATCTTTGAACGTTACAACTTAATATAATTTCTTTGAGGGGTTTGTTATTATTAGTCTCATCTTGTTTAGCGCGTATGCACATATAAATATAAAATATGTGTCATATTATTTAACATGCGAAGCATGTTTGCATAATATATAATATATATAATACTAGCATGCACATATAGAATACTATATTCTACCATTATGGATTTTTATTCTAATTTGGTTCACTAGAGCCACCAAGTGAACCAAAAGGTCAAACCCTAGGGTGCAAGAATTAACATTTAAATATAACTATTACATTTAAACCCGGGCTTCATTACAAACGGGTCTTCAAGCGCTCCTTGCTCCTTGATCTCTGGTTCTTTGAGAAATTCTAACTAATCCTATTACATAAACTATTTTCTTTATATAGAAACCTTGATCAGCAGTCAAGGGGAAGTACATAGAAGAAAGATATAATTTACAACAAGAAGAAAACCAGAAAAGACGAGGTACGCAGACCCCATTTAATAAAACTCATTCATTCAAGCATCCAACCAAAATAAAATCCAATCACATTAGTCATAATCCATAATCAACCCCATTTATTATCATACATATCAACATGTGCATCAATAAATAACATTCATCTCATGAATAATAAATCCATTCCATATATGCAATAATATCAATTAATGGGCAAGAGTTTGCTAAACTTTAGATTTGAAACAAAATAAACTCTTTTATCTTAATCAAAAACAAAATCAAAATTAAACTCTTTAATTTTAGCAATTTGAAATCATATTTCTGATAACATAAAAACCTTTATTTTAAACTTTTATCAATTAAATAAACCATTTATTTAATTAAAGAAAAACAAAAGTTTTTCATCCAGGAAACTAAATCTGGGTAACGGCGCAGCTGCACTTCAGAATGAATTGGAGACAATGCAGCTGTGCTATATCGCAGAAATAGAAAACTCTCTGTTGCCCAGAAAACCGATCCAATCGCATATTATACATACATAGAATCACAAAGACTGATAATTAGCACAAGATTGGCTTTGATACCACTTTAAGGTTTTTTAGAAGCAAGAATATGCAATCAAATCGCAAAAATGAAGCAGAAGCGTAATAAAATGAATTTTAAAATTTTCTTACAAACCATAAACCAAGATTACTCTTGTGCTTGACTATCAATCTATAAAAGAGAAGGAGAATCAAAATCATACCCTTGTAGATACGAGCTTCCACAAGTACAAGTTTAACTCTTACTTCTCCGGGTTGATTCCTTTCTTTGATCAACGTTAGCTACCCAAGCGTTTGGCCTCTAGAGGTGATCTACCAAGGAAGAACAAGAATCAAGAAGAAGGGTGTTTTGGCTCAAACCCTAGTTTTCTTTCTTTGTAGAAAAATGGCGTACTCTCCAATAATTGGAATCACTTATTTTGATATATGATATAAGACTTCTCTTATAAAGATATCAGTTAACCCTTTTTAATATAATTAAAATAGAGTATTATTTAATTAATTAAACTCCTTTAATTAATTAGGCTCCCTAATTTTATTAGGGAAAATTAATTAAACTCTTTTAATTAATTTGTCTCCTAATCCTATTAGGAATAAATGAGAGTATTAATATTAAATTAATTCCCAAACTCCTTTAGAAATTAAAATAATAATAATTTTAATAATATTAATAAGACTCCTCTTATTAATTTATATTTAAAATTTCCAAAATAATAAATAATAAATATTAAGCTATTTAATTTACTCTATCACTATAGATTAAATTAAAAATACTTAACATATATTATTACGATTATGTCATTAACTTCTTAAATAATTATTCTTCCTTTTATGGTGTGACCCTTTAAGTTCTCCATATTAAACCGGTTGTGAATAATTCAATTAGAATAATTCTAATCTCATTTAAATAAATAAATTAAACTATTAATTTATTTAAATAAATAATATTTATTCTACAATAAGGATAAGCCTCCTTAGCGATCAACGACTTTTCAGATAATATAGATTTCAACATTAATCATAAAAGAACCTTTGATTAAATAGTTACTGTACAATTCAATCCTTCCACTATACAATGTCCCAATAAAATATAAGACATGAAATTACAGTCAAGTCTTATTTTTTTAATTATATGGATTTCGATTCCAAAATACACAACTCCGAATAAATGCAAATTAGAAGCTTCTTTCTAATTTCATTCCATCTTGGTCAAGGATTCCTAGGTTGTCATTTATTAAATCACATAGGACATATCTCTTCTTTTACTAGAAGTGGAACATTCTTTATTGATCATTCATTATCTCCATATATAAATCATTATACCCACGCATACCCTTTGATATACCCTAAGGGTCTTAAGAAATAAGTCAAATGTATAAATCATTATATATAAGATACTATGATGATCTCAAGTCTAAGGATCACTTGTACTACTATCATTTCAGGAATTTCTATTAACAGGCAAGTAAAACTCCATTAGGTATTCCTTAGCGAGTCACGTTCAGTGAACTTATTCTCCAATAAGAACATACATACTTGCTTTAGTGTCTCCAAACAAATGATCATGAGATCAAGCATCCTTATCTGATGAGCAAGCAATGTATGTACCAATCTATTCGGATTCACTAATCCCCTTTTTAGTAATCCATTGATTGGGAACATTTTAGTTTTTAAACTATCTAAGAATTTAGATCTCATTAGCATGATCTCATCATGATTCGAAAAACATTGCTTAAAACTATGAGTTTATCATATATTATTAAAACAACACCATGTAGATAATTAGATGCCTCAAATAAATAATTCTTTTATTAATAAATAAATAAGATTGATTACAAAGTATATGCTTTATCATCATGCATAATTAGCTTGTATGCATACTACTCACAAATGATAATTCCAAGAGTTGGGAGAGTACACATATTCTATAGAGATAGAATTAGGATTTTGCCAAACACCCATCTTCTTGAATATTTGTTCTTTCTTGGTGGATCACCTCTAGAAGCCAAACACATGGATGACTAACGTTGATCAAAGGAAGGAATCAAATCTAGTGGATTCAAGTTGAACGTGAAAAGGAATTGGAAGAGAACTCGTAAATGAGGAAACTAGTTTCTACAAGGGTATGCATACTATCTAAATTTCTTTTCATCTAATTAATATTTACGCATAATGGATGATCTCGAAATATGGTTTTTAAAATTTTAAAACTCCGATTTGTCACGCTTTCACTCTATGTATGTAATTTGTTACATGTTCATGGATATTACAAACCTAACAGTTGTATCTGAGCTAGACTTTATATGAGTTATTAATTGTTTTGATTCGATATGTGTGTTGATATGTGTTTAGTGTGACGCCCCCAAAATAGGTATACATCACCCATTCTAAGTCGCCAAATACATGGTACATAACTTAAATACAAACTTAAATATACAACATGAGCTGTAAGTTTTATTACAAATATTGCCTTCTAGACATTATTCAAACTTAAAATAAGTCCTCATTATAATTATTATCACACTATTTCACAGAATAGTGAGGACTACTAATGCAACCATCTGGACCGTCAATCCATTCCCCGACTAGTCCCAGCTATATTCTCATTTCCTGAAGAGAACAGTGAAAGAAAGGGTGAGCTCAACTAGCCCAGTAAGAAATATTATGACTAAGATAATGCAGAATAAATTATCCTTAGCCTTCAACAGTATAACTACTGATAGAATATAATAGACAACAAGTTTTAGATCAACAACTGCAGTGGAATAATCAATCCATTAGAAGAGTCAAGTAGAGCATAAAATCTACTATCTTCTATGATTTAAATATATTTATCATCAATTCTATCGCTGAGACTCAGCTTAATAAATAATCCACATCATCGAATCATCCCTGCACTACGGGCCAATGATATTCTTTAGTATCACGACCACGAATTATTCATGCACTATGGGCCAAAGATAATCGTGTTTTCATCAACGACCATGATCATGCCATAAAACAATTCATCTTTGCACCCTTGGCTGAAGAGAATCCATGGCCATAATCATACCAAAAACTGTCTAGCAATGCACTACGGGCCAATGAGGACCTTTACCACATCATTTGTAACATTACGGTCATGATTATACCGAAAAATCCCTGGTCATAATCATATCAAGTCCATCTATGCACTACATGCCACATATGACTTTCAACATAATATAAACATGTGGATGATGACAATGATATAAGAATTCAATAAAACAAGTTCAAGGATAAATTTTTAAATATTTATAATTTAATTTATCCAGAATTCAATAACGTTCAAATTGTCAACATGATACTGGTTTGTGGAGTAAAATTCAAGGATAATATTGTACCAAAAAAGATTTGGACCGAAAATGAATCAATTTTTATCATGAATAGTACCTCGGGTGAATAGTACTTGACTAAATAGTATCCTGTGAATAGTACTTCATGAATAGTAACCCGTGAATAGTACTCCAGCATAAAAAATTAAAACTTATCAAGAATGCTCAGAATAATATTTTCATGAAAAGATACTGGATGAAGCGCAAATATCAAGGATATTCAACTAATTTCATGGAATATAGAAGCCAAAACTTTAACCAAATGAGTATAGAATTCGAAATCTGAAACGAAATAATATTACTTACCTACAACAGAGTATGGAAGAAAATATTATTTCAAGCGAATATTGAACAAAAATAACATCCCTTACGAATATTGAACAAAAATAATAATCATTACGAATATTAAACGAAAATAATATTCCTTACTTAATATTGAGCGAAAATAATATTCCTTACTTAATATTAAGCTAAAATAATATTCCTTACTTAATATTAAACTAATATAATATTTCTTGCGAATATTAAACGAAATAAAATTTCTTATGAATAGGAAAAATAATATCGTAAGCGAATATGAAATAAATAATACCCTTTACGAGTATTGCAAGAAAATAATTCTCTTCATGAATATGAAAGAAATAACACCCCTTACCTCAAAAGAAGAGTATTCCAACTAGTATAGCGGATATATTTTTGAAGAAAATTTTTACTATTTTCTACACTCAAAGCTTTGTAAAACTCGAAAGAAATACGTTCAATATTATAGAAGAAGAATTCTCTGATTATGGTGTGATTTTCAATTCTAACTAAGCATCCTATTTATAGGAGAATGGAAAGGATACTATTTGAATAAAATCATGGACTGCACAGTACCGAAAAATCACTGGCGACGTTCGTTTGAATTTTTTTGAAAATTTGATTTTACTATTCATTACTGTGCAATAAAATATTCTAATAAAACAAAAACTTTAAATAAAATATAATATATTCTATTTATAATCAAATAAAACAAAACTTAATATATATATATATATATATATATATATTCCACCCACCATTATATATATATAATACAATTAATAACCTAACTCCCTCCTTCCTACGCCATTCCCAATTTTCCAGATTTCAGATTTTCAACATATGGGCCCCACCTTTATTATATTAAATAATTTTTTACCAATTATTTTGAAAAGTGAGTAAGTGGGAATCCAAAATTCACTACAAATACTTCATAAAAATCCCCTCAATATTTTTAACAATATTTATCATCATTATTATAATTCACAATATTTAACAACCAGGTCGTTCCCAGTAAAGAGGAGGTTTTCCAATAAGGATTTCTCCCTATTGGCGCGCAATTAGGTGACCAAACCTCTCCTTGACAGAACTTCTAGACATCGTCAATATTGCAAAGAATAATATGAATAACTTGTCTTCTCAATTATTGATTTAATAATATATAAAATATTGACAATAATTGAATCAAATAATGTGAGATACTACGCAAAGAATTATCGTAGTAATAATTAAACAAACCGAGTGACTTCTCACGTAAGCATCAATAATCAATACCTGTGCTATTATGCAACCACGCCAGACATCGATTTTTTACTACCAGGTAGTTCAACAGTTTAACGGTAAAACTTCCGCCGTTATTTTCATAAAAAGATATTTCTGTCGTTTTCTCATTCTGACAATAATTCCGTTGTGGAATCCACCAATGATTGTGCCGTCGTACGGATATGCCCCGACAAAAAGAATATTCCTCGACCAATCGAATATTTTATAACCACTTGCTTATTTTTTAAAATTTATAAATATTACCCACAACTATAACATTATCTCAAATCCACACCATAATATTCAAAAAAAATATTTCGAGAAAATTAAATCTTTTATTCATAAAATTTAGGGTCTTACATTTAGAACAATTTTATTAGAAATAATTGTTGGCAAAAAAATCATGTTTTTATAGAAAAAACACACAATTTGTGAATTGAAAAAAATAGATTAGAGAGAGTAAGATCAGTAATGCCGATCGATCAAGAAAGATAATCACTGTGTGCAATAATGGGGTTTCGTGTCTTTGAAAAATGGTGACGTGGCGCCATAGAGCCCGAAGACAGTTTATCTACGGCGCCACAACACAGGTTTCCAGGAAATAAATAAAATTTTATTTATTTATTTATTTGATTTCTAATTAAGAAAAAAGGTTTATTTTAATTGAAATTGAATTCAATATTTTTCTAGTAATTCTAATTTAAAATAAAGTTTTTTATTTTGAATTGGAATATGATTCCATATTGATTGAATAAAGGAGTTTATTCACATATGGAATAATATTCCATATTTCCTAAAATTAAATATGTTTAATTTTGATAAGAAATATAATTTAACATATTTTATTTTTCAACAATTTTAGGTTAAAATAAAGGAGTTTATTTTGTACTTTAAATTGGATTCCTTATTAATTAAAATAAAAGAGTTTATTTTGATTTGGAATTTGATTAAAAATAAAAGAATTTATTTTTATTCAAAATTGGATAAAATAAAATAAAGGAGTTTATTTTGATTTTGAATTTTGATTAAAATAAAGGAGTTTATTTTAATTCAAAATCGATTTTATGCTAACTATAATTGCCCATTAAATCGATATCATATATTGAATGTTTATTATTCATGAGATAAATGTTATTTATTGATGAATATGATGATATGTATGACAATAAATGAGATTGATTATGGACTATTGACCAATGTGATTAGATTTTATTTTAGTTAGATGCATGAATGTATGTGTTTTATTAAATGGGGTTTGTGTGCATCGTCTTCCCTAATTTTTCTTAATGTAAATTATATCTCCCTCCTATGTACTTCCCCTTGACTTTTGATCAAGGTTTCTATTTATTACAAATAATTTTTATAATAGGATTAATTAGAATTATTTTGAAGAACCGGAGACAAATGAACAAGGAGCGCATGAAGACCCGTTTGTAATGGAGCCCGAGTTTAAATGTAATAGTTGTATTTAAATTTAATTCTTGCACCCTAGGTTTGACCTCTTGGTTCACTTGGTGGCTCTAGTGAACCAAACTAGAATAAAGTCAATAATCAATCTAGATAGAATATAATATTCTATATGTGCATGCTTATACTATATATATATATATATATATATACATGTGTGTGTGTGTGCATGCGCGCTAAACAAGATGAGACAATTAATAACAAACCCCTCAAAGAAGTTATATTAAGTTGTATCGTTCAAAGATATTTAAAATATCGAGCGTCGCCTTATAGCCTGGTAAAGCGATAGAGTATTAAATATTTAATATGAGTTTGTTGTGCACACATAAGGCAAGTATTAAATATTTGAGATGTTGCTTTATTACATATGATGTTTATAAGGAATTGAACATTACTACTTTGTTGTGCACACAAAAGGGCTGTATTTTTCTCTTCACTTCTATGGAAATGCTACGTATAACTTAACTTGGACTATTTAAGTTCGGATGTGCACACACTTGACCATTATGATCTAAGATGCAAAATAAAAGGAGTTACATGTTGATGTAATTGACAAGAGTTGTCTACCTATTTATTTATATATAGTTTGTTGTGCATACACAAAGCTATATACATTTGAAATGAGATCCTTATTCTCACTAGCAAATCTTTAATTAGATTTTGCCGAACTATATAAGTGATGGTAATATAGTTTGAAGAAAATAGTGGGAGACACCAATTTAAAACAAGTCCTAATTTATTTTGGAAATTAATAAAAGAATGTGTGCTAAAATATTGTTAATTACAAATTCATTTACAGAATTTTACAATGTCTAAAATTACTATCACTACGTAGCATATTAGATGCTAATTAACTTGACCAAATTACACGGATTGGTTAATGAATTTGAGAAAAGTTCTCAAGGCTAAAAAACTATCTTATGTCCTTAATACGTCTATCCCTGCAATGGTTGCAGACAATGCTTCTGAGAAAGAGATTGCTACTTTTAGAAAGTGGCAAAATGATGCACAGTTGGCTCAATGCATCATGCTCGCATCCATTAGTAACGAGCTTCACCGTCAGTATGAAAATATGGATGCTCCTGCACTTCAAGTAGTTGATGGTGAGGAAATTAGGACTGATATATATCAGATATCTAAGGAGCTCTTCTGATCTAGAACGACCGATGGAACTACAGTACATAAAAAAGTCCCTAACATGATCAATTTGATTGAACAATTAGGACAACATATTTTTTCATGGATGGAGAGTTAAGCCAAGATTTGATCTTGTAGTCCTCTCGGACTCCTTACAATTGTTATGAATTTTCACATAAATAAGCTAGATGTCAACTTCGCTAATTTGCTTAACATTTTGAAACTGTTGAGAGTCATTTTCCAACCAAGAAAGACTAAATCTTACAATAGGGGCCAAATGATCTTCTAAAAAGAAGAACGATTCTTAGAAGGTAATTAGAAAGGCAAAAACAAAGGATAATAAGAATAAAAACTGATACGGATGGAAAAAGATTTTGCTTCCATTGCAATAAGCCAGGACACTTGAAAGGAAACTGTGAGAAGGATCTTGCAGTCATTAACCAGATGAAGCTTAATGAAGCTTCTGTTACAGATACATGTTTGTTAATAATTGAAATAAATCTTTCTATAAGTTAAGGTTCTACTTGGGCATTGGATACTGATTTTTGTTCTTAAAAATATAGATTTATGTAGGGACCAAGCAGAAGTAGAAAGCTAAAAAAGGGATAAGTAATCCTATTGTGGGGAATGGAGCAATTGTTGGTCAATTAACTTTAGGAACTTATTGTTTAGCACTGCTTACGGGCAAGTCTATTAAGTAAATAAGTTGTTATTGTATTACAATTTTTGTTAGAAACATTATTTTCATTTTGTTGTTGGACAAAAAAATTATTGGTATATATTGTATTTAAGAACAATTTTTATTCTATTTATAATAATAATAGTTTGTATAGAACTTGAATATTACTTAATGGACTTTGTGTACTTGACTTACATGAAAATTATTTTGCAAATTGAACAAACTAGTATAAGAAAAGGAAATGATCATTCAATGAGTTGAATGTGTATTTAATGAAATACAAGTCTCAAACATTTGAAAGGTTCAAAGAATTCAGAAGTAAAATAAATTGGCAAAGTATTAGGATTCTTTGATCGGATTAAGGAATAAATACTTGTGCAATATTAGGATTTATTAAATTATTTCTTATTGTTCAAACTCTATTTGAGCTTATTCTTTCATTATCTTCACCTTTCTTCTCTAAGGTTATAGCCTAAGGTACTCCTACCTAAGGTTTATAACCTACAGCTTTGATACCAACTGTAACGACCCCAAAATTCATACAATATAATTCTCAACTTCGGTCGTTAATAACACATCTACCTTCTAATTTTACATCATTATTCGATGTTAAACTTTATAAAATGTAGAATAATTTAAACTTTTATGTCTTCTTACTTTAATTTCCTGAATCAAAACCTTTATCATCTACATGTCTTTGAATCAATCTTATTTTATTATTCGCTTTATCACTGTTATTATATAAAATTTTACATTTCAATCCGATAACCTTTACAAATCAGATAACTCTAACTTTAGCTTTACAACTCAACATAAAACTATACATCATAAAACATTTAGTACATCTCATGAATCTTAATCATGGTATAAAGAAATAACAACTTTAGCGAATATATTAATCTTCGTGTATTATTTTTGATCCACATCATTCAAGTAGCACATAATGTTACCTTTAATCCTTAACATGCAAAAATGGTTATTTGCAAGGTTGAGCTCGACAGCCCAACAAAATCTAACATTTTTCATGCATCACATAACACATAATAACATGCTCAACATATATCTCGTAAACATCGGACTAACATAACATATATGCTACAGTTCATATAACAAGTATAAAGATTGAGTTCCTTACTCAATCAGCATGCTTTAGTCAATCAACGTAGTCATAAATTGACTTTAACATTTCATACATTCAACATATATATAACAAATCATTCTCTTTGCAATAAAGATTTAAAACAATCAAATTCACATAACAAATAGGAACTGAAAGACTTGCCTTGATCGTTGTTTATCAATAACAGTTTAACAGCTTACAACTATCGGCACTTCACGTGCCCTACACAATTATATAATCATTCACATTAACTATTAGCCACATAGAAATGCGTAGTAGTTGTAAAGTAAACTTTACATCTCATAACCCTTTTTATTATCAAGACAAAATGTTCAATTTTATTTTGTTAACTTTCGACTTATAGCTCATTATGTTTCATATTCGAAGTTCATTCAAGTGTTTAAGTCTTGCTAGGACTACTTATTGGTTTAATATTAACACTCTTCAATATCTTATAATATTCATTTCATTTGATTTAAAACACTTTTTACTTTCATTATCACTTATCACGACGTTTCGACGTTTATTCGTCACACGCCCAATTTGTCTCTCTTGTGTGTGCCTAGTATGCGTATACAACTTATCTAATATATCATTTATTAATGTTAAGAATCATTACACTTCATAATATTCATGTTCTATAACCTAGAACAACATCTTTTATCGCCAAGAGCACTACACTTGCATACGTGCATGCCCGACAACCTCCGATTGCCTTTGAAAACACAATAGTCATAACAATGACCATTTTGACCCCTGTTCCAGACCTCAAATTGAAAAACTTAAAGTATAAAAATTTTAGGTCTATTCGTCCTCGTTCCGGATCATCTTGAATCATCTCAATCTGAGTTTGTATGAAAACGTTATGGCCATTTTACCAAAATATGTCAAAGTAGTCACACTTGACACACTATGGGCACGGCCGCGCCCAAATCCTTCACACTCCAGCGCGCCCGCGCCGGTTAGCAGCGCCCAACGGCGCGCCCACACTCTTGGGCAGTGCGGCCACACTTGGCTACGCCCAGATTACAGTTTTCTAAATGTACATACTTTAAATCTTCATAACTTCTTCATTTTAAGTTGGAATTAGTTGGTTTTCGACTCTATGAACTCGTAAAACACTGAACTACTCATCTACAGAATAATTATAACATTTCAAGAACATTTAACAATTCACTTTAAGGGTTCCAATTCAGTGTTCATGCTAATTTTTATGTTTTAAACATATTTAGCAAATTCATTCACTACGAATTCGTTTTACATCCGTTTTGACTCGTTCAACTTGTGTTGTTTTCATTTCTCAGCGTAGAACAATATCCACCCATCAATTAAGAGCCTTAAACATGTGAGCATAATCAATTTAGCCTCTAAAACAGACCACAACTTATACAACAAAACCCAAAAGACTAATTTTACAAAAAAATCAAATTTGTTGGCTCTAATGTCTCTTATAGACAATACTAACATATTATCCAACAACAAATAATCACGATTTTCATCACTTCATTCTACCAAAAATAATTCTAACAATGAAGAACTTTAAGAAAAGCTACTAGAAGCTTTAGAATTCTTCTCTTACCTCTTAAATCTTCAATAGATTAATTATATGGTTAAGATTACTTGATTGATCTCCTTCTTCTTCCTTGATCCTCCAAAGCTCTCTTCTATTTTCACAGAGAACTCCTATTTCTCTCTCACTTTATGAACCCTAACATGTCAAATAAAATAACGTGTGAAGGTTTAAGCCTTCAGTTACTAGCGTTACCAAGAGAACCAAAGTCTCAGCAGTTAGAAAATACCGAGAGTCTAAGCCATGTTTGGAAAATATACTCCATGGCTTATTTAATTTTATTTTCTTTTTCTACTATATAATATATTCTCCTTTCTCTAAGTGTCACACTTTAACTATATTGCTAAATCACTTAGCCCCATTAAGTAATTATACAACTATAATATGTATAATTACTACATTATAAATTATGAAATTACATTCATAAATAAAATAACACCTCCATTAAAATAAATATTTTCATTAAAATAATTAATATTTATTCCATAATTATTTTAATTAACTCAAATGAATTATAAAATTATTATATATAATCATTTCATTTATTTATTTTTCACATAAATTGTCTCAATAAAATTTATTTAATCCATACATCTAATCACCACTTAAATATTAATTCAATTTATTAATCTCTAACCAATAATTATTTATAGGTATATTGGTTTTTCTTCTCTCACCATCAATTTATATTTTATTAATATCATTCAAGATACTAAACCTTTTCATATATTACCATGACATGTAATATATATTAAGAATACAAAATTTAATTAGCAAAACTCATATATTAACTCACTATTTAATTAATGAATTAACTCTTTTATCCACTTTACTACAACACCACAACCAAGTAAGATTTTAATATTCAAACAATATTATTCCATAATATAGTTTCAACTTAATTTAAATTACTCAATATTTATAGGGTTAATTTCCCTTGCCACCAAATTCCTTGTCGTCGTGACAAATTTCTTTTATTTCCTTTAATAGTTTAATCAACTATTAAATCTAATAAAAAAATAATTTTTTCACTCCAAGACGCATAATTCAAAATATATACATCTCATAATAAGAATTTTTTAATTATTAAATTCTTACTTTAATAACTTTTAAAAATTCGGGTTGTCACAGACACTGCAAAACGAGTCTGTGAAACCGAGATTCATTAGGGTCCGGGGACTTGCTTATGCAGAGGGAAGGTGTTAGGCACCCCCCAACATCCGTGTTACCACGGTTACCGCCACTTTTTAATTAAACTGTTATATGAATGTGTGTGTGTGTGTGTGTGTTTGGGTGGGTCAATGTGCAGTTATTTGAAAGTAATGCTATGCCTCATGCGCACCTATATACAAAGGGTTCGAATTTATGTAAAAATTCAGTTTTAAACAAGATATAACAATGATATTTTGTAAAAGAGGTTTTTCAAACCCTGTGCCCAATAGTAATTGAGGCCTTTGATACTTCCATTTTTATTAAATGTTCAGCTTGATTGCTTTTATTTTCGAGATGCGAAGCATCTTCGAGAAAATAATATATAAAGCATTGCCGAATTCCTCATGGGTAAGAAAGCCATCTAAGGAAATTCAAGCACCGTGAATAATTTACAAGCTGCTTACAGCTGAAAATGTCCATCACGGGAACCGAATCTAGATTCAGTAGACTGAATCTGTGATCACATGATTCTTAGGCTCACATGATGCCGCAATTTATATGAAAGTAGTAAGCAGTTATATATATAAAAGTTGTAAATATATATATACAGACATGATCAACTACCACGATGCACCTCCATGAGGGATCAAAAATGTAAATATATAAAAGCGGTAAATATATATATAGAGACATGATCAACCACCATAAAGCACCTCCATGGGGGATCAGAAATGTAAATAAAGCAGTAAAGACGATCAACTGCCACGAAGTAAACTCCAGGCGGGACGGAATGTAAATAAAGCAGTAAAAGGCCACGAAGTAAACTCCGGGCCTAACAGAAATATAAATATATATATATAAGCAATAAATGCTCCAGATATAAAATCCAGGCTCATTAAACAGAGTTGGACTATAGTACATGCATATATATATATATATATATATATATACAAAAGGAAATAAAAGCCACAGACCGAAGTCCGGGCATACACACACAACACGACTCTCAATGTGAAGAATGGTGTGTGCAAAGTAGAAGAGAAAGGCTTTAAAGTATGTAAGAAGGGTTACAATGGACTGCAAGGAAGACTTCTATAGCTTTAAATGGATGAACACTTGGCTCCCACCAGTAAAAATATGTCTGAATATAAGCTCATAAGTGTTTAATATGAGAAACCACTCAGTTTAGGGTGTGTACAGAGCAAATTGGACAGGGCTTCCTCGCCGTTTTCTCTTATAAAATGGACACACCAAGCACTCTATTTATAGAGGGGTAGCCGCAGGTACACCTGCAGCAGCCGCAGATGTACCTATGGCTACCCAGGGTGCCCCGGGCTCTGTGGGTCCCATCATCTTGAAGTACGTGCACGCGTGCAACGTGATGTCCGTTCAAACTTGTAGAACTTCAATCTGAGCCTCTAATTGAGGTGTATAAGACCTTTTATGGAGTGTTGTTGTCAAGAGATACACGAATGACATGGGATTGAAGGTTGTCAGAAGTCAGGAAGATGGGACCATGCCCTTGGTCTTTAAGATTCAACTTTCATCCGGTGTGTTGTCTTGTGTAGTATACACTCGGGATTGTAGCTATTTGGCTCTTGTGGGACATTATTATGTAGAATGTATGTTGAAATGTGTTTAGATGGCGCGCATGTGGGATTGAGGTGGCAAAATGATGATTTTGCCCCCTCACAGGGGTTATCTCCGGCTTGGGCTAATAAAACAGTCGTTGCTCAGGGTTATCTCTGAGATTGGGCTGCTGCAGGTACTGGATGTCCTTAGGGTTATATTTGAGGAGTGCCTGACCTCTTTGGGTTATCTTCGGGTTTGGGACTGAGTGCCTCGGGGTTATCTCCGAGGTTGAAGCTGATTGCTGGGGGTTGAAACGAGCATCTCTGGGGTTATCTCCGAAACTGCCACTGCATTCCTCGGGGTTATCTCCGAGGTTGACACTATCTTTCCTAGTGTTGTTTCTGGGATTTAGACTGACTATCTCGGGGTTATCTCCTAGATAAAACGGCCTTCTCCGGTGTGATTTCAAGTATTGAGTTGAGCTGTCCTCCAGGGTTATCTCTAAAAGACGATGTCAACATCAGGATTTTTGAATGTCCCTTTTCGTTACTTGTTCTTTGGTGTTCTCATGTTAATGTGAGATTTGTTTGAAAAAACAAGTGAAAAAGGTCCGACATGTATAATGTCGACGATTGACTTTAAGAGTCGACAGTTGGTGTATTTAACTGGTTGCACCAACGTAACCGAAAAGGTTAGCACATTGACCCAGTGTTTTGACACTACTAAACGGGTCTGTGAAACCGAGATTCATTAAGGGTTCGGGGGCTTGATTATGCGGAGGGAAGGTGTTAGGCACCCCCCAACATCCGTGTTACCACGGTGACCACCACTCTTCAAAGAAATTGTTATATGAATGTGTGTGTGTGTCTGTGTGTGTGTGTGGATCAATGTGAAATTATTTGAAAGTAGTGCAAGGCCTCGTTCGCACCTATATACACAAGGTTTGAATTTTATAGAAAAATCCAGTTTTAACCAAGATATAGCAATGAAGTTTTGTAAAAGAGGTTTTCAAACCGTGTGCTCAATAGAATTGACACCTTTTCATACTTCCATTTTATTAAATGTTAAACTTTGTTTGCTTTTATTTTCGAGATGCGAAGCATCCTCGAGAAAAAAATATAGCAAGCGATCTTAGAACTCCTTATGGGCACGCAATGACCATCCAAGGAAACTCGAGAATCAGTAAATTAATGTACAAGTCGCTTATGACTAAAAATGTCCATCATGGGAACCGAATCTAGATTGAGAGACTAAACTCGTGATCACATGATTTCTAGCTCACACGATAATCTTGCAATTTGTATGGAAAAGTAGCGAGTTATATATATAAAAGTCTGAATATATATATATACATCTTTGGATCAACCAAAGACGAAGCAACTCCATGGGGGATCAGAAATGTAAATATATAAAAGAGGTAAATATATATACATGAACATGATCAACCGCCACGAAGTAAATTCCAGGTGGGAGGAAATGTAAATAAAGCTATAAAAGCGATCAACTACCACGAAGTGAACTCCAGGCAGGACAGAATGTAAATAACGCTGTAAAAGGCCACGAAGTAAACTCCAGGCCTGACAGAAATGTAAATATATATATATATATATGTACAAATATATATATAAAAGTAGTAAACACACCGGATGTAAATTCGGGCTCATCGGATATGTCCGACAGCAATTATATATATGTATATATATAAAAGCAAGTAAACGCATCGGATGTAAAATCCAGGCTAATCAGATATGTCTGACAGCAATTATATATATATATATATATATATAAAAGCAGGTAAACGCTCCAGACCGAAGTCTAGGCTCAATCGAGGCATAACTCGATAATGTTAGTCCATATATACAAAATATATATATATATAGATATATATTAGTATATATATACAGACAGAAATGAAAACCACAGACCGAAGTCCGGGCAAACACACTCACACGACTATCAACGTGTACAACAGTGTGTGATATATGAGAAAGAGGCTTTATAGAATGTAAAAAGGCTTACAGTGGGCTACCAAAGTAGACTTCTTAGACTTTAAATGGATAAACACTCAGCTCCCGCCGGATAAAAAGTAGCTATATGTGAGCTAACTAGTGTTTAAAGAAGTGAAAACACTCAAAAGATGTGTATGCAGAGTAAAATGGACAGGGCTTCCTCGCCTTTTTCCTTCTCTCTCTCTCTTCAAATGGCTGACCCCTCAGCTTATATTTATAGACTGATGGCGCAGGGTATACCTACTGGCGTACGCAGCTTTTATACTGCTTGTTGATCGGTCATGGTGGATCCGAGCCTCGCGGGTCCAGTCATCTCGTAGTATGTGCAGTCGTGCACTATAATGTCTGCTTGAACTTGCAGAACTTCAATCCGAGCATTCGAACGAAGTATATCTGTACTTATTCGGATCGCTTATGTCGAGAGTTACGTAATGACATGGATTAGAGGTTGTACGAAGTCAGGAAGAGGGGTCTATGCCCATGGTCTTGAAGCTTCAAATTCTATCCAAAGTACTGCCACACGTAATAGTCACTAAGAATTGACAATACTTGGCTCTTGTGGGACATTGTTGTATGTATGTATCTATGAAGTGTTGAGACGACGTGTCATTTGTCGAAGGAACAAGATGACGTTTGACTCCTCACCAGGGTTATCGTCGATTTGAGTTAAAAGTAGACGTTGTTTAGGGTTACAGCTGAGATTGGACCACTTGTTGGTATGTTGTGATATCATCTTGTTGAGACAGTAAGATGACGTGTTGACTCCTCATTGGGGTTATCGCCGGTTTAAGTGGAAAGCAGACGTTGCTCAGGGTTATATCTGAGATTAGACTGCTTGTTTGTATGCCTCACTGTCATCTGTGGGTATTCCTGTATGCCCGTTTTGTTAGTCCCGGGACTGAGGTGTATGTGCCTCGACAGGATGTCTGAGCCTGAAGCTGATCGCATGTGTTTGAAACAAGCATTTCCGGGGTTATCGCCAGAACTGCAATGGCATTCCTTGGGGCTATCACTAAGGATGGGGTTGCTACTCCCAATGTTGTCTCTGGGACTGAAACTGAACATCGTGGTGTTATCGCCGAGACAAGACTTTCCTCTCCGGTGTTGTTGACGGTCTTTTGATCTGTATATCTCAGGGTTATCTCCAAGATTGGAAATGACACTCCCGGTGTGTGTTCCGGGTTGAGATGATGTTCCCGGTTTGTGTTCCGGTTTAGATCTAAACTTCCAGTAGTATCCGACATGGATGTAAATTGTCTTTCAGGGTTATCTCCAAAAGACAAATCTACCCTCCTACAATGTTAGGAATAGGAGTGCAGAAAATTTCGAGTGTCTATAGACGATTCTACCCTCCAGCAATGTTAGTAACAGGTATGCATAAAATTTTGAGTGTCTACAAAAAATACATAATAATACTTTTCATTATTTTTATTTCGTCTGATTTTTGCACATTGTTTGAGAAAAACTTTTATCGGCTTACTTAATTTTTTACAACATTTTATCGTCAAATCTTTTGACAAATCGAACTCTCGGAAAGGCTTACGTTATTCAAACCCTAACCCTTAGAGTTTCGTCGGGTGAATAGTGTTTATTTTGTCTTTTTCCTCAGAAATACTTTTGTTCCCGAAATTTTTTTATTTTCGTCTTTGAATATTCTTACTCGTTCAGTTTAGCTCATAGCCAGAATCCTCCAGTATTATAATCATCCTACGTTCTAGAACGATTAATAAACACGTAGCACATAATATTATTAATAAAAATTCATTTTATTAATGACTAATTCTTTAAACTTAAATTTTGGACAATCTGATTTTTAGGGTTGTCACATTCTTTCCCCCTTATAAAAATTTCGTCCTCGAAGTTTCTTAAAACCACATACATACCTAGATGCTTTATCCTTACAACCTTTTAGCAAAGGTTTTATTCCTACCCCTTCCCTTACTTGTTGAAAATCTCAACATTTATTTCTTCTACATAATTGTCAATCATTCGGGATATCACATTCACCCCTTCCTCACAGAATTTCATCCTCGAAATTTTAACATACTCTTCTTCTCAACTTCTCTGCAAAGAAGTTCTTATCCAAACATGCCCTAACCTTCATAACTTATCAAGAATTATGAAGTA
This sequence comes from Panax quinquefolius, assembly GCA_020205615.1. Taxonomy (NCBI): domain Eukaryota; kingdom Viridiplantae; phylum Streptophyta; class Magnoliopsida; order Apiales; family Araliaceae; genus Panax; species Panax quinquefolius. Next base: position 83,779,113 of record CM035158.1, read on the forward strand.
GAAGGAATAAATATGAATATAAAGATTCCTTTAAAACATTTCACATTTTCCTGAAGGGTCAAATTGACCATGAACTCTTACCAGATTTAACAACATTTCACCGTAAACCCTTCTATCATGGTCAGTTTACAATCACCAAGAAAATAAACTACCTCTTACATACGTAGGTGATCAACCCATCGTATAACCCCATTTCGGGATATGTTTTGGTCAGACTTATTCATCAGATTCTGCACCAAAACAATTTGGTTTGGCACAACTTCTCAAAGAAAGCTCGATTTTCTTATAACATGACATACCATTTGTCTTAGCCAAATCAAATAGCTTAGACCATAAAAATAAATGGGACATCAACTTGAAGCATTCGTCTAGTCAAATCAATTGACATCGACTACTCTTTAAATTCTTTTAATCATAAATTCAAAACGTTTTGTGACGTCATGATACCGTAATATTTCATAGCACGTTGAAGTCTTCGTCAGTTTATGACTTTGTCATTATACATCATACCATAGCGGGTTGTTGATCCTAAGATCACATCCAAAACAAGGTTCAATTGCATTAATAACTCCATCCTTTTACCACCTTGCATCAAATGCACAGATGATATAAAATTTATTTTGATATTTTAAATAAATTTCTGTCTAGCCGAAGCAATTAGCATAGACATATAAAGAATAGTTCTTTTAAAACCCATTGGTTCCAAAAGTTTAACCAATCCTTTCCTTTTCAAAATGCAAATAAAAGCACGATTTCAATAAACTTCGAAATCTAGCATAGCTAGATGACTTGGAATATCCTTTTTCTCTATCTTCCTTCATTGTCTTACTTGCGACAATACTTAATCTTCTCTAGCACCTCTAATGCTAAGTATACTGAAAATACTTGTTTTCAGTCTAAACATTCCTATACCTTAGTATAGTCCGTCAACTTACCACACTTTATGTGTTTAGGAACTTTCCATAACCATATGTGTTTAAGAACTTATCTTCGCAATATGTAATCCAAGAACAAATCAAGGACTATCCATATGCTTAGGGCTCAGAAACATATCATATAACTATGAGTCATAAACTTTTCATAATTATGAGTTTCAAGAACTTGCACCTATCTTATCATTCTCTACTTATCAAGTATATACATGAGAAAAGATTCACCTTCTCGTCATATACATATTAATAGCGCGACACCACTATTTCAATGACTATTACTGTAATAAACTGAGTGGTTGTTATCCCAAAGCACAAACTCCTGCCCATAACCAAAGTTCGTACAACTCAGCTATCACATGAGTCCTCAATTAAAATATTACAACTTCTAACTTCCCCTTACCTTAATACGAATTTTCTTTAATATATATGTTATCCTGTACAACTCTTCTGAGTTCTCATTCCCGTACTACTTTATAGTACCATTCATTTATAACATTAGTTATAAATCATCTATCGTTTAACAGAACATTTGTTATTACGATTCAATATGAACACGCGGTGATCTTCTTCCTTAATTGTTTAACTCAAACGATTTTCTTATCCTTCTCTCTACGGTTATAGACTTAGGTACTCATACCTTAGGTTTATAACCTATCAGCTCTGATACCACTCTGTAACGCCCCAAAATCTGGTCAATCTTTACACCCGAATTTCATACATCACGGTTCCATCTTCTTCCAAACATACATCATTATATAGTTAAATATAACAACATATATTCTCAAATCTCAGGTTCTAATACCTTATAACCTCAATCATTACAAATAATGATAATTACATTATTCTTTACATCTTATAAGAGTGACTTTCACCTGTCACCAAGGATACATGATAGTTCATTAAACTATTCTACATTTCAAATCTTGGCTTTATCTTCACGCTCATTCATATACTGAATGGCACTTTGTCTGGATACCGGTCAGCTTAATCTTTACAAGATCCTTAAGTTCTTCTACTCGTACGCTGAAAATGTTTTTCATTTAAAGTAAGTGTGAGCATTCAATTGCTCAGCAAGTCATAGCAATTGAATAAACAACCTCAAGAATTTAAACATTCTTTTAAGACTTCAATAACCGAACAAAGGTTATGAAGAAGTAGCTTGAATAATAGGAATAATCCTGATTCCTATCATTTTAAAACATTAGTCACATTCACTTTGAAATAGTTTCATTCTTCTACCTTTTTCATACACATCCTGTACGGCTAGAATTATTAGCACAGACTTAACAATAACGGTTCATGGATAAACAGAACATTTTCATATTGAACAACTCAACCACATAACAGTTTATCTCATAGAAACACCGAAGTGTTTAAAATGTGGCACAAGGACTCATAAGTTCTACCACCTTATACAAATATCACACATTTGCACCTAGATAAAACTTCTCATGTTCAACATCTAAGAAATTTAAGAAACTAGCATTCATTTAGAATATGAATGAAGTTAGGAAACTTTCCTTACGCATAGCTACAGCTTAGAGTTTATGCTAAACTGCTCATTCCAATCCCTATATAACATATAAGGAAATAACATGTACACCAATTAGTCCTATACTTGACTTATGCATTGGTTTAAGCTTTACTTTATTCCTTATGGTTGGTTTTTGTAACCTTAGTTTACGTAACCATCTTTCTTTATTGTTTTATGACATTACGACATACGGAGATGTCTTAACTCATATGTAATGACCGAAAAATTCAGATTTATTGTAAAATAATTTTATTTAATTAAATAATGAATAAAATTATATTATATGTTATTATTATGTGTTAGTAAGATGAATGTCGTTCTATAACTTAAAGATGTCGGAATGTCATAGTATTTTGACTACGTGAAGGAATTAAAGTGTTTGAATTTTCAAGACGAAAATAAAAGTTTTCCGAGAAATTTTCTGAAAAACACTATTCACTAATTTTTGCTCGGAAATTATTTTTGAACTTTCGAGAAATACGTAACGATAAAATATCAAGGTGAGATGGATTATGTAATAATAATTCACGTATGGCAAACACAGTTTTTCACCTATGGACTAAATTTGAGAACGTTAAGGAAAGTAAAGCATTAATGAATTAAACGATGATCGTATGATATGTAAGTATTGTACAAGGTAATGAATACGAGTATGATACGAGGTATTATACGAGTATGTATGAATGATGGTATGTCGTATATGATGAATAAGTATACGAGAATAATACATAGATTATACGTTATAAGGCTTTAAGCCAAGTGTATTGGACTTGTAGGATTTGTTAGGAATTATACAAGCCCAATGGTAGGAATGGCTAAGTCCAATTGGAATTAATGAACAATCCCAATGTGGATAAATGGAAGCCCAAAGCATAAGTTAGATTAATTAAACCTAAAGCCCAAATTAAGAATCAGATACGTGGATCGATCCAATGGGTAAGGATGACGCATGGGGTAACCCATATGGGCCCCATGAGCACATGGATGATCTTGGTGACCAAGTAAACTTGATGGCCAAGAGATGAATAGTAAGGAGGTTAATTAAGGAGGTGGGATGCTTAATGACCAAACTACCCTAATCTGGGATTTTCTATAAATAAGAGATGAGCTAGATCATTTGTTATTTGTTAAGTTTCATCCAACATTGGAAGTGCTTATTTTTTAGAGATAAAAAGCAAGAAAAGTTAGTCTTTCATAATTCAAGAAGAACAAGGAAGAACTAAGTTTAACTTCAAAGGTAATGATCCTAGACTATTAATATTCCATCTCTTCAATTGTAGGTTAATAAGAGAAGTGTTGATTGGTAGAGCATGTATGCTAAGAAGTAATAAGAATGGCTAATCAATGGACTTAAACCTTAATAAGCCATATTTAAGCGATTCATACTTATATAAGTTATGAACTCATGAAGAACATGGAAGAACTTATCATGTGTATAAGTTATTAAAATATGTTTGGTTAGGATGTTGGTATGATGGAATGAATCCATTTGAATCGATGTAAAAATCTCAAGTAACAAAGTTATGGCGGAATTCACGAGATTAGACGATAATCGTCGAAATCGTGAAATTCTCAGAATGGAAGTCAAATTTTGACATTGAACTTGAAAATGTTGGTTTTCGATGGAGAATAGTCTCAATTGGCATTCTAGAGTTGCGGACTCAAAAATGACCAAATTCTAGCTTAGAACGAAGAAACGAGCATTGAACGTTCACGAACATTTATCGTTTTCGTTAAAATGAAATAAAAGGTGAATTTCGAGTTAAAGATTAAAAAGTGTAAAATTCTTGCATTAACACTTAGAGTATATGATTTGTGAGCTAATGGCTTTTGAACGAGCCAAATCGAACTTAAAATGAATAATTTAGGAGTCCGGAAAGTTCATTAAAGTAACAAAACTATCATCACTATCTGGTGCACAGAGCTGGTGTGACGCCCCCAAAATAGGTATACATCACCCATTCTGAGTTGTCAATACATGGTACGTAAACAACTACAACTTTATTATTACAACAAAAAACTCGTGAGTTTAAATACAAATATTATCTTCTAGACAATATTTATACTCAAATAAATCCTCATCACATTTATTGATACATTATTTTACAAAATGGTGAGGACTACTAAACAATCCTTTCTAAAACCTTCATTCCATACCCAGACTCGTACTCGCTTATATTCTCGCCTCCCGAGAAGAATGGAACAAAAGGAAAGGGTGAGCTCAACTAGCTCAAGAAAGAATATTATGACTAAGATAACATACAACAAATTATCGTTAGTCTTCAACAGGAAAAATTTAATAGAATACAATAGACAACAAATTTTAAATCAATATTACAGCGTGAAATAATAATTCATAGAAGAGTTACGTGAGAGAATGAAATCTACTATAATCTATGAATTTAACGATCCATCATCAATATTTTATCCTCAGTAACATCAATCAATATTCATCTCAAATCAAATATTCATCTTTGCACTGAGGCCAAAGATATTCATCAATCGGTCATGTTCATCTCAACACTGCTCATCTTTGCACTAAAGGCCAAAGATATTCATCGATCCATCGTGTTCATTTAAACACTGCTCATCTTTGCACCTGTGCCAAAGATATTCTTCAGAAATCATTCATCTTTGCACTCTGAAGCCAAAGATATTCAATAATATCATCATTTAAGACTAAGGATGATGAAAATATTTTAAAAAACGAATCCGATTGAAACAAAATGACAAGGATTAAGGATTCGTACTTTGGTTTTATCCACGCCCAAAAATACCTCAAAAGTAATCATAGTGGTGTAAAATTCAAGAATGATCAAAACATGGATACAATCAAAGCTAGTATCCGAATAGATGTTTTGGACAAAAAGAAGAAATTTTATTTTTAAATTGAATAGTGCCGATACGTGAATAGTGCCAGTATCACGTGAATAGTCAGTATCGTGAATAAATCACCGTATACATGAATAGTAAATCCGACACCAAAAGATAGAAATTCCACAAAAACATCTTCACGCTTCATGAATAGTACTCGTGAATAGTAACTCTTGAATAGTAACTCATGAATAGTAACTCGTGAATAGTAACTCATGAATAGTAACCCCGACATGAAAAAGTTCCAAATTTGATAAAAGTTCCAACCAATATTTCCAAGATAATGATATTGAAGAAATAATATCATTTGAGAATAAAATAACATCCCTTACCTCAAAGAATCAAGATTTTGAATGAAAGGTCGGAAGTGATCTTTGAATGAAACTTGTCTTTAAGCAAAGAACTCTCAAAGTATCTAAATACTCACAAAATCGCATTTCAATAATATATAGAGAGAAAGAGAGAAATCTTTGTTTCGGTGTGATTTTCAATTCTAACTTAGACCTCTATTTATAGGAAAATGTTAGCCCTGGTAAAAGCGAGACTTGACTGCCACCGATGGCTTTTACTCGCTACTATTGCCACCCACCACATTTGAAATAAAATTAAGCACATTTCTTCACCAACCACAAGTGGGGCCCACTCAATTCTAGAATTTTCCACCAAAATCAATTATAAACCTAATTTACGAATCACCACCTCTTAAAATTCATAACAAATCATTCGTGCATTTTTAACGGTTCAAAATTTGTGGACATATACTCAACTTATGTATGTATAACATACCCAAAAATTACCACAATCCGGTCGGATTAAAAATTATAACCCCATAATATATCTCAAAACCCTTGATTTAATTTTTAATACCTCCAATCGATAAAATCTTGATAAAACACCTCAACATTAATTTCTTCATTTATAACCACATAAATAAATCCATCATTTATATCCACATAAAATAAATATTTCTTTATCATATGAATCAATAATTAATTATTCACAAATAATATTACGTAATCACAATTATGACAACCAGTAGTTCCTGGAAAGAGGGGCTTTCAGATAAGGATTTCTCCATCTTGGGCATGCAATTAGGTGACCAAACCTCTCCTTGATGTAACTTTCTAGACATTGCCAATAATGCTATCTAATAATATTATTCAAATAATATGAATTATTGATCCGATAATGGAGATAATATGCGGTGACAATTATTGAACATCAATAATATAAAATATCAACGCAAAGAATTATTGAATCAATAAAATAAAATATTGAGCGATAGACTCATTGTGAAAATTATCGAGTAGTGCCTTCTTACGTAAGGATCAATAATTCAACAATACTTGTAACAATACTGTGTGCCACTTGTCGCAACCACGCCAGACATCGTATTTTAACCAAGGGTATTCCAATGCCTTTACTTGGTAATAACTACGCCGTTATTTTTAACCAACTTATATTTGTCGTTTCCTTCATCCAATCGCTTTCAAGTTATGGGGCCCATACATGGTCAGCGCTGGTCGCATTTAATATTCACAAAGTATGAATATTCCACGACCAAACGAATATTCCCCGACAAAATGAATATTTTATAACCACTTGCTTATTTTGAAATATTTGCGTATTTAACCCTTAACTATCCACATTAATCAAATCAACCCTTACTATTTCAAAATAATAAATAAAGGAAATTCCTTTTATTTTAAAAAATTTCTGGGTCTTACAACCTCCCTCCTTATGAAATTTCGTCCTCGAAATTGACGACGTATTCAGTGTTTCAAAAGGTGAGGATACCTCGCTTTCATTTTCGTTTCCAATTCCCAGATCATTTCCTCTATATAGCATGATTCCTCCACAAAACTTTAACTTGTGGTATGACCTTTCTTGCTGTAGGGACATGCTCCTTCCTATCCAAGATCTTGATAGGTACCTCCTCACACGTTAAGTCTTGACTATCTCGTCCGGTTCTAACTCAATAATGTGGTTCGGGTCTTTCACATATTTACTGAAATACGAGATATGTGAAACACATTATGAACACGAGACATAATCGGAGGTAACGTAAGTCTATAGGCTACATTTCCTACTCGGTCAAGAATTTGAAATGGACCAATAAATCATGGATTGAGCTTTCCTCTCTTCCCAAATCTTGTAACTCCCTTCCATGGAGCAACTCGCAACAATACATGATCCCCACATTAAATTCCACGTCCTTTCGATGAAGATCCGCGATAACTCTTTTGTCGATCTTTGTGCCGTTTGTATATCGTTATCGAATTATTTGGATCTTTTCGGTGAGTCATACGCACTAACTCGGGTCCCAACAATGTTGCTTCACCCACCTCATCCCAACATATTGGAGAATGACATTTTCGCCCATATAATGCTTGAATGGAGCCACACCTATACTTGCTCGATAATCTGTTGTTGTAGGAGAATTCCACCAATGGTAAATACTTATCCTAACCGCCTTGAAGTCTAGGACACAGAGTCTTAATAAATCTTCAAGAGTTTGAATAGTCCTCTCGATTGTCCGTCCGTTTGGGGATGGTATGTCGAACTAAATCGCAAACCGTGCCCATAGCTTTTTTGCAAGCTAACCCAAAATCTTGAAGTGAATCTTGGGTCACGATCCAGAGACTATGGATATTGGGCATGCCATGCAACCTCACGATCTCATTTACGTGCATATACTAGCAAGACGTTCAAGGAATAAGTCTCCGTATCGGCAAGAAATGAGCGAGACTTGGTTAATCTATCAACAATAACCCAAATAGCATTGATGCCTTGAGAAACCGTAGGAAGACCAGAACGAAATCCATGGTAATGTGTTCCCACTTCCATTAGGAATCTCAAGTGGTTGCAACGGACCCTTAGGTACTAGATGCTCCGCCTTTACACGTTGGCAAGTTAAACACATCGAGATAAACTTTGCAATCTCTCTTCATATTATTCCACCAAAATGTATGTCGAAGATCACGATACATTTTAGTACTTCCAGGATGGATTGCAAATGGTGTATTGTGTGCCTCCATCATAATCTTGTACTTCAAATCAAAGTCGTTAGGAACACAAAGTCTAGAGTGGACTCGAAGTATTCCTTCTTCATCAATTCTCGCTTCCGGAATAGCTCCTTCTTGTACTTTCTTCTTCATACGCATCAGCTCCGGGTCGGTGGCTTGAGCAACCTTAACTTTTTCTATTAAAGTTGGCTCTATGCGTATACTTGACATCATCGCACTCGTTCCCGCATATGATCTTCTACTCATTGCGTCAGCTACCACGTTCGCTTTACCAGGATGGTATTGAATAGTGTGGTCGTAGTCTTTCAATAGCTCGAGCCAACGTCGCTGCCGCATGTTGAGTTCTTTTTGAGTGAAGAAATATTTAAGGCTTTTATGGTCTGAATATATCTCCACTTTCTCCCCATATAGATAGTGCCTCCATATCTTTAAAAAAACGATCGGGCCGCTAACTCTAGATCATGAGTAGGATAATTCCTCTCATACTCTTTAAGTTGTCGCGAGGCATAGGCTATGACTTTCCCACGTTGCATGAGAACACATCCTAACCCTTTGCCTGAAGCATCACTGTAGATAACAAATCCATCCGAACCAGATGGTATTGTTAGACAGTCTTAGAAATAAGTCTCCTCTTAAGCTCTTGGAAACTTTTCTCGTATTCTTCGCTCCAAACGAATTTTGTATCCTTCCGAGTTATTTGAGTTAATGGAGTAGCGATTCGAGAAAACCCTTCCACGAATCTTCGATAATAACCAACTAAGCCGAAAAAGCTACGTACTTGATCACCGACTTGATTTGCTCGAACTTTATATTGCTTCAATCTTCGACGGATCAACAGATACTCCATGTTTTGATACCACATGCCCAAGAAAGGCTACTTCCTCAAGCCAGAACTCGCATTTCTTCAATTTGGCATATAGTTGGTTTTCACGAAGCCTTTGGAGTACCAAACTTCAAATGGTGCTCATGATCTTCACGACTTTTGGAATATATAAGGATGTCATCAATAAAGACAACAACGAATCGATCCAAATATTCCTTGAATACTCGGTTCATCATATCCATGAAAGTCATAGGAGCATTAGTTAGTCCGAAAGACATGACTAAGAATTCATAATGCCCATACCGAAGTTCAAGGCGGTCTTTGGAATACCCTCAATTTTAATCTTGGTGATGATATCCGTAAGCTAAGATCGATTTTTGAAAAGAATTGTGCCCTTGTAATCTGGTCAAACAAGTCATCAATACGAGGTAGAGGATACCTATTCTTGATGGTGACATGGTTCAATTCTCGATAGTCAATACAAAGTCGCATACTCCGTCTTTCTTCTTTACAAATAAAACAGAGCACCCCAAGGAGATGTACTAGGACGAATGAAACCAATGTCCAACAATTCCCTCGTAGTTGGACCTTTAACTCTGAAGTTCAATAGGAGCCATTCGATATGGGGTTTTAGAAATGGGCTTTGTACGGAGTTCAAGATCAATAAAGAATTCAACTTCACGTTCGGGGTAGGAAAGGAAGTTCTTCTTGGAAATACATCAGAAAGTCAATAACAACAGGAATATTATTCAAATTTGACGTGTCTTTATTCAAATCCATAACATGGGCTAAGAAAGCTTGACATCCGCTTTTCAATAAACGAATAGCTTTATGATTAGATATGATAGTGATTGATTTTAATGGTTTAGTTGCTTGAATTCGCACAACGGGTTGGTTAGGAATATGAAAACTAACAACCTTACGAAAACAATCAATTTTGGCATGATGAGTAGTTAACCAATCAATCCCTAAAATCACATCAAAAGCAAGTATCTTTAAAGAGATAAGGTCAATGTGTAAGGTGATGGTGCCAACTTGAATCAAACAAGATTTATAAGCGATGGATGTGATGAAAGTTTCTCCTAACGGAGTTTCCACAGATAGATCAAAGTCTAATTTCTCCCGAGTCAAGTTTAAACGTTGAGCACATGCGGAGAGATAAATGAATGGGTAGCACCCAGATCAAGTAAGGTATAAACTTCGCAAGAATTTATAAATAGCTTACCCGTGATCACCTCGTTTGGGTTCTCGCATTATGACCACCACCACAACAAACGCTCTTCCCTAATCATTGACTTTGACTTTTACGGGACGATCTTTTGAGTCGCCGTCCCCATTGAACTAGGTTTCGCTACTGCATAATCTCGAAGCGATATGTCCTTCCTTTCCACAACTATAGCATACCTTGAACTGTTGTGGGCGTTTGACCGATATGTCCTCTTTTCCGCATTTATAATATATGACCCGGTGGTCGTTCTCCTCCCTTAGAACCAATTCTTCACGCAAGACTGTCGTCTTCACATAGTCGTTGTTAAATCTCCTCTTTTTAAAATCTCCTCTGACTCGCTTCTTACATTTTAATGACCATGATTACCACCAGAGTGGTTACCATTTACTGTCCAATCTGCTTTCTTTCTCCGCAGTTATCATTATTCATTGATCGCTATCTCAGTACGATCTCTGGTTATGGTCCTCGATTGGTTGTAGTTCAAGTTATCTCGCTCTAATAATTGAGCCACATTTACAACATCTGAATAAAGAGAAAGTTTATGAGAAATGAGATACCGACGATGCTAGGGTTTCAAACCTCTAAGAAACATCCGTCATATCGTTCCTCATTCTCCACCAAATGAGGTGCAAACACGGATAACTCGCAAACTTTGCCTCGCATCTTTGAGACACCATCATGTTGTTTTTGCTCTAATCGATGAACTCCACTTCCTTCATTATACGAACACTTTCGTGAAAGTATTTGTCATTAAATAGTCTCTCAAACGTCTCCCAAGACATGCCGAGTGCTTGGTGGATGGTACGCCTCACGAGACTCCCACCGAAGAGTCTGCCTCGCCACGGAACATAAAAGGTGGCGAATGGAACCTTCATTCCTCCGTGCATCCCAAGACATTGAATATCTTGGTAATTTGTTTGACCCATGTTTCCGCCATGATCGGATCGGCTTTCCCTTAAATTTCGTGGTCCCAACTCTTTGAAGCGCCATGCGTGGACAACCCGTGAATTGCTATCATTTCTCCTCAGTATTTTGAACACGAGTCTCCCTCGTCGATTTTGCATGAAGCGCAAAAAGCTTCTAAACATCCCTCGTTCATCATCTCGCCGTTGGTGTTGTTCACGGGAGGAACATTGCCTGTTGCACGTTCTCCTCGTTGGTAAAAAGCATGAGCATCTCCACGGTCTCATTTACTCATTGTTAATATTCTCGATCGACATTCTCAAATCTTGTCATAAAACAAGGGTTAATTAAGAAATCAATATATCACATAATATCCCTATATACTAACCAACTAACAAATAAGCGTAGGTAGGACACACTAGCGAAGGATTTACTCTGCTCTCCCCTCCTAGTTCTATTCCCGATCTCCATGGAGATCATATCCTAAGCTCGATACCAACCGTGGACGCCCCCAAAATAGGTATACATCACCCATTCTCGAAGTTGTCAATACATGGTATAGAAACAACTACAACTTTATTATTACAACAAGATAAAAGCTGTGAGTTTAAATACAAATATTATCTTCTAGACAATATTTATACTCAAATAAATCCTCATCACATTTATTGATACATTATTTTACAAAATGGTGAGGACTACTAAACAATCCTTTCTAAAACCTTCATTCCATACCCACTGCATACTCGCTATATTCTCGCCTCCACGAGAAGAATGGAACAAAAAGGAAAGGGTGAGCTCAACTAGCTCAGTAAAGAATATTATGACTAAGATAACATACAACAAATTATCGTTAGTCTTCAACAGGAAAAATTTAATAGAATACAATAGACAACAAATTTTAAATCAATATTCTAGTGAAATAATAATTCATAGAAGAGTTACGTAGAGAATGAAATCTACTATAATCTATGAATTTAACAAATCCATCATCAATATTTTATCCTCAGTAACATCAATCAATATTCATCTCAAATCAAATATTCATCTTTTGCACTACAGCCAAAGATATTCATCAATCGGTCATGTTCATCTCAACACTGCTCATCTTTGCACTAAAGGCCAAAGATATTCATCGATCCATTATGTTCATTTAAACACTGTTCATCTTTGCACTACATGTGCCAAAGATATTCTTCAGAAATCATTCATCTTTGCACTACAGGCCAAAGATATTCAATAATATCATCATTTAAGACTGAGGATGATGAAAAATATTTTTAAAGAAACGAATCCAGTGAAACAAAATGACAAGGATTAAGGATTCGTACTTGGTTTTATCCACGTCCAAAAATACCTCAAAAGTAATCATAGTGGTGTAAAATTCAAGAATGATCAAAACATGGATACAATCAAAGCTAGTATCCAGAATAGATGTTTTGGACAAAAAGAAGAAATTTTATTTTTTGGTGAATAGTCAGAGTATCGTGAATAGTGTCAGATATCGTGAATAGGTCGATATCGTGAATAAGACCGTATCATGAATAGTAAATCCGACACCAAAAGATAGAAATTCCACAAAAACATCTTCACGCTTCATGAATAGTACTCGTGAATAGTAACTCTTGAATAGTAACTCATGAATAGTAACTCGTGAATAGTAACTCATGAATAGTAACCTTGACATGAAAAAGTTCCAAATTTGATAAAAGTTCCAACCAATATTTCAAAGATAATGATATTGAAGAAATAATATCATTTGAGAATAAAATAACATCCCTTACCTCAAAGAATCAAGATGCCTTGAATGAAAGGTCGGAAGTGATCTTTGAATGAAACTTATCTTTGAACAAAGAACTCTCAAAGTATCTAAATACTCACAAAATACGCTCAATAATATAGAGAGAAAGAGAGAAATCTTTGTTTTCGGTGTGATTTTCAATTCTAACTTAGCCCTCTATTTATAGGAAAATGTTAGCCTTAAAAGCAGACTTGACCTGCCACTACGATGGCTTTTACCGCTACTATTGCCACCCACCACATTTGAAATAAAATTCAGCACATTTCTTCACCAACCACAAGTGGGGCCCACTCAATTCTAGAATTTTCCACCAAAATCAATTATAAACCTAATTTACAGAATCACCACCTCTTAAAATTCATAACAAATCATTCAGTACATTTTAACGGTTCAAAATTTGTGGACATATACTCAACTTATGTATGTATAACATACCCAAAAATTACCACAATCCAACGGTCGGATTAAAAATTATAACCCATGCAATATATCTCAAAACCTTGATTTAATTTTTAATACCTCCAATCGATAAAAAATCGATAAAACACCTCAACATTAATTTCTTCATTTATAACCACATAAATAAATCCATCATTTATATCCACATAAAATAAATATTTCTTTATCATATGAATCAATAATTAATTATTCACAAATAATATTATGTAATCACAATTATGACAACCAGTAGCTTCGAGGAAAGAGGGGCTTTCCGATAAGGATTTCTCCTCACTTGGCGCAATTAGGTGACCAAACCTCTCCTTGATGTAACTTTCTAGACATTGCCAATAATGCTATCTAATAATATTATTCAAATAATATGAATTATTGATCCGATAATGGAGATAATGTGCAATGCGTGACAATTATTGAACATCAATAATATAAAATATCAACGCAAGCAATTATTGAATCAATAAAATAAAATATTGAACAAGAATTAACTCTGTGTGAAAATTATTGAGTAAGTGCCTTTTACGTAAGGATCAATAATTCAACAATCGCATGCAATACTGGTGTGCATCTTGTGCAACCACGCCAGACATCGTATTTTAACCACGGTATTCCAACGATCTTAACAGTAATAACTACGTAGTTATTTTTAACCAACTTATATTTATGTCGTTTCCTTCATCCAATCGCTTTTCAGTTATGGGGCCCACACATGGTACTGCCGTCGCATTTAATATTCCCCGAAGCGGTATGAATATTCCACGACCAAACGAATATTCCCTAATAAAAATGAATATTTTATAACCACTTGCTTATTTTGAAATATTTGCGTATTTAACCCGTAACTATCCACATTAATCAAATCAACCCTTACTATTTCAAAATAATAAATAAAGGAAATTCCTTTTTATTTTAAAAAAATTTCGGGGTCTTACAATTTGGCGTCATGATGCCGCCTAAGGCACATTAAGTGAAAGCTTATGGTACCAAACATGGCTATAACCTACTGCAGAGTCGCGTCACGGCGTGGCAGATAACAAAGGGACTCGCACCGCAGCGCCGAGTCCAGACCTTAAACACTGAAGAGTGGTGCCGTAGCGCGGCACAGAGAGGGAATAGTGGCACCGCAGTGCCAAGACTAAACGTGAGACACTGGAAACTCATGCCGCAGTGTGAGTTGTAGAACAAAAGCTGGCACCGCAACGCCAGCACTAGGAATACCATATAGAAGAAAGATTTTGAATGCAAAGAGAATGAGAGTTGATTGAAGATGAAGTAAATCTTTAATAAACCTAAAGTAATAGTGTTTAAGATGTTATAAACCTTAAGTTAACAACTAAAGGTTGAAGATAAGTTACTTAAACGTGAATGTAAAATAATACGATAGAATTGAACAAATGTTAAACAATCTAATAAACAATTAGATTGAGAATAAGGGTAAGATACGTTAGGAACCATACATATCTGATTATGACCTAATGTGGTATGTTATGTGGTTATGTATTGTAGAGACCTTAAAGACTCAAAGGAAAAGTATATTAACCATAGCAGATGCTAAAGGCAAGTGTTCTAACCCTTGTCTATGTTCAATCTGGACAAGCTTTGTGATTCATGTATCTTACACATGAATTGATGTATGATGAAGTCGAAGCCAATTCCTTCAGCTAGACTTAAGATGTTTTATGGATTTCTTATAATCTATCGAACTATGATCAATATTGTCAAGTATTGCCAAACTATTTTGGTATGGTTTTCAAAAGAAGACTGAGTATGTTAAATAAATGTTTTGTCGTTAAACGACAGGCACGTGAGGTTGCCACAACTTAAACGTAATATGTTTAAAGAAATAGTGTTGTACAACATAGAGTACAATAGGCTGATCACCTTGACGTGCTCATAAGTAATATCGGACTTACGTACTTAGTGCCAGGTTGTCCTTTTCAAAGAAAGTATGAAATGCTCAAGGTCTTGGACCGGAATTGATGTTTTACTAAATGTTGTTCATTGTGAAACGTTTTAAAGAAAAGAGAAGTGCTATTTTGAATTATTGATAGTACTTCATAACTATTGTTCAGTTATTGAAGATATACGATTTCTATGTTTCAAGCATATTGTTTAAATGGAATTATCATACTTGTTGAGCTAGTTATTGTGACGCTCCCAAAATAGGTATACATTGTGATGCCCCCAAAATAGGTATACAACACCCATTCTGAGTCGCCAAATACATGGTACAGAAAAACAACTACAACTTTATTATTACAATTGTCGTGCAAAATACGACAACACATACTGTGAGTTTAAATACAAATATTGTCTTCTAGACAATATCCACACCCAAATAAAGTCCTCATTACAATTATTGATGTACAATTTTACAAAAATAGTGAGGACTGCTAAAACAATGGACTAGGACCATCACTCTATACCCCGACTGGTTCCTGCTATGTTCTCGCTTCCTGAGAAGAAAAATTGAACAAAAAGGAAAAGGGTGAGCTCAACTAGCCCAGTAAAGAATATTATGACTAAGATAATATACAACAAATTATCCTTAGTCTTCAACAAGGAAAAAATCTGATAGAATACAATAGACAACAAGTTTTAGATCAACAACTGCAGCGGAAACAACAATTCATTAGAAGAGTAAAGTAGAGAATCAAATATACTATCATCTATGAATTTAAAGTCCATCATCAATATTTTATCCCTATAACATCAATCAATATACATCTTACATCAAATATTCATCTTTGCACTACGGGCCAAAGATATTCATTTGTATCACCAGTTGGTCATGTTCATCTCAACACCTGTTCATCTTTGCACTACGGGCGAAAGATATTCATTAAGTATCATCATTAAGGAATGAGGATGATGAAAAACATTTTAGAGAACGAATCCAGTGAAACAGAAGGGAAAATATTAGGGATTCGTATTTGGGTTTATCCAAATTCAATTATACTCCATAATAACCAAGTGTGAAGTAGAATAAAGATCAAAACATGGATACAATCAAAGATAGTAACCATAAAAGACATCTGGGATGAAAAAGAGAAAATATCATTTTTTAAATTGAGTAGTGCAAGTATTTGTGAATAGTGGTCAGATATCGTGAATAGTGCCATATACGTGAATAGTAACCCCGACACAAAAAAGTAGAAATTCCACAATAAAATTCATAACAATATCTTAACATAATGATATTGAAGAAAATAATATCATTTAAGAAGAAAATAATATCCCTTACCTCAAAGAATCAAGATTTTGAATGAAAGGTCGGAAGTGATCTTTGAATGAAACTTATCTTGAATAAAGAACTCTCAAAGTATCTAAATACTCACAAAATACGCTCGATAATATAGAGAGAAAGCTTATGTTTACGGGGTGATTTTCAATTCTAACTTAGCCCTTCATTTATAGGAAAATGTTAGCCCAATCGAAGGCGGACTTGACCTAGTACCTGATGGTTTTACCTATTACTATTGCCACCCACCACATTTGATATAAAATTCAGCACATTTTTTCACCAACCACAAGTGGGGCCCACTAGATTCTAGAATTTTCAACCAAAATCAATTATAACCCTAATTTCCGAATCAGACACCTCTTAAAATTCATAACAAATCATTCGTTCATTTTTAACGGTTCAAAATTTGTGGACATACACTCAACTTATATATGTATAACATAACCAAAAATCACAACGATCCAATGGTCAGATTAAAAATTATAACTCACGCAATATATCTCAAGAACAGTGATTTAATTTTTAATACCTCCATTCCGACAAAAACATCTCAACATTAATTCATTCAATTATAACCGCATAAAATAAATATATCCATCTATTATATCCACATAAAATAAATATTTTCTTATCATATAATCAATAATTAATTATTTACAAATAATATTACGTAATCACAATTATGACAACCGGTAGTTCTAGAAAGATGGGGCTTTCAATAAGGATTTCTCCTTCTTTGGCGCCGCAATTAGGTGACCAAACCTCTCCTTAGACAGAACTTTCTAGACATTGCCAATAATGCTATCTAATAATATTATTCAATAATATGAATTATTGATCTGATAATGGGAAATATTGTGCAGTGACAATTATTGAAACAACAATGATATAAAATATCAACGCATCAATTATTGAATCAATAAAATAAAATATTGAAAAGTAATTACTGTAACAATTATTGAGTAGTGTCTTCTTACGTAAGAATCAATAATTTAAAAACATGCAATACTGTAGTGCTCTTCGTGCAACCACGCAGACATCGTATTTTAACCAATAAAGTATTCAACGGTGTTAATAGTAACAACTACGTCGTTATTTATAAAAACTCAAACTTGTCATTTTCTTCATCCGATAGTTATTTTGTTATGAGGCCCACGAATGGCTGCGCCGTCGTACGAATATTCCCCGACAACAAGAATATTCCACGACCAAATGAATATTCCCCGACAAAAAATGAATATTTTATAACCACTTACTTATTTTGTAAAATTTGCACATTTCACTCATAACAAAAGTATTATATCAAATTAACTCTTTATTATTTCAAGATAATAAATAGAGAAAATTTAATTTTATTCATAATAAGTTGGGGTCTTACAACCTCCCCTCCTTATGAAATTTCGTCCTCAAAATTGACGTGCGTACCTGGTGTTTCGAAAAGGTGAGGGTACCTCGCTTTCATTTCCGATTCCAACTCCCAAGTCATTTCCTCAATAGCATGGTTCCTCCACAGAACCTTAACTTGTGGTATAACCTTTGTTCGTAGGATATGCTCTTTCCTATCCAATATCTTGACAGGTACCTCCTCGTACATTAAATCTTCGGCTATCTCGTCTGGTTCTAACGCAATAAGTGGTTTGGGTCTTTCACATATTTACGAAGCATAGATATGTGAAAAATATTATGAACACGAGACATACTTGGAGGTAATGCGAGTCTATAGGCCACATTTCCTATTCGTTTAAGAATCTCAAATGGACCAACAAATCGTGGATTGAGCTTTTCTCTCTTCCCAAATCTTATAACTCCCTTCCATGGAGCAATACGTAACAATACATGATCTCCAATATTAAACTCGACGTCTTTTTGATGAAGATCAGCATAACTCTTTTGTCTATCTTGTGAGGCCTTTATGCGTTGCCGGATCATTTGAATCTTTTCTATAGTCATGCGTACTAATTCTGGTCCCAACAACGTTGCTTCTCCCACCTCGTCCCAGCATACTGGAGAACGACACTTTTGTCCATATAACACCACGAATGGAGCCATGCCTATACTTGCCTGATAACTGTTGTTGTAGGAGAATTCCACCAGTGGCAAGTATTTATCCCAACTTCCTTTAAAATCTAGGACACAGAGTCTTAATAGATCTTCAAGGGTTTGAATAGTCCTTTCTGATTGTCCGTCCATTTGAGGATGGTATGCCGAACTGAAACGTAAATCCATGCCCATAGCTTTCTGCAAGCTAACCCAAAATCGTGAAGTGAATCTTGGGTTACGATCTGAAACTATGGATACTGGCATGCCATGAAATCTCACAATCTCATTCACATACATACTAGAAAGACGTTCAAGGGAATAAGTCTCACGTATAGGCAAGAAATGAGCCGACTTGGTTAATCTATCAATAATAACCCAAATCGCATCTATACCTCGAGAAACCTTGGGAAGACCTGTAACGAAATCTATAGTAATGTGTTCCCACTTCCATTTCAGAATCTCAAGTGGTTGCAATGGATCCTTTGGCACTTGATGCTCCGCCTTTACACGTTGACAAGATAAACACCTCGAGATAAACCCCGCGATCTCTTTCTACATATTGCTCCACCAAAATGTTGAAATTAGTATGCACACAAGCCAATCATGTTTAATGATAAAGCATATACTTTGTAACAATCTTATTCATTTATTAATAAAAAGTATTAATTTATTAAAGACTTTTAATTATCTACATGATGCTGTTTTATAATATGTGATAAACCCATAGTTTTAAGCAATGCTTTTAGAATAATGATGATTATCATTCTAATGAGATCTAAATTCTTAGAAAGCATAAAACTAAAATAGTTCCCAATCGTTGGATTACTAAATTGGGAATTAGTGAATCCGGATAGATTGGTACATACATTTCTTACTCATTGGATGAGGATGATTAATATTATGATCATTTGTGTGGAGACACTAAAGCAAGTATGTAGGTGCTTATTAGAGAATAAGTTCACTGAACGTGGCTCGCTAAGGAATTCCTAATAGAGTTTTACTTGCCTGTCAATAGGAATTCTGTAGTGATAGTAAGTCAAGTGATCCTTGGACTTGAGATCATCATAGTATCTTGTGTATGATGAGTTATACTTTGACTTATTCCTTAAGACCCTTAGGGTATTTCAAAGGGTATGCTTGGGTATAATAAGTTGTACATGGAGATAATGTATGATCAATAAAGAATCTACTACTTCTAGTAAAAGAAGAGAAATGTCCTATGTGATTCGATAAATGACAACCCAGTAGTCCTTGGCTAAGGCAGAATAAAATTAGAAAGAAGTTTCTAATTTGCATTATTTGGAGTTGTGTATTTTAGAGTCGAAATACATATAATTAAATAAAAATAAGACTTGACAGTAATTCCATGTCTTATATTTAATTGGGACATTGTATGGTGGAAGGATTGAATTGTACGGTAACTATGTTGAAATTAATTTAAAAAAACCCAATTTCTTAATTGTTAAGGAGGGTTGCCTACATCTAGAAATAAGAGGAGTCTTATTATGGGTGGTGTGGTTGTTGACTTTTTAACAACATATGTCATTCCAATAGTTGGAGAGTACGCTCCTTTTCTATGAGAGATAGAAAACTAGGGTTTGCCAAACACCCATCTTCTTGAATCTTTATTTATTCTTGGTGGATCACCTCTAGAGGCCAAACACTTGGGTGGCTAACAATGATCAAAGGAATGAACCAAACCCGGTGGATTCAAGTTGAACGCGAAAAGGATTGGAGGTGAACTTGTACCTGAGGAAGCTCGAATCTTTAAGGGTATGATTCTTGTTCTTCATATCTTTTCGTTAAATTAGTAATTGCACATAAAGGATGATCCGGGTATATGGTTTGTAAAATTTTAAACTCTGATTTTTACACGTTTCCGCTTATTTGTGCAATTTGATTGCGTTTATGAATATTACAAACCTAACAGTGGTATCAGAGCCAAACCTTTATGCGAATTACTAATTATTTTAATTTGATTTGTATATTGATATGTGTTTAGAACAATTTAATTTGGCATAATTTTGTTGTATAAAATTAAAAAAAAAAAACCGTTATTTTCAAATCCTGCATTTTGCAAATCCTGCCTTTCACGTGATATGTGATTCACGGATTAGTTGATTACCATCATATATTATTCATCCTGTTGCAGGTTACTTTTATATATATTATATAGATTATATATGATTTTTAATCCTGCTGCAGGAGATGTTTACATGATAATATATATATATATATATATATATATATATATATATATATATATTTTGTGATCTTGTTTTAAAAGCATGATTGCTATATATATATATATATATATATATATATATATATATTACGTGAATCATTATTAAGGGAATGCGAATTGAAGATTATAATATATATATATATAATATTATTAATAATTTTATTATTAAAATAAAATTTATTTTAATTTTAAAATAAAAGTTTATTTTAATATTAAAAAAAAGAATTTATTTTAATTTTAAAATTAGAATTTCATCTGAAACTAATTAGAGTTAGAATTGGATTCCATGATAACTAATTAGAGTTGAAATTGGATTCCATATTTTCTAAAATAAAGGAGTTTATTTGTGAATAGGAAAGTGAATCTATCTTTCCTTAAATAAAGGAATTTATTTAGATATGAAATAAGATTTCATATTATTCAAAATAAATGAGTTTATTTGTGAATAGGAAAGAGAATCCGTGTTTCCTTTAATAAAGGAATTTTTTTACTTGGAATTGGATTCCATAATTAATTAAAATAAATGAGTTTATTTTGATTAAAATAAAATAGTTTATTTTATTCAAAATTGGATAAATTAAAATAAAAGGAGTTTATTTTGATTTAAATTTGGATTAAAATAAAGGAGTTTATTTTATTCAAAATTAGATTTTATGCTAACTAAATTTTCCCATTAAATGATATCAATATATATATTGAATGTTTATTATTCATGAGATGAATGTTATTTATTGATGCGTATGGTGATGTGTATAATAATAAATGGGATTGATTATGGACTATTATTAACGATGTGATTGGATTTTATTTTAGTTGGATGCATGAATGTATGAGTTTTATTAAATGGGATTTCTGCGTGCCTCGTCTTCTCTAATTTTTTCTTAATGTAAATTCTATCTCCTCCTATGTACTTCTCCGATTAGCGATCAAGGTTTCTATTTATTGTAAATAGTTTTGTAATAGGATTAGTTAGAATTAATTTTGAAAAATTGGAGATCAACGAACAAGGAGCGCTTGAAGACCCGTTTGTAATGGAGCCCGAGTTTAAATGTAATAGTTATATTTAAATATTAATTCTTGCACCCCTAGGGTTTGACCTTTTGGTTCACTTGGTGGATCTAGTGAACCAAACTAGAATAAAAGTTCATAATCAATTCGGGTAGAATATAGTATTCTATATGTGCATGCTTATACTATATATATTATATATTATGCAAACATGCTTCGCATGTTCATTAATATACGCGTATTTTTATATATATATGTAAATGCGCACTAAACAAGATGAGACAAATTAATAACAAACCCTCAAATTTTTATATTAAGTCCTAAGCGTTCAAAGATATTTGGAATATCGAGCGTCGCATTTTCTAGCATGATAAAATTAATAGAGTATTAAATATTTAATATGAGTTTGTTGTGTCACCACAAGGCAAATATTAAGTATTTAAGATGTTAATTTATCACATTTGATGCTTATAAAGAAAATTGAACAATATTATTTTGTTGTGTCACCACAAGGACAATATTTTCTTTTTTGAATATATGGAGTGCTAGGTTGGACTTAACTTGGATAATTTTGATTCAGATGTGCCACCACTTGATCAAAATAATCTAAGAGGCAAAATACAAGGAGTTACATAGTTGATGTAATTGACAAGAGTTGTCTACCTATTTATTTATATATAGTTTGTTGTGTCACCACAAGGCTATATACATTTGAAATGGGATCCTTATTCTCACTAGCAAATCTTTAATTAGATATTCTTAGAACTATATATATTGAGGGTAATATAGTTTGAAGAAAATAGTGGGAGATACCAATTTAAAACAAGACCTAATTTATTTTGGTAATTAATAAAAGAATGTATGCTAAAATGTTGTTAATTACAAATTCATTTACAAAATTTTACAATGTCTAAATTACTATCACTGCGAAACATATTAAATGTTAATTAACCGAACCGAATTACTCGGATTGGTTAAGGAAATTGAGAATAGTTCTCATGGTTGAAAAGTTATCTTATGTCCTTAATACGTCTATCCCTGCAATGGTTGTAAACAATGCCTCTGAGGAAAGATTGCTACTTTTAGAAAGTGGCAAGATGATGCACGGTTGGCTCAATGCATCATGCTCGCATCCATGAGTAACGAGCTTCAGTGTCAGCATGAAACTATGGATGCTCCTACTATATTCCTGCACATCAAGTAGTTGATGGTGAGGAAAGTAGGACTGATAAATATCAGATATCTAAGGAGCTCTTCTGATGTAGAATGAACGATTCAAAGAAGGTAAATAGAAAGGAAAAAACAAAGGATAATAAGAACAAAACTGATTCGGATAGCAAAGGAGTTTTGCTTTCACTGCAGAGGCTAACCAGAAGAAGCTTAGTGAAGCTTCGGTTACAAATATAGTTTTTATTCATGATTAAAATAAATTTTTCTTTAAGTCAAGGTTCTACTTGGGTATTGGATACCAACTTTGGTTATCATAAATATAGATTTATGAAGGGACCAAGCAGAAGTAGAAAGCTAAACAAATATAAGTAATCCTATATGTGGGAAATGAAGCAAAGGTTGCCACATTAGCCATAGAAACTTATAGTTTAGCAATGCCTACGGGCAAATCTATAAATCAATATGTAAGACCCCAACTTATTATTAATAAAATTTAATTTTCTCTATTTATTATTTTGAAATAGTAAGGGTTGATTTGATTAATGTGGATAGTTAGGGTTAAATACGCAAATATTTCAAAATAAGCAAGTGGTTATAAAATGTTCATTGTTGCTTGGGAAATATTCATTTGGTCGTGGAATATTAAATCTGTTTGGGAATATTAAATTTACGACAGTAGACCATGTGTGGGCCCCATAACGGAAAGCGATTGGATGAAGAAAGCGACAAATATAAGTTGGTTAAAAATAACTACAGTAGTTATTCACAATTAAGATCATTGGAATACCCGGTGGTTAAAATACTGAATGTCTGGCGTGGTTAAAGCGATGCACTGCAGATTATTGCAGTATTGTTGAATTATTGATCCTTACGTAAGAAGGCACTACTCAATAATTTTCACATGAATTCTTGCTCAATATTTTATTTTATTGATTGATAATTCTTTGCGTTGATATTTTATATTATTGTTGTTCAATAATTGTCACCGTACATTATCTCCATTATCGGATCAATAATTCATATTATTTAAATAATATTATTAGATAGCATTATTGGCAATGTCTAGAAAGTTACATCGAGGAGAGGTTTGGTCACCTAATTGCGGCGCAAGAAGGAGAAATCCTTATAGGAAAGCCCCTCTTTCACAGGAACGGCACTGGTTGTCATAATTGTGATTCGTAATATTATTTGTGAATAATTAATTATTGATTCATATGATAAAGAAATATTTATTTTATGTGGATATAAATGATGGATTTATTTATGTGGTTATAAATGAAGAAATTAATGTTGAGGTGTTTTATCAAGATATTTTTATCGGATTGGAGGTATTAAAAATCAAATCGGGGTTTTGAGATATATTGTGGGGTTATAATTTTTAATCCAACCGTTGGATTGTGGTAATTTTGGGTATGTTATACATACATAAGTTGAGTATATGTCCACAAATTTTGAACCGTTAAAAATGCACGAATGATTTATTGTGAATTTTAAGAGGTGTCGAATTGAAATTAGGTTTATAATTGATTTTGGTGGAAAATTCTAGAATTGAGTGGGCCCCACTTGTGGTTGGTGAAGAAATGTGCTGAATTTTATTTCAAATGTGGTGGGTGGGAATAGTAGCGAGGTAAAGCCATCGTCAAAGTTGCAGTCAAGTCTGCTAAAATTTTCCTATAAATAGAGGGCTAAGTTAGAATTGAAAATCACACCGAAACATAAACATTTCTCTTTCTCTCTCTATATTATTGAGCGTATTTTGTGAGTATTCAGATACTTTGAGATTTCTTTATTCAAGATAAGTTTCATTCAAAGATCACTACTTGACCTTTCATTCAAAAAATCGATTCTTTGAGGTAAGGGATATTATTTTTTTCGTAATGATATTATTTTTCAATATCATTATGTTGAAATGTTGATCTGAAGTTTTTATCAAATTTGGAACTTTTTCATGTCGGGGTTATTTATTCATGAGTTACTATTCACGAGTTACTATTCATGAGTTACTATTCACGAGTTCTTATTCACGAAGTACTATTCATGAAGCGTGAAGATGTTTTTTGTGGAATTTCTATCTTTTGGTGTCGGATTTATTTATTCATGTATATCACAGATTATTCACGATACTATCATGACTATTCACGATATCTGCACTATTCATAGAAAAATAAAATTTCTTCTTTTTGTCCAAAACATCTATTTTGGATACTAGCTTTGATTGTATCCATGTTTTGATCATTCTTGAATTTTACACCACTATGATTATTTTTGAGGTATTTTTGAACATGGATAAAACAAAGTACGAATCCTTAATCCTTAATCCTTGTCATTTTGTTTCCTTTGGATTCGCTTTTTTAAAAAATATTTTTCATCATCCATGATCTTTAAATGATGATAATATTGAATATCTTTGGCCCAGTAGTGCAAAAGATGAATGATTTCTGAATAATATCTTTGGCCTCAGTGCAAAGATGAGCAGTGTTGAGATGAACATAACCGATGATTAATATCTTTGGCACAGTAGTGCAAAAGATGAGCAGTGTTTAAATGAACATGACCAACTGATGAATATCTTTGGCCTGTAGTGCAAAGATGAATATTTGATTCCAGATGTTTATGGATTGATGTTACAGGGATAAAAGATAGACGATGAACTTTTAAATTCATACATAGAAGATAGTAGTTTGCATTCTCTACTTAACTCTTCTAATGAATTATTATTTCACTATGAATATTGATTTAAAATTTGTTGTCTATTGTATTCTATTAAATTTTTCCCTGTTGAAGACTAACGATAATTTGTTGTATATTATCTTAGTCATAATATTCTTTACTGAGCTAGTTGAGCTCACCCTTTTCCTTTTTGTTCCATTCTTCTCAGGAGGCGAGAATATAGCGAGTACTAGTCGGGGTATGGAATGAAGGTTTTAGAAAGGATTGTTTAGTAGTCCTCACCATTTTTGTAAAATAATGTATCAATAAATGTGATGAGGATTTATTTGAGTATAGATATTGTCTAGAAGATAATATTTGTATTTAAACTCACAGTTTTACTGTTGTAATAATAAAGTTATAGTTGTTTCTGTACCATGTATTGACAACTCAGAATGGGTGATGTATACCTATTTTGGGGGCGTCACACAATAAGTTGTTCTTGTATTCCAATTCTTGTTAAAAACATTATTTCCATTTTATTGTTGGATAATAAAATTTTTGGTATTATAACTAAGAATAATTATTGTTCTATTTATAATAATAATGTTTTTGTATAGAACTGGAATATTACTTAATGGATTTAGTATACTTGACTTATGTGAAAATATATTTTGCAAATTGAACAAAGTAGTATAAGAAAAGGAGATGATCATTCAAAGAGTTGAATGCGTGTATTTGCTGAAATACAAGTGTGAATTATTTGAAAGGTTCAAAGAATTCAGAAGTGAAACAAATTGGCAAAGTATTAAAATTCTTTGATTAGATCAAGGAATAAATACTTGTGCAATAAGTTTCTAGATCATCTCAAATGGTTTTCTCATAATGGACACCTCCTAATACGCAATAATTGATTGATGTATTTGAAAGAAAAAATTGTACCTTGTTGGACATGGTGTGGTCCATAATGATTTTACCGACATTCCAGTATCCTTCTAGGGTAATGTCCTAGAAATGGCTGCATATCTATAAAAAAGGTAACCTCAAAATCCAGCCCCAAGACTCCATAAAAGTTATGGACAGGGAGGATTCCTAATCTTAAGTATGTTAAGATAAGGGATTGTCCAACTTATGTGAAAAAGTTTCAAAGGATAAGCTTGGGACAAGATTTGACAAGTGCAGATTTGTGGGACATCCTAAAGTAAGTTTAGGGTATATGTTCTATAATCCTACTTAGCAAAAGGTGTTTGTTGCGAAACATGCTGCCTTCTAAGATAAAGGTGTTTATCGTTGAAGGGGCTAGTGGGAGGATAATAGATCTTGAAGAGTTCAAGAACCACAAAACACTATAAGTCAAATAAGAGGAACCTGTAGATAAAACTATTGTACCACAACCGAATCGTAAATCTAGAATAGTAACGAAGATACCTAGGAGGTATGGATTCATCATAGATGATGATGATGAGGTACGCATCATAGAAGATGATGATCCAGTTACATACGATGAGGTAAGAGTTGTAGACACTCAGAGAAATGAATTGAAGCAAGCTTCTCAAAATGGAACATTCATTTTGATGAGACAATCAAAAGAGTTTGATTTTATCACAAATAAGAA
This sequence comes from Panax quinquefolius, assembly GCA_020205615.1. Taxonomy (NCBI): domain Eukaryota; kingdom Viridiplantae; phylum Streptophyta; class Magnoliopsida; order Apiales; family Araliaceae; genus Panax; species Panax quinquefolius. The sequence goes on from CM035158.1 coordinate 83,806,661, forward strand.
TGAACCTAGTGTGTACAAAAGGGTAAGTGGGAGAGTCGTGACATTCCTAATATTATATGTTGATATACTATGGATAAGGAATGACATACTAATGCTACAATCAGTAAAGATAAAGTTGTCTAAACATTCCTCCATGAATGATTTGGGAAGAATATCTAAATTGGGGATAAAAAGCTATATAGATTGATTTAAAAGGATGCTCGACTTAACCCAATGAACGTATATTCATTTGATGTTAAAGTCGTTTAGCATGGCAAACTCCAAAAGATGTCTCATGTTGATAAGACATGGAGTGTATCTCTCTTAATAGTCCCCAAAGACTCCAAAAAGAGAGATCGCATGATTAACTATCATGTATGCAATGAAATGTACGAGACCTGGTGTTGATCAGTCATATTCTGGAGAAGATCACTATAAGACAGTGAAAAACATCTTAAAGTACTTAACGGGCACTAAGGATGTGATTAAAATTTATGGTGGGTCTAAATTAAAACTAGAGGGCTTGACAGACTTAAGTTTTTTTAGACAGACCAAGACGACAGAAAATTCACTTTAAGGTAAAGCGTTACCTTGAACGGTGGTGCAGTGAATTGAAAAGGTTCCAAATAGCAAAAAGAGTTGCTGGTTTAGTGATAAAGACAAAGTATATAGCTATAAATGAAGCTACAAGTTGATTGTTTGGATGAAAAGTTCATTACAAAACTAGGAATAGTTCCTAAGTCTCACCTTGGATCCAAACATGTGTTGTGGCACTTTCATTTCATTATAAGAATCATTGAAAGATGGGAAATTACTATAGAGATAGTGGACTCTCAAGAACAACATTACATATCCATTAACTAAAGCTTATCCAACAGCAGGATAATCATCACTTAGAGAAGAAGGGTATGATATACCATGACGATTGGCTTTAGTGCAAGTGGGAGATTAAAAGTAGTATGCACACAAGCCAATCATGTTTGATGATAAAACATATACTTTGTAACAATCTTATTCATTTATTAATAAAAAGTATTAATTTATTAAAGGCTTTTAATTATCTACATGATGCTGTTTTATAATATGTGATAAACCCATAGTTTTAAGCAATGCTTTTAGAATAATGATGATAATCATTCTAATGAGATCTAAATTCTTAGAAAGCTTAAAACTAAAATAATTCCCAATCGTTGGATTACTAAATTGGGGATTAGTGAATCCGGATAGATTGGTACATACGTTACTTGCTCATTAGATGAGGATGATTGATCTCATGATCATTTGTATGGAGACACTAAAGCAAGTATGTAGGTGCTTATTAGAGAATAAGTTCACTGAACGTGGCTCGCTAAAGAATTCCTAATGGAGTTTTACTTGCCTATCAATAGGAATTCCTGTAGTGATAGTAGTACAAGTGATCCTTGGACTTGAGATCATCATAGTATCTTGTGTATGATAAGTTGTACTCTGACTTATTCCTTAAGACCCTTAGGGTATATCAAAGGGTATGCTTGGGTATAATAAGTTGTACATAGAGATAATGTATGATCAATAAAGAATCTACCACTTCTAGTAAAAGAAGAGAAATGTCCTATGTGATTCGATAAATGACAACCCAGTAGTCCTTGGCCAAGGCAGGATGAAATTAGAAAGAAGTTTCTAATATGCATTATTTGGAGTTGTGCATTTAAGAGTCGAAATATATATAATTAAATAAAATAAGACTTGACAGTAATTCTATGTCTTATATTTAATTGGGACATTGTATGGTGGAAGGATTGAATTGTACGGTAACTATTTAGTCAAAGGTTCTTTTATGATTAATGTTGAAATCTATATTATCTAGAAAGACATTAATCGCTAGGGAGGCTTATCCCTATTGTAGAATAAATATTATTTATTTAAATAAATAAATTATTTAATTTATTTAAATAAGATTAGAATTGTTATAATTGATTTATTCACAACCGATTTAATATGGAGAACCTAAAGGGTCGCACCATAAAAGGAAGAATAATTATATAAGAAGTTAATGGCATAATCGTAATAATATGTTAAGTGTATTTAATTTAATCTATGGTGATAGAATAAATTAAATAACTTAATATTTATTATTTAATATTTTAGAAATATTAAATATATAAATTAATAAGAAGAGTCTTATTAATATTATTACAATTATTATTATTTTAATTTCTAAAGAGTTGGAAATTAATTTAATATTAGTACTCTCATTTATTCTAATAAGATTAGGAGGCTAATTAATTAAAAGATTTTAATTAATTATTCCTAATAAGATTAGGAGCCTAATTAATTAAAGGAGTTTAATTAATTAAAAAAACCCAATTTCTTAATTGTTAAGGAGGGTTGCCTACATCTAGAAATAAGAGGAGTCTTATTATGGGTGGTGTGGTTGTTGACTTTTTAAATACATACGTAATTCCAATAGTTGGAGAGTACGCTCCTTTTCTATGAGAGATAGAAAACTAGGGTTTTGCCAAACACCCATTTTCTTGAATCTTTATTCATTCTTAGTGTATCACCTCTAGAGGCCAAACACTTGGGTGGCTAACAATGATCAAAGGAAGGAACCAAACCCGGTGGATTCAAGTTGAACGCGAAAAGGATTGGAGGTGAACTTCTACCTGAGGAAGCTCGAATCTTCAAGGGTATGATTCTTATTCTTCATATCTTTTCGTTAAATTAATAATTGCGCATAAAGGATGATCCGGGTATATGGTTTGTAAAATTTTAAACTTTGATTTTTACACGTTTCTGCTTAATTTGTGCAATTTGATTGCGTTTATGAATATTACAAACCTAACAAATGTATGTCGAAGATCGTGATACATTTTGGTACTCCCAAGATGGATTGCAAATGGTGTGTTATGTGCCTCCATCATGATTTTGTGCTTCAAGTCAAAATTGTTAGGAACGCAAAGTCTAGAGTTGACTCGAAGTATTCCTTCTTCATCGATTCTTACTTCTGGAATAGCACCTTCTTGCACTTTCTTTTTCATACGCATCATCTCTGGGTCTGTGGTTTGAGCAGCTTTAACTTTATCGATTAAAGTCAGTTCTACTCGTATATCATCACGTGGGTCCCTAGAGTCTTTAACTCTATCTCTATCGTTTGTAAATTATACAAAATAGGTCTTTGTGTTCAATAATATCGCACTCATACTTGCGTACGATCTTCTACTCAACGCGTCAGCTACCACGTTCGTTTTTCCAGGATGGTATGGTCAGAACAAGGGCCGAAATGAGTCTCCTCTTGAACTCTTGGAAAATCTACTCGTATTCCTCGCTCCATACGAATTTTGTATCTTTCTGAGTCAGCTAAGTTAACGGAGTAGCGATTGGAGAAAGTCCTTCCACGAATCTCCGATAGTAACCAATTATGCCTAGAAAGCAAGATATTTCGATTACTGACTTAAGTTGCTCTCATATGTGATTCATATCCCAATCTTGGATTGCACATCACAATAGCACCTATATTTTTACCACCACACAAATATAGAGTTCCCTACGGAGAGTCTGGCTTTGGTGCATTCCACAAAGGAAGTCACCAGATAGAGGCTCGGGTACCAACCTTTGTACTTTAGGTTTTAACTCCTGAAGTTCAATAGGAGCCATTTGATAAAAGATTTTAGAAATTGGTTTTGTACCGGGTTCAAAGTCGATACAAAATTTAATATCACACTCTGGGGGTAGGCCAGGAAATTCTTCAGGAAATACGTCAGAAACTTCACTAACAACAGAAATTTTATTCAAATCTGACGTGTCTTTATTCAAATCCATAACATGGGCTAAGAAAGCTTGACATCCGTTTTTCAATAAACGAATGGCTTTATGGCTTGATATGAAAGTGTTTGACTTTAATGGTTTGGTTGCTTGAGTTCGCATAACAGGTTGGTTAGGAATATGAAAACTAACAAGCTTACGAAAATAATCAATTTTGGCATGATGAGTAGTTAACCAATCAATCCCTAAAATCACGTTAAATGCAAGTATCTTTAAAGAGATAAGATCAACAGGTAATGTGATTATGCCCACTTGGATCAAACAAGATTTATAAATAGTGGATGTAATGAAAGTTTCTCCTAACTGAGTCTCCACTAATAAATCAAAGTCTAATTTCTCTGGAGTCAAGATTAAACGTTGAGCACAAGCAGGAGAAATAAAAGAATAGGTAGAACCGGTATCTAGTAAGGTATAAACTTCACAAAAATTTATGATTAACTAACCCGTGATAAATTCATTTGGGTTCCTCACTTATTGGGAAGTCATGAAAACCGCTCTCCCTTGAACTACCCGGCTTTGACTTGTTTGGGGCAGCATTTGGTGTCATCACTACCGTTGAAATTGAATTTTCTATAGGGCATATTCCACCCTCAACTACTTCATCGTACTCCTGTTTCATGATCTGAATCATTAATCTTCAATCCATATCAAATTGGGGTTGATCTCAATGTACAGGGTAATTCAAAACTCGATGTTGGGTTCTCTCAATTGCTGTCCAAAAAGAGAAATATATATCATCTATTTTAGCCTTCTTAGATCGGACATCTCTTTCCACAATATCAACGAGTCGTGCGGCTTTTACCCATGCATCACTCATTCTCACTTCTTCAGTTGTTTCTTCTTTCAAATTTCGATTCCGACTTTTTGAGTCTTATACTCGCCAAAGAGTGCTTACATTCAAGCATCACATATCGGGTAAACAAGCTTGAATTGTTGCATCCTTTTTTCCACACCTAATCACTGTCGTTCTTCAGCCTGCTCTTCTAACTCATGAATTCAATTTTGCAATTCTAAATTTTGATCATAAAATTCTTCTAATAAATTCTCCTCAGGTACCTCTTCTTCCTCACTCTCAGCTGCTACCTCTACGACTATCTCGGGCGCAACTATCGATTTTTCACTCACAACATGGATATTTGTAATTCCTTCTTCGCCTGACATCACATTATCCTGGTTGGTGATTAGAGGTGTCTCCACGATCTCATTCACTCCATTATTAACGTTCTCAGCTGCCATTCTTAAATACTGCCATAAAATAAGGGATAATTAAACAAATTAACATATCACATAATATCCCATATATTATGACCAACCAACAAATAAGCTTAGGTAGGACATACTAGCGAAGGATTTACTCATCTCTCCCCTCCTAATTCTATTCTCACATCTCAGCCAGGGATCATATCCCTAAGCTTTGATACCAACTGTGACGCCCCCAAAATAGGTATACAACACCCATTCTGAGTCGCCAAATACATGGTACAGAAAAATAACTACAACTTTATTATTACAATTATCGTGCAAAATTCGACAACACATACTATGAGTTTAAATACAAATATTATCTTCTAGACAATATCCACACCCAAATAAAGTCCTCACTACAATTATTGATGTACTATTTTACAAAAATAGTGAGGACTGCTAAAACAACTGACTAGGACCATCACTCTATACCCCGACTGGTTCCTGCTATGTTCTCGCTTCCTAAGAAGAAAAATGGAACAAAAAGGAAAAGGCTGAGCTCAACTAGCCCAGTAAAGAATATTATGACTAAGATAATTTACAACAAATTATCCTTAGTGTTCAACAAGGAAAAAATCTGAAAGAATACAATAGACAACAAATTTTAGATCAACAACTGCAGCGGAAACATCAATTCATTAGAAGAGTTAAGTAGAGAATCAAATCTACTATCATCTATGAATTTAAAAGTCCATCATCAATATTTTATCCCTGTAACATCAATCAATATACATCTTGCATCAAATATTCATCTTTGCACTACGGGCCAAAGATATTCATTTGTATCACTAGTTAGTTATGTTCATCTCAACACCTATTCATCTTTGCACTACGGGCGAAAGATATTCATTAAGTATCATCATTAAGGAATGAGGATGATGAAAAACATTTTAGAGAACGAATCCGATTGAAATGAAGAGGGCAAATATTAGGGATTCGTATTTGGGTTTATCCAAATTCAATTATACTCCATAATAACCAAGTGTGAAGTAGAATAAAGATCAAAACATGGATACAATCAAAGATAGTAACCATAAAAGACATCTGGGATGAAAAAGAGAAAATATCATTTTTCGGTGAGTAGTGCCGTATTTGTGAATAGTGCCGTATACGTGAATAGTGCCATATACGTGAATAGTAACCCCGACACAAAAAAGTAGAAATTCCACAATAAAATTCATAAAAATATCTTAACATAATGATATTGAAGAAAATAATATCATTTAAGAAGAAAATAATATCCCTTACCTCAAAGAATCAAGACGGAATGAAAGGTCAAGTGAGTGATCTTTGAATGAAACTTATCAGATCTAACAAGAACTCTCAAAGTATCTAAATACTCACAAAATACGCTCGATAATATAGAGAGAGAAAGCTTATGTTTCTGGGGTGATTTTCAATTCTAACTTAGCCCTCTATTTATAGGAAAATGTTAGCCCACCGAAGCAGACTTAACCTAGTACCTGATGGTTTTACCTGTTACTATTGCCACCCACCACATTTGATATAAAATTCAGCACATTTTTTCACCAACCACAAGTGGTATAAAATTCGGCTAAAGTGTTTAATGCTTACATTCATTCTAACATTCTCTATCCGACACCTACTTGGACTTTTATTAATCTTATTACTGTTCGATACGACTTTCTTGATAAATTCATATCTTACTTACTAGTTTTGTCAACGTTTAAGTCATACAACCAATGTATACTTAGAACATTCGCACGACGTGAATACGATTCACGAGGATCGTTTACGTATTCAACGTTCACATCGATTATCTTTTCACCTCTAGTTCAGCCTTTACCCAAGGATTTAATCACTTTTATTCATTATCCATTGTATGAACCCCACGTTCATTATTCTTTCTTAACGTCGAAGCTATACAGTTTATTGTATGCTAAGACCGATCGTTCATCGCAACTACGCTGCGTTTACATTCTTTGATTTTTAATTCCATTCAATATTTACGTTTAACCTTCATTAAAGGTTTAAATCACTTGATTAAGTGCTACATTATATGAACTATATGTTCTTTATCTTTCCTTACACTTTCCCCAAGAGTTGAGCAATTAAAAGCTCTTCTCTGGGTTTTTCCCTATACCAGCGTTACGGCTCCGGTTCCATTTGTTATTGCTGTGCTGTAGCGCCACTCTCTAGTAACTTAGCCTCCGGGCTGGCGCTATGGCTCCGCTTCCCAAAGCATAACTGGCGCTGCGACGCCAGTTCTAAAACTCAAATTTTTTTTATAAGTGTTGAACATGTTTGAGACGCTTACTTTACAATCTCATAACTTCTTTGTTATAACTCGAAACGAGATCATTCCGAAGCCATCTTCTTACTCTCATCACGTACTTCAACTTCCCTTGAACAAGAATTCCTTCTGAATCCGTTAACATGCCATTTAATTGGATTAAATTTCATTATTTGTACGTTTTACGATATTAACGTTCTTTGTTCGTCCATCCGTAATTCGGTCCTCCGAACTAGGAATTCATTCGTTCTTGAGTCCACGACTCATGTTTTCTATGTTTTCTTACATTCTTATGAAACCCTACATATCCGGGTTCATTTATATACTTTCTACTCCTCGTTTGTCTTTTATGAAATTTTTGTCGTAACTTTGTTATAGCTATGTTTAATCTGTTCTTCATGAACGTTTCTATCGTCCCTAACCAAGTAATAAGCAACTAACTTACACAAGATGGTTTTAAACTTGTCCATCACAACAAGTTCTAGCTACGATGGTTTTAAATTTGTCCATCAACAACGTTCTTCGTGTTATTCGTTCGTTCTTCATTTTTTAATCAATACTTTGATTATGATTTCACTTTTTCTTGGAATTTGGTGTTATAAAACATAATTCCTTACTTATTTCACCAAATCGTTCCTATTATTCATTTGGATTGTTCAAATTCTTTACGAAACTCATACCTCTTTAAGAAAGCTTTTAAGAATTTTATAAACTAAACTTCTAATTCTTATTTCTTCATTTTCTCATGATTTCAACCATATGAAAATTATTCTTAACATAATTTACTTCCCTTATCATTAAGCTATGTTTTTAACATATGAAACTTAAAGAAAAATAACTTATAAGTTAGGTTTTTAATACCTTTCTTCTTTATTCTTCTTCCTCTAGACAAAGCCGATGATTACTAGCTTTTCTATTTCTCGATCTTCTCCAATCCGAGCATCCATTCTCTTTCTCTTCCTTCTTCTTCTTCTCTAAGCTCTTAATCTTTCTCTCTCTCTCAAAGTGTTGGTTTATTTCAAAGAAATCAACCAACACTTCTCTTTTATAGATTTTCAAGGCTAGGTGCAAAAAATTCACTATGCCCCCAAAGTTACTATTCCCACATCCTTACTAACCTCACGAAGCTTCTCTTGGAAGCTTCGTGGTTCAGTCTTTTGGGATTCGTCTGACAGTTTGAAAAACTGCGATCCTCGGGATCCAAATATTTTTTAATATTTCGTCTTTCTTTTACAGATTAACTTCTACGCATTCTTCGAAACTTTGAAAAAATAAAATGATGATAAGCGTTTGTTAGTTTTTGATTTTATGATATTTTGAATGATGACTAATTGAAGTATATTAGACGTGTGCATGGTTCATGATTTGTTATTATATTATTAAATATTCATGGATTATGGTTTATAAATGGTTTATAATATTATAATTAATATGCATGGATTATGGTTTAGAAATGGTTTATAATATTATAATTAATATGCATGGGTTATGGTTATTACATGAACACTTGTTGCTTATTTTCTTCCGTTTGTAAGTTGGAATGTTTTAAAATCATTTCAAATTTGAAATGGAGTTTATTAAGGAAAATTTGATTTGGAGTTTATTAAGGAAGATTTGAATAGGAGTTTACTAAGGAATATTTGAATTGGAGTTTATTAAGGAAGATTTGAATTGGAGTTTATTAAGGAATGTTGGTATTTATAATTTTTTAATGCTGTCAAATATTATTAGATGGGTTTATGTTATTAAATGTTTTTCCAGTTGGCCCATATTTCCTTCATCTAATCTACAGAGTATTTCATGGGTGCTAAATTTATTTAAGGATATACTCTTGCTTTAGTGGGGCCCATAACAGTTAGTGGTACTTTGTATTCTATTTGAAAAAGGAGTCTTACAGAAGCTATTTAGAGTTGGTGGGTCTCATCTTATCTAATCTCTTTTGTTACTCAACAGTTGACTGGGTATAGAGTCTCTCTCCTTTATTTTAGCTCTTCAAAATCAAAAAGCTCGCGCAAATTGTTTAATATCTTTCTGGTGATACAAAGCTGCTGAAATCATGGATGGTTTTTAATGGGACTGAGTTTTCTTAGCTAACATCTTTTTTGTCGTTGGGTCTCTCTATATATATAGTCTTATTTTCAAGGCTTAGCAGGATAGGATACAAGAAGCTAATTCACGATGCTATACAGAGAAGAATCCTATTAGAGCTTTCATTGTTTAATTCCATCTATTCATTGTACCATCTTTAATTCGTTGTGGCTAGAAAAAAAGAAGTATATTGTAATTTCTTCTATTATATTCAAAGTTCAAGTCTTGTTTGGCTTGGTCTATCTAGCAGTAGATAGGATCTATTCAAAGAGAGTTTTTCAAGGTTGGAGAGGTGCAAAGGTCTCAATGGTGAGAAAGGTTGCAGAGGTGCAAAGGGGGCAGAGGTGTCCATCAGTGGAAAGCTTCTTTGTAACAGGGAGTTCTTTTTATTGTATTTAATTGAATATTAAGTTTAATAAAAAGAGTCTCCAATGCTAGTTGCGATTGGACGTGGATTAGGCCACTAGATTAGAGGATAGGGGCTGAACCACGTAAAAATCTTGGTGGGATTTTTACTTCTGTTTATCTCTTTAATTGCCATTCACGTTCTGCACATTTTTGTTCATCCCGCTAATCCAGAATTCAAAAGCGATAAAGGTAGTGTTCGATTTTAACATGTTGCAGAAAATTTCAAAAAGTTTTCACCGTTTATCACTTTTAGCTTAAACACCTATTCACCCCCCTCCGGTGTGCACATACATAGAATTACATTTGGTATCAGAGCTTGGCTCTACTAATATTGATTGTTACAGGTCGTAGGGGAAGATCCTATGGCACACCTAAACTTTCAAGAAGTTCAGCCCATAAGTAGGCCACTGCTGTTGCTCGGAAGTGAAAATTTCAATATTTGGAAGTTCGGAATGAAGATCTATTTGAACCGTGACCCATGGGAATGGTAGGTAGTCGAAAATGGACCAGTCATTCCACAACATGATGATGGCAAGCCAAAGAATCTCATGGAAATGGACTCAAATGAATCGTATATGGTATCTTATGAATCCAAGGCCATGAATACACTTTTAAGTGGCATAGTTCAATCTGAGATAGATAAGGTCTCTTCTTGTACTACGGCTAAGGAAATTTGGGACACAGTCATCATGAGCCACGAAGGTACTACTAAAGTGAAGGAGGTCAAGTTGAGCATGTTAATGCACGAATACGAACTATTCAAATTAGAGAAAAATGAATCAATTAGAGATGCCCAAGCAAGATTCCTTACTCTAATGAATTCTCTAAGCATGCTTAGACGAAAGATTGATCAAAAGGAAATCAACCGAAAGCTTCTCAGAGTCATTCCAAAGAGATTCGCTCCAAAGGTTACTACACTTCAAGACTCAGTCACAATTAACACAATGGAAACCCTTACCTTATTTGGAAAACTTGAAGAGTTTGAAAAATAATTAAAATTGTACGATGAAGAATATGAGGCACCTAAGAAGAAGACCTTGGCTCTACAAGCTGAAAGCTACATAGAAGGCAATGATGAAGATTTTGATGAAGAAATTGAAATGTTCTCAAGAAAACTCGATAGACTACTTCAAAGAAAGAAACAAAGGAAGAATCAAGAAGGTATCTCAACTCCAATGAACAAGTCCAAAATAGAACAAGATGAAGAAATTGGCCAATTATGTTTCATGGGAGTAGAAGATGATGATCAACTTGAGGTAACAAATTTTCATGAAGTTTTTGAAATATCTATGCCTGATTATATTGCTTTACAAAATGAAAATCAAAAGCTCAAAAAGAAAACTGCCTGTTTTAAGAATTGTGTAAATGAGCTAATGAATGAAGTTAAGTCACTTATTAAAGAGAGAAAAGAAAATGAATATCTTAAAAATGAAAATGAAGTGTTAAAAGAAATTTTGAAAATGAGAGATGCATGCATAGATGCTTTTAATGATGGAAAAATTATGAATATGCAACATGATGATAATGTAATAAATGCAAAAATAACATCTTTAAAAAATGATCTTGCTAAATTTGTGCAAGGAGAAGAGAACCTAAATGTTATGTTAGGGGCACAAAGGTCCAGTCTTGATAAACAAGGGATTGGGTATAATCCTAATAAAAATGTGGAAAATAGGACTAGTAATAATATTAGAATGATTAATAGTAAGTCAAGGCATAAACTACTTTATTGTTCACCAGTTGTTACTTGTAAAAAAATGTGGTTTTAAAGGTCATTTTGATTCTAATTCCAATAAAATTAGAATAAAACAAATTTGGGTAAAAAAAAGTGATTTATATGCTACTAACCCAAAAGGACCCAAGAAGATTTGGGTACCAAAAAGATAGAGACTATTTGTTTGTAGGTGTCTCAAGATCAAAAACGAGATGGATGATTCTTTACTTTGAGAGAAAGAGGAAGGAGACTTTGTAGGAAATCAGTTAAAAGATGTGGAATTTGGAAAGAAAACATCTTAATCCAGACAGCCTAAGCCGTCTGCATCAGAAGGAAAAACAGATGAACCAGGAAAACATGCAGATACCTAAATCCAGATAGCTCGACCCGTCTATTTTTGAAGGCAAATCAGATGAATATTCTGATGCAAAATCTGATATTCCAGAAAGTTAATCAAATGAACAAATGACCAATGACAGTCTTCCAAGAACAACCATAATAGTGAAAAATTATCCTCCTAACCCAAGCTTTAAAGACCTCAACATTGGGATGATCAAAAGAAGTGCTATTGAAGAGATTTTTGATTCTGAAAATATAAAATCCAAATCTACATTAAGGAGCACAATTATCAAGCTTTCTACTGGTAACAAAATGTTGATATATAGGTAACAAATTATAAATGTATGATTATATTGTTTACTTGCTATATGTGATTATGTTATAACCTTGTTCTATTGTCATTCTTTATGCTTATTTTTTTCAATTTGGCAAATGGGGTGAGTTAACTAACTTCAGCTAAATTGATATGAATTATTTTTTGTTGATGACAAAGGGGGAGAGATATAACTTGATGATTTATTTCTTTTTGATAATGACAAATGGGGAGAGATATTTGGGTATATTTAAATTGGTTTGAATTGGTATTCATGTTGATATTGAGATACTATATTATGCTGGAATATGCAATGATGGTTATTTGGATAAAGTCATTTTCTTTTGCTCCTTAATATGCATAAAGTTAGGGGGAGCCATATACTTAGGGGAGCATGTTGGTTCATAAATTGTCATCATCAAAAAGGGGGAGAATATTAGTTTTTGATTTTATGATATTTTGAATGATGACTAATTTAAGTATATTAGACGTATGCATGGTTCATGATTTGTTATTATATTATTAAGTATGCATGGATTATGGTTTATAATTAATATGCATGGATTATGGTTTATAAATGGTTTATAATATTATAATTAATATGTATGGGTTATGGTTATTACATGAATACTTGTTGCTGATTTTCTTCCGTTGGTAAGTTGGAATGTTTTAAAATCATTTCAAATTCGAAATGGAGTTTATTAAGGAAAATTCGATTTGGAGTTTATTAAGGAAGATTTGAATTGGAGTTTATTAAGGAATATTTGAATTGGAGTTTATTAAGGAAGATTTGAATTGGAGTTTATTAAAGAATGTTGGTATTTATAATTTTTTAATGCTGTCAAATATTATTAGATGGGTTTATGTTATTAAATGTTTTTCCAGTTGGCCCATATTTCCTTCATCTATTCTACAGAGTATTTCGTGGGTGCTAAATTTATTTGAGGATATACTCTTGCTTTAGTGGGGCCCATAACAGTTAGTGGTACTTTGTATTCTATTTGAAAAAGGAGTCTTACAGAAGCTATTTAGAGTTGGTGGGTCTCATCTTATCTAATCTCTTTTGTTACTCAACAGTTGACTAGGTATAGAGTATCTCTCCTTTATTTCAGCTCTTTAGAATCAAATAGCTGGCGCAAATTGTTTAATATCTTTCTGGTGATACAAAGCTGCTGAAATCATGGATGGTTTTTAATGGGACTGAGTTTTCTTAGCTAACATCTTTTATGCCGTTGGGTCTCTCTATATATATAGTCTTATTTTCAAGGCTAAGCAGGATAGTATACAAGAAGCTAATTCACGATGCTATACAGAGAAGAATCCTATTAGAGTTTTCATTGTTTATTTTCAGCTATTCATTGTACTATCTTTAATTCGTTGTGGCTGGAAAATAAGAAGTATATTGTAATTTATTCTGTTATATTAAAAGTTCAAGTCTTGTTTGGCTTGGTCTATCTAGCAGTAGATAGGATCTGTTCAAAGAGAGTTTTTCAAGGTTGCAGAGGTGCAAAGGTCTCAGTGGTGAGAAAGGTTGCAGAGGTGCAAAGAGGGCAGAGGTGTCCATCAGTGGAAAGCTTCTTTGTAACAGGGAGTTCTTTTTATTGTATTTAATTGAATATTAAGTTTAATAAAAAGAGTCTCCAATCCTAGTTGGGATGGGACGTGGATTAAGCCACTAGATTAGAGGATAGGGGCTGAACCACGTAAAAATCTTTGTGTGATTTTTACTTCTATTTATCTCTTTAATTGCCATTCACGTTCTGCACATTTTTGTTCATCCCGCTAATCCAGACACTAAAGCAGACAGGTGTAGCTGTCTGATTTTAACCTATTGCAGAAAATTTCAAAAAAATTTCACCGTTTATCACTTTTAGCTTAAACACCTATTCACCCCCCTCTAGGTGTGCACATACATAGAATTACAATGTTTTCCTTCACGTTTTCCCCTAACGTAGTTAAACGAATGAAAAGTACATAACAATACTTTTCGTCATTTTTATTTCGTAAGATATCTGCATGTTTTTTGAGAAAAACTTTTATCGGCTTACGTAACTTTTCACAACTATTTATCGTCCAATCTTTCGACAGAATGTCATTTCGTCAAACCGAACTCTCGGAAAGGCTTAGGTTATTCAAACCCTAACCCTTAGGGTTTCGTAAGGTGAATAATGTTTATTTCGCCTTTTTCTCAGAATACTTTTGTTCCCGAAAAAATTTAATTTTCGTCTTGAAAATTCTTACTCGTTCCGTTTAGCTCGTAGTCAAAATACTCCCATATTATAATCATCCGAGGTTCTAGAACAATTAATAAACACATAGCACATAATCTTATGAATAAAAATTCATTTTATTAATAACTAATTCCTAAAACTTAAATTCTGGACAATCCAATTTTTCGGGTTGTCATAGTCTTCCTATATTTTGTTTTTATGTGCAGGTCAATGTTGTAATTTTAGTTATATTTTAAATTTTGTGAGTATATTCACTGCAAACCCACATGAGATACAACTCGTCCACTTGGGGTAACCTTGAGGTTTAAAGGTTTGTTGCACATGCCAAGTGAAATCGTGTTTCCTACGAAAATGGGGTAGTGTTGTTTGTAGGTAGTGTCTTGTGAGCAATGAATTAATTGAATTTAATGATTTTGGTCACGATGAAATTTTAATTTTAATTTAATAATTCTTGGAAAAGCAATAATATTGCTTAGTTTAGATTTTGTTTTTTTGTTAGTTTGCTTTTATTTGAGATCCTTTTAAATATTTTATGCCCATATCCATTTGATTGAGTTAGTTTTAAACTTTGAGGAAGTTTATATGTTGAATTCTTTTAGAAGATATTCATGAACATTATATTTTGTTGATCATAACATAAAGTGAAATATGAGGTATACTATAATTTGGGGGAAGTGATTTAGGTAAATTGTCCTGAGATTATTAAAACTTATTGTGTAAAAAAAATAAAAATAAAAATATATAGATAAATTTAGCTTAACTAGCCTAGTTTTGTGGCCTTCGTTGATCAAGTTAATAGATCCTTAGAGGTGTCTTTACACCTAGTGCCCTAAAGCCAACTGATTTGGGAGTCATTGGTCAAACGCTAGTTACATGGGTAATTTTGAAAAGCCTAAGGAAATTAGACATTGCACAAGTCAAGAATGAAGTTTAAAAACGAGATAGAGCGTAAAACACACTCGTTGAAAAAATAATTATGTGATATTTGTTAATAATAATCCTAGTATATAATTATTATATTAAAACCTTATGAGCTACCTCTAGTTATGTTTATCTTTATTCGATTTGAGATGTGAAAATTAAGCATATAAAGTTCTTGTTGCAATACTAATCCTTGTTCATATCTTGTATGATGTATTTGATTATATGATCTTCTTTGAATTTTTGACTAGCTTGATACATCTGGATTCACACACGCACACAAAGGGTCTTGAGTAAGGTATGACTAATAAAATGTTAAATTTTTGGGCTTTGCATACTTTTGAAATTTTCTTTGAATTATCATTTAAAATAAAATATATTTGAGGCTATGTTTAATTTAAAAGTAATTCAGTTCTTATGTAGTTTGATTATTAGTTTTAATTTTGCAAGTTTTATTTTGCTTGAGGACAAACAAATATTTAAGTTTGTGCATGTTTGATGAATGAGTTTTATACCTATTATTTAGGTACCTTTAGGAATAATAGTTTAAGTGTTTTTAAGTATTTTATGTTATTTTATAGATTTTGTATTTATTTTATTGTTTTGATTTATTTTGTAGGAATAAAGGAGTTTAGTGGCAAAATCCTGAATATTTAAAGCAATTGGGTGAGTAAGGAAGCAAGAAGAGAAAACGGACAGAAAATCTTGAGCCGCGACGCTCGGGGGGTTCACAGTCAAGCCTGTGGCGCGCGTGGCTTGGCGGAGCTAAAGGGTTTAATTGTTGTTTGGTTTCCAAATAAAATGAGAAACTTGCCAACTGAAGCCTAGAGAGTTACAAAGACTATAATGCTGACTTCAATACAAATATCTCCACCTAGGGTTAAAAAATGAATTGTAATTATATTAGGTTTATTTAAGGATTATATAAGGGTGTGGAGAAAAAGCCAAATAACGCCATGTGAGGCTAATTCTCTTCCCAATTCAAGAGCAAGAAAGATATCATCGGAGATGGAGGCCATGGATTGGTGAAGCTTAGAGATAGAAGAATTGTGGGAGACAATTTCTCTTCTCTAAACTCTTATTTATCTTTATCTTTTATTAATGATGAATATTTTGGGATAATAATTTTATAGACTATGAACTAGGTTTTTTTATAAGAATTTTAATAGAATCTCATGTGTAGTCTAGGGTTCTCATCGGTAAAAAAGCTGAACCGGTAATGAAAATAATTTAACCCAGTCATAGATCCAAAATTAACATAAAAATAAGAACAAGAAATCTCCATAGAATCACTTAGGTTTGGTACAAAATCGGTACCAATTTTTTCGATTCAGATTTCGGTTATACCGCATGGTAATATTTATAATTATTAATAATAATTAAATAAATTTTTTATATATTAACAATTTTTTTAAAACTAAGAAATCATTAACTATTAATAATAATTAATATATAAAATAAAACTACAAAACATTATTAATATATATATATATATAAATTAATAAAACTACTATTATATAGAAATTATTAATATATAAAAAAATTATTTAATATATAAAACTATAAAAAATTAACAATTAATTATTATATTATTAAATTTTGGTATTTTTGGTATTTCGGCTTTTACTGAATTCAAAAAAGTCATTACCACTACTGGTGCCGAAAAGTGTTACAATACCAAAAAATTGATACCAAAAAAATCAGTACCACCGGTACCAGTATCAACCAACTCAGTAAAAAACTGAAAAAATCAAAAAATTTGAGCACCCCTAGTGTAGTCTAAATGGATTTTTTCCCTATCTGATTGGCACCATATGAATTAGTTCATTATATTTTATGCGTTCATGTGTGAGTATTTGATCCGTAATTGCATGGAAAAATTTGTAACGCCCCCAAATCTGTGTAACATCGATTACAGGACATGGTGCTCACGATACACATACATAACCATCTAACTACATAAACTCCGGAAATAATAATAATAATAATAATAATAATAATAATAATAATAATAATAATAATAATAATAATAATAATAATAATAATAATAATATCTATTACATATCTATTAAAATAAAATCCCAAGTCTTTACAACCTTAAATAAACTGAAACTTTAACTTAGCATTTATCGCTACATTACATCATATGCAAAAATATAACTTATTACATAAATAACTCTCATCATTTCATCTTAGACTTTCCCTTGTCCTTGCCCGAGCCCTCAGCGTTATCAGCCTTAACT
Source organism: Panax quinquefolius (assembly GCA_020205615.1). Lineage (NCBI taxonomy): Eukaryota > Viridiplantae > Streptophyta > Magnoliopsida > Apiales > Araliaceae > Panax > Panax quinquefolius. The sequence goes on from CM035158.1 coordinate 83,824,200, forward strand.
GAAAGCTTTAATCAAAAATGAGCACAAATTGCCCAACAAGTATATAAAGTAGTTTGAGAACATACATCAGAAGTAAAAGCATTAGTATGAATATTTCTCAACAGTTGAAATAATTATCAAGAGATAAACTGGAATATCAAGATAAGAGTTCTGGAATTCTCCATAGCATATTAAGGGGAGTTAGATACCCTGAACATTACTTTATTTTATCAAAAATCATCAGACTGTTTTATAATTAAATAGATTGTAACAGTCTCTGCAAGTACTCCAGGTGATCAGCCTATTGTACCCTACATTGTGCACAAGTATAAAGTTTAACTGCATTAAGCATAAATGGGACTATATGCCTGACATCTATTTGGCCAATTATTCGGGTTGTTCATCTTAGTATTAATGCGGGACCTCACCAAAGCAATTTAGATTGGTAAACATTAAATAGCTTCAAAGGATTTAAATTGTTCAAATGTTATATCATTTATCATCAATAATGTGAGACCCAAAAATTTTATGAATAAGGATTTAAATTGTTCAAAGATTTAAGTACTGCATACGTGGTGAAATTCTTTTGTTATTCCATTATTTATTATTTTGTTGGAATAATCTATCTGTGTGGTCTATTGCATGCCTGGTGAATTCTGTTGTTATTCCATTCTTTATTATTCTATTGGAATATCCCGCCTATCTGATTTACGCATGACTGGTTTCGCTTTCTTTATTATTACATTGGAATATCCTCATGCATGTGCGTGATTAGGCATGACCTGGTTTCATTCTTTATTATTCTGTTGGAATAACATGTCTATGTGGATTTCCACATGCATGGTGAATGATCCTTCGTATTCATTCTTTATTAAATTATGGAAATGACCTCCTATGTGGATTACCGCATGGCGGGTGAAAATCCATTTGCAGTTTCGTATATTCTATTATACTCGTCTGAGATATCATTTCTTTTGTACACATCATGGAATATCATTTTCTTTGGTAGTTTTTTTACGAGTTACTATTCATGGGTTACTATTCCCCCGACTACTATTCACTCTAGTATTATTCACTCGGGTATTCGGGGCACTTTTCGTGCCGGAGTACTATTCACAGGTTACTTTTCACCCAATTACTATTCACTCTAGTATCATTCACTTTGGTATTCGGGAAACTTTTCGTGTCAGGGTACTATTCATGGGGTACTATTCCCGAAGTACTATTCACGAGGTACTATTCACCCGAAAAATATATTTCTTTTCTTTCCAAATTATTTTTGGTACATGAATATTATTCTTGAATTTTACTCTACAAAGCAGTATCATGTTGACAATTTGGACGTTATTGATTTCTGGATAAATTAAATTATAAATCTTTAAAATTTATCCTTGAACTTGTTTTATTGAATTATTATGTCATTGTCATCATCCTCATGCTTATATTGCGATGAAAGTCATCTTTGGCTTACGTGCATAGATGGACTTGGTATGATTATGACCAGGGATTATTCGGTATAATCATGACCGTAATGTAATGAATGATGTGGTAAAAGTCCTCATTGGCCCGTAGTGCATTGATGGATAGTTATAGGTATGATTATGACCAGTGATTATTCGGTATAGTCATAACCATTGATGATTACATGAATATCCTTGGCCCGTAGTGCAGGGATGATTCGATGATGTGGTTTATTTATTAAGCTGAGACTCAGCGATAAAGTTGATGAAAACCACTACGGGCTAAGGATAAATAAACCACATCGTCATCTACTATCTTCGATGAAGAGTCTCATAAGTGATTGTAGATTTTATGCTCTACTTGACTCTTTTAATGGATTGCTTCTTCCGCTATAGTTGTTGATCTAAAACTTGTTGTCTATTGTATTCTATCAGTTGTTATACTGTTGAAGGCTAAGGATAATTTATTCCGCATTATCTTAGTCATAATATTTCTTATTGGGCTAGTTGAGCTCACCCTTTTCTTTCATTGTTCTCTTTAGGAAATGAGAATATAGTTGGGACCAGCCGGGAAATGGAGTGATGGTCCAGGATAAGTGGCTTTAGTAGTCCTCACTATTCTGTGAAATAGTGTGATAATAATTGTAATGAGGACTCCATTGAGAGTGGATATTGTTTAGAAGGCAATATTCTTGTTTAAACTCTCAGTTATGTTTTGTTGTATTGTACATAACTGTTGTATAATTAAGTTGTATTTGAATTTTGTACCATGTTTATCTGGAGACCCAAGATGGGTGATGTATACCTATTTTGGGGGCGTCACAGTTGGTATCAAAGCCATAGAAAAGAGACCCGAGCCTTTATCTGGTGACTTCCAAGTCTTGGGATGCACCGAAACCAGACTTTCCCTAGGGGACGCCGTGAGTAACGGTGGCAAATTGATAAGTATCATTGTGAGGTGCTATCCAAGTCATGGATGCGGTTCACAGTTGGTATCAAAGCTTAGGGATATGATCCCTGGCTGAGATGTGAGACAAGAACTAGGAGGGGAGAGACGGGGAATTCCTTCGCTAATATGACCTACTTAAGTTTATTTGGTATTTAATTGGTCGGTCAGAGTATAGGGATAATATATGATATGTCAATTAACCCTTGTTTTATGACAGTGTTTGAAAATGGCATCTAAAAATGTTGAGATCAGCAATGAAGCACATGAGACCATTGAGTCACAAATGATCAATACCCAGGATAATGTGCAATAGGAAGACAATAATCCTCAGGTATATAACAACACCGATCAAATGATGAATGATGGGATGTTCAGAGGCTTTATGCAATTCAAGCAAAATCAGGTAAGAGAGACTCCTGTTCAAAATATAGGTGGAAATAATGGCAACCCACGGTCGGTCACCGCTAAGCAGTTCAAGGAGCTGGGACCACCGGAGTTTTTGGGAAAGCCAGAACCACTTAAGGCGGAGACGTGGTTAAAGCAGATCGCCAAGATATTTGATGTCTTGGGATGCTCCAAGGAGCAAAAGGTTCCCTTTGCCACCTTTATGTTGCGTGAAGAGGCAGATTACTGGTGGAAATCTGTAAAACGTAACCAACCTGACGCACTCAAGATGTCTTGGGAGAAGTTCCAGGAGCTGTTCAACGACAAGTACTTTCCCAAAAGTATTCGTCATATGAAGGAGGTGGAGTTTATCAAGTTGGAACAAAACAATATGACCGTGTCGCAATACGAGGCTAAATTTGCGAAGTTATCCCAGTTTGCATCCCATTTGGTCGATAATGAGGAGCAAATGACGCGAATGTTTCTAAGAGGTTTGAAACCTGATATACGTCGATACCTTATTTCTCACAAACTTTGTTTATATTAAGATGTTGTGAATAGGGCTCAGTTATTGGAGCGCGAAAATGAGTCAGCACAACCAAAAGGCAACGACCAACAACACGATAATAATCGTACCGGTGACAACGGCCATCAGAACAATGATAACCATTGTGGGGCAAATTATCATACCAAGAATGGTAACCACTTTGGTGGTAATCATGGCTAAGATAATAGGAGTGGAAATTTCAAGAAGAGAAGGTTCAACAACGATTAAAAGATAGCAGCACCAACACCAGTTTTCAAGGAAGGAGAATGACCACCAATTGTATGCTTCAAATGTGGAGGGGAGGGACATATCAGTCCAAGTTGCATGATGCAGTCCAAAGCATGTTACAATTGTGGAAAAGAAGGTTACCTAGCCCAATTTTGTCATGCACCAAAGTCAAGTCCAGCTGGGACGGTGGCACCAAAGGCGGATACGGACAAAACAAAGTCGGTGGTTTCAAGGAGAGCGTTTTTTGTGACTTCTCAAAAAGTGAGTAACCCGAACGAAGTTAGCACGGGTTAGTTAATTATAAATTCTTGCGAAATCTATACCTTATTAGATATCGGTTCTACCCATTCTTTTATCTCTCTTGCTTGCGCTCAACGTTTAAATTTAACCCCAAAGAAGTTAGACTTTGACTTATTGGTTGAAACTTCGTTAGGAGAAACCTTCGTTACACCCACTATTTATAAATCTTGTTGATTCAAATCGACACTTTCACGTTACCTGTCGATCTTATCTCTTTGAAAATACTTGCCCTTGATGTGATTTTAGGAATTGATTGGTTAACTACTTATCATGCTTTTCGTAAGGTTGTTAACTTTCATATTTCTAACCAACCTGTTATGCGAATTCAAGCAACCAAACCACTAAAGTCAATCACTGTTATATTAAGCCATAAGTAAAGAGCCCCGAGCCTTTCGTTGGTGACTTCCTTGTGTGGAATGCACTGAAGCCAGACTTTCTGTAGGCGACGTCGTGAATGACGATGGCAAGTTGATAGGTATCAATGTGATGTACTATCCAAGTCTTGGATGAGAGTCATATTTTTAAATAATATATCTATCATTAATAAATTTCCCGACGTATTCTTGAAGACTTCTTGGCCTACCCCTAGAGCGTGAAATCGAATTTTGTATTGACCCCAGTACAAAACCCATTTCTTCAACCCTTAAATATTTCTTCAACCAAAACGAACATATAATGCGCTAAAGATGTTGGCTCGAGCTGTTGAAGATTACAACCATACCATTTAATATCATTGTGGAAGAGCGAACGTGGTAGCTGATGCGTTGAGTAGAATATCGTATGTGTTTACGAGTGCGATATTGTTAACACAAAAACCCATTTCGTATAACTTACAAATGATGAAGATAGAGTTAAAGACTCTAAGGACCCACGTGGTGATATCAAATATACGAGTAGAATCGACTTTAATCGATAAAGTTAAAGTCGTGCAAGCTACATACTCAGAGCTGATGAATGTGAAGAAAAAGGTTCAAGAGGTCTAGAAGCAAGAATTGATGAAGAGAGAAAATCTCAACCCTCGATTTAATTGGCCCAATTGAAATCCTCGATCAAGTAGGAACTGTGGCCTATAGACTCGCTTTACCGCCAAGTATGTCGCGTGTTCATAACGTTTTTCACGTATCGATGTTACGTAAATATGTGGATGACCCGAACCACATTATTAAATTGGAACTAGACGAGATAGCAAAAGATTTAACGTATGAGAAGATACGTGTTAAAATCTTGGATAAGAAGGATCATATTCAACACTCAAAGGTTATACCTTAAGAGTTGGAATATGAAATGAAGTCAAGGTATCCTCACCTCTTCGGCATACCAGGTACGTACATAAATTTCAAGGGCAAAATTTTATAAGGAAGGGATATTGTGAGACCCCAAATTTTATGAATAAAGATTTAAATTTCTCAAAATATTTTTTTTTAATATGGTGTGGATTTGATATAATGTTATAGTTGTGGGTAATATTTATAAATTTTGCGAAGTATGCAAATTGTTATAAAATATTCCTTTGGTCGTGGAATATTCTTTTTGTCGGGGAATATCCGTACGATAGCACAATTATTGGTGGACCCCACAACTGAAGTATTGTCGTAGTTAGAAAACGACAGAATTATCTTTTTATAAAAATAACGACGAAAGTGTTACCGTTAAAACTGTTGAACTACTCGGTAGTAAAAGTACAGTAATATGCGTGGTTGCATAGTAACACACGGTATTGATTATTGATGCTTACGTAAGAAGTCACTCAGTTATACTCAATTATTGCTACAGTAATTGCTGCATCATATCTCTCATATTATTGATTCAATTATTGTCACAGTATCATCTGCATAATTTGTTATATTATTAAATCATTAATTGAGACGGCAAAGTTATTCATATTATTATTTGCAATATTGGCAATGTTTAGAAGTTCTGTCAAGGAGAGGTTTGGTCATCTAATTACGCGCCAATAAGGAGAAATCGTTATCGGAAAGCCCCTTCTTTCCCGAAAACGACTTGGTTGTTAAATATTGTGAGTTATAATATTAATGACGAATAAGTTTTTGTTGATTAAAGATGAAATTGATAATTCCATTGTGTGGGAATTATTAGTGTTAGTGGAAATCGACATTTATTTCGATAATAATTGATGTCTGGAGGTTGTATTGACCAATCGGGTAATTAACCGGATAAATGAGTAATTAATTGCTATTGATTCACATGATTATAACTATTTGTTCACATGTGTGTACTACTGATTCACATTCATTTACTATTAGGGGAGTTGGTGCAAGATTGATAATACTTGCATGACTAAGTTAAAAATGAAGGTATAGATGAAGGTACTATACTGAAATTTGTATTTTTACATGTCTAGAACTATTGATTCATATGATTTACTATTGATTCACATGATTTACTATTAGGGGAGATGGTGCAAGTTTGATAATACTTGCAGGACTAAATTAAAAATGAAGAAAAAGAGGAAGGTATTATACTGTAATATTTCAAGCCCCAAAACATGCAATTATCCAAACTATATTTTTCTATAAATAGAAACTCATTTTTCCTTCATTTCTCACCAATTCACTAAGGTTATTGAGCAATTATTATAGAGAGAAATTATAGAGAGAAAGAAGAAGAGAAGTCTGCTACCTCACTATTCCAGTATCCAGTCTTCTTTTGAGGTAAGGGGTATTATTCTTTCGTATTCATGAAGAGAGTTATTTTCTTTCAATACTCGTAAGGGTTTTTATTCCATTCTTTATTATTATGTTGGAATAACCTGTCTATGCAAAGTACCGTATATATGGTGAAATTCTTCTATTATTCCATTCTTTATTATTACATTAGAATAACTCGTCATCATGGATGATCATCATATTCTTTGGTGAATTCTGTTGTTATTCCATTCTTTATTATTTTGTTAGAATATCCTGTCTGTGCAGATTACGCATGACCTGGTTCCGTTCTTTATTATTCTGTTGGAATATCCTGGCTGTGTAGATTACGCATGACCTAGTTCCATTTTTTATTATTCATTGGAATAACACATACATGTGGATTCTGCGTGCATGGTGAATGATCCTTCAGATTCATTCTTTATTAAATTGTGAAATGATGCATCTACACGGATTACCGCATGGTGGGTGAAAATCCATTTGCAGTTTCATATATTCTATTATACTCGTCTGAGATCATTTCTTTTGTACTCGTCATGGAATATCATTTTCTTTGGTATTTTTTTTAAGAGTTACTATTCACTCGGGTATTCGGGGCACTTTTCGTGCCAGAGTACTATTCATGAGTTACTATTCACCCAATTACTATTCACTCTAGTATCATTCACTCTGGTATTCGGGACACTTTTCGTGTTGGGGTACTATTCATGGGGTACTATTCCCGAAGTACTATTCATGGGGTACTATTCATTTTAAAAATATATTTTTTTTCATTCAAATTATTTTTAGTACATGAATATTATTCTTGAATTTTACTCTACAAAGCAGTATCATGTTGACAATTTGGACATTATTGATTTCTGGATAAATTAAATTATAAATCTTTAAAATTTATCCTTGAACTTGTTTTATTGAATTATTATGTCAGTGTCATCATCCTCATGCTTATATTGTGATGAAAGTCATCTTTGGCTTACGTGCATTGATGGACTTGGTATAATTATGACCAGAGATTATTCGGTATAATCATGACCGTAATGTAACGAATGATGTGGTAAAAGTCCTCATTGGCCCGTAGTACATTGATGGACAGTTATGGGTATGATTATGACTAGGGATTATTCGAAATAGTCATGACCATTGATGATTACATGAATATCCTTGGCCCGTAGTGTAGGAATGATTCGATGATGTGGTTTATTTATTAAGCCGAGTCTCAACGATAAAGTTGATGAAAAACTTTTTAAATCATAGAAGATAGTAGATTTTATGCTCTACTTGACTCTTCTAATGGATTGCTTATTCCGCTACAGTTGTTGATCTAAAACTTGTTGTCTATTGTATTCTATCAGTTGTTATACTATTGAAGGCTAAGGATAATTTATTCCGCATTATCTTAATCATAATATTTCTTACTGGGCTAGTTGAGCTCACCCTTTTCTTTCATTGTTCTCTTCAGGAAATGAGAATATAGCTGGGACAAGTCGGGAAATGGAGTGATGGTCCAGGATAAGTGGCTTTAGTAGTCCTCACTATTCTGTAAAATAGTGTGGTAATAATTGTAATGAGGACTCCATTGAGAGTGGATATTATCTAGAAGGCAATATTCTTGTTTAAACTCTCAGTTATGTTTTGTCGTATTGTACACGACTGTTGTATAATTAAGTTGTATTTGAATTTCGTACCATATTTATCTGGCGACCGAAGATGGGTGATGTATACCTATTTTGGGGGGGGGGTCACAAATAATATCTAGCCGAAATAAAAAGCCAGAAAACATCCTTGGAAACAGTTCGTTAAAGAAGTAGAACTTTAAAGTATAGCAGTTGTAATAATAATTGAGTAATCATCAATAACGCTTGCAAAGAAATTGTTGTTATATAACTTTACGACAAAGGAACTTGTACGAAAAAAGTAAATAACACAAGTCCGTTACTAACTCTCACTGCAATAACAATGAGTAAGGATTGAATAATTGCTCAATAGAACTTAGGGTTAGGAAACCTGTTTGATACGTCTTCTATAATTTATCGCTATCTACTACCCCTTCACGTAACCTATTCACATGTGTCACGTTAAGCAATTTGGTTCTCAAACACCACTTCGAAGTGTAATGGTTCCCTTTTATTTTAATAAGATGATTAAACTCGCACGTATTCAAATACAATTCAATTACATAACATGTTGCTACGTATAGGCCACGTGCTTAAATAAAAGAATCTGGGAAACATAAATTTTTTACATTTTATGGACCAAAAGCTCCATCCAAAATCTGCATAAAACATGCTTCGAGGTCTCAAATCGGAAAACCTTATTTTCCTTATTTTTGACATCACATATTTAATTAAACTCATTTATCCATATAACATCATTTATATGAAAAATACCAAATCAGTCTCAAAATTATTTCTTTTCTGGGATTTTGCAGAATATAGTCCCACATTGAACATATATTTTTTCAGGAATTTTTAAAATCCATCTACTATTTTTAAATAGTCCATAATAGCCAAATATTCTCAAATTTTTCATAAATCGAGATTAGCTGCAAAAATTCTAAAATTTTCAGGGTTAGCTCCTCTAATATACATGTACTTCTAGTAACAATTTCGTAATATTTGGACTTATACCCAGAGAGTTATTCGGGTATCTTTTCAAATAGTGTCCTTAGCCGTAAAATCCATAACTCTCAAACCGTATGGCCAACAATTCTCAAATTTTTACAGGACCTTCATATCTTTTTATATTAACATTCCAAATTTTTTTAGAATTTTTAAAGTATATAAAAGTGGACAAAAATGCCCCAAAGACAGACTGATCCAAAACAGTCCCGAGAAAGACATCAAATTTTTATTTCTTGCAGCCACTTTTGCAATTTTATTCCCACTAATCTACAGATGATATGACCATGATACTTGGATACAATAAACTTCATACAACAAGGTATTTTACAAAAATATAACATTCATGAAATTAACACAATAAGACCACAAACCGGATGCCTAGATAAGTGTGCCTAGATATTCTGCAGATTTTTATTTCCAACATGCATGCTTACGATTTTCATAACTTGCTCAATTTAACTACTTTTATTATGAAATTTGGACAGCTTGCACCTCATGCTACATACTATTTTATAAAATTATTACATACACTAATCGGGTCATAGAAACCGTGAATCCAAGGTTCCGAAAAACCCAAAAATCATATATTACACTTTTTAACCAACTTTGACAAAAATCATGATTTTAATTCTAGCATGCATGGATTCGATTCCTACTATCCAAATCATCTACTCTCACATGTTTTAATATTTCACAACATCAAACTTCAAAAAATTTCCACTTTTTGATTAATTTAGCATCTTTGAGGCATTTTATCAAATATAGAGCATGCATTGCTTAATTCCTTGATTTTCTGTGAATTTGATTCATGATTAACCCAAAAATTTTGTTGTTAACGATCTATAATCATCAAACAACAGTAACATGGCAACACAAAGCCACAACAAATCATTTACCAATTCTATATGCATTTTCTTCTTATTTTTCTTATATAAAAAAAATGGGTTCATGGATTACCTTTTGATGATTTCCTTCTTGGTTTAATCTAATGCTCCTTCTCTTCGCTTGTCAAATCTTCAGTAATCCTTCAGAAATCGTACTAAATCTCTTAAGCTCACAATTTTCTATCGGTTAAGAAGTTTTTGAGCAAAAAGGAATGGTGTTTTGAGTGGGGAGTACTTATAGAAATTACTAACATATGAACCCCCACCCTTTCAATCCCTAAGTCATCAAATGCATACAATTTAATCCCATTCATAAGTTTCATCACTTAATAAAAAGAAAGTGGGAGTTGAGAAAATGAAGAGATTTTGGGTTTAAAGAAAATGAAATACTCCCTTTTCTTCAATTTGGTAATACACGTAATATACTCCTCCATTTTGTCCCAAATTAATATTCTCATGGGTCCCATCAATTCAGCAGATTTCTATTTAAAAAAGAAAAATTATAATAATCAATTAATCAATTAATAAGCTATTTGACTATTTTACCCTCCATAGTTAAACGTGTTCGATACTTATATCGATTCCTACAAAAGTCAACATTTCGGACGTCATGGGACTATCCATTTCGTCAAAATCGTCTCCAAAATTCATGGTTAACTTTTTCCCCAAAAAAAGTCAACCGGTTGACTTTGACCAAAAAGTCAACCGTGATACATTTTCGTGGTTACAGTCTAACCTAACTAATTTCGACGTTTCGAATTCGAATAGGCAGTCCGCGTCTCTAAATTCCGCTCCGAACTCCAGCTCATGATTTAATACTAACCCACGTAATAAAAAGAATTAATTCCCCACTTAATCAATTTAAATAGTTAAATAAAACTAAACCAACCATTTAAATACATCTCATCACATATCTTAACATAACACATATCCATCTAATAAATGAAATCACACAAGAGTTTCACATAAGTTCGTTTATTGATAATTATTAAATTACATAGAAAATCTAGGATATTACATTTACCCTCCCTTATAAGGATTTCGTCCCCAGAATCATTACTCATCAAACAAAAATATTAGGGTAGTTTTTCATTATTTTTTCCTCGAGTTCCAACGTAGCCTCTTCGGCGTTGTGGTTCCTCCACACTACCTTAACAGAAGGTATTATCTTATTTCTTAACACTTGTTCTTTTCTATCAATTATATGTACTGGAACCTCTTCATAGGTTAAGTCCTTCTCAAATTGTATAGGTTCATACTCTATGACATGCTTGTAGTTTGCTTATAGGGTCGTAGGACCGAAACATGGAACACGTTGTGTATATGTTCTAACTACGAAGGTAAAACTATTTCATAAGCTACCTCACCGACTCGCCTCAACACTTCAAAGGGTCCTATGAATCTGGGACTAAGTTTTCCTTTCTGTCCAAATCTCATTTTCCCTTTTCAAGGTGACACTTTCAAGAACACATAAGTGCCAACGTCGAAGTCTCTGATAAGTGGGTTTTATACCTACTTATTGGATATCAATTCATGCGAACTATGCCCATCTCAAGTACATTTTAGTGTGTTTTTAGTTGCATTTCATGTCTTTTTGCATTACATATTCTGAGAACTCTTTTGGTGGATCAATTACAAGATATGGCATAATTTGGTGGTGTTAGAAGGCATAAGGCTAATGGATGCATGACGTGAGGAATAAGTGGAGATATGCAACTGAGAATGGATGAAGGAAGAGTGACATGACAAAGAAGAATGAGCAAAGATGATGAAGCGCAGCAGCAGACGAGTAACCGTAATCATGATTTTAGAAAGCCCGCATACCCCTTGGCTGATTAGGCTTATACACGAGCGCCTACGTGATCACACGGCTGGACTAGAATTCACACATGTATACGCCGCCGAGGATTACAAAGGAGGCATGGCGCATGTGCGATGATGATATTCTTTGTCATTTTATTTTAATTTTTAATTTGAAGGGTTGTAATTAATTAAAAATAATTCTGACTGGTGTCAGACGTATCGTTGAGTAGTTTTTACGTTTTTTTAATATTGGAACTAGGGTTTACACTTTGGGGAGATTTCCAACATAGAACTAAGCCTAAACTTCATCTCTTCTACTTTCTCTTTGGATTTTTCAATCATTGTGGAAAACTACTGTTATTTTGCTGGATTTTAATTAGGAATTGAACGTTACTATTTGTTTATAATCAGCAATAATTGAACGTTACTGTTGGTTTATAATTGAACGTTCAGATGGTGCAGAATTCGGTACAGTTTGGGGGTGTTGCTACGGATGATCCGAATGAACACCTATTGAGTTTCATTGAGATTTATGATACATTCAGATACAACGGGGTGACGGAGGATGCTATTAGACTGAGGTTGTTTCCATTCTCTTTGAGGGATAAAGCAAGGAGTTGGCTGCATTCTTTGCCTGCTGGATCAATTACTACATGGGAGGACTTAGCACAAAAGTTCTTAGCCAAAATTTTCCCAATGGCTAAGACGGTGAAAATGAGGACAGCGATCTCTCAGTTCGAACAACAACAGGGTGAATCCTTATATGAGTCCTGAGAGAGATACAAAGAGATGCTATGAAAGTGTCCGCACCATGGTATGCCAGATTGGATGGTGATCAACACGTTTTACAATGGACTGGGATGGCATTTGAGGCCTATTATAGATGCAGCCGTAGGAGGGGCATTATGGGCCAAGAGCTATGACGGGTCCTATACCCTAATCGAAACAATGGCTACAAATGACTTTCAGAATCCTACATCTCGGATGCCACAGCCCAAGGGTGCAGGTTTGTTGGAAGTGGATTCTATTACGCAGTTGTTGGCACAGATGGCAGCTATGACAAAGAAAATAGATACATTGGCAGAGAGCAAAGCAAAAACAGTTGCCTTCGTATGTGAGATTTATATGGGGTCGTAATCCACGGATCAATGTGCTATCAGCTCGGAGTCGGTACAGTATGTGAGCAATTACAGGAAAGACCAAGGACAGTTTCAGAACACATACAACCTCAACAATCGTAATCATCCAAACTTCAGTTGGTCAAATAACCAAGGGAATCAACAGAATTAGTTCCATTCGAATCAACAGTTTCAGCCACAACCACAGCCACATCAGCCACAGTTTACACCAAAACCACCGTTTCCACCGGGATTTTCTCAATAACAACATCACACTCCATCTGCACCTCCACAAGAAAAGAAATCAGAAATGGAGGAGATAATGTTGAAGTACATAGCAAACACTAAGGTTATAATCAAAAGCCAAGCAGTGGCTATTAAAAATTTAGAAACTCAGATGGGGCAAATGGTAAGCATGCTTAACAACAGCCCCTGTGGTTCATTTCCAAAGTATCTGTAGACAAATCCACGAAGAGACGGGAAGGAACAGTGTCAAGCGATCACATTGAGGTCTGGGAAAAATATTGCAGACACTGAAAGTCGCGCGCCTGCGCCCAATTGTACTAAAGAAGCTGCGCGGCCGCGCGAGGCAGAGCATGCAAATGCTATAAAAGGAAATCTGGAAAATTTTGAGGTTTAGCATGAAGAAAAAGATAAAGCAAGGTCAGTTGAGAAGCCTATGAGTTCAGTACCACCAATTCACCTTCAGGTACCATATCCACAAAGATTGAATAAGCAAAGGTAAGATAAACAGTTCAGCAAATTCTTGGACGTATTTAAAAAGCTGCAGATCAACATACCTTTTGCCGAGGCATTAGAACAAATGCCAAGTTATGCAAAGTTTATGAAGGGTATATTATCAAGGAAGAGGAGATTAGATGAGTTTGAGACAGTAGCCTTGACAGAGGAGTGCAGTGCAGTGCTTCAGCAGAAGTTACCTCCGAAGCTGAAGGATCCGGGCAGTTTCACAATTCCATGCACAATCGGAAAGATGAACTTTGATAAATGTTTATGTGATATTGGGCCAAGTATCAATCTGATGCCCTTGTCATTGTTCAATCAGTTGGGATTACCGACCCCAAGGCCGACAAACATTTTGTTGTAATTAGCTGACAGATCCATCATATATCCACGGGGAATTGTTGAAGACGTATTAGTGAAGGTGGACAAATTCATCTTTCCGGCTGAATTCATCATTTTGGATTACGAGGAGGATAAAAATATACCAATCATACTAGGAAGACCATTCTTAGCCACAAGAAAGACTTTGATAGATGTGCAGAAGGGGGAACTCACTATGTGTGTTCATGATCAAGAGGTCACCTTTAATGTCTTCAAAGCCATGAAGTTTCCAGCAGATGAAGAGGAATGTTTCCCGGATGATTTGGTGGATCAGGTCGTAAATGATGAAGTACAGAGTCTAGTGGATGATGAACCTTTGAGGAGTGTAATTGCTGAAAATTCAGATTTGGAGGACGAGGAACTTGACGAACTTGTACAATATCTGGATACCACCCAACAATTTAGAAAATTTTGAACACCTGTCGAGCCATTGACAAAAGCTGGAGAATCCTCAGTAAAATTAAAGCCATCTCTTGAGACACCACCAGAGCTTGAATTAAAACCACTTCCAGAACATCTCAGGTACGCATTTTTAAGTAAAGATTCAAAGCTACCTGTGATTATTTCTTCTACACTAACATCTTTTTAGGAAGAAAAATTGTTAGGAGTGCTTAGAGAGTTCAAATCAGCTATTGGATGGACCATAGCAGATATCAAAGGGATCTACCCTTCATTTTGTATGCATAAGATCTTGCTGGAAGATGCTTGTAAGCCGTCTCTTGAACAACAAAGAAGACTTAATCTGATAATGAAAGAAGTGGTCAAGAAAGAGGTACTAAAATGGCTGGATGCAGGCATAATCTATCCAATCTCAAACAGCTCATGGGTGAGCCCAGTGCAGTGTGTACCGAAGAAGGGTGGTATGACAGTCGTGACTAATGAGAATAATGAGTTAATTCCAACACGAACAGTGACAGAGTGGAGAGTCTGCATGGACTACCGCAGGCTCAACAAAGCTACAAGGAAAGATCATTTTCCACTCCCATTAATTGATCAGATGTTGGACCGATTAGCAGGTCATGAGTACTATTGCCTTCTGGAGAGATATTCGGGCTATAATCAAATTATGATAGCTCTAGAAGATCAGGAAAAGACTACTTTCACATGTCCATACGACACTTTTGCTTTCAGAAGGATGTCTTTCAGATTGTGCAATGCTCCAGCCACCTTTCAGAGATACATGATGGCTATATTTTCAAACATAGTGGAATAGAATGTTGAGGTATTGGTGGATGACTTCTCAGTGTTCGGGGACTCGTTTGATTTATGCCTTGAAAATTTGGTTATGGTTTTGAAGAGATGTGTTGAAACGAACTTAGTGCTGAACTGGGAAAAGTTCCATTCATTGGTACAAGAAGGAATTATACTGGGACACAAGGTTTTGAAGAAGGGACTTGAGGTGGATAGGGCGAAGCTGGAAACTATTGAGAACTTGCCACCAACTACTTCAGTAAAAGGTGTTCGTAGTTTTCTGGGACATGAATGTTTCTACCACAGATTCATCGAGGATTTCTCCAAGATAACTAAACCACTATGCAGTCTATTGGAGAAGGATGCATAGTTTAATTTTGATGAAGTCTGCGTGTCAGCATTTGAGTACTTAAAGAGGAAACTAACTTCAGCACCAGTGATCACTGCACCAGATTGGGCTTTGCCATTTGAGCTGATGTGTGATGCCAGTGATTACGTCGTAGGGGCTGTTTTGGAGCAGCAGAAGGAAAAGATATTTCATGTGATATATTATGCCAGCAAGACCCTCACGAATGCACAGTTGAACTACACCACTACAGAGAAAGAGTTATTAGTAGTGGTATACGCCTTTGATAAATTTTGAGCATATCTGATTGGCACAAAGGTGATAGTGTATACGGATCACGCGGCAATTCGACATTTAGTGGCAAAGAAGGATGCAAAACCCCGATTGATCAGATAGATTTTATTATTGCAGGAATTTGATTTGGAAATCAAGGACAGAAAGGGCACTGAAAACCAAGTGGCGGACCACTTATCTCGACTAGAGAATCTGGAAAGGGAAGTAAATGATAAAGTCATGATCAACGATTCCTTTCCAGATGAGCAGTTGTTTGTGGTGAAAGGGGATGTGTCATGGTTCACAGACTACGCGAATTATCTGGTGAATAAGATGGTACCTTCTGACTTGGTGGGTTATCAAAAGGAGAAATTTCTACATGATGTCAAATGGTATATATGGGATGAGCCTTATTTGTTTAAACATTATTTTGATGAAGTGATAAGAAGGTGTATTCTGTATAACGAGACCGAGGGGATTCTGCAGGATTGTCATTCTATTGTGTATGGAGGTCACTATGGGGGTGAAAGAACAGCGGCTAGAGTACTACAAGCAGTATTCTACTGGCCGACAATTTTCAAGGATGCACACAGTTTTGTCCAGCGGTGTGATAGATGTCAGTGAGTGGGGAACATCTCCAAAAGAAATGAAATGCGATTGAATACGATCCTTGAAGTAGAAATTTTTGATGTGTGGGGGATTGATTTCATGGGGCCTTTCGTTTCTTCTTGCAGAAATCTCTACATCTTGCTCGCATTGGATTATGTCTCGAAATGGGTAGAAGTGGCAGCTCTTCCGACAAATGATGCCAAGGTCGTCCTCAAATTTTTACACAGAAGTATCTTCACGAGGTTTGGGACTCCAAGTGCTATCATCAGTGACGAAGGCAGTCATTTCTGCAACAGGCATTTTACAGCTTTGTTGGCTAAGTTTGGGGTGAACCATCGCATTGCTACAACTTATTAACCATAAAAAATGGCCAAGCTGAAGTGTAGAATCGAGAAGTCAAGACAATCCTTGAAAAAGTTGTGAATCCCACGAGGAAGGACTGGTCGTTAAAGTTGGATGATGTAGTATGGGCCTACAGGACTGTATACAAGACTCTGTTGGGTATGTCACCTTTTCAGCTCGTGTATGGAAAAGCCTGTCACCTTCCTATGGAGCTAGAGCATAAGGCATATTGGGCAATTTGGAAGCTCAATTTTAATTTAAAAGATGCAGGGGAGAAATGCCTACTCCAACTCAATGAGTTGGATGAATTCAGATTATAGGCATATGAGAATTCAAAGCTGTACAAGGAGAAGGTAAAGAAATGGCATGATTGAAAGATCATAGAGAGGACATTTGAACTGGGACAAAGGGTTTTGCTTTATAACTCCAGACTTAAACTTTTTCCCGGGAAGCTGAAATCGAGATGGTCAGGTCCATTTACAGTGAAGACTATCTTTCTGCATGGTGCAATTGAAGTATATGATAAGTTTCCGGAAAAGCCTTTTAAGGTGAATGGATAGCGATTGAAGCATTACTTTGGTGGTGTGGTGGATAGACAAAAAGTCACCTCCATTCTTACTTCGATGTGAGATTCAGAGACAGTCAATCTAATTGACTATAACGTAGCGCTTGATCGGAGGAAACCCATTATTTCTATCTCTATTTTCTCTTTATTTATTTAGTTAGGTTGCTTTAGTTAGTTCATCTTTATTTCATTTTTGATAGTTTATATTTTTTGCATAATTGAGTGTGTAGCTGAATTTGCATTGAAGGGTGTTTGAAGTAGGATAGAGTTTATTTTGTCATTCATGATTGCTCATTAATTCATGCCTTAACAGTGTGCATTAATGTCTATGTAGGTCTCTCCAATTGAAATCATCACTAATATGCAGTGTGGGAGTTAAGTGGCGATCAAGACAGAACTAGAATGGCTACCAGACAGACTAGGATTAAGAAGTTGTGCGCACCCGCGCCCCAAAATCAGTAGCCCAAGTGGTGACAACCGCATAAGCGGTCCGACCAAGCGCCTCAACGCCCATTACTCACGCGCCCGCGCGCGACACCGGACCATGAAAAATTTTTAAGTGTTAAAAATAGATGTTGTGGCGTATTTGGACTCTCACATGACATAACACAGAGACCTCACCTCTCAGCAGTGACAACTTGAGCCCTAACTATCCTCTCCATTATGCGATTGCCGTTTTAGTATTTTCACCCACAAGTATACCCACGTCTCATAAGGGCAATACAACTCTAGGGTTTCTGCTTGGGTTGTGCAGCAACAAGTTTGGGGGTACTCTCATCAGCAGCTCTTAGTCATTATCAAGCAAATCATCTGTATTCTCTCTATCATCTGTAAATGGGTCCAAAAAGAGCACGCTCCATCTCCATCTCTTCATCATCAGCATCTTCCTCCAGTAACCAAAAAGAGGATGTTGTGGACCACAAGAAATTTATCATTTTGGAAGCCCAACAAGAATATTATCGAATCGTGGCCAAATCGTTTGTGAAGGAACAGAGATTTAAACTTGAGAAACAAGACGGCCAACTATGGAATATGATACGAGAAAGAGGCTGGGTTGGCTTGGCTGCAACTCCTATGCCTTTTCCCATGGGGGTTGTTCGAGAGTTCTACGCAAATGCTAAGGACATAAAGGGAGGAATAACGCTGGTTCAAGGAGTACAAGTGGATTTTTGACCTCCAATGATCGAGAGCGATCTTGTAAGAATAAATGGCCTTTTCACTCGATTGGGTCTCGCTAATTGGGTAGAAGGTGCGTATTTAGAAACGGATCTGGAACTAGTGATTGCTGAATTGTGCATTCCGGCGTAGAATTATAAGGCAGGGACGACTGAGCCAATATCTTTTCCAGCATCCTCCTTGAATCGATATGCCAAAGCGTGGAATCTGTTTATCTGTGCCAAATTATTTTTGTCAGCTCACCGGCATGAATTAACCACTGAGCGGGCTATCATTTTGAGGGGCATCATTAAAGGCAAGTACATTGACGTCGGCCACCTAATTCATCAAAACATGATGTGTTATTTACGGGGGAGCACTACTGGGAGTATTCCACACGCGTTTGCGGCAACCATGCTTTGTACCCAACAAGGAGTCCTATGGAATAACGAGCAGCTACAGAACCCGAGCCACGACATCACTCATGCAACTATTGCCAAGTTCAAAGATTGGATGGGTGGTGATCCGCATTTGAGAGGATTAGGATTTATTATCCAACCCACTTTGCCAGAGCCACCACAAGCTGACCCTCTCGAGACCAGATGAGGCGGGCAGATTAACCCAAGTTCCCTTTTGCTTTATTATCGGGGATCGGACTACAATTTTTCGGCATTTGCAACTGGTTTGATGAGGTCCTTGGTAGAGGCATTTGTACTACAAGAAACAACGCTTGAGTGGCCGCAATTCGGGATGGTAGTGCCATATCCACCACCAGATTCACCACCCGAAGAGGGTGGTGCGGCTGAGCATTAGGGGAGTTCTCGTTAACCCTTGTACCTTCATTCATTGGGACAATGAATATTATAAGTTTGGGGGTATTGGGGTTATAGTGTAGTTGCATATAGTTTTTGCATGATTAGTTAGGTTCATTTAGTATTTGCATGTCTAGTTTGAATTTTATATGTTTATGTGTTAGTTAAAATTTATAGAGATTTTTTTTGGTTTTAGTCAGTATCACTTGTGCTAATATATGTTTAGTTACACTTTATGTGTAGTGTATGTCTCACAAAGTCTAGCTTTATGGAAATTTTGTCTAGCCAATGATGATAGCGAATTTTGAAATATTTTTGAGTATGTTGGATAACATGAACCTAGTTATAATGTTTTACACGATGAAATTCATGTTGTTGTTTAAAGTCTTTCGGTTTACATGGATGTGTTCATAATTACTTGGAAGCATAAGAATGATATATTACATTGCTTAATAGAAAATGTGGTTTTAAAAAGAGAAATATGTGGAACATGGATTTAGACTATGCAAAATATTGATATTCAAACTTTGGGAAAACATGGGTATGCTATGTATAAAAAAAATCAAATAGCAATAACGTGGCTAGTCTTATTTCGGGGCCCTGGCTACTTGAGTAAGTACGCTCGAGGGGATTGTCTCTACACCTAGCGCCCTATAGTCTTTCATGGTCTGGGAGTCGTTGGTTGAAAGCTCGTTAAGGGGTAACAGTGTTGCCTAAGGGAATGAGGCATTGCACAGCCATGTGAAAAAAAAGAAAAAAAATAGAAATAAACACCGCGGGAAAGAGTGAAAATTGCCCTCGTGAGTAGCAATAAAGTAGTTAAGCCCATTGTTGAACCTTAGTTTGTTTTGATATGTTAGAACAGTTTTTGTTGCATAAGTATACATGAGTATTGATTTAGACTATAATTTTCTATTTTGAGCAGTTTAGCATGTGTAGTCTTTGCTTAAATCAAGTTTTAGTGAACATAACACAAACACACACAACATCTCTATAACATTTATGAATTATTTGAGTGTTTGACATTATGCCTATAGTTTGGTTTGAATTTATATTTTTGAATCTGGATAATTCGCTGAGGCATTTTGGACTGAAATTCTGTTAGAGCTGGAACAATATGAGACTAGTTTGCATCATATCTTAGTTGCACAGTAATGTAGTTGCATTTTCATTGTTTATATAATATACATTGCTTGAGGGCAAGCAATAGTTCAAGTTTGAGGGTATTTGATAAGTGGGTTTTATACCTACTTATTGGATATCAATTAATGTGAACTATGCCTATCTCAAGTACATTTTAGTGTGCTTTTAGTTGCATTTCATGTCATTTTGCATTGCATATTCTGAGAACTCTTTTGGTGGAACAATTGCAGGATATGGCATAATTTGGTGGTGTTAGATGACATAAGGCTAATGGATGCATGACGTGAGGAACAAGTGGAGATATGCAACTGAGAATGGATGAAGAAAGAGTGACATGACAAAGAAAATGAGCAAAGATGATGTAAGAAGTAGTAAAGCAGCAGCAGAACCGTAATCAAGATTTGAAGCGCTTGCTACATGCTGATTGATTAAACTTATATATCTGTGCTGCATGCGATCACATCTACAGTGGACCGAGAATTCACACATGCACCGCCGCTAGGATTACAAAAGGAGGAAGTGCGACAAGACGATTACTAATGTTCTTTGAATTTGTTTTATTTTAATTTTTAATTTGAAGGGTTGTAATTAATTTAAAACAATTCTAACTGGTGTCAGACGTATTATTGAGTAGCTTTTACGTTTTTTTTTTCATATTGGAACTAGGGTTTACACTTTGGGGAGATTTCCAACGTAGAACTAAGCCTAAACTTCATCTCTTCTACTTTCTCTTTGGATTTTTCAATCATATGGAAAATTACTATTATTTTGCTAGATTTTAATGAGGAATTGAACGTTACTATTGGTTTATAATCAGTAATTGGGATTGATCGATTCTATCTCTCTCTTTCAATTGTTTGTTTATTATCCATAATTTGCTTTGATCCCATAATGGCTTTTGGTTTAGTCATGAACTAAACTCCATTATGGAATTCTAAAGGATTTTAATATGTAGTTTAGTTGCATGCTTGACTGTTGGACTGTTTTACCTATCATAAGAACTTTCTATCATGGTTGTTTTGCATGCATGAATGCTTGATCACCATTCGTTTTTAGTACTTGTATGGAATTGAAAAATAACATGCGAGTATGGATTGTAATCATGATAGCATGCGTATATAAAATTTATTTTGCATAGCTTTGTATTTCGTGAACCGGATAGACATATCTTTTTTTTGAGTATGAGTTAAAATAAGGGCTTGTGCTTAAATTCAATATGGTTGCAATTTCACATAGACATACAATGATTTTGGTTATATTGATGATTACATGGTGTCTATCGCATGTGGATACTGTGTAAGTAGGTCATAGTACATTGAAAAATGGCTATGTCATTTTAGTGATGCTCTTAGCTACTTTTACGTGATATGTAAACAATCTTGCACGATGGTGGTAATTAGATGAAGTATTAAATGAAGTTAGGATCCCATTATTTCCAGATTTGATTCATTACCTTATTATTCTTGTTTTAGTCATTATTTGCAATTAGAGTAATTCATAATTATAATCATTAGTTTAAGCATATAAATATAGGGATTTAATTGATGCATAGTGGTTTAAATTAGACAACTTTCTTTGTGGGATCGATACTCTACTTACTTTGTATTACTTATTGACACATGTATACTTGTATGAGTTAGAGCTCTTTTGTTAGAACTTAAAAAGAGGCAACAGTCTCGTTGTTGCCGATGTTATTCATCATATTTCTTCTGTCAATCTTGGGTCGTGACTAGTCTCGCTTGTATCGTTTTGATCACATCTGTAGTTTGCTGCACCAATTCTGGCCCTAGTAATTTCCGTTCTCCCACTTCATCCCAGTACAATGGCGTTCTGCATTTCCTTCCATATAAAGCTTCATAAGGTGGCATACTGATGCTCGCGTTATAACTATTGTTGTATGAAAATTCCACCAATGGTAGGCACACAATAGATCTAGAAGGGGGGGGGGGGGTTGAATAGATCCTTTTAATTTTCAAATACTTTTCTCTTTTATTTTGTATTGCTAATGAATTAGCATATGACAAACATAAGAATCTTTTCAAGTACAGTGGAATAATCCCTTCATTGATATATTCATAATCATACATACATTTTTCTTAGAGTTAGTTAAGTTGTAAGCAGTTAATATATACATAGAAGCTATAGTAGTTAGGTACACAAAGTGAATGACATAAAGTAAATGACACAAGGGATTTTAAGTGGTTCAGAGACTCAAGCTCCTAATCCACTCTTCTACTTTTAACTAGCAGGATTTCCACTAAGGAAGGGGCAAGACTCAATCACTAAGATTCCTTGAGGCCAAGTGACCTTGGAACTTGAGTTCACTAAGAACTCTTCAAGGCCAGCAGCCTTGGGACTCCTCTAGTTCCCTAAGAACTCTTCAAGCCCAGCAGGCTTGGAACTTCATTTAGTCCCTCCGGACAAGGACCCCTTAGGCCCTGGCTACTTGTTTTAGTTGTTGTTGTTGTTTGTGCTTTGCTGCTAAGATGACTTAAAGCCTGAACATCTTACGTACTTAGCAGCTAGGCATGGTCCTCTTTGTATTTTGCATAGAGACTAGACCATGTCTTCTCTGGTGCAGCTGATCTTCACTCTGTTCTGCTCATCTTCATCTGATGTCAGCGGTACACCATCACCATTTAGGTTTGCTAAGTGTTTGAGCTTTTGGTAGACTTCATCTGACACTTAGCATTCCCTGAACCCTTCTTGAATGTTTTACAGACATGATTATGCACTTTTTCTGATTCAGCTTTCGGTTCATAGTGATTCGTAAAGTGGCTCTCTTTATCTTCTTTGTACTCTGCCACTTTTCTGAATGCTATCTTCTTGGCCTTCTCGGCTCTCAGCTTAGCTACCATCTTCAGTGGCATTCTCATCTTTGTTGAGTGAAGCTTTTAGTCTATTCGATTCCTTCTTCAAAGCTACTTCACTTCCACCTTTGTAGTCTTACTGTCATTGAGACTTGTTCTGCTTTGCTCTGGTGGAACTCGTAGAGTAAACAATATAGCATTCCAATAACTCAACAATTTTACAAGATTCGCAACCTTTTATCTTTGAAGCTCTGGCTGATATATACTCCTTCCTAATCTTCCCTTTAGAATATAGCCGTTGAAAGTAGTTTGAATTGCCTCGCAGATCTCGAGTTATTTGATGTAGACTACAGATGTGACATGACATCCTCTTTATAACTTTCTGACACTGCAGTCTACTGTTTCACCTACCCCGTCAAAGATGTCACTTTAATGTCTTGGGCAGGTAATCGACTTTATTTCCTCTCTCTGATTTCTAGATCAGAGGTTGTCCTTTTGCATTGATGCTCTCAATAAGCTCTGTTCAAAAATCTTTAGATTAAACTGTTGTCAATGCTTCAATCTTCAGATGATCGAACTCTACGATTTTGATGCAGATGTTCCTGAACCTGAACGTAGTGTCTTGTTGAATGTTACTCATTGACTTGTTGAGAAAACACTACGATCCTGAAGAATATTCATTGGATCTTTAATTTAGAACACTTCTTTCTTCGTTTGTGCAGTGCTTCAATACTTCTATTTGCCTTTGACTGTTCTTAGGAACTAATAGCTTGACTCCTTGTTCTGGTCTCTTCTAAATAGCAAGACACCTCAGATTTATGACATGCCCAACTCGCTTTCTCCTTGCGATCTCCAGTTCACTTATCATCAATGGACTGACCCATGCTTAATCACTTTATCCTAGTTCTTCAGA
This sequence comes from Panax quinquefolius, assembly GCA_020205615.1. Taxonomy (NCBI): domain Eukaryota; kingdom Viridiplantae; phylum Streptophyta; class Magnoliopsida; order Apiales; family Araliaceae; genus Panax; species Panax quinquefolius. The sequence continues at coordinate 83,848,420 of CM035158.1, forward strand.
AGCTGGCCAGTATCTTTGCGTAAACTATATCAGTTCATTCTTTGCTTGGCAAACACTGACTTTACCTTAGTCAGTCACTTTTACTGAAGTCTTCTTTTGGTCTCCTTATAGAAGACTTCCTCTTGAATGGCTTTACAATTCAATATAGATGCTGATTGGGTTGGTGCTTAGATCTTCTGTCAGCTTGCAAACCATTCGTTGAGTGCACTCTGGTTCACTTTAGGTGAAATGAATGTCCGCAGCTCTGACCAGAGGCTTCATCCTTTGGATATTCTGGGAGTGCTCATTTGTTCATAATCTTGTTTGCTCTATGATTTTGCCTTGGCGTTGTGAGCACTTCTGTTGAAGCCTTAATTCTGCACTCTATGATTTTGCCTTGGGTTATGCAGACACTACGACTCTGAGATCAGATCTTGACACTCTACGATTTCTGTCTTTATGCTCGTTGTCTTCATCTGATCTTGCTCGACTACGATATCTACCTCCGAAATGATCAGTAGACTCTACGACTCCGAGTGTAGCCTACGATCCTTGAATTGGCTTCGGCAAATGCTCAGTCGGCTCGTAGATAGGCTGTCTCTATAATTCTGTACATGACATCCTTAGCAGACTATGGCTCCGAGGATGTTTTTCTCGACACACTAAGATCGTTCCTCGTCTCTCCTGGCAGTCAACGAACTCCGAGATCTACTACCTTGTAGACTACGATTTTGCCTTGATAGCTCTCGAGTTTTCCTTGACTCTCTTGGCAGACTACGATTTTTGGTGCAGTGCTCGACGATCAGACAAGCCTATCTATTACATTATAAGATCAATCTAACGAGCTTGATCTTTCTATATTTATAGTCCTTGTACATCATTTCTTTTTAAGGACTTTACAAAGCTGTTTTGCTTATGTAGGATTAACCTAACATATTTGATCAATTCATTCTAAGTCCTTGTACATATGTTCCTATTATCTATCAAAGGACTTTACAGTTTTTCTTAATGCAAGCATACTTTTATATTCATTCATTTATATCATAATCAAATCATACAAAAATAGGAATATCATTCACATGCTTATTCCTAACAATCTCCCCCTATTTGATTATGGCAAAAACAATAAGTTCATATGCATGATATGAATGATTCTTCTAATACAGTGAGCAGCTGTATGTAACGATCTGAAATTTTAAATTGTAATATTAAATATTTATCGAATAATATAAATATTTATTTGATGTGTATATTATTGAATTGAGGAAATAAATATTTTATTGATGTGATGGGTGTTAGTAAATATTTAAGAATCTAAATTTATTAGAGATTTTTTTTAAATTAAATTAATATATAATTTAGAGAATTGTAATATAGCATGAAGTGTTATATTGTTAATTAATAATTTCAAATGATATATTAATTATTAAATAAAGTTATAATAAAATTATAATTTTGGTGATATTTGCTAAAAGGCTATATTTAATTAAAATATAGTATGTGATTAATTTAATGGTTTAATGTTGGATATGAAAATCCAAAAAAATAATATGTGATTATAATTTATAAACTAAAGTGTTTATTAAAATAAATTAAAAATGGTTTAATTTAGTTTTTGCCAAACAAGGCTTAAGTATTTTAATTCTTTAAAATTTAAATGGTTTGCCAAACAAGCCTTATGGCTTTTGGGATTTCTAGTTTTTGAAAATCAAATAAAATAAATAAAATAAATTAAAATAATAAATATAATATATTTATAATATATACGTTGGTTTTGTAACTGTTATTATATTTATGCATATTAAGGTATATCAGTTTCTTTTGTTTACGCTTACTATTCAGTTTGGTTTTTACGCTTAAGTTGGTCTATGTTGTGATACTGAGAACTCTGAGAAAAATGAGAATTTCTTGAGAGAGAATTGGAGAGGAGTCTAGGAATTTTCATGTCAATTCCAGTGTGTTTAGCAAGAATTTCTGTCAAGCAACAAAAGGTATGTTCATAACTGTGATAATATATATGTATTTGTGTTGGACGACAAGAATTTTCTCATGTTCTGTAATAAGCAATTGTTGAATTGTGGATTTATATAGTTGGTAATTGCAATTGTATATGTTTATAATGCTAGAGTTTATGTCAAATAAGGAAATCGCATGTTAATTTTAGGATAACAGTAAAAGAAAATGATGTTAGTGTTTATGTTTTCATATGTAGCTATGTAAGTACCAATTTTGATGGTCAAATTGCATGCTATGATGTTAATTGAGTTTTGTTTATGCTAGTTTGTTGAGATACAAACATAACGTAATTTGAATGAGACAATTTGGTCATGTATTGAATTCACAGTGATGATTTTTAGGATGCATATCAAGAAAATTGAGTTTTTCATGAAAACATAAAAATTGAGAAATTAAAATAGTTTTAGTTGTTAAATTGTGCTAAGTGGTTGTATATGTTAGCAATCATGTCTATGATAGTTGTATATTTATTCTATGTGTTATTATAACAGTTTGGTGGGTGAAATTCGTGTTAGTTGGCTTAAGAAAAGTGCAAAAGTACATTATGCAAAATCGAGTTACATAAGCGTCGCGGTTGCAGCATACGACCCTTAAGCGGTAAGCGTATTGTACTTGCATGTCATGCAAGCGTGCCAGTATCGAAGATAAAACTAAGCGGCGGCCGCGCGATGCTCATTTTCAGATATTGAAGTTTGCTTATTCTGCAGACTTTGGTTGTTCTTTGTAGCTTAGCTTAAGGTTATGGTAATGTGATCAACAAGGCTAAAATAGAGTTGTGTTATGGAGTTATGAATTCAAAGTGGTAAAAATGATTAGTAAATTTCGAACGCATTATGTGATATCTTAGTATACACATTAAATGTTAGGCAAGTGTTGCGAAGTAAACACTTGGAATTTCTAAAATGTAAATGATAAAGGAAGACTTGTGCTAAAATGGTCAATTTAGCTAGAAATGTACATGTTTTGGTATGTTAGCATATCTAATAGATAATGTGGTTCTAAACCAATGTGTAGGTGAACGTGAGTTTAATATTGTAGCTTGCGCTCGAGGCAAGTTTCTAAACCCTATCTTTTTACATTGAGAAAGTTTTTCTAACTCTACACTTTCGTTGAGTTAGTACTATTACTATATTGTGTAACTTTATTCTTTTGATAGAGCAAACATATTATCTTAATTGTTATTGAATAAGTCAATTGTTCCAAAAATTCATTCGAGCAAACTTTAACTCTAATGTTATTTGAAATTCTCATTTGATTGATTCATTCTAACTTGTTTATAGTTAAGCAAGTTTCTTAAGTTCTATTATTGTATAATGAACGCAGTTTTTGAACTCTCGTCCCTATTATTGAAATGTTTTACTTCTTTGCATGAGTTAATACCATGTTAGGCAAGTTTTTAGTTTCCAGCTCGCTATCAGTTAATGTACGTTCTGTGATTTCATTTCTAATGTTATAAGACTCTAACCTTAGCTTATTTATTGTTCAAGCAAAGGTTTACCATTTATTTATTTTGTTGAATGCTCTATAGTCATTTCAAGCATGAGTTTAATATGTATAATCAGTTCATTTATGATTCTCAATTGTTCTATGTCATGTTGTTATTAAAACATCTGTTGTGATTATCAAACATTATTGATTCAACTAGTCCTCTAGTTGATGTTCGTTAAACTTCAAATTACCCTTGAAAGCTTATCCAAACCAAACTTTCTTTGGTGTGGACTTGTACTCTAAAAACTGAGATGAACAACCCTATTATTATTAGGGGATAATTTACGCTTAACGTTAAAATGTTTGTGCACAATACATTGTACGAAAGGGCTGATCCCCCTAAGTACGAGGAGTCCTTATAGTCTTATGACTGTTAAAGTTAAAGTTGAAAGATTACTCGCAACTGTGGACATGGTTCATGGTCTTATGACCCTCAGTTATGTATATTCTATATTCTTGATTCCAGCTCCTGATTATCATTGTTAGAGTACTATTCTGTTTTGATGAGCCTATTCGTTGGCAGTTATTATTGTTATTCTCATGTTGATTCATTATTATATCTAGTGAGCAATTGTATTGCTCACTCATGCGTATTTATATACTCATTGTAGCTAAAATGGAGAAGGTAGATGAACCTTCAACTAGCAAAGGAAAGGGAAAATTATACAAGTGATGCTGATTTGTACTTTTATTTATTATGATGATCTTAGACTTTTTAATAATGATGTGATGTAATAAATTTTATTTCCGCACTTGAATGATTTTTAAAGGTTAGATAACCTGGGATTATTTTTGAATTTATTAATGTAACCTTATTTAAGGGAAGGATTTATGATTTAAATATTATTTATTTGGGTAGATAGTAAGAATGTATGGATAGTGAGCACCAAATCTTGTGAGAATGAAGTACCTAGATTTGGGGGTGTCACAGGTTGGTATCAAAGCTTTAGGTTATGAACCATAGGTGGGGAAAAGCCTTAGGAAGTAACCTTTGAAAAGATAGTGATGATAAACTCTTATCGAGTTTTAGGAAAGAGAAAGTAATAAAACACTTATGTGCTTATGTGATTACGACTTATGTGCCCGTGAGTGTCGAATAGTAATGATTAGTAATTAAAACTTAAACTTTGGTTGATAGGATGACTAATATAGGAGGATCTAGTCAGGCTAGAGAGGAGGAGCCTCGAGATATTCAGGTGATTTGGGAACAACTACTGCCATGGGAAACAGTTCTGTCGGTCATAGTAGTTTAGCAGGAGAGAGTACCTGATAAGGATGATGAGATAGAGACGGACGAGGAGGATCCCGTGGAGCTGCCACAGTCGGGGGACGAGGGGGACGAGGAGGAAGAGCTTCCACTTAATTCGATAGCTACCCATATGTACGACGAGGTGTATGACCGCAATGTGGAACTTCAAGACACCGTCGAGGAGTTACAAGAGATAGTAGCTGAACAACAAACCTCGATGGCACAGAAAGACGATGTGATCTAGGATTGAGAAGAACGACTGAACAACGTTGAAGAGAAGTTGGTCCACACTGAAGGAGAGAACAAGTGAATGATGGTAGAGATTGCAGAGTTGAAGGACAAGTTGAAAGAAGAATCTACAAAAAGGGCAAGAGCCGAAGACGCGTACAGTGAAGCTTATCAATGAGCCGGAGTAGCAGAGAGGGACACACAAACAAAGAGGAGGAAGATGGAAGAGATGAATAACGTATTCAACACCGTGATCAATCGAGCTCAAGATCGAGTCATGGGTTATCCGATTCAATTCGAGACGCTACCATCATACATATTAGATCGCCGAACAATGTTCCGAATTATGGAAGAAGAGCGTCGTAAGGCTACGCAGTATCTTAGTAGGACATTGTAGATAATGTAATTGATAGGTGATTAGAAAATAAATGAAATGTAAATCACGGGTATGATATAACCAATGGGATATATGATGATGATGATGTTGTCCTGCAACTATTATAGTTCAGGAAAGTAATGTAAATAGCAGTGATGCTATTATTTTGATGTTTTTTTTAGATGATGAATGAATAAAAGTTATTGTTTTATTCAAAGTGTTAAGTGTTATGTGATAAACTTTTATGATGTGCAACTTAAGTATAAAATACTTAAAAGGTTGAATAAAAGCTAATGGATGTATTCTTCACAGAAAATGCCTCCTAGACGTCAACCACCACGACAGAGAACCATTGTGGACAATAACAACAACAATGTGGAAGGAAACCAGTTTCGTGACAAGTGGCGTTATCGATGGGTGCTTGCAGAATCAACCTCGAGAACCAAGGTACAACATTTAAGGATTTCAAGGCGGTTGGACCACCAGATTCATGGGTCCATGAATCCGGTTGAAGCATGACACTGGATTATGGAAATTGAGAAGGTTTTTGATGTTGCTAGGGTAGAGGATAACCAGAAGACTGCTTTTGCAACATTTATGTTGAAAACTGAGGCGAGTTATTGGTGGCAGGCCAATAAAACCCAAAGAGGTCCAGGAATTTTGTCTTGGGAAAGGTTCAAGGAAATATTCTTTGAGACATATTTTTCAGAAAGTTCGAAGAGTCAGCTAGAAGTGCAGTTTTTAGAATTGAAGCAGGGAACGATGTCGGTGTCTGAGTATGCCGCAAGATTCAACGAGTTGGCGAGGTTTGCGCCATATCAAGTCAGCACAGATGAACGCAAGGCGAAGAGGTTTGAGCAGGGACTGAAACCCTGGTTGTACAGTAGGGTCTCCCTATTCCAATTGAAGACAATTATAGTAGTGATGGAGAAAGAAATTCTCGCTGAAAGTGGAGGCGAGGCGGTAACAAAGCATAACCAGGAGCAGAGGAAGAAGAAAAGTGAAGGTGAAACTAAAAATGGTGGTGGTGGTAATGGTGGAAATGGCAACAACAACCTGAAGAGGAAGTGGAATGCGAATGGGGGAGCTGGAAATCAGCAGGGAAACCAGCAAAAGAAGAAGTTTGAAGCATGTGCTACATGCGGGAAATTTCACAAGGGTGTAGCTTGATGGGGAAATGAGTATTCTTTAATTGTGGCCAGGAGGGTCACATCGCCCCAAATTGCACTCAACCTAAGAAGAACGTTTGCTTCACATGCGGGTCCAAGGATCACTTTGCTCGTGAATGCCCTAAGAAGAGATCTGGTGAGGCAAATGGAAGCAAGGGAAATGCTAGTGGAGGTACACTGACTATTGCTGGACCAACAACAACAAATAAGCCCACAGCCAGAACCTTCAACATAACGGTTCAAGACGCAGTGCAAGCAAAAGATGTCGTGTTAGTTATTATCCCAATCAATGATATAAATGCATATGTATTATTTGATCCGGGTGCTACTTGCTCGTTTATATCTGATGAATTTGTTAAGAAGTTAGAAATACCTTGTGAAGAGTTGAAATTCCCTTGAAACATAGAAATTGCGAATAGGGAAGTGATTCCTGCTAAGTTCGTATACAAGAACTGTAGGGTGAACATTAAGGGGAATGTTATGAAAGTAGATTTAATCCCGATAAAACTTGGAGAGTTCGATGTTATTTTGGGAATTGATTGGCTGTTCAATTATGGAGCGACAATTGACTGCCAAAAGAAGTGTGTAAACCTTATGACTCCGTCAAAAGTAGTTTTTCATGGTAGTAAATTGCCTAGAAAAATGAAATGTCTGACAATGATGCAGGCCAAAAAGTTATTGAGTCAGGGCTGTGTAGGGTATTTAACTTACATAGTCGATACTCAAAAGGAGAAGGGTGTGAAATTAGAGGAAATACCAGTGGTTAGGGAGTTCGTAGACGTGTTTCCGGAGGATTTTCCAGGACTTTTGCCTGACCGAGAAATCGAGTTCGTGATCGACTTAGTGCCAGGAACCGCTCCGATATTAAAGACCCCGTACAGAATGGCCCCGGTGGAAATGAAGGAATTAATGGTACAACTACAAGAGCTGCTAGATAAGTAATAAAGTCAACCGAGTGTATCACCATGGGGAGCACCGGTGTTATTCTTGAAGAAGAAGGATGGGTCAACGCGTCTTTGCATTGATTATAGGGAATTGAACAAAGTCACTATTAAGAAAAAATATTCGTTGCCAAGAATAGATGACTTGTTTGATCAATTGAAGGGTGCTAGATATTTCTCGAAAATAGATTTGAGAAGTGGGTATCATCAATTGAAAGTAAGGAAGGAGGATGTACCGAAGACGATATTCCGAACTAGGTATGGACATTACGAATTTTTAGTAACGTTTTTTGGTTTGACAAACGCCCCTGCAGCGTTCATGGATTTGATGAACACGGTGTTTAAACCATTTTGGACAAATTTGTGGTGGTGTTCATCGATGATATTTTGGTGTACTCTAAAACTCAAGAGGAACACGTGAAACACTTACGGCTGACGTTGGAGACGATAAGAAAGGAAAAGTTGTACGTGGAATTCTCTAAATGTGAATTTTGGCTGGAACGTGTACAATTTCTTGGGCATGTAATTGATAAGGATGGGATTTCAGTGGAACCATCAAAAGTTGAAGCAGTGATAAATTGGGAACAACCAAGAACTCCATCAGAAGTAAGAAGGTTCTTGGGTTTAGCAGGCTATTATAGATGGTTTATTCAAGATTTTTCTAAGATTGCTACTCCGTTGACAAATTTGACGAGAAAGTCTGTAAAATTTGTTTGGACAGAGAATTGTGAAGAAAGTTTTCAAGAACTAAAAAAGAAGTTAAGTGTGGCACCTGTGTTGTCGTTACTAGATAATACAGGAAACTTTGTGGTGTATAGTGATGCTTCACACAAAGGATTGGGTTGTGTCCTTATGCAGAACGACAAGGTTATTGCGTATGCATCAAGGCAACTGAAAGACTACGAAAAAGGAAATTCGACTCATGACTTAGAGTTGGTGGTGGTTGTGTTCGCATTGACGATATGGAGATACTATCTCTACGGAGAGAAATGTGAGATCTACACAGACCATAAAAGTCTAAAGTATATTTTCACACAGAAAGACCTGAACATGCGGCAAAGGAGATGGATGGAATTGATAAAGGATTACGATTATGAGATCTTTTATCATCCGGGAAAAGCAAACGTGGTTGCAGATGCCTTGAGTAAGAAAGGCAGAGAAAAGTTGATGTTGTTAACAAATAAGGAGGAGCTTATTTCAGCAATGGCAAGGCTAGAGCTGGAAATCAAATTTCCAGCTCTAAATTTCCAGCTCTAAATCAAATTGTTCCAGATGGAAGCTAGTCCAACTTTGGTGGACAAAGTGAAAAACGCTCAGCTACAGGATGAAGAATGCAAGAAAATAACGCAAAGTGTAGTCGAGGGTAAAGAAGCAAAATACCAGGTCGATACTGCGGGAATGTTATGATTCGAGGGACGAATTTGGGTTCCAGCAGTTCAAGATATTAAAAAAGAAATCTTGACGGAAGCGCTTAGATCAAGATATTCAATTCATTCGGGAAGTACAAAAATGTATCAAGATTTGCGGCGTCATTTTTGGTGGCCAAATATGAAAAGAGATGTTGTAGAATGCGTTGCAAAGTGCTTGACATGTCAAAAAGTGAAGGCCGAGCATTAACGACCAAACGAATTACTTCAACCATTAGAGATACCAGAATGGAAGTGGGAACATATCACAATGGATTTTGTGGTAGGTCTTCCAACGACTCAGAAAGAATACGATGCAATATGGTTGATAGTGGACAGATTGACAAAATCTGCACACTTTTTGCCAATAAAGATTAAAATTAATCTTGATCAGCTGGCAAAGCTATATGTTAAGGAGGTTGTCTCAAGACATGGAGTTCTAGTGTCAATTGTATCACACAGAGATCTGAGGTTCACTTCAAATTTCTGGAAGAAACTTCAAGAATGCATGGGAACACAACTGAAAATGAGTACAATATATCATTCGCAAATCGATGGGCAAAGCGAAAGAACGATCCAGCCGCTTGAAGATATGCTCAAAGCGTGCATCATAGATTTCAAAGGAAACTGAGATGATCATCTACTATTGGTGGAATTTGCATACAACAACAGTTACGACACAAGCATTGGTATGCCGCCATACGAGGCGTTATACGGCAGGAAGTGCAGAACTCCACTATGCTGGGATGAAGTTGGAGAACAACAACTGTTAGGCCTAGAACTGATTCAGCAGATCGCTAAAATTGTCAAACTCATCAGAGCAAGACTGGTAGCTGCTTAAGATCAACAGAAAAAGTATGCTGATTAACACAGGCAGAGTCGTGAGTTTGAAGTAGGAAATTTTGTATTCCTGAAAGTTTCTCCTTGGAAGGGGAAGATTCATTTTGGTAAGAAAGGCAAGCTTAGCCCGAGGTTTATTATACCTTTCAAAATATTGTGAAGAGTGGGAGAGGTGGCTTACGAAGTAGCTTTACCTCCAGAATTAGAGCATGTGCATAATGTTTTTCATGTGTCGGTGTTGCAACCGTATAAACCCGATTACAAGTATGTGATTGAGTATGAACCATTGCAGTTCAGTAAAGATTTGTCTTATGAAGAGATTCCTATCCAGATAGTCGACAGGAAGGAACAAGTGCTCAGGAATAAAGTGATACATTCTGTGAAGGTGATATGCAGGAACCACAATGTCGAAGAGGCTACGTAGGACTCCGAGATCAGATCTTGACACTCTATGATTTCTGTCTTTGTGCCCGTTGTCTTCATCTGATCTTGCTCGACTAAGATCTCTACCTCTGAATTGATCAGTAGACTCTACGACTCCGAGTGTAGTCTGCGATCCTTGAATTGGCTTCGGCAGATGCTCGGTTGGCTCATATACAGGCTGTCTCTATGATTTTGAACATGACATCCTAAGCAGACTATGGCTTCGAGGATGTTTTTCTCAACACACTACGATCGTTCCTCGTCTCTCCTGGCAGTCTACGAACTCCGAGATCTACTATCTTGTAGACTACGATTTTGCCTTGATAGCTCTCGAGTTATCCTTGACTCTCTTGGCAGACTACGATTTTTGGTGCATTGCTCGACAATCAGACAAGCCTATCTATTACATTATAAGATCAATCTAACTAGCTTGATCTTTCTATATTTATAGTCCTTGTACATAATTTCTTTTTAAGGACTTTACAAAGCTATTTTGCTTATGTAGGATTAACCTAACATATTTGATCAATTCATTCTAAGTCCTTGTACATATGTTCCTATTATCTATCAAAGGACTTTACAGTTTTTCTTAATGTAAGCATACTTTCATATTCATTCATTTATATCATAACCAAATCATACAAAAATAGGAATATCATTCACATGCTTATTCCTAACAATCTCCCCCTATTTGATTATGACAAAAACAATAAGTGCATATGCATGATATGAATAAATCTTATAATACAATGAGCAACTGTATGTAACGATCCGAAATTTTAAATTGTAATATTAAATATTTATCAAATAATATAAATATTTATTTGATGTGTATATTGTTGATTTGAGGAAATAAATATTTTATTGATGTGATGGGTGTTAGTAAATATTTATGAATCTAAATTTATTAAAGAATTTTTCTAAATTAAATTAATATATAATTTAGAGAATTGTAATATAGCATGAAGTGTTATATTGTTAATTAATAATTTCAAATGATATATTAAATTATTAAATAAAGTTATAATAAAAATTATAATTAATTTTGGTGATATTTGCTAAAAGGCTATATTTAATTAAAATATATTATGTGATTAATTTAATGGGTTAATGTTGGATATGAAAATCTAAATAAATAATATGTGATTTTAATTTATAAACTAAAGTGTTTATTAAAATAAATTAAAAAGGGTTTAATTTATTTTTGCCAAACAAGGCTTAAGTATATTAATTCTTTAAAATTTAAATGGTTTCTTAGAAAAAGCCTTATGACTTTTTGAGATTTCTAGTTTTTGAAAATAAAATAAAATAAAATAAAATAATAAATATAATATATTTATAATATATACGTTGGTTTTGTAACTGTTATTATATTTATGCGTATTAAGGTGTATCAGTTTCTTTTGTTTACGCTTACTATTTAGTTTGGTTTTTACGCTTAAGTTGGTCTGTGTTGTGATACTGAGAACTCTGAGAAAATTGAGAATTTCTTGAGAGAGAATTGGAGAGGAGTCTTGGAATTTTCACGTCAATTCTAGTGTGTTTAGCAAGAATTTCTATCAAGCAACAAAAGGTATGTTCATAACTATGATAATATATATGTATTTGTGTTGGACGACAAGAATTTTCTCATGTTCTGTAATAAGAAATTGTTGATTTGTGGATTTATATAGTTGGTAATTGCAATTGTATATGTTTATAATGCTAGAGTTTATGTCAAATAAGTAAAACGCATGTTAATTTTCGGATAACAATAAAAGAAAATGATGTCAGTGTTTATATTTTCATATGTAGCTATGTAAGTACCAATTTTGATGGTCAAATTGCATGCTAAGATGTTAATTGAGTTTTATTTATGCTAGTTTGCTGAGATACGAGCATAACGTAATTTGAATGAGATGATTTGGTCATGTATTGAATTCACAGTGATGATTTTTAGGATGAATGTCAAGAAAATTGAGTTTTTCATGAAAACAAGAAAATTGAGAAATTAAAATAGTTATAGTTGTTGTTAAATTGTGCTAAGTGGTTGTACATGTTAGCAATCATGTCTATGATAGTTGAATATTTATTCTACGTGTTATTATCACTGTTTAGTAGGTGAAATTCGTGTTAGTTGGCTTAAGAAAAGTGCCGAAGTTTGTTCTCAAAAATCGAGTTACGTGCGTCGTCTTGCCGCTTGTGACCCTTAAAAGTCTTGGTCTGGCCAACCCCAAAGATAAAATCTGGTGCCGTAGCGTCGGTGCCCATTTTCGTATTCTTGAAGTCCGCTTATTCTGCAGACTTTGGTCGTTCTTTGTAGCTTAGCTTAAGGTTATGGTAATGCGTTCAACAAGGCTAAAACAGAGTTGTGTTATGGAGTTAGTGAATTCAAAGTGGTAAAAATGATTAGTAAATTTCGAACGAATTATGTGATATCTTAGTATACACATTGAATGTTAGGCAAGTGTTGCGAAGTAAATACTTGGAATTTCTGAAATGTAAATGATAAAGGAAGACTTGTGCTAAAATGGTAAGTTTAGCTAGAAATGTACATGTTTTGGTATGTTAGCATATCTAATAGATAATGTGGTTCTAAACCAATGTGTAGGTGAACGTGAGTTTAATATTGTAGCTTGCGCTCAAGGCAAGTTTCTAAACCCTATCTTTTTACATTAAGAAAGTTTTTCTAACTCTACACTTTCGTTGAGTTAGTACTATTACTATATTGTGTAACTTTATTCTTTTGATTGAGCAAGCTTATTATCTTAACTGTTATTGAATAAGTCAATTGTTCCAAAAATTCATTCGAGCAAACTTTAACTCTAATGTTATTTGAAATTCTCATTTAATTGATTCATTCTAACTTGTTTATAGTTAAACAAGTTTCTTAAGTTCTATTATTGTATAATGAACGTAGTTTTTGAACTCTTGTCTCTATTATTGAAATGTTTTACTTCTTTGTATGAGTTAATACCATGTTAGGAAAGATTTTAGTTTCCAGCTTGCTATCAATTAATGTACGTTATGTGATTTCATTTCTAATATTATAAGACTCTAACCTTAGCTTATTTATTGTTCAAGCAACGGTTTACCATTTATTTATTTTGTTGAATGCTCTATAGTCATTTCAAGCATGAGTTTAATATGTATAATCAATTCATTTATGGTTCTCAATTGTTCTACGTCTTGTTGTTATTAAAAAATCTGTTATGATTATCAAACACTATTGATTCAACTAGTCCTCTAGTTAATGTTCGTTAAACTTCAAATTACCCTTGAATAGAACAGGAGCACCCCAAGGAGAAGTACTAGGACGAATAAAGCCAATGTCTAACAATTCCTGCAGTTGGGTCTTTAACTTCTGAAGTTCAATAGGAACCATTCGATACGGGGCTTTGGAAATATGTTTTGTACCAGGTTCAAGGTCGATACAAAATTCAATTTCACGCTCTAGGGGTAGGCCAGGAAGTTCTTCAGGGAATACGTCTGGATCATTAACAATAGAAATATCATTCAAAACTGACGTATTTTTGTTTAGATCCGTGACATGAGCTAAGAAAGCTTGACATCCGTTTTTTAATAAAGGAATAGCTTTATGGCTTGAGATGACATTGATTGATTTTAATGATTTGGTTACTTGAATTCGCATAATAGGTTGATTAGGAATATGAAAGCTAACAACCTTATGAAAATAATCAATTTTTGCATGATGAGTAGTTAACCAATCAATCCCTAGAATTACGTCAAATGCAATTATTTTCAATGAAATAAGGTCAACAGGTAATGTGACAGTACCGATTTGAACCAAACAAGACTTATAAACAGTGGATGTAATGAAGGTTTCTCCCAACGGAGTTTTAACAGATAAGTCAAAGTCTAATTTCTCCAGAGTCAAATTTAAACATTGAGCGCAAGTAGGAGAAATAAAATAATGGGTAGAACCGGTATAAAATAAGGTATATACTTCGCTAGAATTTATGATAAGTTTACTTGTTATGACCTCGTTTGGGTTCCTTGCTTTTTGGGAGGTCACGACAAACGCTCTCCCTTGAACAACCAGTTTTCTCTTATTTGGGACGGCCTTTGCTGCCTCTATCCCAGCTGGACTTGTCTTCGGTGCACCACAAAATCGGGCCAGGTGTCCTTCTTTTCCATAATTGTAACATGCTTTGGAGGGCATCGCACAGTTTGGACTGATGTGTCCCTCCCCTCCACATTTAAAGCATATGATAGGTGGTCGTTCTCTTTCCTTAACGACAGGTGCTGATGTTGACGTCTTTCCATCACTGTTGAATCTTCTTTTCTTGAAATGTCCATTCTTATGGTTTTGGCCATGAGTACCACCAAAGTAGTTACCATTTCTGGCATGTTGATTCCCTCCACACTTATTGTCACCACTTCGATGACTGCTATCACTGGTATTATCATTTTGTTCGCTGCTCTCTTTTAGTTGGGTTGACTCATTATCGCGCTCCAATAACTGAGCCCTATTAACAACATCTAAATACAAACACAGTTTATGAGAGATAAGATATTGACATATCTCTGGTTTAAAACCTCTTAGAAACATTCGCATCATTTTCTCCTCATTATCAACCAAATGGGATGCAAACCGGGACAGCTCGGCAAACTTGGCATCGTACTGTGACACGGTCATGTTGTTTAGTTATAGTTTAATGAACTCTACCTCTTTCATATGATGAATAATTTCAGGAAAGTACTTGTCGTTGAACAGTTCTTGGAACTTCTCCCAAGACATCTTCAGTGCGGCAAGTTAAGTACGCTTTACAAATTCCCACCAGTAATCTGCCTCTGCCCGCAACATGAAAGTGGAAAAGGGAACCTTTTGCTCCTCAGAGCAACCCAAGACATCAAATATCTTGTTGATCTGCTTTATCCACATCTCCGCCTTAAGTGGTTTTGGCTCTCCAAAAAACTCCGGTGGTCCAGCTCCTTGAACTATTTAACGGTGACCGTCCGAGAGTTGCCAGTGTTTCCACCTGCATTTTGGACAAGAGCCGCTCTCGCCTGATGTTGCATGAAATGCATGAAGCCTCAGAACATTCCATCGTTCATTATTTGGTCAGTGTTGTTGTTTGCATTAGGATTGTCGCCTTTCTGATGCACATTTTCCTGATTATTGATCTGTAGAGACTCAACGGTCTCCTGTGCTCCATTGATGTTCTCAACATTCTCGGATGCCATTTTTAAATACTGCCATAAAAAAGGGTTAATTAACGTATCACATATTATCCCTATACTCTGACCGTCCAATTAAATACCAAATAAACTTAGGTAGGTCATACTAAAGCGAAGGAATTCCGAAATCTCTCCCCTCCTAGTTCTTATCTCACATCTCACCAAGGATCATATCCCTAAGCTTTGATATTTAACTGTGGCGCCCCCAAAATAGGTATACATCACCTATTACGAGTCGCCAAATACATGGTACAGAATACAAATACAATCTTTAATATACAACAAAAAAGCTGTGAGTTTTAAAACAAACATTGTCTTCTAGACAATATCCACCCTCAGAATAAGTCCTCATTATATTTATTGTCACACTATTTAACAGAATAGTGAGGACTATTAATATTATAATCTGGACCATCACTCCATTCCCCGACTAGTCCCGGCTACGTTCTCATTTCCTGAAGAGAACAGTGAAAGAAAGGGTGAGCTCAACTAGCCCAGTAAGAAATATTATGACTAAGATAATGCAGAATAAATTATCATTAGTCTTCAACAATGTTAAACTGATAAAATACAATAGACATCAAGTTTAACTGCAGTGGAACATACAATCCATTAAAAGAGTCAAGTAGAGAATAAAATCTACTATCTTTTATGATTTAAAAGATTTTCATCACTTTTATCGTTGGGACTCATTTTAATAAGTAATCCACCTCATCCCTGCACTACGGCCAAGGATATTCATAAGTATCACAACCACAAATTATCCATGCACTACGGGCCAAAGATATTCGTGTATTCATCAATGGTCATGATCATGTCAACAACTGTCCATCAATGCACTATGGGCCAATGAGGACTTTTACCACATCATTTGTAACATTATGGTCATGATTACACCGAATAATCCCTGGTCATAATCATACCAAGTCCATCTATGCACTACAGGCCACAGATGACTTTCAACAAAATATAAATATGAGGATGATGACAATGATATAAGAATTCAATAAAATAAATTCAAGGATTAATTTATTCAGGAACTAATAACGTCCAAATTGTCAACATGATACTTCTTTGTAAAGTAAAATTCAAGAATGCTCAGAAGAATATTTCCATGAAAAGATACTAGATGAAGCGCAAATATCAAGAATATTCAAATAATTTCATGGAGTGTAGAAGTCAAAACTTTAACCAACTAAGTATAATAAAGAATGGAATAACAAAAGAAATCAACATGCATGCGGTACTTTCAGATAGACAAAGTTATTCCATCGTAATAATAAATAACGGAACCGAAGTCAAACGTGAATACATGACCGGATGGATATTCAACAGAATAATAAAGAATGGAATATAACAAAAATCACCATGCATGCGATACTTCACATAGACAGGTTATTCCAATAGTATACTAAATGACGGAACCAGGTCAGTTGAAATTCACACCAACCGGATTTTCCAACAGAATAATAAAGACGGAACCAGTCCCAAAGTAAAGCATATATCAGATATTTCAACGAGAATAATAAAGAGGCGGAACCAGTCCCACAAAAGCATGACAGGATATTCCAATGTAATAATAAAGAATGGAATACAGAAGAATTTCACCAAGTATAAGGTAGCCCGCGTATACATATTATTCCAATAGAATAATAACGTTGGAATAATAGAAGTTCTCTTCATGAATACAAAAGAAATAATACCCCTTACCGTAAAAGAAACTTGATATCAGAGTAGTGAAGTAGCTGAATACTTTTTTTCTCTCTTTATAGTTTCTCTCTCTATAGTTTCAGTAAATTCGTAAAAAATAATGATGGAATGAGCTTCTATTTATAGAAGAATGTAATGAATAGTAACCAATCCATGAACGGTCCAGATTGATTTACTTTAATCGGACGGTCCATATTTAAAGCAAAATCTTTTAAATAAAATATAATATATTCTATATATAATCTAATAAAACGAATAACTTTTAAAAAGATTTTACTATGAAAACACTATGCTAGCACTATGCAAACACTATGCATAATAAAATATAATATATTCTAATTATTGTCTAATAAAAGCAGATAAATTTATAAAAGTATTCTGTTTTATATAAAAAGATTTTACTATTAGCCTAATAAAACGAATAACTTTATAAAAGTATTCTGTTTTATATAAAAAGTTTTTCTGTTTTATTATGTTAATAATACGAATAAAACAAAACGTCATCATCATTATTATTATTCACACTATTAATCGACTGTGTCGTTCCTCAGAAAGAGGGGCTTTCAATATGGATTTCTCCCTATTGGCGCGCGCAATTAGGTGACCAAACCTCTCCTTGGCAGAACTTCTAAATATCGTTAATAATGCAAATAATAATATTAACAACTTCGTCATCTCAATTATTGATTTAATAACATATAAAATATCGACAATATTTGAATCAAACTGGGTGATTTCTCATATAAGCATTAACAATCAATATCGTGTGCTACTATGCAC
This sequence comes from Panax quinquefolius, assembly GCA_020205615.1. Lineage (NCBI taxonomy): Eukaryota > Viridiplantae > Streptophyta > Magnoliopsida > Apiales > Araliaceae > Panax > Panax quinquefolius. The sequence goes on from CM035158.1 coordinate 83,866,206, forward strand.
CCACGCGTATTACTGTACTTTTACTACCGAGTAGTTCAACAGTATCAACGGTAAAACATCCGTCGTTATTTTCATAAAAATATTTTTGTCATTTTCTCAATCCGACAATAATTCTGTTGTGGGGTCCACCAATGATTTTACCGTCATACGAATATTCCCTGACAAATCAAATATTATATAACAAGTTGCGTACTTTGCAAAATTTATAAATATTATCCACAACTATAACATTATATCAAATTTATTCCATAATATTCAAAAAAGATATTTATAAAAAAATTATTTTTATTCATAAAAGTTGGGGTCTTACAATCTCCCCTTCTTATGAAATTTCGCCCTCGAAATTAGGGAACATACCTGGTATGTCATAGAGGTAAGGATACCTTGATTTCATTTCAGATTCTAACTCCCAGGTCATTTCCTCAACATCGTGGTTCTACCATAACACTTTGACTTGAGGTATAACCTTGGAGCGTAGAATATGTTCCTTCTTATCCAAGATTTGAACAGGAACCTCTTCATACGTTAAATCTTTCGCTATTTTGTCCGGTTCTAACTCAATAAAATGGTTCGGGTCTTTCATATATTTATGTAACATGGATATATAAAAAACGTTATGAACATGAGACATACTTGGCAGTAAAGCAAGTCTATAGGCTACAGTCCCTACTCGATCGAGGATTAAAAATGGGCCAATGAATCGAGGATTGAGCTTTCCTCTCTTTCCAAATCTCGTAACTCTTTTCCATGGAGCAACACGTAACAACACATGATCTCCAATATCGAATTCCACGTCCTTTCGATGAAGATCAGCATAACTCTTTTGTCGGTCTTGAGGTTTTTATACGTTGTTGGATCATTTAAATCTTTTCCGTAGTTATACGTACCAACTCCGGTCCCAATAATGTTGCTTCACCCACCTCATCCCAACATACTGGAGAACGACACCTTCTTCCATACAACGCCTCGAATGGAGCCATGCCAATACTTACTTGATAACTGTTGTTGTAGGAAAACTCCACCAATGGTAAGAACTTGTCCCAACTTCCCTTGAAGTCAAGGACACAGAGTCTTAATAAATCTTCAAGAGTTTGAATAGTCCTCTCTGATTGTCCGTCCGTCTGAGGATGATAAGCTGAACTAAATCGTAAATCTGTGCCCATAGCTTTTGGCAAACTAACCCAAAATTGTGAAGTGAATCTTGGGTCTCGATCAGAAACTATGGATACTGGCATACCATGCAGTCTTACAATCTCATTTATGTACATACGAGGAAGACGTTCAAGTGTATAAGTTTCTCGTATTAGTAAGAAATGAGCAGACTTGGTCAATCTATCAACAATGACCCAAATTGCATCTATGCCTTGAGAAACCTTGGGAAGACCAGTAACGAAATCCATAGTAATGTGCTCCCACTTCCATTCTGGAATTTCAAGTGGTTGCAATGGACCTTTTGGTACTTGATGCTCCTCTTTGACTCATTGACAAGTTAGACACCTTGAGATAAACAACGCTATCTCTCTCTTCATATTGCTCCATCAAAATGTATGACGAAGATCACGATACATTTTGGTACTCCCAGGATGGATTGCAAACGGTGTGTTGTGCGCCTCAATCATGATTTTATACTTTAAATAATGGTCGTTAGGAACACAAAGTCTGGAGTTGACTCAAAGTATTCCTTCTTCATCGATTCTTGCTTTCAACATAGCACCTTTTTGTACTTTCTTCCTCATATGCATCAATTCCAGGTCTGTAGCTTTAGCAGCTTTAACTTTATCAATTAAAGTTGGTTCTACTCGTATATTCGTCATCGTCACATGGGTCCCTGGAGTCTTTAATTCTATCTCCATCCTTTGCAAGTCATACAAGATGGGCCTTTGCATTGACAATATCGCACTTGTACCCGCATATGATCTTCTACTCAATGCGTCAGCTACCACATTTGCTTTCCCAGGATGGTATGACCATAATCTTTCAACAGTTCAAGCCAACGTCGCTATCGCATGTTGAGTTCCTTTTGAGTGAAGAAATATTTGAGGCTTTTATGATCCGTAAAGATCTCCACTTTCTCCCCATACAAGTAATGCCTCCAAATTTTAAGTGCGAAGACATCAGCTGCCAACTCTAGATCATGAGTAGGATAATTCCTCTCATATTCTTTGAGTTGTCGAGAGGCATAGGCTATGACTTTCCCATGTTGCATGAGAACACATCCTAAACCCTTGCCTAAAGCATCATTGTAGATGACAAATCCCTCCGAGCCAGATGGTATTGTAAGAACAGGTGCTGAAATGAGTCTTCTTTTGAGTTCTTGAAAACTCTTCTCACATTCCTCGTTCCAACCAAATTTTTTATCTTTCTGAGTCAACTAAGTTAAGGGAGTAGCGATTCGAGAAAACCCTTCTACTTAATCTCGATAATAACCAATGACTAAGCCGAGAAAGCTACGATTTGATTCACTAATTTAAATTGTTCGACTTTGAATGGCTTCAATCTTTGTCGGGTCAACAGATATTCCATGACTTGATACCACGTACCCAAGGAATGCTACTTCCTCAAGCCAAAACTCGCATTTCTTTAACTTGGCATAAAGCTTATATTCACGAAGCTTTTGGAGTATCAGCCTCAAGTGTTTCTCATGATCTTCATGGCTTTTGGAATAAATAAGGATGTCATCAATAAAGACGACCACAAAGTGATCCAAATATTCCTTGAATACTAGGTTCATCATATCCATGAAGGCAACAGGAGCATTAGTCAATCCAAAAGATATGACTAGGAATTCATAATGCCCATACCGAGTTCTGAAAGCCGTCTTTGGAATGTCATCGGTTCTAATCTTCAATTGGTGATATCCGGAACGAAGATCAATCTTTGAAAAGAATTTGGTGCCTTGCAACTAGTCAAACAGGTCATCAATACGTGGAAATGGGTACCTATTTTTGATGGTGACATGATTCAACTCCCGATAATCAATACAAAGTCGCATACTCTCATCTTTCTTCTTCACGAATAGAATATGAGCACCCCAAGGAGAAGTACTAGGATGAACAAAGCCAATATCTAACAATTCCTGCAGTTGGGTCTTTAACTCCTGAAGTTCAATAGGAGCCATTCGATACGGGGCTTCGAAAAAATAGGTTTTGTACCAAGTTCAAGGTCGATACAAAATTCAATTTCACGCTCTAGGGGTAGGCCAGGAAGTTCTTCAAGACGTCAGGAAATTCATTAACAATAGAAATATCATTCAAAACTGATGTATTTTTGTTTAGATCTGTGACATGAGCTAAGAAAGTTTGACATCCATTTTTTTATAAATGAATAGCTTTATGGCTTGAGATGACATTGATTGATTTTAATGGTTTGGTTTCTTGAATTCGCATAATAGGTTGATTAGGAATATGAAAGCTAACAACCATAGGAAAATAATCAATTTTTGCATGATGAGTAATTAACCAATCAATCCCTAGAATTACGTCAAATGCAAGTATTTTCAATGACATAAGGTTGATAGGTAATGTGAGGGTACCGATTTGAACCAAATAAGACTTATAAATAGTGGATGTAATGAATGTTTCTCCCAACGGAGTTTTAACAGATAAGTTAAAGTCTAATTTCTCCGGAGTCAAATTTAAACGTTGAGCGCAAGTAGGAGAAATAAAATAATGGGTAGAACCGGTATCAAATAAGGTATATACTTCACTAGAATTTATGATAAGCTTACCCGTGATGACCTCGTTCAGGTTCCTTGCTTTCTGGGAGGTCACGATAAACACTCTCCCTTGAAAAACAGGTTTTATCTTGTCTGGAATGGCCTTTGCTACCTCCATCCCAGCTGGACTTGTCTTCGGTGCACGACAAAATCAGGCCAGGTGTCCTTCTCTTCCACAATTGTAACATGCTTTAGAGGGCATCGTACAGTTTGGACTGATGTGTCCCTCCCCTCCACATTTGAAGCATATGATAGGTGTTCGTTCTCCTTCCTTAATGACAGGTGCTGATGTTGACGTCTTTCCATCATTGTTGAATCTTCTTTTCTTGAAATGTCCATTCTTATTGTTTTAGCCATGATTACCACCGAAGTGGTTACCATTTTCGCATGTTGATTCCTCCACGTTTATTGTCACCGCTTCGATGATCAAGTTATCACCGGTATTATCATTTCATTACGCTTCTCTTTGGTTGGGTTGACTCATTATCGCGCTCCATAACTGAGCCATATTAACAACATCTGAATACAAACACAGTTTATGAGAGATAAGATATTGACGTATCACAGGTTTCAAATCTCTTAGAAACATCCGCGTCATTCTCTCCTCATTATCAACCAAATGGGATGCAAACCGGGATAGTTCAGCAAACTTGGCTTCGTACTGTGACACGGTCATGTTATTTTATTCCAGTTTAATGAAATATACCTCTTTCATGTGACGAATAATTTCGGGAAGTACTTATCATTGAACAGTTCTTGGAACTTCTCCCAAGACATCTTCAGTGCGGCAGGTTAAGTACGCTTTACAAATTCCCACCAGTAATCTGCCTCTGCCCGTAACATGAAAGTGGCAAAGGGAACCTTTTGCTCCTCGGAGCAACCTAAGACATCAAATATCTTGTTGATATGATTTATCCACGTCTCCGCCTTAAGTGGTTTTGGCTCTCCAAAAAACTCCGGTGGTCCCAGCTCCTTGAACTGTTCGGCGGTGACCGTTCGAGAGTTGCCAGTGTTTCCACCTACATTTTGGACAGGAGCCGCTCTCGCCTGATGTTGCATGAATTGTATGAAGCCTCGGAACATTCCATCGTTCATCATTTGGTCAGTGTTGTTGTTTGCATTAGGATTGTCACCTTCCTGATGCACATTATCCTGATTATTGATCTGTGGAGACTCAACGGTCTCCTATGCTCCATTGACGTTCTCAACATTCTCGGATGCCATTTTCAAATACTGCCGCAAAACAAGGGTTAATTAATATATCACATATTATCCCTATACTTTTACCAACCAATTAAATGCTAAATAAACTTAGGTAGGTCATACTAGCGAAGGAATTCCCCGTCTCTCCCCTCCTAGTTCTTATCTCACATCTTAGCCAGGGATCATATCCCTAAGCTTTGATACCAACTGTGACGCCCCCAAAATAGGTATACATCACCTATTCTGAGTCGCCAAATACATGGTACAGAATATAAATACAATCTTTAATATACAACAAAAAAGCTGTGAGTTTTAAAACAAACATTGTCTTCTAGATAATATCCAATATCAGAATAAGTACTCATTACATTTATTGTCACACTATTTAACAGAATAGTGAGGACTACTAATATTATAATCTGGACCGACATTTCGTTCCCCGACTAGTCCCGGCTACGTTCTCATTTCCTGAAGAGAACAGTGAAAGAAAGGGTGAGATCAACTAGCCCAGTAAGAAATATTATGACTAAGATAATGCAGAATAAATTATCATTAGTCTTCAACAATGTTAAACTGATAAAATACAATAGACATTAAGTTTAACTGTAGCGGAACATGCAATCCATTAAAAGAGTCAAGTAGAGAATAAAATCTACTATCTTTTATGATTTAAAAGATTTTCATCACTTTTATCGCTAGGACTCAGCTTAATAAATAATCCACCTCATCCCTGCACTACGGCTAAGGATATTCATAAGTATCATAACCACAAATTATCCATGCACTACGGGCCAAGGATATTTGTGTATTCATCAATGGTCATGATCTTACCAACAACTGTCCATCAATGCACTACGGGCCAATGAGGACTTTTACCACATCATTTGTAACATTACGATCATGATTACACCGAATAATCCCTGGTCATAATCATACCAAGTCCATCTATGCACTACAGGCCACAGATGACTTTCAACAAAATATAAATATGAGGATGATGATAATGATATAAGAATTCAATAAAACAAGTTCAAGAATTAATTTATCCAGGAACTAATAACATCCAAATTATCAACATGATACTTCTTTGTAAAGTAAAATTCAAGAATGCTCATAAGAATATTTCCATGAAAAGATACTGGATGAAGCACAAATATCAAGAATATTCCACTAATTTCATGAAGTGTAGAAGTCAAAACTTTAACCAACTGAGTATACTAAAGAATGGAATAACAAAAGAAATCACCATGCATTTAAAGATTGCAGCCATGTATGCATTATTCCATCAGAATAATAAATAACGGAACCAGGTCAGGCGTAATACGCACCGACAGGATATTCCAACAGAATAATAAAGAATGGAATACAACAAAAATCACCATGCATGCGGTACTTTGCATAGACATGTTATTCCAACAGAATACTAAATGACAGAACCAGGTCAGGTGAAATTCACACCAACAAGATGTTCCAACAGAATAATAAAGATAGAACCAGGTCCGGCGTAAAGCACAGACAGGATATTCCAATAGATAAATAAAGAATGGAATACATAAGAATTTCACCAAGTATAGGGTAGCCCGCGTATACAAGTTATTCCAACAGAGTAATAATGATGGAATAATAGAAGTTCTCTTCATGAATACAAAAGAAATAATACCCCTTACCGTAAAAGAAACTTGATATCGGAGTAGTGAAGTAGCAGAATACTTTTCTTTTTTCTCTCTATAGTTTCAGTGAATTCGTAAGAAATAATGAAGGTATGAGCTTCTATTTATAGAAGAATGGAATGAATAGTAACCAATCCATGAACAGTCCAAATTGATTTACTTTAATCGAACGGTCCATATTTAAAGCAAAATCTTTTAAATAAAATATAATATATTCTATTTATAATCTAATAAAACGAATAACTTTTAAAAAGATTTTACTATGCAAACACTATGCAAGCACTATGCAAACACTATGCATAATAAAATATAATATATTCTAATTATTGTCTAATAAAAATGATAACTTTATAAAAGTATTCATTTTATATAAAAAGATTTTACTATTAGCCTAATAAAATGAATAACTTTATAAAAGTATTACATTTTATATAAAAAGATTTTACTATTAAATTTAATAAAATGAATAACTTTATAAAAGTATTTTGTTTTATATAAAAGTTTTTTTCATTTTATTACGTTAATAATACTGAATAAAACAAAACATCATCATCATTATTATTATTCACACTATTAATCGACCAGTCGCTCCTGTGAAAGAAAGGGGCTTTCAATAAGGATTTATCCCTATTGGTGCGCAATTAGGTGACCAAACCTCTCCTCGCGTAACTTTTAGACATCGTTAATAATGCAAATAATAATATTAATAACTTCATCATCTCAATTATTGATTTAATAACATATAAAATATCAACAATAATTGAATCAAACTGAGTGACTTCTCACATAAGCATTAATAATCAATACCGTGGGCTACTATAAAACCACGCCAGACATCAGCATTTCTTTTACCGCCGAGTAGTTCAACAAAGATCAACGGTAAAACTTCCGCCATTATTTTCATAAAAATATTTTTATCGTTTTTCAATCCGATAATAATTACATTGTGGGGTCCACCAATGATTGTGTCGTCGCATTTAATATTCCCCGACCAATCGAATATTATATAACAACTTCATGATTTTGCAAAATTTATAAATATTACCCACAACTATAACATTATATCAAATTTATTCCATAATATTCAAAAATAATATTTATAGAAAATTCATTTTTATTCATAAAAGTTGGGGTCTTACATATATACTCATTGCAGCTAAAGTGGAGAAGGTAGATGAACCTTCAACTAGCAAAGGAAAGGGAAAATTGTACAAGTGATGTTGATTTGTACTTTTATTTATTATGATGATCTTAGACTTTTTAATAATGATGTGATGTAATAAATTTTATTTCCGCACTCGAATGATGTTTAAAGGTTAGATAACCTGGGATTATTTTTGAATTTATTAATGTAACCCTATTTAAGGGAAGGATTTATGATTTAAATATTATTTATTTGGGTAGATAGTATGAATGTATGGATAGTGAGCACCAAATCATGTGGGAATTAAGTACTTAGATTTGGGGGTGTCACACTATTTTTCTAAAATAGATAATCATGATTGTCATTGATAATAATATGGAATTATATAAGCTATGACACTATACATCCTAGATCCAGAACATGCCTAACTGGTTAGAGATGTACCTCTTTATCTGTTTGATCTTTTTGCTCCTGCTCCCCTTGGGACTCATGCTCTTCTTCTTTTTCTGGCTCCCCCTCAGATGATGATTCTACTTCTGCTACTGCTATCTTCTTCTTTGCCTTCTTGTCTTCTTTGCATCTGTTCTCCTTGCTCTTCCTTGAATGCCTCTTTCTTTGCCTCTTTTTCTCCCACTTTTTGTCATTAATCACTTGTGAAAGCTACTCCATGTTGGACATAAGTTTTTCCATCAAGTAAGATGAGTTACCAACCTCCATCTTAAGTTCTTGTTGGCTCAGCTCAAGTTGTAGGGAAAGAGACTGATGCAGATTGTCAATCTTGTCAAAGAGAGATAAAATTTTCTCTTCATTGGCCTTCTATGCTCGTAGAGCTTTGGCTTTCTGATCATACATAGCTTTCAGATAGATTTGATCTCTCTCTTTGATTTTAAGAGATATATCAGATATAGTGGCTTGTAGTTTGTCGTGAGCTGCATCGTCTCCTACTTTTGTCAACATCTTTGACCCTTTAGTGATGATTGATATCTTCTCAGCCAATTCATCAGAATTCTTCACTAACTCCTGCTCCATAGGAGTTTGGTCATTTGATTTCACAGCTTCTTGTTGAGCACTAGACTGGACTCCTCGATTTCCATTGTTGAACAAATTTTTGAAAGTAGTAAGAATCTGATAAATTATTGAGTGCCAATCACTATTGAAGGATGAAGGAATATCAGATAACTGTGTTTGGTCAGAGGGAAGCTTCTAAAACTGAACTTGAACATCTTCAATGGTAGAGTGAAGGGATTCTACGATCATCTCTTTGAGCATACTCCTTCTGCCATTAGGCCCCACTCTACAATCATAGGGAATGTAGTAATTTTCAGCATGTCGGTAGACTTTGTAGTGAGGTTGTTCATTGATCATCTTTTTTATAAACTCCTTTACTCTTGGAAAGTTTTGAGATACCAACTCCAAGTTTAGAAACATTGAGTAACACCTGCTGAAGTAGCTCCCATCTCTATCAGTATGTGCTTTTAACTAAGGCATCCACGAGAAGAACCATCTCATCAGAAGATCTTCAGAATTATACAGTATTGTTGTGCAATCTAACTCCATATTTTTTTAATTGTTAAGAACCTCGTCTGTAGTCATTCTTAGAACTCGGAGTTGTTCATTTCCATGACTTATACATCTTGCTGCTGGTTCAGCTGGTGGTTCATCAAAAACTTATACCACTATTCTTCTACTAATTCTTGCTGGAGAGAGAACATGATAGTCTGATGGTTCCTCTGATTCCTGATTTGCAGAACTCAAATCTTTCTCCATTTCTTTACTTTCTGAGCTTGAATCATGTTGACTTTTTTCATCAGATTCATCGGTGAGTTCTTCTTGCTAATTTTTATCACTAGTAACTTCTTCAACATCTTTTTCCTTGGACTCATATTCATCATCACTCACTTCAATGTTTGTAGTAGAGTGTTCACCTTGCTTCTTTGGTACAGATTTAGCAAGTAGTCTGTTGCTCTTTCTTCTCCTTGTAGGTTCAGCTATAGGAGAGTCAGACTTTTCTTTTTCTTCAGAATCTGAAGCCTTTAAATCACAAGATAAGCTTTCTTAATGTTCAGCATTAGCAGGGGCAGGTCCTTCTCCCTCGGACTCAACATCTTTGGAATCATCATGTGGGTTTGTTTGAGCATTTGCAGTAGGAGATGCAGTTGTGTCAACTTGCAACCTTTCTTCATCATCAGAGTGGATGCTCTGAGAGTTAGCCATAGGGCTTGCACATTCTTCTTTTTCACCATCAGATTTAGCTCTTCCTTTCATAGATTCAAATTATTCCTCATTGCTGGACTTTCTCTTTGAGGGTTCAATCTTAGAGCTTTCAGTTCCCTTCCCATCTTCTGACTCTACGTCCTCTTCTTTGTTGGATGGACTTTCTTGGGGAACTGGGGATGATTTCTTTATCATCTTTGTTTTCTTTTTAGATGGCTCTTGGAGGAATATGTTACTCCTTCTTCTCTTTGGGGTTTCTGTAGTTGATGCTCGTTCTTCTCCTGCTCCATTTCTTTTGTTGTCAGTGGAGAGACTGATTGGTGGAGCCTCTGTATTCTTCACACTCTTGGACCTTTTCTTTGCTGGTGTGGCTGCTACTGATATAGAGTCATCAGAATGGGATGACTTGCTTTCCACCTCTCGAGCCTTTCTCTTCTTTACCGAGACTTTGTTGTTTCTCCAAGTAGTAATCAGCCTCTTGTTTTCCTTGGGATTTTTCTTCCAGTTTATAAACAGCTGTGGAGACATTACTTTGCGAACATTAAGAATTTCACCCTCATCATCCTTAATTTTATTCTTCAACTTTTTCTTTAAGATGATACTTAAAAACCTTCCATGAAAAACCTTTGTGAGTGGTTTTTCAGTTAACCTTTTCTTTTCTTCCTTATACAGCCATTTAGACATTTGATCGAGCACGATATCTCCAAAGTTGATGTGTTCCTTCAGGACTATAGCAGACATGATCTTCAGCTGTTGGTCAATCATAGTATCATGTGCAGTATCTTTGCATAAGATACATTTACCCACTATTTCAGAAAGGAACTCGAATTCTTCACGAAACTTTTTTTTCTTCATGTTCTTCGGACTAGGGTTTCTTTTGTATTGCATAATCTTCTTAACTTTTTCAGTTTTGATCTCTTCCAGTCTTTGCAGATCTTGGTCAGGAAGGCCTAAGCATTGATTGATGTCAAAAGAATTTAGCTTCAGAATCTGACCCTTAACCTTGGTGGAGAGGATTCCAGAATTTATGGTTGCGTTTGAGTGAAACTCCTTGACCAGGTCACCATATATTCGTGTGTTTGCCTCAAGACATTCAGAGAATCCTGCCTTCTTCACGAGTTCAAGAATATCTCTGCACTTCTTCTCTGATTTCTCAAAAGTCTTTGTTCCGAGCTAAATGCCAGTGATTACTCGCCAATCTGCCATTTGAATAGTTTGAAGTATGTGGGTATTTAATTTCAGGTGTCTAATGAGAGGTAGTTGAATACACTCAGGGCGAAGCTTGAGATTTGATAGATTTAAGCTTTGAAGAGAGTTTTAGGGTTTTGACAAGAGAGGTTGAGAAAGGTTCGATAGCTTTTGATAACTTGTTCAGAGATTTTGGTTGTTTAGAGGTAGTTAGGTTTTGCCTTAGGTATAGATTTGACAGGTTTGTAGATTTTGAGGAGCCCGCTAATATGAAACTACCAATTATTTGAATTTCCTATTTGTAAGTGTTCCTTCCATGTGTCTTAGTGGGACAGTTGTAAGTCGCTGATAAGTCATCATCTATAAGCCCTCCATCGTGTTTGTCCTTCAATTTTAACTTTCCTACTATTGACTATTTCAGTACGTAGAGTTACTTGTTGAGGTAGCTATGGACTTTGCAATTTTCTTTATTGACTCAACGATCGTCTTCTGAGAGATGTTTCAGTGGATGATTTGACACTGATCCTCATCTTTGAAGTTGTATGGCTTAACCACTGATGTACCTCATGATAGTTTAGGTACTAAACTTCTGAGGTTAGTCTGCAGGTCATCTTTCCAATCTTATCTCGACACAATCTGAGTAGTTGAGCATGTGTCTAGTTCTTACGAGCTCCTCATGAGCCATTGAATCCTCTGGGTAGACTACGATCGTCGAGCCTATTCTACGATCATTAAGGTTATACTACGATCATCGAGTTCATTTCAGAATCTACTTTATGACCGTTGTCTGACCTGGTCCTTGGGATGACCTTGACTAGGCATTTCTTTTGGGTTAAGGTAGCTCAGGAAGGGCCAACCTCTTAGAGTGAACTAAGGGTTGGGTTTGTCCCTGAGGCGCTTTCCAGATGAAAGACTTTAGAAGTGATTTGCACTGATCTCTCATTTGACCTTTTCTGCTTGGGAGTTCCTCTACCAACTTTAGACATTTGGCTGTAATCATGGTGTCCTCCTGTTCTTACACTACGATCAGATGTTTGATCTTAGGCGCTCCATTATTTTAAGTTGGGTGGTTGACAAGGTTATCAGTTGTTCATTTTGAGATGTTCCTACTGACTATGGATCTTCATTTGGTTCATCAGCCACAAAGTTTTGGGACTTTGTAACTGGTATATTTCTTTATAGTGTATTTCTGATGCTTTCAGTGCTGATGTTCCTTAACAGATCACTGCTCCCCCATGGTTGATATTGTCTTCTCAGAGAGGTGTGAGTTATTCTTCTTCATGTGCATCAGAAGGAAGCCTTGCATATCTTCTTCTAACTGAATTCATCATAATCGTTTAACCTCCTTGGATCATAGAGGTAGATATCTTCAGGACTGATTGCTCTACGATATTTGGACAGAACTACGAACGTAGTCTCATTCGATGGTTTGTACTTGTGAAATCTTACTTCTATGATGAGTTCCTTGAGGGTTCTTCTCAGCTGATATGCTTTTGATGACTGAGCATATAAGACCCTTTTCCTCTTCGCATGAATGATCTGCTTCCTTATAGCAACCAACAATCATATGAGCTTCATTCATGTTAGCTCAGCAAGTCTTCAAGGACATGCTTTGACAAGTAAAGATTAAGTTAGAAATTCTTCTAAAATGTCTTAAGCCTTCTGCTGGTTGAATCTTCTTGATTGAAGTCTGCTTCAGCATTCCTTAGTATGGTCAGATAGACCAAGTACCTACAGGATAAATAAATTTCTATTTTTGGTACCTATGGTTAAATGGGTCCTGCTAGGTTAGCCTTCAAAATCCCTATTCCTCATATATTTAAATTTTCATCATAATGATCACCACCAATCATATTCATGCATGTATCCAATTTAGATATTACATTTTAAGATGCATGATGATGAGTGTGTATAAGATTAACCATTTTAACAAGACACTCTTTTTCTTTAATAGTTTTATCATTTGCTTGGTTATGTTCACAAATTTTAAATGTTCATAGAGTGAGAATCAACTCTTACACTTATTTGTATGCGGTTTATTCATGGAGGTGATCAGTTTCTACGAATCTTCAAGATACACTTATAGAACTGATCATACTCTATGTGTTGTCAAAAACTTAGAACATAGGTTTGTACATACATACTAACCCATCAACAAAGATTTCTCCACTTAAAATTATTTAAACCTTTGTATGCTTATGACCTATTTCAAACTTCTTTCAAGATGTTATCTTCAACCTAAAACTTGGATGAAGAGAAAGTTTGTTAGCATTTGAGTTTCCAACTTCAGTGTACTTTCTCTCTTCTCCTTTTTAGTTAGAGTATGGCCTCTGATAGAATATAGTTATAGTGCATAAGGTTATAAAATATGATGTACACATTTATTCTGATGAGGAACCGTACCTTTCATTTTCAATTTCTTGACAGTCATTTGTCTTGATATACTGAGGTTAGGCATTGATGTGCATACTTTTTCCTTTACTTCTAACAACTTGTTGCTCCAGTTGACCTTTGATCAATCTGTCATATTCTTGAAGATTTAGGCTTAGAGAATCTTGACATCTTTAGTTCTTTGACAACCTTAAGTCCTCAAGGCTCACATCCAGCAGTTGGTTGGCCAAATATAGATTTGAGAGATTCTTCTTTCTTCTCTGAATGAGTACTTCTTAGCACATGTGGCCTTTTCATCTTTTAGTTTGGTGGATGCTTGACTCTTTGCTGTTAATGCCTCTTGAGCTCCCATATCTGTTCTTCAGACTACAAGATTGACTATGGGCAAGGATTGGTCTTGTTATTATGGCATTTAAGAACATGGACCAATCTGAGTAGCTTCAGGTGTATATACACATTTACTTGTACATAATTTTTTCAACTTGTGAGTCCATCTGCATTTACAAGTGACTTACTACTAAACTAAGTTTAGAATAATGTTTGTGACTAGGATCAGACTTAAAGCGATTAGCTTTTGAATATAGCATGAGCACCTGCTCTGATACCAATTGTTAGTTCCCAGTAGGCACACAATAGATCTAGAAGGGTGGGTTGAATAGATCCTTTATATTTTTAAATACTTTTCCCTTTTATTTTGTATTGCTAATGAATGCATATGATAAACATAAGAATCTTTTTAAGCACAGTGGAATAATTCCTTCATTGATATATTCATAATCATACATACATTATTCTTAGAGTTAGTTAAGTTATAAGCAATTAATACATACATAGCAGTTAGGTACACAAAGTAAATGACATAAAGTAAATAAATGAAAAGGATTTTAAGTGGTTTGAGACTCAAGCTCCTAATCCACTCTTTCCGCATTCAACTAGCGTGATTTCCACCAAGGAAGGCAAGACAGAATCACTAAGATTCCTTCAAGGCTAATGACCTTGGAACTTCAGTTCACTAAGAACTCTTCAAGGCCAGCAGCCTTAGGACTCCTCTAGTTCCCTAGGAACTCTTCAAGCCCAGCAGGCTTGGAACTTCATTTAGTCCCTCCGAGCAAGGACCCCTCAGGCCCTAGCTACTTGTTATAGTTGTTATTATTGTTGTTATTGTTTGTACTTTGCTGCTAAGATGACTCTAAGCCTGAACATCTTATGTACTTAGCAGCTAGGCATGGTCCTCTTTGCATTTTGCATAGAGACTGGACCATGTCTTCTCGGGTGTAGCTTATCTTCACTCTGCTCTGCTCATCTTCATCTGATGTCAGCGGTACACCATCACCATTTAGGTAGACTTCGGCTGGCACTTAGCATTCCCTGCACCCTTCATGAATGTTTTGCAGACATGATTCTACACTTGTTCTAATTCAGCTTTCGGTTCATGGTGATTCTTAGAGTGGCTCTCTTTATCTTCTTTGTACTCTGCCAGTTTTCTGAATGCTATCTTCTTGGCCTTCTTGGCTCTCAGCTTAGCTACCATCTTCAGTGGCATTCTCATCTTTGTTGAGTGAAGCATTTAGTCTATTAGATTCCTTCTTCAAAGCTGCTTCACTTCCACCTTTGTAGTCTCACTGTCACTGAGACTTGTTCTGCTTAACTCTGGTGGAACTCGTAGAGTCAACAATATAGCATTCCAATAACTCAACGATTCAACAAGATTCGCAACCTTTGATCTTTGAAGCTCTGGCTGATATATACTCCTTCCTAATCTTCCCATTGGAATATAGCCGTTGAAAGTAGTTTGAATTACCTCGCAGATCTCGAGTTATTTGATATAGACTGCAGATGTGACATAACATCCTCTTTATGACTTTCTAACACTGCAGTCTACTGTTTCAGCTACCCCGTCAGAGATGTCACTTTGATGTCTTGAGAAGGTAATCGACTTTATTTCTTCTCTCTGATTTCTAGATCAGAGGTTGTCATTTTGCATCGATGCTCTCAATAAGCTCTGTTCGAATATCAATCTTCAGATTAAACCGTTTCCAATGCTTCAATCTTCAGATGACCAAACTCTATGATTCTGATGCAGATGTACTTTAACCTGATCGTAGTGTCTTGTTGAATGTTTCTCATTAACTAGTTGAGAAAATACTACGATCTTGAAGAGTGTTCATTGGATCTTCAATGTAGAACACTTCTTTCTTCGTTTGTGCAGTGCTTCAATACTTCTATTTGCCTTTGATTGTTCTTAGGAACTGATAGCTTGACTCCTTGTTCTAGTCTCTTCTGAATAGCAAGACACCTCAGATTTGTGGCATGCCCAGCTCACTTTCTTCTTGTGATCTCCCATTCACTTATCATCAATGGAGTGACCCATGCTTAATCACTTTAGCTAGTTCTTCAGATGTTGGCCAGTATCTTTGTGTAAACTATATCAGTTCTTTCTTTGCTTGGCAAACACTACGATCCAGGTTGACCCCAAGATCGTTGTCATCTGTTCATTTTACAACTACTGCACCTGCAGACTTTTCCTTAGTCAGTCACTTTTACTGAAGTCTTCTTTTGGTCTCCTTTTAGAAGACTTCATCTTGAATGGCTTTATAACTAAATCTGGATACTGATTGGGTTGGTGCTTAGATCTTCGGTCAGCTTGCAAACCATTCGTTGAGTGTACTCTGGTTCACTTTAGGTGAAATGTATCTTCGCAACTCTGACTAGAGGCTTCAACCTTTGGATATTCTGGGAGTGCTTATTTATTGAGAATCGTGTTTGCTCTGTGATTCTTCCTTGGCTTTGTGAGCACTTCTGTTGAAACCTTAGTTTTGCACTCTATGATTTTGCCTTGGGTTGTGCAGACACTACACCTCGGAGATCAGATCATGACACTCTATGATTTATGTCTTTATGCTCGTTGTCTTCATCTGATCTTGCTTGACTACGATCTCTGCCTCTGAATTGATCAGTAGACTCTAGGACTCTAAGAGTAGTCTACGATCCTTGAATTATCTTCGGCAGTTGCTCGGTCGGCTCGTAGACAGACTGTCTCTACTATTCTGAACATGACATCATCAGTAGACTATGGCTCCAAGGATGTTTTTCTCGACACACTATGATCGTTCCTCGTCTCTTTTGGCAGTCTACGAACTCTGAGATCTACTATCTTGCAGACTACGATTCTACCTTGATATCTCTCGAGTTTTCCTTGACTCTCCTGGAAGTCTACAATTTCTGGTGCAGTGCTCGATGATCAGACAAGCCTATCTATTACATTATAAGATCAATCTAACAAGCTTGATCTTTCTATATTTATAGTTCTTGTACATCATTTCTTTTTATGGACTTTACAAAGATGTTTTGCTTATGTAGGATCAACCTAACATATTTGATCAATTCATTCTAAGTCCTTGTCCATATGTTCCTATTATCTATCAAAGGACTTTACAGTTTTTCTTAATGCAAGCATACTTGCATATTCATTCATTTATATCATAATCAAATCATACAAAAATAGGAATATCATTCACATGCTTATTCCTAACACATAACACATGCTCTTAGCATGTCCTCTAATGTTTGAATAGTTCTCTCGCTCTGTCCATCTGTTTAGGATGATACGCGGTGCTCAACCTCAGTTGCGTTCCCATACGTTCTTGAAAAATTTTCCAGAAATTTGCTTTGAATCACGGATCGCGATCCGACACAATTGATATAAGTACTCCGTGCTTGGAAACAATCTCTTTGATGTAATGTTTTGCCAACTGATCCAAGGTATATCCGATCTTGATTGGCAATAAATGCGCTGACTTGGTCAATCGATCAACGATCACCCATACTGCATCGCAACGTTCCGCCTTAACTCTTTGGCATGTTAAACACTTGTTGACGCACTCTGCGACTTCTTTTTTCATATTGGGCCACCAATAATGTTGGCGAAGATCCTGATACATCTTTGTGCTTCCCGAGTGGATTGAGTAACTTGAGCTATGAGCTTCCTGCAAGATTTCTTCCTTTAATTCAGACACCGCTGGCACCCAAATTCTCTTCTCAAACCTTAATAGTCCATCACCACCCATACTGAATTTAAGCTCTTCTCCATCTAAAATTCTTTTCCTCACCTTCTCACATTCATCATCGTTGCCTTGTACTTCCTTGATTTTGTCCAATAGAGTCGGATGAGCCTCCATTGCGAACAATTTCCCCTCTGGTTCCCTCGGACTTTTTATCTCGAGTTCCAATCTAGCCATCTCCTTAATTAACTGCTCTTGAGCTGTTAGCATTGCCAACCTACCACTGCCTTTTCTGCTTAGCGCATCTGCTACCACATTAGCTTTTTCGGATGATATAAGATGTCGCAATCATAATCCTTTATAAGCTCCAACCATCTTCTCTGTCTCATATTCAACTCCTTCTACGTGAAGATATACTTCAGAATTTTATGGTCCGTGTATATTTCACACCTTACACCATATAAATAGTGCCTACATATCTTTAGGGCAAAATACACCGCCAATTCCGTGTCATGGGTAGGATATCCCTTCTCGTAATCCTTCAATCGACGAGATGCGACGCAATAACTTTACCATGTTGCATAAGCACACGTACCCAATCCTTTGTGTGACGATCATTGAAAATCGTAAGTCACCAGATCGTTGGGTAAAGACAACATTGGTGCTTCACTCTGTCTTTTCTTGAGTTCCTTAAAACTCTCTTCACACTTCTCCGTTCAGAAAAATTTTACCGACTTCTTTGTTAAATTTGTCAACGTTCCCGCTATCTTTGAAAAATCTTGGATAAACCGTATGTAATAGCCTGCCAGTCCTAAGAAACTTCTTACTTCAGTCGGTGACTTTGGTTGTTCCCAATTTTGAACCGCTTCCACCTTCGCTGGATCCACAGAAATTCCGTCCTTGTCAATCACGTGACCCAGAAATTGAACTTTCTCCAACCAAAACTCACACTTTGAGAATTTTGGGTATAACTTATCCTTCCTCAACGCCCCCAACACTAACCTTAAGTGTTTAGCATGATCTTCCTTAGTCTTGGAATATATCAGGATATCATTTATGAACACAACTATAAATTTATCTAAGTATTGCTTGAATGCCCGATTCATCATGTCCATAAATGTTGTTGGCGCATTTGTTAACCCAAACAACATCACCAAGAACTCGTAGTGACCGTAACGAGTCCTGAACGTTGTCTTAGGTACATCCTCCTTCCTCACCTTTAACTGGTGATATACCGTCCTCAAGTCGATCTTGGAAAAATATTTCGCTCTTCAACTGATTAAATAGATCATTTATCCTAGGTAACGGGTACTTGTTCTTAATCATCACCTTGTCAACTCTCGATAGTCGATACATAGTCTCATCGATCCATCCTTCTTTTTCACAAATAAAACTGGTGCTCCCCAAGGAGACACACTCGATTGAATATACTTCTTATCTAATAACTCACCAGAATCGTACTTATCGCCTCCTCATTTTCGCGGTGCCATTCTCAAGGGCTTTCAAATCGGTGTCGTTCACGGTACTAAATCTATAACAAATTCGACTCTCCGGTCCAAATGAAAGTCCCGCAATTCCTTGAAATACATCTAAAAATTCGTTTCACTCATCGGTATCCATCGTCCATCTCTATCCCTCGCTTTACAGACGTATCGACGATATGGGCCAAATATCCTACACATCCCTTTCTTAGTAACTTCCTTGCTTACATCATCGTTAGACAACTTGAGTGTCTCGACGACCTACTTCCATAGAACGCTACCTTGGACTGATCAGGAGTCCTAAGGTTTATACACTTCTTCTGGCAATCTATCATCGCTCCATGGTTAAATAACTAGTCCATTCCTAGAATTACAACAAATTCTCCTAATTGATTTGGAATTAAATCCACAGGTAACTTATATCCCCTGATGTCTAAAACACAATTCCTATAGACATGGCTAACGGGAATTATTTCCTTATTAGCAACTTCTATGTTCATATTATATTGTAATTCTTCCTGGGGTAAGTTTAATCATTGAGAGAATTCATGCGATACGAAGGAACAAGTAGCACCCGAATCAAATAATATGTAAGCAGATATATCATTGATCAGAATGATACTTGAAGCCACGTCCCTGGATGCGACTATATCCTGAACCGTCATGTTGAAAGTCCTAGATGTGGGTCGATTCTTAGTTGGTGGTCCATTAATCGTGAGATTTCCACCGCTTGGTCCCCTTCCTCCATTTCCTCCTGTTGAGTTCTTCCTTGCGAAATTCCTTGCCTGATGATCCAATGCTCCACAGTTGAAACATCAATTTCTCTTTGGTGCAGAGCAATTGGGAGAGATGTGCCCCTCCTGCCCGCAGTTGAAACATACATTCTTCCCTTTTAGACATGCCCCCGAGTGATTCCTCCCACACTCCTTGCATGCCTCAGTTCTCTTCTTTGCTTCCCCTGGTTTTCCCCTATAGTTTCCCGAATTGAAATTGTTGTTGCTACTGTTGTTATTGTTCCACTTCCTCTTGTTTGCACCACTACTGCTGCTACCTTCCCCACGATTCCCTCCTTCATTCTTCTTCTTTTTCCCCTTGTTAAATTTCATTAGGGCCTCACTTCTGCCCTCAGCGATTATAGATTTCTCCAGGAGAGTCGCGAAGCTATTAAATCCTCAGACATCGAGAGTCTCATGATATAGCCATGGTTTGAGACCCTGCTCAAACCTCCTCGTTTTTCTCTCCTCAATGTCGACCTGATGAGGCGCGAACCTCGCCAGCTCGTTGAATTTTGTGGCATATTGAGGTACCGTCATGTCTTATTGCTTCAGCTCCAGGAATCACATCTCCATACAACTCTACATACTAACCAGAAAATAGTTCTTGAAAAAGATTTTCTTAAATCCTTCTCAAGGTATCACACCTTCTCCAAACCTGGTCTGGTTTGCCTCCCACCAGAAGTTGGCTTCACCCTTCAACATGTAAGTGGCGAAGATTTTTTTTCTGATCATCACCTACTCGAGCGATAGCGAACGCCTTTTTAATTTCCTTGACCCAAGTTTGAGCTTCGATGGGTTCAGTGGTTCCTTTGAACTAGGGGATCCCGCGCTTTTGAAGTCCTTAAAGTGTGCCACTTGGGCCACTGGAGGGTTATTGGCATTCAAGGTTCGACTCTGAAGTGCCCCCACTAACATGTCTACAAACTGCTGCATAGGGTTCGGTGGATCCCCAGCATTACCGCCTACCCCTCGGATGTTTGATGACGTCTTCCTCTAGCCATCTATCTGTTTAAAATGAACTTAATGTTATTATCTTATAACTTACTCTACAGAATATATCATTCATAAGAAGAGAACTTAATCATCACATCACATACTTAAATAAAAGCATATTTATTTATAAACATAACACCCAAGGTATTTCATCGTCTTATGGCATTAAGTCATTTACATCACTTAAACCAAAGTACTTGGTAAAAACCAAAACCAAGTTTTATTTCATAGCTAAGCATTCTAAATGCTAATAATAAAAGTTCATCACGAATAAACTAAAGACCCAACCTAATGGCATCTTCATGTTCTTCATCCGCCATCTCTAGCACCAGCCCACGACTTATGGTATGTCTAGACCAGTACTCCTCATGTGGAAAGTGAAACACCCTATGCTAGAACCTCCCATGTGCTGACTTAAATGCGTACTTTATCCTATCCATCCTAACCTTCTTATCTCTCACTTCACCTTCTAACTCACCTGTTAGCTTCTCGCCCCAAACACGGTCTCTCCTCTCATCTCCCCAAAATGTTGTAATAATCTGCTTGTTAGTTTGGAGACTCTGAATCCTCGACTCTAACCCATTAATGGTATGCCCCAAGTGGGTTCTAATAGCTTCTTTCTCATCGTCCAGCCTATCCGCCTTCTGGTCTGATGCCCGCAGCTTGTCAGCCAGATCCCCGTTCCTAATTATCAGGTGGTGCACCAATGCCTCAAGCAATGCTGCAGCTTGCTGCTCCCCCTGATATAGCTCTTCCAACTCATGGACCTTGTTGTCCAACTCCGCAATCCTATTCATCAACTCATCCAACAAAGTATCCTCAGGTCTTCTTCGGAGTCCTCCTCGGGCTCCTCTCCCACTTCAGGATACTCTCTCTAGGTCTCGAGTCACCGCCGCCTCGACTATAGCTTAGTACAAATTGTCACCAACTCGCTTCACTCACAACGTGGATATCTCTAACCTCCTCTTCTCTAGACATCCTTCAAACAAGACAAAATAACTCGGTTAGTATTTTAAAATAGATGTTTTTGTTTTTAGAAAAAAAATAGATTTGACACAACCCCTAGAACTCTACGTGAGTTCATCTCCTTATTTTCTCCACTAACTTCCCTAAGGTTATAGTCTAAGGTTCCCCGCCTAAGGTTTATAACCTATTGCTTTGATACCAACCTGTGATGCCCCCAAATCCATGTAACATCGATTATAGGACATGGTACTCACGATACACATACATAACCATCTAACTACATATACTCTAGAAATAATAATAATAATAATAATAATAATAATAATAATAATAATAATATCTATTACATATCTATTCAAATAAAATCCCAAGTCTTTACAACCTTAAATAAATTGAAACTTTAACTTAGCGTTTATCGCTACATTACATCATATGCGGAAATATAACTTATTACATAAATAACTCTCATCATTTCATTTTAGACTTTCCCTTGTCCTTGCCCGAGCCCTCGGCGTTATCAGCCTTAACTGAATGCTTTAAGCAAGAATGAGCACAAATTGCCCAGCAAGTATATAAAGTAGTTTGAGAACATACATCAGAAGTAAAAGCATTAGTATGAATATTTCTCAACAGTTGAAATAATTATCAAGAGATAAACTGGAATATCAAGATAAGAGTTCTGGAATTCTCCATAGCATATTAAGGGGTGTTAGATACCCTAAAAATTACTTTGTTTCATCGAAAACCATCAGACGGTTTAACAATCACATAGATTGTAAACAGTCTCTGCAAGTACTCCAAGTGATCAGCCTATCGTACCCTACATTGTGCACAAGTATAAAGTTTAACTGCATAAGCATAAATGGGACTATATGCCCAACATATGTTTGCCTGATTATTCGGGTTGTTCATCTTAGTATTCATGCGGGACCTCACCAAAGCAATTTGGATTGGTAAACATTAAATAGCTTCAAAGGATTTGAATTGTTCAAATGTTATATCATTTATCATCAATAATATCTAGCTAAAACAAAAAGCCAGAAAACATCCTTGGAAACAGTTCGTTAAAGAAGTAGAACTTTAAAGTATAGCAATTGTAATAATAATTGAGTAATCATCAATAACGCTTGCAGAGAAATTGTTGCTATATAACTTTATGACAAAGGAACTTGTACCAAAAAGTAAATATCACTAGTCCGTTACTAACTCTCACTGCAATAACAATGAGTAAGGATTGAATAATTGCTCAATAGAAATTAGGGTTAGGAAACTTACCTGATACGTCTTCTACAATTTACTGCTATCTACTAGCCCTTCACGTAACCTATTCACATGTGTCACGTTAAGCAATTTGGTTCTTGAACACCACTTCGAAGTATAATGGTTCTCTTTTATTTTAATAAGATGATTAAACTCGCACGTATTCAAATACAATTTAATTACATTACATGTTGCTACGTATAAGCCACGTGGTTTAATTAAAGAATCTGGGAAACATAAATTTCTAACATTTTATGGACCAAAACCTCCATCAAAAATCTGCATAAAGCATGCTTAGAGGTCTCAAGTCGGAAAACCATATTTTTCTTATTTTTGACATCACATATTTTATTAAACTCATTTATCCATATAACATCATTTATATGAAAAATACCAAATTAGTGTCAAAAATATTTCTTTTCTGGGATTTTGCATAATATAGTCTCACATTGAACATATATTTTTTTCGGAATTTTTAAAATCCATCTACTATTTTTAAATAGTCCATAATAGCCAAATATTCTCAGATTTTTCATAAATCGAGATTAGCTCCAAATATTCTGAAATTTTCAGGGTTAGCTCCTGTTATATACATGTACTTCCAATAACAATTTCGTAATATTTGGACTTATACTCAGAGAGTTATTCGGGTGTCTTTTCAAATAGTGTCCCAAGTCGTAAAATTCATAACTCTCAAACCGTATGGCCAACAATTCTCAAATTTTTACAGGACCTTCATATCTTCTTATATTAACACTCCAAATTTTTTCAGAATTTTTAAAGTACAAAAAAGTGGACAAAAATGCCCCAGAGACAGACTGATCCAAGATAGTCCCAAGAAAGACATCAAATTTTCATTTCTTGTAGCCACTTTTACAATTTTATTCCCACTAATCTATAAATGATATGACCATAATACTTGGACACAATAAACCTCATACAACAAGGTATTTTACAAAAATATAACATTCATGACATTAACACAATAAGACCACAAACCGGATGCCTAGAAAAGCGTTCCAGCACTAGTTCTACACTTGGAGAAATTCTGGAAATTTCCAGAATTCTGCAGATTTTTATTTTCAACATGCATCCTTATGATTTTTATGACTTGCTCAATTTAACTCCTTTTCTTATAAAATTTGGACAGGTTGTACCTCATGCTACATACTATTTGAAATTTAACTAGGCACACTAGGCACACTTGAATAAGTGTGGGAGCAATCTATGACCAATTTTTTTAAACTTTAAATTGCACTATTAATTTCAGGCTACTATATTGATGAATTAAGCTTAGTGAATTAATATGGCCTACTGAATTGACTGATTATTTTTAAGAAAATATCCTTCTAAATTTATAATTTAGATAAAATACTTGGTGTTAAAGAATTATCTTAATTAATATAATGCAAATATCCAAGTTTTAATTATTAAGATAATTAAATAACTTATATGAGTAAATAAAGTAAAGCAAATAATAAAATCAACACCAAGATTTTTTACGTGGTTCAGCTATTACCCTCTATGATAATAGCCTAGTCCACGTTCAATACCAACTAATATTGGAGACTCACTTAATTTATTTCTTTATAAATAAACACTGATTACAAAACAGATTCTTACAAAATTAATAACAATTAATTTCTCTTGAGCACTCTTGGTCCTTGTGCACCTATGCACTCTTCAAGCACCTTTGCTTTCTTGAACCTGTTTGTAAACCTTTTCTCTATCCACTAGGATTAACACCTTTAGACTACACTTAGTCTAAACAGAAAATGAAATACATATATAGAGGTATATGATCAATGCAAGAATAATAAATTTAACAATTAAAGGCTCAACTATATGCAATAATCAATTAGCACGAAAAAATAAACAATTTAAATCTTACCGAATACCAGCTTAAAAGAATATCAGAAGATTAATTACTCGGCTGATCAAGAATTACACCAATTAAAACAAGTTGCTCGGTAAACTCAGTAATTAGTGCTAAAGGAATTTTTGTGAGTCGTATATTAATTCCATACATGAAATATGTTTTTATAGCCCATAAAATATTATCGTTAAATCCAGATCTGTTCAATTTGTCCAAGTCAATCAGTATGGAAATATCAGAGAATACTCACAACGGTAAAGAAATGAAAGTCAATATTTATCCAGTTTAGTAAAATAATCTCTTTGTTAGTTATACAGTTTGGATAAATCAAAAGACCCTTTAAAATGATAACCCGCTAATAACTTTGACTTTATCTCTCTATATATATCAAGTGGTGTGTAACATTACTTATCTTTTTAAACACCCAAGATCTTAAAGTTCTAAGATATTCATAATTACTCCTTGAAAACCGCATATGCAACAAATCATAAAATTATATAGCTTTCGTCTTTTAGGCTTTCTAGACAGACTTAAATAAATAGAAGTCCATGTGTAGCTATAAAAAAATGTCCCAAGGATATCAAGTAAACCTTTTGTATGTACACGGAACACATGTCAATAAAATATCAATTCTTTTTGTACGTGTATAATCCATCTAATCTTAATTCATTTTAATATTAGAAATGGCTTTTTTCATTTGATTTTTTAAAACATTTTTCATTTAAGACATAAAACTAAATGCCAATAATGTCCTAGAGCCTTTAAATGAAAAATTAATTATTATGCAGTTGACCTTACATTTGTTTTCCTAGTAAAAAAAAACTTCTTCATCCACTTGAAAAATCCCACCAATGTTCTTTATCAACAGATGCCTGAAAAACCATAAAACAATTTAGTATATGAACAATTCATCATAGAAACTTAAGGATGGAATATGACTAAGTTAACATTCTCCCCCTTCTTGATGATGACAACCTAAAATTGTTTAATTCTTATTAGTTCCCCTTAAATATATGCATAATATAATTAGCTCCCCCTAAATCCATGCAATACTATCATTTCAAGATTCTGAAATTCGATTTTCAGAAAATCCAAAAAATCCTGAATTTTTAAACAACCTGTTACCTGCAAGTCATGTTAGTTCATCAAATATCAAATATTAACAAATATATCAACTTTAAGCAAATGTTAAAATCCCCAAATTAATAATAAGTCTTTTGGTGATGCACACCAAACCAAAAACCACCAAAAACCAACATAACATAAGTCTTTGCAGTCTAAAATCCAAAAAAAATCATCATAATCATAAAATCATCATAAAACTTCTCCCCCTTTGTCATCAAACAAAAAGGGGAGTAGTCATCAATCGAGATCTACCACGGCTGCGCGTTAAGCTTCCCTTTGTGTGAAATAAGGGCGATGATTGGCACGGTGAACATTTTCAGCAATGCTTAGATCAGTAGCAAATTGAGGAGGTCGCTGAATGAAAGTTCCAGGGGGTAATGGCACGTCAAGAAATTCACCAATGTACTCAGCAAGCCAGTTACAATGAACCCATTTCGTAACCATAGAATGTTTGCGCTACATATGTAGCTTAGATCCCACATCATTGAAACGTGTAGAAATGAACTCAGCCAACTCCCCGACCTGATTACTAACAAACTTGATCTCCTAACTTAATTGACAAGCATTCTGATTAAGTCTTCATTGCATAACCTCTGCCAAAACAGTGGTTTGCAGTTCAAATCCTGCTTGTATGTCAATAAATTCATCTTCAAGATTGTTATAAAGTTTGTTAATTTCAGGAGCACCCAAAGGCAATTTTCCTTTCTCCAACAGAGTCATACGAGTGTTAAGGCCAGACATCTCAGCTTGTATTTTTTCTTGATTACTAAGCACAAGTTTCAACATGTAAATGATCTCAGAAGAAGATTGAGTGGAGGGCTGAACAGGAGAGGATGGAATTGAAATGGGAGGAACAGGATTCTCAGAAGTAACACGAAAAAACCGACCATCAGTCAAAGTAATAAAAGACAGCTTTAAAGTATTGACACTGAGCGAATCATTCACAACAACAGAAATTTCATTCTCAAAAGAAATTTTAAAATGATTGAAGAAAGTGGTGAGACTAGCACTATAAGACAAACAGGTTTTTGTTTTTCTCAAATAACTTGTCATTTAACGGAGCAACATTTGGGACAGATTAAAAGACAGACCTTTTAAAATCATGGCAACAATTGTCAAATCCTGATAGGTAAAATCAGCAGTACCACCTAAACGTGGTAAAAGAGTAAACCTAACAAGATGATGAATCACACAGGCAAGAGGAGAAACATCCACTGTTTTAGGAGTAAATACATAGTTAATCAAAGGATTATCCATAACAATCTATATTTGTTCTAAAGGAGTAAAAAGAGAATGAACAACCCCTTTTTGAGTGAACACACATACACCAGTAAATGGAATATTTAAAATGTTACCGAAATCCATGACAGTGAAATAGAGAGACTTGCCTTTAACAAAAGATGTATAAAAATCTCCATGATACTCTACATTAGTATAAAACTTTCGGACTAGACGAAGATATGCAATGGATGGAGGAAAAATCATAGATGACATACCACAGGATTCAAACAAACTTTTCAAAGGAGACTCTTGATAACAGATTTGGTCAACAGATTTTTCATAAACAAATTGTTTTGGAAAAACTACAGTTCTAAACCTTACCTCATAAGCATTACTTCGAAAGAAGTTTTCAGGAAGGTCAGAGGAGAGGTTAGGGTTTACCGAAATCGGTGGAGGTGTAACTTCTATCTTAAAAGATGGAATCGTAGTCTTCCATTGTCGATATGGTCCTGGTGATTTATGTAAAGACAGACTGAAGGTTGATTCGTCAGAAGACGAAGAGTCTACAAACTCTGTTTCCATAGATACAACCTTCTTCATTTTACGTTGTTTTCATGAAGGTCCAGCAGACGACTAGGGAGGAATCGACATTTGTTCGTCATCAGAATCGATCAAAGATAATTTATGAGTCTGAGTTCTCATGGTGATTGAAGTTTGCAGATGAAGAAAAAAATAAGGAAATAAAGTGAGAGAAAGTCAGAAGAAAATTTGAGATGTAAGGAGAATGGAAAGAGAAGGATAAATAAAATGAAAAAAATGCATGTACGAAATACACTCATACATGCTTACATCTCCCGAGAAGCCTTTTTCCATCCTGTCTTTTTGGTTTTCAAAAACCATTATTATAGACTCCTTGAATATTGTATTCATGAATTAAAGAGTTAAGTAGGCAGCCGAAAAATCATACTATCAGTTATCCTAATTTTATTAGTTAATAGGATAAACATGCAGAATGGGATAAGATAACACAGATTAAAAATTATGCGATACACATTCCAAGTTCTCTTCGCAATATGCAAAATCTATCTTCACTTAATGGTTTAGTAAAAATATCTGCAATTTGAATTTCAATAGGAATAAAAATTAATTTAATTAATCCTTTTGACACACTGTCTCTTAAAAAATGATGCCTTACTTCTATGTGTTTTGTACGTGAATGTAGCATAGGATTTTTAGAAATATCTATAGCACTAGAATTATCACAGTATATGGGAACACATTCACATAATATAACAAAATCACATAGGTTTTGTCTCATCTATAAATCTGAAAACAACAACTTCCTGCAGCTAGGTATTCACCCTCAGTAGTTGATAGTGCCACTAAGGTTTACTTTTTACTATGCCGTGACACGAGACTTTGTCCCAAGAAAGTACAAGCACCACTCGTACTTTTCCTATCAATTTGACACCCAACATAGTCAGCTTCTGAATAACCTATTAGTTCAAAGTGATTACAAATTGGATAAAATAACCCTAAATTAATTGTACCGCTTAAGTATTTTAAAATTCTTTTAACAGCATTTATGTGTGATTCTTTGGGTTTAGCCTGAAATCTTGCACACAAACAAACGTTATACATTATATCAGGTCTAGATGTAGTTAAGTATAATAAGCATCCAATCATACCTCGATATTTCGTTATATCAACATCAATACCTTTCTCATCGGTTGTGAGCTTTATCTAAGTTCTCATGGGTGTACCTTTCGAAGTGGAACCTTTAAATCCAAATCTATTGAGTAATTTTTTTGTGTATTTGGTTTGATGGATATAGATTCCTTCCTTTGTTTGCTTAATATGACGTCCCAAAAAGTAATTAAGCTCTCCCATCAAGGTCATATCAAATTCTTTATGCATACACTTGGAAAACCACTCACAAAGATGATCATTAGTAGCACCAAAATTTATATCATCTACATATATTTGAACAATAATGATATCTATATTTTTTATGCTTAATAAATAATGTAAAATCTATTTTACCTCTAATAAATCCGTTTGATAAGAGATACTTACTTAACCTTTCGTACCAAGCCCTTGGAGCTTGTTTCAAGCCATAAAGAGCTTTCTTTAATTTGTAGACATGATTAGGATACTTTTTATGCTCGAATCCAGGAGGCTGTTTTACATATACTTCTTCATTGATGTATCCGTTTAGAAAGGCGCTCTTTATGAGATCCCAAATTTTATGAAATGAAGGTATTTAATTTTCTTATAATTATTATTTTATTTAGTAAATGGTTAAATTGAGAAAGGGTTAAAGTTAAGGGTGATATTTGAAAATTTTACAAAGTAAACAAGTTATTATTCGTTGTGTTGGGGAATATTCGATTGGTCGGGAAATATTTATTTTCACAGAGAATATTCATTCGACGGCATAATCATTGGTGTACCCCCCAACGGAAGTATTTTCGTATTTAGAAAATGACAGATTTATCTTTTATTAAAAATAACGGCAAAAGTGTTACCGTTAAAACTGTTGAATTACCCGGTAGTAAAAGTACAGTAATACGCGTGGTTGCATAGTAGCACACGGTATTGATTATTGATGCTTACGTAAGAAGTCACTTTCGGTTATCTTTGAATTATTACTACGATAATTATCGCATCATATCTCTCATATTATTGATTCAATTATTGTCACAGTATCATCTATATAATATGTTATATTATTAAATCAATAATTGAGATGAAAAAGTTATTCATATTATTATTTGCAATATTGACAATGTCTAGAAGTTACATCGAGGAGAGGTTTGGTCGCTTAATTGCTTGCGCTGATAAGGAGAAATCCTTATCGAAAGCTCCTCTTTCACGAAAACGACACGGTTGTTAAATATTGTGCATTATAATATTAATGATGAATAAGTTCATGTTGATTAAAGATAAAATTGATAGTTCCATTGTGTGGGAATTATTAGTGTTAGTGGAAATCGATATTTATTTCGATAATAATTAATGTTTGGAGGTTATATTGACCAATCGGGTAATTCATTGGATAAATGAGCAATTAATTGCTATTAATTCACATGCTTATAACTATGTGTTCACATGTGTACTATTGATTCTCATGATTTACTATTAGGGGAGTTGGTGCAAGTTTGATAATACTTGCATGACCAAGTTAAAAATGGAGGTATAGTTGAAGGTATTATACTATAATTAATTTTTTCACATGTTTAGAACTATTGAGTCACATGATTTACTATTGATTCACATGATTTACTATTAGGGGAGGTGGTGCAAGTTTGATAATACTTGCATGACTAAATTAAAAATGAAGGAAAAGATAAGGGTATTACATTGTAATATTTCGAGACCCAAAATGTGTAATTATGGAAACTATATTTTCCTATAAATAGAAGCTCATTCCTTCATTATTTTTCACCAATTCACTAAGTCTCACAAGAGCAATTATTATACAGAAATTATAGAGAGAAAAAAGAAGAGAAGTCTGCTACCTCACTATTCCAGTATTCAGTCTTCTTATGAGGTAAGGGATATTATTATTATTATAGTAAGGGATATTATTATTATAGTAAGGGGTATTATTCTTTCATATTTATGAAGAGAGTTATTTTCTTTCAATACTCTTAAGGGTTGTTGTTCTATTCTTTATTATTATATTGGAATAACCTGTCTATGCGAAGTACTGCATACATGGTGAAATTCTTTTATTATTCCATTCTTTATTATTATTCATTGGAATAACTCATGCATGCATGTCTATCGCATGCACGGTGAATTCTCGTTGTTATTCCATTCTTTATTATTACATTGGAATATCCATGCTATGTATGGATTACGCATGACATGGTTCCATTCTTTATTATTCTGTTGGAATATCCAGTCTTTGCGGATTACGCATGACCTGGTTCCATTCTTTATTATTCTGTTGGGAATAACCTGTCTGTGCGGTCTATCGCATGAAATGTGAATTCTTCTGTTATTCCATTCTTTATTATTCTGTTGGAATAACTTGTCTATGTGGATTACCGCATGCATGGTGAATGATCCTTTGTATTCATTCCTTATTAAATATTGGAAATGATCTGTCTACGTGGATTACCGCATGGCGGGCAAAAATCCATTTGCAGTTTCGTATATTCTATTATACTCGTAAGAGATATCATTTCTTTTGTACTCGTCATGGAATATCATTTTCTTTGGTATTTTTTTTACGAGTTACTATTCACCTAGTTACTATTCACTCTAGTATTATTCACTCTGGTATTCGGGGCACTTTTCATGTCGGAGTACTATTTATGAGTTACTATTCATGGGTTACTATTCACCTAAATTACTATTCACCCAAATATTATTCACTAAGATATTTGGAGTAATTTTCATACCGAGGTATTATTCATGAGGTTCTATTCCCGAAGTACTATTTATAGGGTACTATTGCGAGGTACTATTTACCTGAAAAATATATTTCTTTTTTGTCCAAATTATTTTTGGTACATGAATATTATTCTTGAATTTTACTCCACAAAGCAATATCATGTTGACAATTTGGATATTTTTAAACTCTGGATAAATTTAAAGTCTTTAATATTTATCTTTGATTTCGTTTGATTAATGCTTATATCATTGTCATCATCCTCATGCTTATATTATGATGAAAGTCATCGTTGGCTTACGTGCAAAGATGGTATCGTTGATTATTAGTTTTATAGTTGTATATCTTTGGCTTACGTGCAAAATGGGTTTGTTGATTATTAGTTTCTGATTTGTATATCTTTGGCTTACGTGCAAAGATTGATTATTAGATTTACAGTTATATATCTTTGGCTTACGTGCAAAGATGAACTATTGATTGATGAGTATCTTTAGCTTATGTGCATAGATGAACTGTTTATTTGTATGATTATGACCAGGGATCATTCGGTATAATCATGACCCATAATGTTATAGATGATGTGGTAAAAGTCCTCATTGGCCCGTAGTGCATTGATGGACAGTTATTGGTATGATTATAACCAAGGATTATTCGGTATAATCATGACCATTTGATGATTACATGAATATCCTTGGTAGTAGTGCGAGGATGATTCGATGATGTTGATTATTTATTAAGCTGAGTCTCAGTGATAAAATATTGATTATACACTTTTAATTCATAAAAGATAGTAGATATCATGCTCTACTTGACTATTCTAAAATACAGTTGTATGTCTTTGGTCTGTAGTGCAAAGATGAATTGTTAATGAATATCTTTGGTCGTAGTGTAAAGATGAATTTATTAGTATGATTATGAGCAGGAATTGTGATTTGGTATAACCATGATTTTTGAAGTTTTAGGTGAAGATAGGTGATGAAAATTATCTTCGTCTTGCGTGCGAAGAGGAATTTAGAATCACAATTATTATTATGAGTTATTCATATGATTGTGGACAGTAATTGTTGATTGATGTTACAGGGATAAAACATTATTTATGGAATTTTAACATGGAGAAGATAATAGATCTGATGGTCTATTTAACTCTTCTAATGGATTGCTCGTTCTGCTGCAACTATGGTTGAAAAGTTTTATCATCTACCATATGTTCTAAATCTTTGATTTATTACTGATGAAGGCTATTGATGATGTAAATTATCTTTAGTCATGATATTCTTTTCTTGGGCTAGTTATGTTCACCCTTTTTGCTTCACAATTCCTTTCAGGTAATAAGAGTGTATTTGGGTTTGGCGAGAGTAACAGGAGAATAGAACGGTGGTCTATAGCTGTTGAGGTTCTCCCTAAATAGTATGAAAATAATTTTATTGAGAACTTTAGATAAGTGTGTCGTATTGTATCGTCATTTGATAGTTAATTTTGGTGAACCAGATAGGGTGGCGTGAACCTAACTTTGGAAGGTGTTTGCCACTATCATAAAAGATGTCTAATGACATACAACCTCGTGTTATCATAAGATGTGGGTTGTGCACATCCTCTTCTTTCGAGTATATCTACGTAGCACTACCTATATGGTCGTGGAGTTTGGTTGAAATATAATTTTTAATTTTAGACAGTAGAGATAGTTATATGTCAACAGAAGACTCATCATTGGAAAGAACATGATAATAATCATCTCGTTTTTCTATGGGGTCTATTGGGTCAACCAAGGATAATTTTGTGGATATATGATTTATATCATAACCTTGACGCATGGCCTCCCATGTACGAAGGTTTTCTTGAGCACTTCCCAAAGATTTTAATTTCTAAAATAGTTTTTGACTGTACTTTTACGTAAAGTACCATTGTAAGGTTGTGGTCGAGGAACCATGAGAGTTACATACATTTGTATTAAAATTCACAGTTTAACTATGGTCGTATTCTGCATGACTGTTCAACAGTTGTATAAATGAAGTTTGTAAATAATTTTTATAGTGTGATATTTGGCGACTCAGAATGGGTCGTGCAGACCTATTTTGGGGGTATCACAAATGATATCAGAGCTTAGGGATATGGTCGTTGGCGGAGATATGATTCTAGAACTAGGAGGGGAGAGACGAGTAATATACTTCGCTAGTGTGTGACTTACCTAAGCTGAAATTGTTTACTTGATAAGTTGACAAATTGTGATATGTCAATTAACCTTTGTTTTGAAGATATATTCTAGAATGATATCTGAAATACAGGAGATAAGTAATGGGAAAATCATGATACAGATGAAATAACCGGGAAGGTACAATCCGAAAAAGAAGCAATGTAACGATACAGAAATTTGTAATTTAATTTAAATATTTATGGAATTAAATAAATATTTAAAATAATTTATTTATTGAGGAAAATAAATATTTGATGAATTGTCATGGATTAATTTAGTAGCTAAATTAATTAATGTTAATTGAATCGAGTAATGATAATTTTATTTGTTGGATTTTATTTAAGGAGATTATTAAATTAAATAAATTGCTTAATATTTAAGAAAATAATTAAATTAAATGAATTGTTTAATTTAAAGGAAATAAATAAATTAAATATAATGGCGTGTCTAATTTATTAATTAAATTAGATATATAATTATTTATTAATGATAATAAGATTTTTATTATTAGTATTATAAGTTATTTAAATTAACTAAACTAAGTTATTTAAATAAATCAACTAAAAGTGTGACATAAAACTATATCATATAAATATTATTAAAATAAATTGGTTTGGAGAGTTTTGGTTAACCAAACCGGGCCTTGTGGCCTTTGGCTTATTTTTAACCGACGCAAACCTTTTGGCTTATTCAACTGACGTTAGTGGGAGTCAGTATATTTTCCTACGCATCTTATTTTCCTAAGGTTAGTGGTGAGTTGAGAGAGAAGAAAACACAGAGGGTTAGAGAGAATTTGAGTGAAATCTCTGCAAATTGTTGAGGATTGAGGAAGGATTCTATTATCTTGCTAGTAGGGAATCAAGGTATAAACTATTTCCATTCTAACTTTTAGTTTCGGTATATATATGTATATATTCTATGTGATTAGAAATCACGTGAATTGTGATATGTATGTATGTTCATATAGTTTTGCATAACTCTGTTAGTCATCATGTATACTTGATATTAGTTATCAAATTCGTGAGAATTGGGTTGCAACAGAAGATTATAAATATCAGTGTTTACGTTCATATGTAATGGCCTTAGAACGTACCAATTTTAGTGGTCAATTTGTGTATAAAATTGTACATTGACGCTTGCATATGGCAGTTCATTGAGATACGAACATAATGTAATTTGAATGGAATGATTTGGTCAAATAATGAGTTCAAAGTGATGATTTTTGGATAGACTATCAAAAATAGAGTTTTATATGAAAAACATGAAAAATTGAGAAATTAAAATAGTTTTAGTTGTTGTTAAATTGTCCGAAGTGGTTGAATATGTTAGCAATCATGTTTATGATAGTTGTATATTTATTTCACATGTTGTTATCACCGTTTGATGGGTGATATTTGTGTTTGTTGGGCTAAAGTCGGCTACTGTTCATCATCCATCTCTGCGATGCATGCGTACTTGCGTCATGACTCTGTACGCAAGTGCGAGGCTAAAAAGCAGCAGCATTGCGTAGTTTCAAACTTTAAGTGTGGAGCAGGCAGCCACATACATCTGAATCGTGATGATTGAGGTCGCTTATTTGTAGGTCAGGCATAATGGACTTATATTAGTTTGGCAAGCATGTTATTGATGTTGAGGCATAATATAAACTATAATAGCTGAATGTCATGCGTTATAATACAAAGTATAAAAGATTTTGAAGTGATTGTTAATTGAGTTATATAATGAAACTAAAAGTGGTGTTTTTAAAAGTTAGAGATGAACGATTGAGTTATGTTGGCTCGTAATGAGATTTCAGATTCGTTAAGTGTGTTAACCTACGTGGTTAGGTGCTAGGTTAGGGTTATGACCTAAATGATGGTTTAATCCCTAAAAGCTAATATTCATGCAATTAATTGTTGTTGCGATTTCAATGATATGTGTAGGGTAATTGGAGATTATTTTCATTTGTGTAGCTTAGAATAAAGGCAAGTTCTCTAACTCTACTTTTATAATTGTGCAAGTTTCTAAATCTTATCTCTTTACATTGAGCAAAGCTTTCTAACTTCATTATTTTCGTATTGAATGCAAGTTCCCATCCCTAAATTATTATTGTGCAAGTTCCTAACATTATTTATGAAGTTGAGCAAGCTTAACCTATCTTGCATATGTTTGTACAAGCTTATGTAACCTAATTCATTACATCGAGCGAGTTTTAGTTTCCTAATTATTATTCAAAGCATGTATTGTTCTAATACATTAATTCAAGGGAGGTTGTTTTAACTCTTCTATAGCGCTTTGCATATATATCGTGTTTACTCAATTATATATTATTGTAATTCAATCTTTGACTTTGACAACCTTGTTCAAAGCTTTATCGTTGTATTAAACCATCAAGTAATAAGCAAACCTTTATTAATTGAATTAGTCTATATTCGAATAGTGTTCTAAAATTCTAGAAACACTGATAAACTAGTTACAAACTAAACTTTCTTTAGTGCGAAAATTTTAAATCCAAACTGAGACAAACAACCCTAACATAGGGGATTTTGTATGTGTAACGTTTAGATGTTTGTGCACAATATATGGTACAAAGGGTTGATCCCCCTAAGTACGTTAAGAAGGGTCCATATAGTCTAAATGACTGTTAAGGTTGGGTAATAATACCTAAGTACCGCGGACATAGTTCGTGATCTTAAGACCCTCAGATAATTAAAGTTAGAACTTGTTTTCTATTTTGTTTCGTAGAACAAGTTCTTTATTATTCAGCTTTTGTTGTTCGATCTCATGTTACTACCATTGCTACTTTTTATATCAGTGAGCATTTGTTTGCTTACTTTTGCGATTAACACTGCAGCTAAAGTGGAGAAAGTTGATGAGCCGTCGACTAGCAAAGGTAAGGGCAAGATGTCCAAATGATGAAGACTTTTGAGAATATTATTTTAATGAATTATGTTAAAGACTTGAGTTAATATGTGATGTATTTCGCAAACTTATGTAAAAATTTTAAGGTTAGATTACGTGGGATTTAATTCGAGATGATGATGTAACCCTTTAATAGGAGAGATTATTGTTAAGTTATTTTAATCATGTCTTTATCCTTTATTATGGGTAGTTAGATGTAATAGTTTTTGATAAGTGAGCACCAAATCCTGTGGGAATAAGGTACCTAGATTTGGGGGTGTCACAAGCAAGGTATTCTCATCTCTTCGAACTACCAGGTACGTAAATTTCGAGGGTGAAATTTCATAAGGAGGGGAGATTGTGAGATCCCAAATTTTATGAAATGAAGGTATTGAATTTTCTTATAATTATTATTTTATTTAGTAAATGGTTAAATTGAGAAAGGGTTAAAGTTAAGGGTGATATTTAAAAATTTTACAAAGTAAGCAAGTTGTTATTCGTTGTGTTGGGGAATATTCGATTGGTCGGGGAATATTCATTTCACAGAGAATATTCGTTCGACATAATCATTGGTGGACCCCCCAACGGAAGTATTGTCGTATTTAGAAAACGACATATTTATCTTTTATTAAAAATAACGGCGAAAATGTTACCGTTAAAACTGTTGAACTACTCGGTAGTAAAAGAATAATAATACGCGTGGTTGCATAGTAGCACACGGTATTGATTATTGATGCTTATGTTAGAAGTCACTCAGTTATACTGAATTATTACTACCGTAATTACTGCATCATATCTCTCATATTATTGATTCAATTAATGTCACAGTATCATCTGCATAATATGTTATATTATTAAATCAATAATTGAGATGACAAAGTTATTCATATTATTATTTGCAATATCGATAAATGTCTAGAAGTTACATCGAGGAGAGGTTTGTCGCTTTAATTGCGGCATGATATGGAAATCCTTATCGAAAAGCCCCCTTTTTCCTGGGAATGACCTGGTTGTTAAATATTGTGCGTTATAATTTTAATGATGAATAAGTTCGTGTTGATTAAAGATAAAATTGATAGTTTCATTGTTTGGGAATTATTAGTGTTAGTGGAAATCGATATTTATTTCGATAATAATTAATGTCTGGAGGTTATATTGACCAATCAGGTAATTCACCGGATAAATGAGCAATTAATTGCTATTAATTCGCATGCTTATAACTATGTGTTCACATGTGTGTACTATTGATTTTCATGATTTACTATTAGGGGAGTTGGTGCAAATTTGATAATACTTGCATAACTAAGTTAAAAATAGAGGTATAGTTGAAGATACTATACTATAATTAATTTTTTCAGATGTTTAGAACTATTGAGTCACATGATTTACTATTGATTCACATGATTTACTATTAGGGGAGGTAATGCAAGTTTGATAATACTTGCATGACTAAATTAAAAATGAAGGAAAAGATGAGGGTATTGTACTGTAATATTTCGAGCCCCAAAATGTGCAATTATGGAAACTATATTTTCCTATAAATAGAAGCTCATTCCTTCATTATTTTTTACCAATTCACTAAGTCTCACAAGAGCAATTATTATGGAGA
Organism: Panax quinquefolius; assembly: GCA_020205615.1. NCBI lineage: Eukaryota > Viridiplantae > Streptophyta > Magnoliopsida > Apiales > Araliaceae > Panax > Panax quinquefolius. The sequence goes on from CM035158.1 coordinate 83,904,512, forward strand.
AATTATAGAGAGAGAAATTATAGAGAGAAAGAAGAAGAGAAGTCTGCTACCTCACTATTCCAGTATCCAGTCTTCTTTTGAGGTAATGGATATTATTATTATAGTAAGGGGTATTATTCTTTCGTATTCATAAAGAGAGTTATTTTCTTTCAATACTCGTAAGGGTTGTTGTTCCATTCTTTATTATTATGTTGGAATAACCTGTCTATATGAAGTACCGCATACATGGTGAAATTATTCTGTTATTTCATTCTTTATTATTCTGTTGGAATAAACTGTTTGTGCGGTCTATCGCATGCCTGGTGAATTCTGTTGTTATTCCATTCTTTATTATTACATTTGGAATATCTCGCATAAATGCGGATTACACATGACCTAGTTCTATTCTTTATTATTACGTTGGAATATCACATGCATGCGGATTACGCACATGACTGGTTCCATTCTTTATTATTACATTGGGAATAACTTGTTCATGCGATTTCATCGCATGTATGGTGAATTCTTCTTTATTCTATTCTTTATTATTCTGTTGGAATAACCTGTCTATGTGGATTACCGCATGCATGGTGAATGATCCTTTGTATTTATTCCTTATTAAATTGTGGAAATGATCTGTCTACGTGGGTTACCGCATGGCGGGAAAAAATCCATTTACAGTTTCGTATATTCTATTTTACTCGTATGAGATATCATTTCATTTGTACTCGTCATGGAATATCATTTTCTTTAGTATTTTTTAATGAGTTACTATTCACTCTAGTATTATTCACTCGGGTATTCGGGGCACTTTTTGTGTCGGAGTACTATTCAAGAGTTACTATTTACGGATTACTATTTACCCAAATATTATTCACTCGGGTATTTGGGGTATTTTTCATACTGTGGTACTATTATTCAGGTAGTCTTATTCAAGTACTATTCATAGGGTACTATTTACCCAAAAATATATTTCTTTTTCTGTCTAAATTATTTTTGGTACATGAATATTATTCTTGAATTTTACTCCACAAAGCAGTATCATGTTGACAATTTGGATATTTTTAAACTCTTGATAAATTTAAAGTCTTTAATATTTATCTTTGATTTCGTTTGGTTAATGCTTATATCATTGTCATCATCCTCGTGCTTATATTATGATGAAAGTCATCTTTGGCTTACGTGCAAAGATGGACTGTTGATTATTGGTTTTATAGTTGTATATCTTTGACTTACGTGTAAAGATGGACTATTGATTATTGGTTTTACAGTTGTATATCTTTAGCTTACGCGCAAAGATGGACTGTTGATTATTGGTTTTATAGTTGTATATTTTTGGCTTACGTGCAAAGATGAACTATTGATTGATGAGTTTCTTTGGCTTATGTGCATAGATGAACTGTTTGTTGGTATGGTTATGACCAGGGATCATTCGGTATAATCATGACCCGTAATGATATAGATGATGTGGTAAAAGTCCTCATTGGCCCGTAGTGCATTGATGGACAGTTATTGGTATGATTATAACCAGGGATTATTCGGTATAATCATGACCATTGATGATTACATGAATATCCTTGGTCGTAGTGCAGAGATGATTTGATGCTGTGGATTATTTATTAAGCTGAGTCTCAGCGATTAAATATTGATTATACCCTTTTAATTCATAAAAGATAGTAGATATCATGCTCTACTTGACTATTCTAAAATACAGTTGTATGTCTTTGGCCTGTAGTGCTAAGATGAATTGTTAATGAATATCTTTGGCCGTAGTGCAAAGATGAATTTATTAGTATGATTATGAGCAGGAATTGTGATTTGGTATAACCATGATTTTTTATGTTTTCAGGTGAAGATAGGTGATGAAAATTATCTTCGTCCTGGGTGCGAAGAGGAATTTAGAATCACAATTAATATTATGAGTTATTCATATGATTGTGGACATGAATTGTTGATTGATGTTACAGGGATAAAACATTATTGGTGGACTTTTAACATGGAAAAGATAATAGATCTGATGGTCTATTTGACTCTTCTAATGAATTGCTCGTTCCGCTGCAACTATGGTTGAAAAGTTTTATCACCTACCATATGTTCTAAATCTCTGATTTATTACTGATGAAGGCTATTCATGATGTAAATTATCTTTAGTCATGATATTATTTATTGGGCTAGTTGTGCTTATCCTTTTTGCTTCACAATTTCTTTCAGGTAATAAGAGTGTAGTTGTTGGGTCGATCGGGGGTAACAGGAGAATAGAACGATGGTCTATAACTGTTGAGGTTCTCCCTAAATAGTATGGAAATAATTTTGTTGAGAACTTTAGATAAGTGTGTCGTATTGTATACGTCATTTGATATTTAATTTTGGTGAACCGAATAGGGTGAGGTGAACCCAACTTTGGAAGGGTGTTTTGCCACTATCATACAAGATGTCTAATGACATACAACCTCGTGTTATCATAAGACAGGGTTGTGCACATCCTCTTGCTGAGTATATCTACGAGCACTACCTATATGGTCGTGGAGTTTGGTTGAAATATAATTTTTAATTTTAGACAGTAGAGATAGTTATATGTCAACAGAAGACTCATCATTGGAAAGAACATGATAATAATCATCTCGTTTTTCTTTGGGGTCTATTGGGTCAACCAAGGATAATTTTGTGGATATATGATTTATATCATAACCTTGACGCATGGCCTCCCATGTACGAAGGTTTTCTTGAGCACTTCCCAAAGATTTTAATTTCTAAAACAGACTATACTTTTATGTAAAGTACCATTGTAAGGTTGTGGTCGAGGAACCATGAGAGTTACATACATTTGCATTAAAACTCATATTTTAACTGTGGTCGTATTCTGCATGACTGTTCAACAGTTGTATAAATGATGTTTGTAAATGATTTTTATATTGTGATATCTGACGACTCAGAATGGGTCGTGTGGACCTATTTTGGGGGCGTCACACTCTTTATGTCCATTTGATAAAGTCTAAACTTCTTGTAGCATGCAAAAGCCAACAGAATTTGAATTAATTCCAACCTTGCCATTGGTGCATAGGTTTCTTCATATTCGATCCCTTCATGTTGATTGTATCCTTGAGCTATTAACCTTGCTTTGTTACGAATGATTGTCTCGTACTCATCAAGCTTGTTCTTTAATACCCATTTACTACCAATAATAGAAGCATCTTTTGGAGGAGGCATAAGTTCCCATACTTGGCATCTTTCAAATTATTGAAGTTCTTCTTGCATTGCCGATAACCAGATTTCTTCAAGAACTGCATCATTTACATTCTTTGGCTCAACCTATGACAAAAATGTAGAGAATGCACAATGATTTTGTAAACCTCTTCGTGTGATTACTCCTTTATTGATATCTTCAATAATATTCTCTGGAGGATGATTATTGATATATCTAGTTGTTTTTGGCTTGCATATCATGTATAACTTCCTCTTGATCATGAGATTCATCTTCATCATCTTGCAAATGTTCAGGTTCACGTTCATGCTGGTTATCAATTTCCGTTTCCTAAAACTGTTCATTCGGTCTCCTGTTTTGTTCTTTTTGGTTTGCTGAATTCTTGACTATCCCCAAATTTCCTGCATCATCTTCACTTTCTTTTGGAAGATCATTGTTAGTTTCATTGAAAATGATATGAATAGACTCTTCTACACATGATTTTCTAATATTGAAAATACGATAAGCCTTACTATTTTGACAATAACCAATGAATATTCCTTCATATGACTTAGCATCAAATTTTCCCAAATTATCACTTGTATTTAAGATGAAACATTTAGAACCAAATATTTTGAAATATCCTATTTTTGGAATTTTATTATTTAAAAGCTCATAAGGTGTTTTCAAAATAATAGGACGTATAAGTACTCTATTTAAAACATAACATGATGTACTTACTGCTTCGGCCCAAAACTTCTTTGGAAGCTTACTTTCTTGCTGTAGAATTCTTGCCGTCTCTTGAAGAGTCCTATTCTTCCTTTCTACCACCCCATTTTGTTGGGGGTTCTTAGGTCTGAAAATTCGTGGCTAATTCCTTTTTTATCACAAAAAGTTATGAAATCTTTTTGAAATTCAGTACTGTGATCACTTCTAATTCTAATGAGTTTGTAACTATACTTGGTTTCAAGATTCCTTATTAATTTTTCAAACTCCTTAAATGCTTCATCCTTAGTTCTCAAAAATAATACCCATGTGTATCTAGAGAAATCATCAACTATTACAAATGCATAAAATTTACCATTAATACTAGAATGTATTTCAGGTCCAAATAAATTGAGATGAAGTAGTTGTAAGGGAGAGGAGGTTAATACCATATTCTTTGCTGTAAAAGAAGTTCTTACTTGTTTTCCAGTTAACAAGGAATACATATCTCTTTCTTTTCAAACCTGATTTTTGGCAACCCTTTGACGAGATTCTTTGAAGATAGCTTCTTGATTAAATCCATGTGAACATGTCCCATCCTTTTATGCCATAAGTTAGCCTCGTCTTGTATGGATGTAAGACATAGCTCTTCATCCTGTTGCTCAAAATCAATAGTATATATATTTCCCTCTCTTTGTACAACTCGAGTAGTATTGTTAGTACCATAAAATATTGTGAATTTATCTTTTTCAAAATTAACTTGATGACCATTATCCATTAATTGACTGATACTAATTAAATTAAATTCTAGACCATTAACAAGGTGAACATTATTTATACTTATCTTGCCGTTACCGATTTTACCTTTTCCGATTATCTCGCAGGTTTTATTGTCTCCAAAAGTGACCATTCCATTCTTTTTCTTGACACTTAGTTCCATGAACTTTGATTTATCACCGGTCATATGACGAGAGCATCTATGACAACCCGAAAAATCGGATTGTCCAGAATTTAAGAGTTAAAGAATTAGTTATTAATAAAATGAATTTTATTAATACTATTCTATGCTATGTGTTTATTAATCATTCTATAACCTAGAATGATTATTAATCGGGAGGATTCTGGCTACGAGCTAGACTGAACGAGTAGGAATTTTCAGACCAAAATGAAAATTTTCCAGGAACAAAAATATTTCCGAGGAAAAAGACGAAATAGGCACTATTCACCCGACGAAACCCTAAGGGTTAGGGTTTGAATAACTTAAGCCGTTCTGAGAGTTCGGTTTGTCGAAATGACATTCCGTCAAAAGATTTGACGATAATATATCGTGAAATGTTAAGTAAGCCGATAAAAGTTTTTCTCAAAAAACGTGCAGAAATCGAATAAAATAAAAACGACGAAAAGTACTTTTATGTACTTTTCACTCGTTTAGCTACGTTAGGGTAAAACGTGAAGGAAAAAGCTTAATGTCAAAAAGTGTTTTTCAGTTTTTCGGAAATTCGAAGAATACGTAAAAGTTAATCGGTAAAGGAAAGACGAAATATCCAAAAATATTTGGATTCCGAGAATCGTAGTTTTTAAAACTGTCGGACGAAAACCGAAAGATGGAACTACGAAACTTAAGGGCTAAGCAAACTTGAGGGATAAGTTAACTTAGTCCTTAAGTCATGAATAGTAAGGAGGTGGGGGTGAAAAGACCAAAATGCCCATAGCTTTGAAAATCTATAAATAGTAAGCTTAAGCTCATTTATTTGGATTCTTGAAAATCCTCTAACTTGAGAGAGAAAGAGAGAGAGCTCGGATGGGGGAAGAGAAGGAGAAGAAGCGAAAAAGCTTGCTCGTGAACAACCTTTATCCTACGGAAGGAGATTAAAGAAGAACACTAATCCGAACCCTAGTTCTTCTAATTTTTCTTTAAGTTTATTATGTTCAAATACATAACTTAATGAAGATAAGAATGAATTCATATGGTTGAATTCATGAGAAAATGAAGAAATAAGAATTAGAAGTTTAATAAATAAATTTCTTATGGAAGTGTAAGATTCGTAAGGATTTTGAGCAATCCGAATGAATCTTATGAATGAGTAGGTCAAATAAGTAAGGAATGTTGTTTTATAACATCAAATTCCAAGAAAAAGTGAAATCGTAATCCAAAATATCGATTAAAAATGAAGAACAAACGAAGAACACGAAGAACATTGTTGATGGACAAATTTAAAACCATTGTAGTGTAATTGTTGTTGATGGATAAGTTTAAAACCATCACGTATAAATTAGATGCTTATTACTTGGTTAGGAATGGTAGAAACGTTCATGAAGAACGGATTAAAATTGAGCTATAACGAAGTTATGGCAAAAATTTCGTAAAAGAAGATCGAGAATTTGAAAGTTAGTAAATGAACCCGAACGTGTAGGGTTTCATAAGAATCTAAGAAAACATAGAAAACTTGAGTCGTAGACTCAAGAACGAATAATTTCGGATGACCGAATTGCGGACGAACGAATGAAGAGTGTTAAAAATATAAAATGAACGAAGGGCGATGATTAAGCCAATCAAATGGCATGTTAATGGATTCAGAATGAAGTTCTATTTGGGGGTAATCGAAGTACATTAGATAACAAAGAAAATGGCTTTTGAACGACCTCGTTCTGAGTTATAACGAAGAAGTTATGAGATTTCGAAGTACGCCTCAGAACGACCAAAGACTTTGAAAATTTTCAGGAAGAAAGTCTTGGCGCCGTGGCGCCAGTCATGCCTAGAATGGTGGCACTCTGCGCGCAGTAGGAGGTCACGTGATTAACTCGCCGCAACGCGAGTCTTAATCTTTGAGAGTGGCACCATGACCCCATTCTTGATCTGCAACGCTTGAAATGAGATTTTAACTGCTCACTTTCTTGGGGATGTGCAAGAAAGAAATAAGAACATATAGTTCAGTTAATATAACACTTAATAAAGTGTATTAAACCTGTAATGAAGGATAAACGAAAAGATTAATCGAGATTAAAAGACTGTAGATGCGGGTTACAGAATCGATATCCGGGGTCGTAGTCGCCATGAATCGAACGTGAGGGATTGTTATGATGGTAATTCCTTTAACGTTGATTGACTAGGGTAATGAATAACATTTTGATGTTATGACATGGTTATGAGAGATGAATGTAAAGCGTTTAGACGCTGTGAACGTAACGTTGTTGCGATGAACGATCGGTCTTAGAATACAACAAACCGTATGGCTTTGACATTAGGAAAGAATAATGAACATGGGGTTCAGGTGACGAGTAATGAATGAAAGTAATTAAAACCTTGGATGAAGGTTGAATAGAATTAAGAGGCAAGTAACGTAAATGTTGAATACGTAAACAATCCTCGTGAATCATATTCCCGTTGAGCAAACGTTCTAAGTATACATTGGTTGTATGACTTAGACGTTGTCGAAGGTAAGAGATAAGATACGATTGGTGTCCAGAAAGCCGTAGCGAACGCTAAAAAGATTAATGAAAGCCAAATGTGAGTCGGATGAGAATGTTAGAATGAAATGTAAGCATTAAACACTTTAATCGATGTGAAGGTTGAGTGTACGCGAATATTAAACGGGTAAAACCTACACTCCGTGTATGGTTTGACCGTAAGGTAATGAGGATCAATGATTAAACCTGTGAGCGATGAAGAAGCTGAATTAAAGACAAGTACGTATAACGTAAAGAAGCCGAGTTAATGTTTATAACTTGGATGACATTCCGAGTCGAATGAACCGGACGTTTTGATGTTTTAGGTGAAGATAGGTGATGAAAATTATCTTCGTCTTGGGTGCGAAGAGGAATTTAGAATCATAATTATGATTATGAGTTATTCATATGATTGTGGAAAGGAATTGTTGATTGATGTTACAGGGATAAAACATTATTGGTGGAATTTTAACATGGAGAAGATAATAGATCTGATGGTCTATTTGACTCTTCTAATGGATTGCTCGTTCCACTACAACTATGGTTGAAAAGTTTTATCATCTACCATATGTTCTAAATCTTTGATTTATTACTGATGAAGGCTATTGATGATGTAAATTATATTTAGTCATGATATTCTCTACTGGGCTAGTTGTGCTCACCCTTTTTGCTTCACAATTCCTTTCAGGTAATAAGAGTGTAGCTGAGTCGAGCGGGGGTAACAGGAGAATAGAATGGTGGTCTATAGCTGTTGAGGTTCTCCCTAAATAGTACGGAAATAATTTTATTGAGAACATTAGATAAGTGTGTCGTATTGTATACGTCATTTGATAGTTAATTTTGGTGAACCGGATAGGGTGAGGTGAACCTAACTTTGGAAGGGTGTTTTGCCACTATCATAAAAGATGTCTAATGACATACAACCTCGTGTTATCCTAAGACAGGGTTGTGCACATCTACTTGCTGAGTATATCTACGAGCACTACCTATATGGTCGTGGAGTTTGGTTGAAATATAATTTTCAATTTTAGACAGTAGAGATAGTTATATGTCAACAGAAGACTCATCATTGGAAAGAACATGATAATAATCTTCTCGTTTTTCTTTGGGGTCTATTGGGTCAACCAAGGATAATTTTTTGGACATATGATTTATATCATAACCTTGACACATGGCCTCCCATGTACGAAGGTTTTCTTGAGCACTTCCCAAAGATTTTAATTTCTAAAATAATTTTTGAATGTACTATTATGTTAGCAATCATGTTTATGATAGTTGTATATTTATTTTACATGTTGTTATCACCGTTTGATGGGTGAAATTTGTGTTTGTTGGGCTAAAGACGGCTATTGTTCATCAGCCATCTCTGCGTCTATCCGTCATGCCAAAGTACTACGTTGGTGCTAAGGCCAAGCAAATAAATTGCAATTGCATGGCTAGCCTTGCCTTGAGTTCAAGCCTAAGTGTGGAGCACCTGCGCCACATCCTGAACTGTGACAGTGAGGTCTACTTATTTATAGGTCAGGCATAATGGACTTATATTAGTTTGGCAAGCATGTTATTGATGTTAAGGCATAATATAAACTATAATAGCAAAATGTCATGCGTTATAATACAAAATATAAAAGATTTTGAAGTGATTATTAATTGAGTTACATAATGAAACTAAAAGTGGTGTTTTTAAAAGTTAGAGATGAACGATTGAGTTCTGTTGGCTCGTAATGAGATTTCAGATTCGTTAAGTGTGTTAACCTACGTGGTTAGGTGCTAGGTTAGGGTTATGACCTAAATGATGGTTTAAACCCTAAAAGCTAATATTCATGCAATTAATTGTTGTTGCGATTTCAATGATATGTGTAGGGTAATTGGAGATTATTTTCATTTGTGTAGCTTACAATAAAGGCAAGTTCTCTAACTCTACTTTTATAATTGTGAAAGTTTCTAAATCTTATCTCTTTACATTGAGCAAAGCTTTCTAACTTCAATATTTTCGTATTGAATGCAAGTTCCCATCCCTAAATTATTATTGTGCAAGTTCCTAACATTATTTATGAAGTTGAGCAAGCTTAACCTATCTTGCGTATGTTTGTACAATCTTATTTAACCTAATTCGTTACATCGAGCGAGTTTTAGTTTCCTAATTATTATTCAAGGCATGTATTGTTCTAATACATTAATTCAAGGGAGATTGTTTTAAATCTTCTGTAGCGCTTTGCATGTATATCTTGTTTACTCAATTATATATTATTGTTATACAATCTTTGACTTTGACAACCTTGTTTAAAGCTTTATCGTTGTATTAAACCTTCAAGTAATAAGCAAACCTTTACTGATTGAATTAGTCTATATTCGAATAGTGTTCTAAAATTCTAGAAACACTGATAAGCTAGTTCCAAACTAAACTTTCTTTAGTGCGGAAATTTTAAATCCAAACTGAGATAAACAACCCTAACATAGGGGATTTTGTATGTGTAACGTTTAGATGTTTGTGCACAATACATGGTACAAAGGGATGATCCCCTTAAGTACGTTAAGAAGGGTCCATATAGTCTAAATGACTGTTAAGGTTGGGTAATAATACCTAAGTACCGGGGACATAGTTCGTGATCTTAAGACCCTCAGATAATTAAAGTTCGAACTTGTTTTCTATTTTGATTCGTAGTACAAGTTCTTTATTATTCAGCTTTTGTTGTTAAATCTCATGTTACTACCATTGCTACTTTTTATATCAGTGAGCATTTGTTTGCTCGCTTTTGCGATTAACACTGCAGCTAAAGTGGAGATAGTTGATGAGCCGTCGACTAGCAAAGGTAAGGGCAAGATGTCCAAATGATGAAGACTTTTGAGAATATTATTTTAATGAATTATGTTAAAGACTTGTGTTAATATGTGATGTATTTCGCAAACTTATGTAATAATTTTACGGTTAGATTACCTGGGATTTAATTCAAGATGATGATGTAACCCTTTAATAGGAGAGATTATTGTTAAGTTATTTTAATAATGTCTTTATCCTTTATTATGGGTAGTTAGATGTAATAGTTTTTGATAAGTGAGCACAAAATCCTGTGGGAATAAGGTACCTAGATTTGGGGGTGTCACAAGCAAGGTATTCTCTTCTCTTCGAACTACCAGGTATGTAAATTTCGAGGGAAAAATTTCATAAGGAGGGGAGATTGTGAGATCCCAAATTTTTTGAAATGAAGGTATTGAATTTTCTTATAATTATTATTTTATTTAGTAAATGGTTAAATTGAGAAAGGGTTAAAATTAAGGGTGATATTTAAAAGTTTTACAAAGTAAGCAAGTTGTTATTCGTTGTGTCGAGGAATATTCGTTTTCACAAAGAATATTCGTTCGACGGCATGATCATTGGTGGACCCCCCAACGAAAGTATTGTCGTATTTAGAAAACGACATATTTATCTTTTATTAAAAATAACGGCAAAAATATTACCATTAAAACTGATGAACTACTCGGTAGCAAAAGTACAGTAATACGCGTGGTTACATAGTAGCACACGGTATTGATTATTGATGCTTACGTAAGAAGTCACTCAGTTATACTGAATTATTACTACAGTAATTACTGCATCATATCTATCATATTATTGATTCAATTATTGTCACAGTATCATCTGCATAATATGTTATATTATTAAATCAATTATTGAGGTGACGAAGTTATTCATATTATTATTTGCAATATTGACAATGTCTAGAAGTTTTGTCAAGGAGAGGTTTGGTCACCTAATTGCGCGCCAATATGGAGAAATCCTTATCGGAAAGCCCCATCTTTCCTGGGAACGACCTGGTTGTTAAATATTGTGCATTATAATATTAATGATGAATAAGTTCGTGTTGATTAAAGATAAAATTGATAGTTCCATTGTGTGAGAATTATTAGTGTTAGTGGAAATCGATATTTATTTTGATAATAATTAATATTTGGAGGTTATATTGACCAATCGGGTAATTCACCTGATAAATGAGCAATTAATTGCTATTAATTCACATGCTTATAACTATGTGTTCACATGTGTGTACTATTGATTTTCATGATTTACTATTAGGGGAGTTGGTGCAAGTTTGATAATACTTGCATGACTATGTTAAAAATAGAGGTATAGTTGAAGATATTATACAATAATTAATTTTTTCATATGTTTAGAACTATTGAGTCACATGATTTTCTATTGATTCACATGATTTACTATTAGGGGAGGTGGTGCAAGTTTGATAATACTTGCATGACTAAATTAAAATTGAAGGAAAAGATGAGGGTATTATATAATAATATTTCGAGCCCCAAAATGTGCAATTATGGAAAGTATATTTTCCTATAAATAGAAGCTCATTCCTTCATTATTTTTCACCAATTCACTAAGTCTCACAAGAGCAATTATTATAGAGAAATTATAGAGAGAGAAATTATAGAGAGAAAGAAGAAGAGAAGTCCGTTACCTCACTATTCTAGTATCCAGTCTTCTTCTGAGGTAAGGGATATTATTATTATAGTAATTGATATTATTATTATAGTAAGGGGTATTATTCTTTCGTATTCATGAAGAGAGTTATTTTCTTTCAATACTCGTAAGGGTTGTTGTTCCATTCTTTATTATTATGTTGGAATAACTCCATACATGCTAATACCGCATACATGGTGAAATTCTTCTATTATTCCATTCTTTATTATTCTATTGGAATAAACTGTCTGTGCGGTCTATCGCATGCCTGGTGAATTCTGTTGTTATTCCATTCTTTATTATTACATTTGGAATATCTGCGTCTGTATGAATTACATATGACCCTGGTTCCATTCTTTATTATTACATTGGAATATCCAATCATGCGATTATCATGACTTTATTTTCATTCTTTATTATTCTGTTGGGAATAACTTGTCTATGCGGTCTATCGAATGTATGGTGAATTCTTCTTTATTCCATTCTTTATTATTCTGTTGGAATAACCTGTCTATATGGATTACCGCATGCATGGTGAATGATCCTTTGTATTCATTCTTTATTAAATTGTGGAAATGATATGTCTACGTGGATTACCACATGGCGGGCGAAAATCCATTTGCAGTTTCGTATATTCTATTATACTCGTATGAGATATCATTTCTTTTGAACTCGTCATGGAATATCATTTTCTTTGGTATTTTTTTATGAGTTACTATTCACTCTAGTATTATTCACTCGGGTATTCGGGGCACTTTTTGTGTCGGAGAACTATTCACGAGTTACTATTTACAGATTACTATTCACCCAAAATACTATGCACCCAAATATTATTCACTCGGATATTTGGGGTACTTTTCATACCAGGGTACTATTCACGAGGTACTATTCCCGAAGTACTATTTATAGGGTACTATTTACCCAAAAAATATATTTCTTTTCTGTCTAAATTATTTTTGGTACATGAATATTATTCTTGAATTTTACTCCACAAAGCAGTATCATGTTGACAATTTGGATATTTTTAAACTCTGGATAAATTTAAAGTCTTTAATATTTATCTTTGATTTCGTTTGATTAATGCTTATATCGTTGTCATCATCCTCGTGCTTATATTATGATGAAAGTCATCTTTGGCTTACGTGCAAAGATGGACTGTTGATTATTGGTTTTACAGTTGTATATCTTTGGCTTACGTGCAAAGATTGATTATTAGATTTACAGTTATATATCTTTGGCTTACGTGCAAAGATGAACTATTGATTGATTAGTATCTTTAACTTATGTGCATAGATGAACTATTTATTTGTATGATTATGACCAGGGATCATTCGGTATAATCATGACCCGTAATATTATAGATGATGTGGTAAAAGTCCTCATTGGCTGCGTAGTGCATTGATGGCCGATTATTGGTATGATTATAACCGAGGATTATTCGGTATAATCATGACCATTGATGATTACATGAATATCCTTGGCCGTAGTGCAGGGATGATTCGATGATGTGGATTATTTATTAAGCTGAGTCTCAGTGATAAAATATTGATTATACACTTTTAATTCATAAAAGATAGTAGATATCATGCTCTACTTGACTCTTCTAAAATACAGTTGTATGTCTTTTTTTTGTAGTGCAAAGATGAATTGTTAATGAATATCTTTGGTAGTAGTGCAAAGATGAATTTATTAGTATGATTATGAGAAGGAATTGTGATTTGGTATAACCATGATTTTTATGTTTCGGTGAAGATAGGTGATGAAAATTATCTTCGTCACAGGTGCGAAGAAGAATTTAGAATCATAATTAATATTATGAGTTATTCATATGATTGTGGGATGTGAATTGTTGATTGATGTTACGAGGATAAAACATTATTGGTGGACTTTTAACATGGAAGATAATAGATCGATGGTCTATTTGACTCTTCTAAGGGATTGCTCGTTCATTGCAACTATGGTTGAAAAGTTTTATCATCTACTATATGTTCTAAATCTACGATTTATTCTTGAATGAAGGCTATTGATGATGTAAATTATCTTTAGTCATGATATTCTTTCTTGGGCTAGTTGTGCTCACCTTTTTCTTCACAATTCCTTTCGGTAATAAGAGTGTAAATTTGGGTGAAAGCGGGGGGTAACAGGAGAATAGAATGGTGGTCTATAGCTGTTGAGGTTCTCCCAAAATAGTATGAAAATAATTTTATTGAGAACTTTAGATAAGTGTGTAGTATTGTATACGTCATTTGATATTTATTTTTGGTGAACCGAATCGGGTGAGGTGAACCCAACTTTAGAAGGGTATTTTGCCACTATCATACAAGATGTCTAATGACATACAACCTCGTGTTATCATAAGACAGGGTTGTGCACATCCACTTGCTGAGTATATCTACGAGCACTACCTATATGATCGTGGAGTTTGGTTGAAATATAATTTTGAATTATAGACAGTAGAGATAGTTATATGTCAAGAGAAGACTCACCATTGGAAAGAACATAATAGTAATCTTCTCATTTTTCTTTGGGGTCTATTCGGTCAACCAAGGATAATTTTGTGGACATATGATATCTATCATAACCTTGACGCATGGCCTCCCATGTACGAAGGTTTCCTTGAGCACTTCCCAAAGATTTTAATTTCTAAACAGTTTTTTACTATACTTTGATGTAAAGTACCATTGTAAGGTTGTGGTCGAGGAACCATGAGAGTTATATACATTTGTATTAAAACTCATAGTTTAACTGTGGTCGTATTCTGCATGACTATTCAACAGTTGTATAAATGAAGTTTGTAAATGATTTTTATAGTGTGATATCTGGCGACTCAGAATGGGTCGCGTGGACATATTTTGGGGGTGTCACACTCTTTACGTCCATTTGATAAAGTCTAAACTTCTTATAGCATGCAAAAGCCAATAGAATTCGAATTAATTCCAACCTTGCCATTGGTGCATAGGTTTCTTCATAGTCGATCCTCTCTTATTGATTGTATCCTTGAGCTATTAACCTTGCTTTGTTACGAATGATTGTCCCGTGCTCACCAAGCTTGTTCTTAAATACCCATTTAGTACCAATAATGGAAGCATCTTTTGGAGGAGGCATAAGTTCCCATACTTGGCATCTTTCTAATTATTGAAGTTCTTCTTGCATTGTCGATAACCAGTTTTCATCAAGAACTGCATCCTTTGCATTCTTTGGCTCAACCTATGATAAAAATGCAGAGAATGCACAATGATTTTGTAAACCTCTTCGTGTGATTACTCCTTTATTGATATCTTCAATAATATTCTCTGGAGGATGATTCTTGATATATCTAGTTATTTTTGGCTTGCATATCATGTATAACTTCCTCTTGATCATGAGATTCATCTTCAACATCTTGCAAATGTTCAGGTTCACGTTCATGCTGGTTATCAATTTCCGTTTCCTGAAACTGTTCATTCGGTCTCCTGTTTTGTTCTTTTTGGTTTGCTGAATTCTTGACTATCTCCAAATTTCCTGCATCATCTTCACTTTCTTTTTGAAGATCATTGTTAGTTTCATTGAAAATGATATGAATAGACTCTTCTATACATGATTTTCTAATATTTAAAATACGATAAGCCTTACTATTTTGACAATAACCAATGAATATTCCTTCATATGACTTAGCATCAAATTTTCCCAAATTATCACTTGTATTTAAGATGAAACATTTAGAACCAAATATTTTGAAATATCTTATTTTTGGAATTTTATTATTTAAAAGCTCAAAAGGTGTTTTCAAAATAATAGGACGTATAAGTACTCTATTTAAAACATAACATGATGTACTTACTGCTTCGGCCCAAAACTTCTTTGGAAGCTTACTTTCTTGTAGTAGAATTCTTGCCGTCTCTTGAAGAGTCCTATTCTTCCTTTCTACCACCCCATTTTGTTGAGGGGTTCTTGGGTCTGAAAATTCGTGGCTAATTAGTTTTTTATCACAAAAAGTTATGAAATCTTTTTGAAATTCAGTACTATGATCACTTCTAATTCTAATGAGTTTGTAACTATACTTGGTTTCAAGATTCCTTATTAATTTTTCAAACTCCTTAAATGCTTCATCCTTAGTTCTCAAAAATAATACCCATGTGTATCTAGAGAAATCATCAACTATTACAAATGCATAAAATTTACCATTAATACTAGAATGTCTTTCAGGTCCAAATAAATCAAGATGAAGTAGTTGTAAGGGAGAGGAGGTTGATACCATATTCTTTGCTGTAAAAGAAGTTCTTACTTGTTTTCCAGTTAACAAACAATACATATCCCTTTCTTTTTAAACCTGATTTTTAGCAACCCTTTGACGAGATTCTTTGAAGATAGCTTCTTGATTAAATCCATGTGAACATGCCCCATCCTTTTATGCCATAAGTTAGCCTCGTCTTGTATGGATGTAAGACATAGCTCTTCATCCTGTTGCTCAAAATCAATAGTATATATATTTCCCTCTCTTTGTGCAACTCGAGTAGTATTGTTAGTACCATAAAATATTGTGAATTTATCTTTTTCAAAATTAACTTGATGACCATTACCCATTAATTGACTGATACTAATTAAATTAAATTCTAGACCGTTAACAAGGTGAACATTATTTATATTTACCTTTCCGTTATCGATTTTACCTTTTCCGATTATCTCACAGGTTTTATTGTCTCCAAAAGTGACCGTTACATTCTTCTTCTTGACACTTAGTTCCATGAACTTTGATTTATCACCGGTCATATGACGTGAGTATCTGTGACAACCCGAAAAATAGGATTGTCCAGAATTTAAGAGTTAAAGAATTAGTTATTAATAAAATAAATTTTATTAATACTATTCCGTGCTATGTGTTTATTAATCGTTCTATAACCTAGAATGATTATTAATCCGGAGGATTCTCGCTCTGAGCTAGGCTGAGCAGTAGGAATTTTCAAGGCGAAAATGAAAATTTTTAGGGAAGAACAAAAATATTTACGGGGAAAAAGGCGAAATAAGCATTATTCATTCGAAGCGAAACCCTAAGGGTTAGGGTTTGAATAACCTAAGCCGTTCTGAGAGTTCGGTTTTTCAAAATTACATTCCATCGAAATATTTGACGATAATATATCGTGAAATGTTAAGTAAGCCGATAAAAGTTTTTCTCAAAAAACGTGCAGAAATCGGATAAAATAAAATCGACGAAAAGTACTGTTATTTACTTTTCACTCGTTTAGCTACGTTAGGGTAAAACGTGAAGGAAAACGCTTAATGTCAAAAAGTGTTTTTCAATTTTTTGGAAATCCGAAGAATACGTAAAAGTTAATCGGTAAAGGAAAGACAAAATATCCAAAAATATTTGGATTCCGAGAATCGCAGTTTTTAAAACTGTCGGACGAAACCCGAAAGATGGAACTACGAAACTTAAGGGCTAAGAAAACTTGAGGGATAAGTTAACTTAGTCCTTAAGTCATGAATAGTAAGGAGGTGGGGGTGAAAAGACCAAAATGCCCCTAACTTTGAAAATCTATAAATAGTAAGCTTATGCTCATTTATTTGGATTCTTGAAAATCCTCTAACTTGAGAGAGAAAGAGAGAGAGCTCGGATGGGGGAAGAGAAGGAGAAGAAGCGGAAAAGCTTGCTCGTGAGCAACCTTTATCCTACGGAAGGAGATTAAAGAAGAACGCCAATCCGAACCCTAGTTCTTCTAATTTTTCTTTAAGTTTATTATGTTTAAATACATAACTTAATGAAGATAAAAATGAATTCATATGGTTGAATTCATGAGAAAATGAAGAAATAAGAATTAGAAGTTTAATAAATAAATTTCTTATGGAAGTATAAGATTCGTAAGGATTTTGAGTGATCCGAATGAATCTTATGAATGAGTAGGTTAAATAAGTAAGGAATGATATTTTATAACATCAAATTCCAAGAAAAAGTGAAATCGTAATCCAAAATATCGATTAAAAATGAAGAACGAACGAAGAACACAAAAGAACGTTGTTGATGGACAAATTTAAAACCATTGTAGTGTAATTGTTGTTGATGGACAAGTTTAAAACCATCGCGTATAAATTAGATGCTTATTGCTTGGTTAGGAATAGTACAAACGTTCATGAAGAACGGATTAAAATTGAGCTATAACGAAGTTATGGTAAAAATTTCGTAAAAGAAGATTGAGAATTTGAAAGTTAGTAAATGAATCCGAACATGTAGGGTTTCATAAGAATGTAAGAAAATGTAGAAAACTTGAGTCGTAGACTTAAGAACGAACGAATTCCGAGTTCGGATGACCGAATTGCAGACGAACGAATGAAGAGCGTTAAAAATGTAAAATGAACGAAGGGTGATGATTAAGCCAATCAAAAGGCATGTTAACGGATTTAGAATGAAGTTCTGTCTGGGGGTAATCGAAGTACATTAGATAATGAAGAAAATGGCTTTGGAACGACCTCGTTCCTAGTTATAACGAAGAAATTATGAGATTTCGAAGTACGTCTCAGAACGACCAAAGACTTAGAAAAATTTTCGGGAAGAAGGTCTTGGAGCCGCGGCCCCACTCATGCCAAGAATGGTGGCACTACAGCGCCAGGCCGGAGGGTCACGTACTGCAAACTCGCGCCGTAGCGTGAGTCTTAGTGTTGAGAGTGGCACCGCGGCGCCAGTGCAAAGCAACGCCAGAAATTAGATTTTAACTGCTCAATTTCTAGGGGATGTGCAAGAAAGAAATAAGAACATATAGTTCAATTAATGTAACACCTAATCAAGTGTATTAAACCTGTTATGAAGGTTAAACGAAAAGATTAATCGAGATTAAAAGACTGTAGATGCGGGTTACAGAATCGATATCCGGGGCCGTAGTTGCCATGAATCGAACGTGAGGGATTGTTATAATGGTAATTCCTTAAACGTTGATTGACTAGGGTAATGAATAACATTTCGATGTTATGACATGGTTATGAGAGATGAATGTAAAGTGTTTAGACGCTGTGAATGCAATGTTGTTGCGATAAACGATTGGTCTTAGCATACAACGAACCGTATGGCTTTGACATTAGGAAAGAATAATGAACATGGGGCTCAGGTGACAAGTAATGAATGAAAGTAATTAAAACCTTGGATGAAGGTTGAATAGAATTAAGAGGCAAGTAACGTAAATGTTCAATACGTAAACAATCCTCGTGAATCATATTCACGTTGAGCGAACGTTCTAAGTATACATTGGTTGTATGACTTAGACGTTGTCGAAGGTAGTAAATAAGATACGATTGGTGTCCAAAAAGTCGTAGCGAACGGTAAAAAGATTAATGAAAGCCGAATGTGATTTAGATGAGAATGTTAGAATGAAATGTAAGCATTAAACACTTTAACCGATGTGAAGGTTGAGTGTATGCAAATATTAAACGGGTAAAACCTACACTCCGTGTATGGTTTGACCATAAGGTAGTGAGGATCAATGATTAAACCTGTGAGCGATGAAGAAGATGAATTAAAGACAAGTACGTATAACGTAAAGAAGCTGAGTTAATGTTTATAACTTGGATGATGTTCCGAGTCGAATGAACCGGACGTTGTGAGATAAGAATAAGGTAACATAAAATGTTTAACGCTATATATGCGTAGAATGAATATTGAATGATCATTCTGAGTATACAAAGACTGTATGACTTAGATGATGATGAATGAATCATGAGGTATGGAATTTAGTTGCCATAAAGCCATAAGGAATAAGAATTTACTTAACGAACATTATAGTTTAATAAATCGTATAAGTTAAGATAAGTTGAGGTTGTGGTACCATCGTAACCTTTGATGGTTGACATATGGGAGCTGGGCTAAACAATTTCTTCAGAGAGTGAAGGTATATACAAAACTGGCAACCGATCTAACTCACTGTGATGGCAGTGTAGATGAGACGGGAACTTGTTTGTTGGTTGTTTGTGGGAAACCACTCAGAGTACCATATGGACTACCAACAAAGAAGCGATGTATACTGAGTCCTAGAAGAGTTATAAGAAGAAGATAAGAATGTAAATCATCAAAGATGATAAATGTTTTGAGTAAGACATCTCCGTATGTCATGAAGCGTAAACCAGTTATGAAAGTTAGTCGTGTAAAATTATATTGCAAGAACGCGAACCCTAAGAAGTAAAGTTAAGTAAACCAATGTGTAAGTCAAGTATATGACTAATTGGTGTATGTGTTATTTCCTTATATGTTATAGGGAATGGAATGAGCAGTTCAGCGTAAGCTGTAGCTGTGCGTAAGGCAAGTTTCCTTAACTTCATTCATATTTTAAATGAATGCTAGTTTCTTAAACTTCTCGGATGTTGAACTTGAGAAGTTGCATACATCTTGAATGTGCGATATTTGTACAAGGTGGTAGAATGTATGAGGCCTTGTGCCACAATGTGAACACTTGGTGTTTCTATGATATGAACATTACGTGATTAAACTGTTCAATATGAGCATATGTACATTTTATACATGAACCGTTATTATTAAGTCTCGTGTTATTAATCCTAGCAGACGAGAATGTGTATGAAAGAGTAGAAAATGAAAGTATTTCAAAATGAATGTGACTAATGTTTAAAAATGATAGGAATCGAGATTATTCCTATTGTTCAAGCTGCTTCATAACCTTTGTTCGGTTTTACAGTTGTATATCTTTGGCTTACGTGCAAAGATGGACTGTTGATTATTGGATTTACAGTTGTATATCTTTGGCTTACGTGCAAAGATGAATTGTTGATTAATGAGTATCTTTGGCTTATGTGCATAGATGAACTGTTTATTTGTATGATTATGACCAGGGATCATTCGGTATAATCATGACCTTGTTTTTCAAAGCTAGGTCTTTGTTTACCCACTATGACATTCAAATTTTCTTCACCTTGAACAAATTTAGCAAGAGATAATTTTAGTGAATCAATTTCATTTTTAAGTTCATTATTAGGAAAAATTTTATCATGTGATTTATCAATAAATGCATCAATACATACATCTCTCATTTTTAATTCATTTGTTAATTTTTGAACCTCACTATTTAAATAATTTACCTTGTTGAAAAGTATTTTGTTTTAATTATCTAGATAATCAATTTTAGCAATCAAGATCTTTTCATCTTTACATGATGATTCTTTTTCAAATTCCTTCTTTTCATCTATTAGTGAATCTACTTCACTCATTAATGAATTAACTAAACCTTTCAAGCATGCATTCTTTTCTTTTAATTTCTTATTTTCTTGTTCTAGTGAGTTTAATTCATAAAGAGGTACCTGATTAGATTCACCATCAATACCTACGAAGCATACTTGAGCAATCTCATCTTTAGCATCGATCTCCACTTCGGATTCCTCATCACTCCAAGTAACTAGGGCTTTGTTCTTCTTGTTGTCTTTATAGTTTATTTTCCCCTTATTCTTCAATTGAAAGCAATCTTTCTTGAAGTGACCTGGACGTTCACATTCGAAGCACGATTCTTCAGTTTTCTTTCCATTGAACTTATTTGAATTGAAAGTGTTTCTTCTCTTGTTCTTCCTTTGTAATAGTCCTTTCAGTCGTCTTAACATCATAGCTAATTCTTCATCTGAGTCATCATCAAGCTCCTCCTCATTATCTGCAGTAAGGGCTAAGACCTTTCTTCGAGGGGTTTCTTCCTCATCATCATATCTTTTTAACTAATGTTCATATTCATCTAATTCACCAAACAAAGTTAAAGTATCCATGGAAGAAATAGTAGCATAATCTTGAATAGTAGTGATTTTAGAAGAAAACCTTTTGGGCATAGCCCGAAGCAACTTACAAATGATCTCACTTTGAGGAATAGTCTTGTCCAACAATTTCAAGGAGTTAATGAGAACTAGAAATCTTGCTTGAGCTAGCTTAATGGTTTCATCTTTTTCGAGCTTGAACATTTCATAATCGTGCATAAGCATGCTTAGTTTAACTTCTCGTACTATGGATGTTCCTTCATGACTTACCACTAGAGTATCCCAAATTTCCTTAGCTGTGTTGCATGAGGAAACTTTATCAATCTCGGATTGTACCATTCCACTGAGAAGTGTGTTCATTGCTCTTGAATCATAACAAACCATGTAGGTTTCGATTGAATCAATTTCTAGCAGAGTCTTTGGTGTCCCATCATCTCTTCGTGGAATAACTGGTCCGTTCTCCACAACCCACCATTCCCAAGGATCTCTTTTGAGATAGATCCTCATTCAAAATTTCCAGAAGTTGTAATTTTCTGTCCCAAACAGCAAAGGAGGTCTATTGGTTGATTGTCCTTCTTGATTGTTGTTTCCGAACTGTGCCATGTCAGAATCTTTCCCTACAAGTCACCTTTAAGACCAAGATAAGTAGAGCCAAGCTCTGATACCAAATAAAATTTAACTAGGCACACTTAGAGGGGGGTTGAATAAGTGTGGGAGCAATTTATGACTAATTTTTTTAAACTTTAAATTGCACTATTAAATTCAGGCTTCTATATTGATGAATTAAGCTTACTGAATTAATATGGCCTACTGAATTGACTGATTATTTTTAAGAAAATATCCTTCTAAATTTATAATTTAGATAAAATACTTGGTGTTAAAGAATTATCTTAATTAATATAATGCAAATATCCAAGTTTTAATTATTAGATAATTAAATAACTTATATGAGTAAATAAAGTAAAGCAAATAATAAAATCAACACCAAGATTTTTTACGTGGTTCATCTATTACCCTCTATAATAATAGCCTAGTCCACGTCCAATACCAACTAGTATTGGAGACTCACTTTATTTATTTCTTTATAAATAAACACTGATTACAAAACAGATTCTTACAAAAATTAATAACAATTAATTTCTCTTGAGCACTCTTGCTCTTTGTGCACCTATGCACTCTTCAAGCACCTTTGCTTTCTTGAACCTGCTTGTAATCCTTTTCTCTAATCCACTAGGATGAACATCTTTAGACTACACTTAGTCTATACAGAAAATGAAATACAAATATAGAGGTCTATGATCAATGCAAGAATAATCAATATAACAATTAAAGGCTCAACTATATGCAATGATCAATTAGCACAAAAAAAATAAACAATTCAAATCTTACCGAATACCAGCTTAAAAGAATATCAGAAGATTAATTACTCAGCTGATCAAGAATTACACCAATTAAAACAAGTTGCTCGGTAAACTCAGTAATTAGTGCTAAAGGAATTTTTGTGAGTCGTATATTAATTCCATACATGAAATAAGTTTTTATAGCCCATAAAATATTACCGTTAATTCCAGATCTGTTCAATTTGTCCAAGTCAATCGGTATGGAAATATTAGAGAATACTCACAACGGTAAAGAAATGAAAGTCAATATTTATCCAGTTTAGCAAAACAATCTCTTTGTTAGTTATACAGTTTGGATAAATCAAAAGACCCTTTAAAAAGATAACCCACTAATAACTTTGACTTTATCTCTCTATATATATCAAGTGGTGTGTAACAGTAATAGTGGTGTGTAACATTACTTATCTTTTAAACAACCAAGATCTTAAACTTCCAAGATATTCATAATTACTCCTTGAAAACCGCATATGCAACAAATCATAAGGATATATATCTTCCGTCTTTTAGGCTTTCTAGACAGACTTAAATACATAGAAATCCACATGTAACTATAAAAAATGTCCCAAGGATATCAAGTAAACCTTTTGTATGTACACGAAACACATGTCAATAAAATATCAATTCTTTTTGTACCTGTATAATCCATCTAATCTTAATTTATTTTAATATTAGAAAAGCCTTTTTCATTTGATTTTTTAAAACATTTTTCATTTAAAACATAAAACTAAATGCCAATAATGTCCTAGTGCCTTTAAATAAAAAATCAATTATTATGCAATTGACCTTACATTTGTTTTCCTAGTAAAGAAAAACTTCTTCATCCACTTGAAAAATCCCACCAATTTTCTTTATCAACAGATACCTGAAAAACCATAAAACAATTTAGTATATGAACAATTCATCATCAAAACTTAAGGATGGAATATGACTAAGTCAACACTATTTTATAAAATTATTACATACACTAATCGGGTCATAGAAACCGTGAAACCAAGGCTCCAAAAAACACAAAAATCACAGATTACACTTTTTAACCAACTTTGACAAAAATCATGATTTTGATTCTAGCATGCATGGATTCGATTCCTACTGTCCAAATCATCTACTCTCATATGTTTTCACATTTCACAACATCAAACTTCAACAAATTTCCACTTTTTGATTAATTTAGCATCTTAGAGGCATTTTATCAAACGTAGAGCATGCATTGCTTAATTCCTTGATTTTTTGTGAATTTGATGCATGATTAACCTAGAACTTTTGTTGTTAACGATCTATAATCATCAAACAACAGTAACATGGCAACACAAACCCATAACAAATCATTTACCAATTCTATATGCATTTTCTTCTCATTTTTCTTATATAAAAAAAATGGGTTCATGGATTACCTTTTGATGAATTCCTTATTGGTTTAATCTGATGTTCCTTCTCTTCGCTTGTCAAATCCTTTTTAATCCTCCAGAAATCGTACTAACTCTCTGAAGCTCACAATTTTCTATCGGTTAAGAAGTTTTTTAGCAAAAAGGAATGGTGTTTTGAGTGGGGAGTACTTATAGAAATTACTAACATATGAACCCCCACCCTTTCAATCCCCAAGTCATCAATTGCATCTAATTTAATCCCATTCATAAGTTTCATCACTTAAAAAAAAGAAAGTGGGAGTTGAGAAAATAAAGAGATTTTGGGTTTAAAGAAAATAAAATACTCCCTCTTCTTCAATTTGGTAATACACGTAATATACTCCTCTATTTTGTCCCAAATTAATAGTCTCATGGGTCCCATCAGTTCAGCTGATTTCTATTTAAAAAATAAATATTATTTTAATTAATTAATCAATTAATAAGCTATTTGACTATTTTACCCTCCGTAACCAAACGTGTTCGATACTTATATCAATTCCTACAAAAGTCAACGTTCCGGACGTCATGGGACTATCCATTTTGTCAACATCATCTCCGAAATTCATGGTTGACTTTTCTCCAAAAAAAAATCAACTGGTTGACTTTGACCAAAAAGTCAACTGTGACCTATTTTCATGTTTACAGTATAACCTGACTAATTTCGACGTTCCGGACTCGAATACGCAGTCCGCATCTCTAAATTCCGCTCCGAACTCTAGATCATGATTTAATACCAACCCACGTAATAAAAAGAATTAATTTCCCACTTAATCAATTTAAATAGTTAAATAAAACTAAACTAACCATTTAAATACATCTCATCACATGTCTTAACATAGCACATATACATCTAATAAATGAAATCATACAAGAATTTCACATAAGTTCGTTTATTGATAATTATTAAATTACATAGAAAATCTCGGATATTACAAAATTTATATGAAATAATTTGACGATGGATTATAAGTTTAGATCTGAATATAATGACATGTGATTATGCATATTCTTCCTCGGATTGTATCCATAATTTGCGGGTAAGATAGAAGTATACCTAGATACCATGTGTAATCATTTTAGGGAATTTGATCTTAATGAATCTATTCTAATTTAATTTGAATAGGAATATAGCATGTTAGTTAGGATGGGTATTTTTATCTGCATTTGAAATAGGCTTATAAATAAAATTAAGTATTCTTGGTTAACAATTCATCATGACCGTATAATTGAATGGAAAGTTATTAGATTTGAATGAAGCATGAGATGAAATTGAATTCTTAGATTTATTTATGTATATTTTATTTGTTTAATTATTTATTTTTAGTATTTAATTTATTTATTAATTTTATTTAATTCATCCATTTAAATAAAATTGACTTGATATAAGATTGGTACTTGGAAAAATGTTAGAATTAATTTCTCGTGGGAACAATACTCTTCTTGCCTCTATATTACTAAGTCAATCACGTATACTTGTTTGTATTTGCTAAGTATATATTTAGGCAAACAACTCCTCTTATTAATTTATATTTAATATTTCCAAAATATTAAATAATAAATATTAGTTATTTAATTTATTCTATTATCATAGATTAAATTAAATATACTTAACTTATTATTACGATTATGTCATTTACTTCGAAATAAATATCTTCCTTTTATGGGGTGACCTTTTAGGTTCTCTATATTAAACCGGTTGTGATTAAATCAATTAGAATAATTCTAATCTTATTTAAATAAATAAATTAAACTATTTAATTTATTTAAATAAATAATATTTATTCGCAATAAGGGTAAGCCCTTTAAACGATCAACGTCTTTTCATATAATATAGATTTCAACATGAATCATAAAAGAACTATTTAGTGAATAATTACTATACAATTCAATCATTAGACCATATAATGTCTCAATTAAATATAAGACATGAAATTACTATCAAGTCTTATTTTATTTAATTATATGTATTTTGATTCTTAAATGCACAACTCTAAATAATGCAAATTAGAAACTCATTTTTAATTTCAGTTTACCTTGGCCAAGATTTCCTGAGTTGCCATTTATCAAATCACATAGGACAATCTCTCCTTTTACTAGAAGTGGTGGATTCTTTGTTACCCATTCATTATCCCCATGTACAACTTATTATACCCAGGCATACCCTTTTATATACCCTAAGGATCTTAAGGGACATGTCAAAGTATAACTCACCATACACAAGATACTATGATGATCTCAAGTCTAAGGATTACTTGTACTACTATCACTAGAGGAATTCCCATTAACAGACAAGTAAAACTCTATTAGGTATTCCTTAGCGAGCCACGTTCAGTGAATTCTAATAAGCACCTACATACTTGCTTTAGTGTCTTCACACAAATGATTATGAGATCAATCATCCTCTTTCCAAGAGCAATCAACGTATATACCAATCTATTCGATTCAATAATACCTTTTTAGTAATCCAACGATTAGGAACTATTTTAGTTTTAAGTTATCTAAGAATTTATATCTCATTAGCATGATCATCATCATGATTCTAAAAGCATTTCTCAAAACTATGAGTTTATCATACTTAATATAATTGCATCGATAAAGTAAAAACCTTTTGTAAATTAATTTTTATTATTAATAAATGAACAAGATTATAAAGTATATGTTACATCATATCAAATATAATTTGTTTGTGTCCATATTATTTTCACACACAACCCAATTTGAGTATACAACAAGTCATTCTAAGTCCTCACTACAATTATATTTACACCATTTTACAACATAGTGAAGACTATTATAGTAACTATCTCGGACCATTAGTCCATTCCTCAATTAGTCCCAGCTATACTCACATTTCCTGAGAAGAATAATGGAACAAAAAAGAAAAGGGTGAGCTCAAATAGCTCAATAAAGAATATCATGAGTAAGATAATGAAGAATAAATTACCTTTAGCCTTCAACAGTGATAAATCAGAGATTTAAAGATAATATAAATTTTCAATGATAACTATAGCGGAACAAGCAATCAATTAGAAAAGTTAAGTAAACCATAATGTCTACTATCTTTAAAAGTTCATCATCAATATTTTATCCCTGTAACACCAATCAATAACTTTTGTTCATAATTATGTAAATTAACAATTCATCTTTGCACTACGGGCTAAAGATATTCATTTCTAACACCAATGGTTATGATCATGTCAATCAACAATCAATCTTTGCACACGGACCAAAGAGAACTTTCACCACGTGTCCTTGTCATACAGACTAAAGACACTCAATAATCATATCATCTTTGCACCCAGGCCAAAGACATTCACCATAACTTGATTCTTTGTTGATTAGTACAAATAACAATGATATAAAGAATGAACGGAAGTTCTAAGAATATTAAGATAAAAGAAAAACAACCGAGATTTGACATTTAATTTTTCTAAAGTCCAATAATGTCCAAATTATCCACATGATATCTAGAAATTCGATTAGAGTTCAAGAATAACATAAATAAGGTTTCCAATTCAACTATTACGAGTAAAATGAAATAAGAAGATTCAGGTGAAAAGATATTAGATGAGGCAAATTCACTGTTTGAGGATAACACTGTAGAAACAAATGGTAATTTCTTACCTTGGATTTAAGATTATGAAATAAATGATATCCCTTACCTTAACACGTGATTAGATACTGCTTTGATCAACCTATATGTATATTTATAATTTAATTAATAACTTCCACATATAAGTTTCATGATGAACACAAACTCCTATATTATGAAATTGTCAAAATGGACTATATAGTATAAATTTATGTAGTGTACAAAACATAGTACTTAAAAATTACTTTGGAAAATAAGTAATATTTCAAAAAATTCTTCCAGAGGAAGCTTTTCAAAAGAAATCTTCTAAAGGAAGAGTCGTAAAAACTGTGTGATGTGTGTGGGTCTGATGATCATGCTAATGAGATCTAAATTCTTAGATAGCTCACAAACTAAAATTGTTCTTAATCGTTGGATTACTAAAAAGGGGATTAGTGAATCCGGATAGATTGGTACATACGTTGCTTGCTCATTAGATGAGGATGATTGATCTTATGATCATTTGTGTGGAGACACTAAAGCAAGTATGTAGGTGCTTATAATTGAAGAATAAGTTCACTGAACGTGGCTCCCTAAGGAATACCTAATGGAGTTTTACTTGCCTGTCAATAGGAATTCCTGAAGTGATAGTAGTACAAGTGATCTTTAGACTTGAGATCATCATAGTATCTTGTCTATGATAAGTTATACTTTGACATGTCCCTTAAGACCCTTAGGGTATATCAAAGGGTATGTTTGGGTGTAATAATTTGTACATGGAGATAATGTATGATCAACAAAGAATGTTCTATGTGATTCGATAAATGACAACCTAGTAGTCCATGGCCAAAGTAGAATAAAATTAGAAAGGAGTTTCTAATTTACATTAGTTGGATTTGTATATTTAAGAATCGAAATACATATAATTAAATAAAATAAGACGTGACAGTAATTTCATGTCTTATATTTAATTGAGACATTGTATGGTGGAAGGATTGAATTGTACGGTAACTACTTACTCAAAGGTTCTTTTATGATTAATGTTGAAATCTATATTATCTGAAAATTCATTGATCGCTAGGGAGGCATATCTTTATTGTAGAATAAATATTATTTGTTTAAATAATTTAAATAGTTAATTTATTTATTTAAATAAGAGTAGAATTGTTCTAATTGATTTATTCACAACCGGTTTAATATAGAGAACCTAAATAGTCACACCATAAAAGAAAAAATATTTATTCAAGAAGTATATGGCATAATCGTAATAATAAATTAAGTGTATATAATTTAATCTACAAATCATAGAATAAATTAAATAGCTTAATATTTTTTATTTAATATTTTAGAAATATTAAATATAAATTCATAAGAGGATTTTTATTATTATAGTTATTATTACTATTATTAATATTTAATTCCTAAAGAAATTTGGGAATTAATTAATAAAAGGTACTATCATATATTCCTAATAAGATTAGGAGGCTAATTAATTAAAAGAGTTTAATTAATTATTTCTAATAAGATTAGGAGCCTAATTAGTTGAAGAAGTTTAATTAATTAAAAATAAAACTCAATTCCTAAATTGTTTAAGAGGGTTGCCCACATCTATAAATAAGAAGAGTCTTATTTTGATTTGGGGTTAATGACAATTCTAAGAATTAGGAGCATACACATTATTCTATAGAGATAGAATTAGGATTTTTCCAAACACCCATCTTCTTGAATAACTATTATTCCTTGGTGGATCACCTCTAGAGGCCAAACACATGGGTGGCTAACGTTGATCAAAGGAAGGAATCAAACTCGTTGGATTCAAGTTGTACGTGAAAAGGAATTGGAGGTGAACTCGTACCTGAGGAAGCTAGTTTCTACAAGGGTATGATTCTGATCTCAATCTCTTTTCATCTAATTAATTCCGGGTATATGGTTTGTAAAATTTTAAAATCTGATTTTTCATGCTTCCGCTACTTTAATGCAATTTGATTGTGTACATGGATCTAACAAACCTAACAAGAAGGACACATTACACACTTTAGAATTATTCTTACACATATTTCACACTTCAGGAAACACGTTACACATTTTAGGACTATTCTTACACACGTTTCACACTTCATGACACATGTTACACGTTTCCAAGATTATTATTCTTTATTACTCACCATTATTATTATAAATTCATTTTATGTATCACTATATTAATTTATTAATATCACATATATCATAGACTCGCAATACTGACAACCAGATCGTTCCTAGGAAAGAGGGGGCCTTCCGTATAAACGGTGTGCAATTAAGTAACCTCTTTCCTTGATAGAACTTCTACATATTGCCAGTATTGATAACTAATAATATCATTTCAAATAATATGAGTTATGGTGTCGTGACAATTATTAATTTAAAAATGTGAGATATTGTGCAGTTGTTACTATGACAATTATTAAGTCAATAATATGAAATACTATGCAATTATCATTGTAACAATTATTAAGTAATTAATAATAATATAAAGTTACTAATGTGGTAATTATTGAATCAATAATATGAAATATTATGTAGTTGCTACTGCAAAAATTATTGAATCTATAATATGAAATATTATGCAGTTACTACTGTAGCAATTATTAAATGAAACGCTGAGTGACTACTACTGTAACCATTATTAAATCAATAATCAAACATATTGTGTAATACCGTGTGTCAATATGGAATTTCTTATACTACTGTGGAGTACCGCGTGCTATTGTGGAATATCGTGTGTTACTGTTCTTTTTTACAAGGCATTTCAATAGTTAAAGATAAAAAATTTTCTGCCAATTTTTAAAAAGGTTATTTCTGTTGTTTTTTATATCCGACATTTATTTCTTTGTGGGGCCCACAAATGATAGCGTCGTCTTACGAATATTCCCGACAAAACAAATATTCCCCGATATAACGAATATTCCCCGACGTAGTGTTTATTTTCTATAATTTTCATATATAACCCATAACTTTATCCTCATATCAAATTAACACCTTACTATTTAAAAACAAAAAATACGTTTTTATTCTTTAAAAGTTAGGTTCTTACAGACACAATTGGAAATCATCTATATAGAGAGAGGTGGTGTAACGACCGAGAAATCAGATTTATATGAGAATTAAATTTTTTATTTGATTATGTGAATTAAATGAATTTAATTGATTATTTATGTGAGTAAGCTATGTGAAGGTCGTTCTATGACCTAAAATGTGTGGATGCGGTTAGTATTCTGGCTATGTGCTAGAATTAATTGTTTTGAATTTCTAAGATGAAAATAAAAGTTTTTTGAGAAATTCTCGTAAAAACACTATTCATCCATTTCTGCTCGGGAATTAAGTTTGAAATTCTGAGAAACGTGTAATGATAGAATATGAAGACGAGACGGAATATCTAATAATATTTCATTTATGGAAAACAAAGTTTTTACCTACAGACTTAAAACCTAAGGGTTGGGAAAAATGATTTTTGAGAAGGAAATGAGATACGTATAATGAATTACGATGATTATGCGTACGATATACGAGTGTGATACTATTTAGTATATGAGTATAGTATGAAGATTTAATAAGACGTACAATACGAATATCGTACGAGTATTATATGAAGAAAATACGTGAATTATACGTGTAGAATACGATTGGTGTTAATGGACTTAGAGTATAAGGACTTAGTATAAATCATTTTGATTTGGATTATATCAAGCACAATGAATTATGTATTTAAGCCCAAGTCAAGTCCAATGTTAGGTTATGTGAAACCCAATCCAAGAAACTAAACCGCGGATCGAACCGATGGGTCACCGAATAGGTAAAACCCATGGGGTAACCCATGGGGATGACCCATGGGGCATGTGGGTCGGCCACTTGGCCACCAAGTAAAGTGGTTACTTGGTGGCTAAGTTGTTGTGGAGGTGGAATAGTAAGGAGGTCACATTATGACCATTTTGCCCTCCATTTGAGTTGCCTATAAAAAGAAAGCTTATGTTGGTCATTTATGGTTTTGAAAAGTTTGTCCAACATATATTGAGAGAGAGAAAGAGCTAGAAACGATATATCATCTCACTTTGAAGCATTTCATTATAAGTTTTAGCAAGAACGTAAAGAACGGAAAGGTAATGTTCCGTAAATATTAGTTTTCCATCTTTTTGATTTCTTTGTTATAAAGAATCATAGATTGGTGGAGCATGCCTCTTATGGAGGAATAAGGATGGCTTGTAATGGTTAAAACATTTATAAGTCATGTTTAAGTAGGAATCGTAAGGGTTTGCGTAAGTTTAAACCATAGTAAATATTGAATGATGAACATGGTTGTTGATGGACAAATTGAAAACCATCTTAGTTAGGATATGTGCATCTTTTGCTTGGTTAAGATGTAGATATGAAATCAATGGAATTTTTCCATTTGATTTGGCATATAGAACACGAGTAACGAAGTTATGGTGAATTTTACAAAATTAGACGCTAAACGTCGAAAACGTAAAAATCTCGGATTAGTAGTCAAAAGTTGTCGTGGAACTTGGAAACGTTGGTTTTCAATGGCAACACGTGATACATGGTATTCAAGAGTCGTTGTGACACCCCCAAATTCAGGTACTCCATTTTCATAGAATTTGGTGTTCACTATCCAAAACCATTACATCTAACTACCCATCATAAAGGATAACGACATAATTTAAATAACTTAAACAATAATGTCTCCCATTAAAGGGTTACATCATCATCTCAAAGATAATCCCAGGTATTCTAACCTTAAATTTATTACATCAGTTTACGGAATACATCATAAAATAAAACAAGTCTTGAAACATAAAACATTTAAATAATTTCTCATAAGTCTTCAGCACATGGACAATTTTCCCTTTCCTTTACTAGTAGACGGCTCATCAACTTTCTCCACTTTAGCTGCAGTGTTAATTGCAAGAGTGAGCAAAAAAATGCTCACTGATATAGAAAGTAGTAATGAGAACAACATGAAAATGAACAACAAAAGCTGAACAATAATGAACTTGTTCCACGGATCAAAATAGAAAACAAGTTCGAACTTTAATATCTGAGGGTCTTAAGACCACGAACTATGTCCCTGGTACTTAGGTATTATTACCCAACCTTAACAGTCATTTAGACTATACGGACCCTTCTTAATGCACTTAGGGGGATCAGCCCTTTGTACCACGTATTGTTCTCAAATATCTAAACGTTACACGTACAAAATCCCCTATGTTAGGGTTGTTCGTCTCAGCTTGAATTTAGAATTTCCGCACTAAAGAAAGTTTAGTTTGGAACTAGCTTATCAGTGTTTCTAGAATTTTAGAACACTATTCAATTATAGATTAACTTAATCAATAAGAGTTTGCTTACAAATTGAAGGTCTAATACAAGAATGTATAACTGAACAAGGCTATCAAAGTCAAAGATCGGATATCAACAATATATAATTTAATAAACATGATATTCATGCAAAGTGATATATCCAAAAGAGTTAGAACAATCTCATTTGAATCAACGTATTAGAACAATATATGCTTTGTATAATAATCAGGAAAGTGAAACTCACTCAATGTAACGAATTAGGTTATAAGAGCTTGCACAAACATACACGAGATAGATTAGGCTTGCTCAATTTTAAGAACTTGTACAATAATAATATAGGAATGGAAACTTGCATTCAATATGAAAATAATGAAGTTAGAAAGCTTGCTCAATTCTAAAGAGATAAGGTTTAGAAACTTGCCTTGATTGTAAGCTACACAAATAAAAAATAATCTCCAATTACCCTATATATATCATTGAAATTGCAACAACAATTAGTTGTATGAATATTAGCACTATGGGTTTTAACCCATCAGTTAGGTCATAATACTAACCTAACATTTAACCATATTGTTTAACATCCTTAACGCCTCTGAAATCTCATTACGATCCAACATAACTTAATCATTCATCTCTAACTTTTAAAAACATCACTTTTAGTTTCATTATATAACTTAATTAACAATCACTTAAAAATCTTTTACACTTTGTATTACAACACATGACAATCTGTTATTGAAGTTTATGTTATGCCTTAACATCATTAATATGCATGCTAAACTAATATAAGTCCGATACACATGACCGCAAATAAAGGTGTAAGTCACTACCGGGCTCAGGCACGCACTGCAAATATACTTGTGTGGTGCTCGATCATTAGAAACCCTGTATAATAATCTGCTATTGCTTTCGATTGGTGGTAGTAACGGCAATTGGCTACATGTCTTGCATGTATAAAATAGATAGCTTCTCGCAATGCACCAAACCACCCAACTCATTCCAATTACCATTGATTTACATGAAACCTAGCGACTAAACTTTGTGATAACATCTATAAACATGCAATACTACATAATAACAATATAAACACTTTACATATTCAATTTTGAATGATCAAAATCTCAATTTTCCAAATTTCATCATATTTTACACTATTAGCGAATTCGATCACCACGAATTCGTTTCTTCATCAATTGACACAATTCCAACTACGCTGCTTTCGTTTCTTAACATACAAACATATTCTAACTTCAATTTGCATAGTAAAACACATAAAGGTAACAAAATTTGGTACTTTCTAAAGCCACATCATATAAACATATCACTATTATTTATTTTTCTTACTACAAACCCATTTACTGAATTTTAATCATCAAACCTCACTCACATGTGATGATGAACGGATTATATACCTTACATACATGTATATATATCAATCAACGTGATTTAGAAATTTACAGAAAATAATCCTTGAAAACTCAAAGCATGAACAATACGAGTAAAGTATACCTTTAATCCTTGATTATATGCTAGCAAAAGATGACAACAAGGTTTAGCAATCCTCTCCTTCTTCTTGAAATCTCAGAGAATTCTCTCTTCAAAACCACTGAACTTCTCTCACCCTCTATGTTTTCTCTTAGCTTAGGATATAATACATAAATAAACTGTTATAGCCTCTTGATTTAATGCATCAGGTTAAAACCAAAGAGTTACGTCAGTTGGAATAAGCCAAAGGCCACAAGGCCTTTTTTGGCTAACCAAAATTTTCCCTAACTAGATTATTATTTTTATATTATTTATATTATATAGTTACTTTGTGTCACACTCTAGTTAATTAAATAACTTTAGCTTAACTAATTTAAATAACTTGTAATGCTAATTAAAATAATTTCTATTATAATTATATTTACGAATAATAAATAATTATATATCTAATTTAATTAATAAATTAGACACATCACTTTATTTAATTTATTTATTTCCTTTAATATTAAACAATTCATTTAGTTTAATTGTTTTTCTTTATATTAAGCAATTGATTTAATTTAATTATTTCCTTAAATCAAATCCTTCAGATAAAATTATCATTACTCAATTTAATTAACACTAATCAATTTTGCTACTCAATTAATTCACCATAATTCATCAATTATTTATTTTCCTCAATAAATAAATTATTTAAAATATTTATTTAATTC
This sequence comes from Panax quinquefolius, assembly GCA_020205615.1. Taxonomy (NCBI): domain Eukaryota; kingdom Viridiplantae; phylum Streptophyta; class Magnoliopsida; order Apiales; family Araliaceae; genus Panax; species Panax quinquefolius. Next base: position 83,939,897 of record CM035158.1, read on the forward strand.
AATAAATATTTAAATTAAATTATAAATTTCTTGATCGTTACATCCTTCCCTACTTAAAAGGATTCTGTCCCTAGAATCACAACTCAAAAAATTTATTCATTACATTCTTCCCTCCTTAACAAGATTTTTTCCCCAGAATCGCTATGCAAGATCAAGCAAATAACTGAGGATAATTCTTCATCACAACACTTTCAAGCTCCTAGTAGCTTCCTCAGCATTATGGTTTCTCCAGATTACCTTAACAGAAGGTATTACTTTATTCCTAAGTACTTGCTCTTTTCTGTCAATAATTTGAACAGGGACTTCTTCATATGGAAAATCCTTCTCAAACTGCAACGGCTCATACTCTATTACATGTTTATAATCAGGCTTATATGGCCTCAATACTGAGATATGAAAAATATTATGAATATGCTCCAATTCCGGAGGTAAAGCTACCTCGTATGACACTTCACCAACTCGTCGAAGAACTTCGAAAGGTCCTATAAATCAAGGGCTCAATTTCCCCTTCTTGTCAAACTGAATTTTTCCCTTGCAGGGAGACACTTTCAAGAAAACATAACTACCGACATTAAATTCTCTATTTTGTCGATGCTGATCGACATATTTCTTCCGCTTCATCTTGTGTGGCTATCAATCTTGCTCGAATAACCTTGATGATCTCGACATATCTGTTGTACCAATTCGGACCCAATAAAGTGATGTTCACTTCACCTCATCCCAAAGATAATCTGGAGTTCTCAGATTTTTTGTCGTATAACGCTTTGTAATGCGGAATACCAATACTCGCGTGATAACTATTATTATAAGCAAATTCCACCAATGGTAGATGGTCATCCCAATTTCCCTTGAAATCCATGATACATGCTCTGAGCATATCTTTTAGTGTTTGGATGGTCCCCTCACTCTGTCCATCGGTTTGAGGATGGTACGCTGTGCTCATTCTCAGTTGTGTCCCCAAACACTCTTGTAGTCGTTTCCAAAAATTAGATGTGAAACATGGATCTCTGTCTAATACAATGGATACAGCTACACCGTGCCTTGAAATAATTTCCTTCACGTACAGTTTTGCGAACCGATCTAGGGTAAACTTAATCTTGATTGGCAAAAAGTGTGCCAATTTCGTCAGTCGATCGACAATCACCCAGATGGCATCGTAACCTTGTTGGGTCATTGGAAGACCTACCACAAAATCCATTGTGATATGCTCCCATTTCCATTCTGGTATCTCCAATGGTTGTAACAATCCACTTGGCCTTTGATGTTCAGCTTTGACTTTCTGACACGTTAAACATTTTGCCACGCATTCAGCCACATCCCTCTTCATGTTCGGCCACCAAAAATGATGTCTAAGATCCTGATACATCATTGTACTCCCAGGGTGAATCGAATATCTTGAATTGTGAGCTTCATTCAGAATTTCCTCTTTAACCTCTGATACTGGCCGAAGCCAAATTCTCCCTTTGAACCGAAGTAACCCTTCTGAATCGATTTTAAATTTTTTTTCCTCACCTTCAGATATTTTTTGTTTTATCTTTTCGCAGTCTTCATCCTGAAGTTGTGCATTTTTCACCTTATCTACCAACATTGAACTGTTTCCTATCTGAAACAACTTTTCATCGGATTCTGTCGGATATTTAATTTCCAACTCCATCTTAGCCATTTCCGACACTAGCTTCTCCTGAACAGTTAACAACATTAACTTCTCTCGTCCTTTTTTACTTAAAGCATCAACAACAACATTTGCCTTTCCAAGATGATAGAAAATCTCGCAGTCATAGTCTTTGATCAGCTCCAACCATCTTCTTTGTCTCATATTCAAATCTTTTTGTGTAAAGATATACTTCAGACTTTTATGGTCGGTATATATCTCACATCTCTCTCCATAAAGATAATGTCTCCAAATTTTTAGGGCAAACACCAGCGCCGCCAACTCTAAGTCATGAGTCGGATACCATTTCTCATAATCTTTCAACTTCCGTGATGCATACGCAATAACTCTTTCGTTCTTCATAAAAACATAGCCTAGTCCTTTATGCGATGCGTCACTATATACCACAAAATTCCCTGTATGATAAGGCAACGACAACACAGATGCTGAACTCAACCTCTTCTTCAATTCTCGAAAACTCTCCTCGCACTTTTTTGTCCAAACAAACTTAACCGCTTTCCTAGTTAAGTTCGTCAATGGAGTCGCAATTTTGGAAAAGTCTTGAATAAAACGCCTGTAATTGTGACGCCCCCAAAATAGGTATACAACACCCATTTTGAGTCGCCAAATACATGGTACAGAAACAACTACAACTTTATTAATACAATTATCGTGCAAAATACCACAACACATAAACTGTGAGTTTAAAAACAAATATTGTCTTCTAGAAAATATCAACACTCAAATAAGTCCTCATTACAATTATTGATACATTATTTTACAAAAATGGTGAGGACTACTAAAACAACTCTCTAGAACCATCATTCCACACCCCGACTAGAACTCGCTACATTCTCGCTTACTGAGAAGAAAGATGGAACAAAAAGGAAAAGGGTGAGCTCAACTAGCCCAGTAAAGAATCTTATGACTAAGATAATATAGAACAAATTATCATTAGTCTTCAACAGGGAAAAATCTGATAAAATACAATAGACAACAAGTTTCAGATCAATATTTGCAATGAAATAATAATTCATAGATGAGTTACGAGAAAATGAAATCTACTATAATCTATGAATTTAAAAGTCCAACATCAATATTTTATCCTCGTAACATCAATTAATATACATCTTGAATCAAATATTCATCTTTGCAAAGACAAAGCCAAAGATATTCTTCATTGGTCATGTTCATCATCTAACACTGTACATCTTCGCACTACGGCCAAAGATATTCATAAGAAAATCAACCATCTTTGCACTACAAAAGCCAAAGATATTCGAAGAATATCATCATTTAGGATCGAGGATGATGAAAAATATTTTAAAGAAAACGAATCCAAAGAAAATAAAAGAACAAATAATAAGGATTCAGATTTTAAATAAATTCAAGTTCAAATATACTTCATAAATAACCATAGTGAAGTAAAATTCGAGAATGATCAAAACATGGATACAATCAAAACTAGTATCCATAATAGATATTTTGGACAAAAAACGAAAATTTAATTTTTCTATGAATAGTATCGTATTCGTGAATAGTGTCGTATACGTGAATAGTAACCCCGACACTGAAAGACAAGAATTTCACAAGAAAAATCTTTCCAATATTCCATCATAATGATATTGAAGGAAATAATATCATTTAAAAAAAATAATATCCCTTACCTCGAAAAGAATAGTACTTCGGTTAGAATATCGCTTATAACGTCAAGGAACTTTAAATCAGTATAACAACACTCAAAGTATCAAAATACTCACAAGAATACGCCGATAATATAGAGAGAAAACTTCAGCTCAAGTGTGATTTTCAATTCTAACCTAAACACCCTATTTATAGGAAAATGCTTAGAACACCAAAGCGTAAAATTTAATAAATTAATAATATTTTCAAAACTTCAAAATTCACGCACACCTTACCAAATTTGATTTTCACCATTTAACACATGCCCATAAATGAAAAAAACGTTTTTCTTTTAAAAATATTTAAAACTTCAAAAATCAATTATTTCAGAACTTCAATACCTCATAATAAATAGCCTTTTATTAGAAAAAATTCATCTTATGTCCATTCCATAGGAAATTTAATTATCTACGACTTTGCAGTAAGAAAGTTTTTCTAAATTCCAAGCCGAAGTTTACCGAAATCCATATACGGACGATTTTACAGGCTATAATCAAATTTCAGCCAAGAAATGGGGTCCATTTAACATAAAAAACATGTTTTAATTATTTTTAGTAACAAAAATACTCATCCTCCTCATATACTCATATATCCCACATTCATTGTAAAAATATCACCATTATTATATTATTAAAATATAATAATATATTTAAATGAATTATTTATCGTAAAAGATAAAATATCAAATTTTCAACAATTGTCACTTTAAAATTTTCTCCATCTATATCCACATAAAATGAATATTTTCCTTATTATATAAATTAATAATTAATTATTCACAAATATTATTACGTAATCACAATATCGGGTAACTAGCTGCTGTTCTAGAAAGAGGGGCTTTCAATAAGGATTTCTCCTCATCATGGCCGCAATTAGGTGACCAAACCTCTCCTTAGATGTAACTTTCTACACATTGCTAATAATGTTATCTAATAATATTATTCAAATAATATGAATTATTGTCTCGATAATGGAAAATATTCGTTAATGACAATTATTGAAAAAACAATAATATAAAATATCAACGCAACAATTATTGAATAAATAAAATAAAATATTAAATAAGTAATTATCGTAATAATTATCGAGTAGTGCCTTTCATGTAAGAATCAATAATTGTACAAATACCATGTGTTATTGTATTTTAACCAATTTAGTATTTCAACAATATTAATGGTAAATAACTACGCCGTTATTTTTAAAAAATATAGTTGTCTTTTTCTTCATCCAATCGCTTTTGCATGGGGCATTACATAATCAATACGCCATAATTAATATTCCCGACGACAATGAATATTTTATAACCACTTGCTTATTTGAAATATTTATGATTTTACCCATAATTAACCACATTAATCAAATCAACCTTACTATTTCAAAATAATAAATAGAGGAAATTTAATTTCATTTATAATAAGTTGGGGTCTTTTAACCTCCCTCCTTATGAAATTTCATCCTCGAAATTGACGACGCATTCGGTGTTTCAAAAGGTGAGGATACCTCGCTTTCATTTCCTTTTCCAACTCCCGTGTCATTACCTCAATAAGATGGTTCCTCCACAAAACTTTGACTTATGGTATGCTTTTCAGGCTAAGGACATACTCCTTCCTATCCAAGATCTTGACAGTACCTCTTCACACGTTAAGTCTTTGGCTATTTCATCCGGTTCTAACTCAATAACGTGGTTCGGATCTTTCACATATTTACGGCTACGGATATGTGAAAAACATTATGAACATTTAGACATACTTGGAGGTAACGCGAGTCTATATGCTACATTTCCTACTCGGTCAAGAATCTGAAATGGACCAATAAATCGTGGATTGAGCTTTCCTCTCTTCCTAAATCTTGTTTCTCCCTTCCATGGAGCTACACGCAACAATACATGATCCCCAACACTAAATTCCACGTCCTTTCGATGAAGATCTGCATAACTCTTTTGTCGATCCTGTGCCATTTGTATACGTTGTCGAATCATTTGGATCTTTTCCGTAGTCATACGTACCAACTCGGGTCCCAACAATGTTGCTTCACCCACCTCATCCCAACATATTGGAGAGCGACACTTTCGTCCATATAATGCTTCAAATGGAGCCACACCTATACTTGCCTGATAACTGTTATTGTAGGAGAATTTCACCAATGGTAAATACTTATCCCAACTCCCTTTGAAGTCTAGGACACAGAGTCTTAATAGATCTTCAAGAGTTTGGATAGTTCTCTATGATTTTCCGTCCGTTTGAGGATGGTAGGTCGAATCAATCAGAATCTGCGCTCCATAGCTTTTTACAAGCTAACCCAAAATCGTGAAGTGAATCTTGGGTCACGATCCAAAACTATGGATACTGGCATGCCATGCAATCTCACAATCTCATTTATATACATATGAGCAAGACGTTCAAGGGAATAAGTCTCCCGTATTGGCAAGAAATGAGCAAACTTGGTTAATCTATCAACAATAACCCAAATAGCATTTATGCCTTGAGAAACCGTGGGAAGACCCGTAACGAAATCCTTGGTAATGTATTCCCACTTCCATTTCGGAATCTCAAGTGGTTGCAATGGACCCTTTGGCACTTGATGCTCCGCCTTTACACGTTGACAAGTTAAACACCTCGAGATAAACTTTGCAATCTCTCTCTTCATATTGTTCCACCAAAATGTATGTCGAAGATCACGATACATTTTGGTACTTCTAGGATGGATTACAAATGGTGTATTGTGTGCCTCCATCATGATCTTGTTCTTCAAATAAGAATCAGTAGGAACACAAAGTTTGGGGTGGACTCGAAGTATTCCTTCTTCATCGATTCTTGCCTCTGGGATAACACCTTCTTGTACTTTCTTCTTCATGCACATCAGCTCCGGGTCTGTGGCTTGAGCAACTTTAACTTTATCGATTAAAGTTGGTTCTATGCGTATACTTGACATCATTGCACTCGTTCCTGTATATGATCTTCTACTCAACGCATCAGCTACCACGTTTGTTTTTCCAGGATGGTATTGAATGGTGTGGTCATAATCTTTTAACAGCTCGAGCCAACGTCGTTGCCGCATATTGAATTCCTTTTAGATGAAGAAATATTTGAGGCTTTTATGGTCTGAATATATCTCCACTTTCTCCCCATATAGATAGTGCCTCTAGATCTTTAGCGTGAAAACAACTGCTGCCAACTCTAGATCATGAGTAGGATAATTCCTCTCATATTCTTTAAGTTGTCGCGGGGCATAGGCTATGACTTTTCTATGTTGCATGAGAACACATCCTAACCCTTTTGCCTCAAGCATCATCAGAGATAACAAATCCATCCAAACCAGATGGTATCATCGAGCAGTGCCAAAAATGAGTCTCCTCTTGAACTCTTGGAAACTCTTCTCGATTCCTCGCCTCCATATTTAATTTTATAACTTTCCGAGTCAACCGAAGTTAATGAAGTAGTGATTTGAGAAAACCCTTCCATTTAATCTTCGATAATAACCAAATAAGCCCGTAAAGCTACGAACTTCGATAACCGCCTTTTGGTTGTTCTAACTTCAGTATTGCTTCAATCTTCGCCGTCAACAGATACTCCATGTTTTGACACCACGTGCCCAAGGAATGCTACTTCCTCAAGCCAGAACTCACATTTCTTCAACTTGGCATAAAGCTTGTTTTCACGTAGCCTTTGGAGTACCAGCATCAAATGGTGCTCATGATCTTCACGACTTTTGGAATATATGAGGATGTCATCAATAAAGACAACAACGAACTGATCCAAATATTCCTTGAATACTCGGTTCAACATATCTATGAAAGCCGCAGGAGCATTAGTCAATCCAAAAAACATGACTAAGAATTCATAATGCTTGTACCGAGTTCTAAAGGCAGTCTTTGGGATATCCTCAGTTTTAATCTTCAGCTAATGATATCCAGAATGAAGATCGATCTTTAAAAAGAATTGTGCTCCTTGCAACTGGTTAAACAGGTCATCAATGCGAGGTACCGGATACCTATTCTTGATAGTGACATGGTTTAATTCCTAGTAGTCAATACAAAGTTGCATACTCCCATCTTTCTTCTTTTCGGATAAAACAGGACGACCCCAAGGAGATGTACTAGGACGAATGATACCGATGTCCAACAACTCCTATAATTGGACCTTTAACTCCTGAAGTTAAATAGGAGCCATTCGATATGAGGTTTTATAAATGGGCTTTGTACCAGGTTCAAGATCAATAAAGAATTCAACTTCACGTTCTGGGGGTAGACCGGGAAGTTCTTCAGGAAATACGTCAGGAAATTTACTAACAACATGAATATTATTCAAATTCGACGTGTCTTTATTCAAATCCATAACATGGGCTAAGAAATCCTGACATCCGTTTTTCAATAAACGAATAGCTTTATGACTTGATATAACAGTGATTGATTTTAGCGGTTTAGTTGCTTGAATTCGTACAACAGGTTGGTTAGGAATATGAAAACTAACAACCTTACGAAAACAATCAATTTTGGCATGATGAGTAGTTAACCAATCAATCCCTAAAATCACATCAAAAGCAAGTATCTTTAAACAAATAAGGTTTATAGGTAATGTGATGGTGCCAACTTGGATCAAACAAGATTTATAAACAGTGGATGTGATGAAAGTTTCTCCTAACGGAGTCTCCACAGATAAATCAAAGTCTAATTTCTCTAGAGTCAAGTTTAAACGTTGAGAACAAGCATGAGAGATAAATGAATGGGTAGCACAAGTATCTAGTAAGGTATAAACTTCGTAAGAATTTATGATTAGCTTACCCGTGATCACCTCATTTGGGTTCCTCGCATTTTGACCAGTCACGACAAACGCTCTTCCAGGAACCGTTGACTTTGACTTTTCTGGGTCACCCTTTTGAGTCACCATCCCCGCTGGACTTGGTTTCGCTACTGTAAAATCTAGAGCGATATGTCCTTCCTTTCCACAATTATAACATACCTTGAACTATTATGGGCAGTTTGGTCTGATATATCCCTCTTTCCCGCATTTATAGCATACGACCGGTGGTTGTTCTCCTACCTTAGAACAGGTTGCTACCGGTGCTGACATCTTTGCATTGTCATTATTGAATCTCCTCTTTTTAAAATCACCCCCCGACTCGCTTCTTCTATTTTCATGGCCATGATTACCACCAGAGTGGTTACCGCCTTTGTCCGTATTTTTCTTTCTCTGCTGGTTATCGTTGTTCTGATGACTGCTATCACCAGTATGATCCTGGTTGTGGTCCCTCAGTTGAACGTACTCGTTATCTAGCTCTAATAATTGAGCCATGTTGACAACATCTGAATAGAGAGAAAATTTATGAGAAATGAGATATTGACGTATGTCGGGTTTCAAACCTCTCAGAAACATTCGAGTCATACGTTCCTCATTCTCCACCAAATGAGGTGCAAACCTGGATAACTCTGCAAACTTCACCTCGGACTGGGACATCATCATGTTGTTTTGTTCCAATCTAATAAACTCCACTTCCTTCATATGACGAATACTTTCAGGAAAGTACTTGTCATTGAAAAGTTTCTGAAATGTCTCCCAAGACATGCTGAGTGCGGCTGGATCGGTACGCTTCATAGATTCCCACCAGTAATTTGCCTCATTACGGAACATAAAGGAGGCAAATGGAATCTTCTGTTCCTCCGTGCATCCCAAGACATCGAATATCTTAGTAATTTGTTTGACCCACGTTTCTGCCTTAATCGGATCCCGCTTCCCCTGCACTCGTGGTCCCAACTCTTTGAATCGCTTGGTCGTGACAAAACCGTGTGTTGTTATCATTTCCACCGTATTTTGTGCACGAGTCTCCGCATTCGATTTTGCATGAATTGCAAAAAGCTTCTAAACATTCCGTCGTTCATCGTCTGATCAGTGGTGTTGTTTATAGGAGGAACATTGTCGGTCTGTTGGATGTTTTCCTCATTGGTGAGTAAAGGGGTCTCCACGGTCTCATTTACTCCACTGTTAACATTCTCGGTTGCCATTCTCAAATACTGCCATAAAACAAGGGTTAATTGAAGAAATTAACATATCACATAATATCCCTATAACTTTATTAATACAATTGCTGCGCAAAATACGACAACACAGAAATTGTGAGTTTAAAAATAAATATTATCTTCTAGACAATATCAATACTCAAATAAGTCCTCATTACAATTATTGATACATTATTTTACAAAAATGGTGAGGACTACTAAAACAACTCTCTAGAACCATTATTCCACACCTCGACTAGAACTCGCTACATTCTCGCTTCCTGAGAAAAAAAATGGAACAAAAAGGAAAAGGGTGAGCTCAACTAGCCCAGTAAAGAATCTTATGACTAAGATAATATAGAACAAATTATCATTAGTCTTCAACAGGGAAAAATCTGATAAAATACAATAGACAACAAGTTTCAGATCAATATTTGCAGCGGAAATAATAATTCATAGATGAGTTACGTAGAAAATGAAATCTACTATAATCTATGAATTTAAAAGTCCAACATCAATATTTTATCCCTGTAACATCAATTAATATACATCTTGAATCAAATATTCATCTTTGCAGTACAGGCCAAAGATATTCTTCAGTTGGTCATGTTCATCTCAACACCTGTACATCTTTGCACTACGGGCCAAAGATATTCATAAGAAAATCAACCATCTTTGCACTACAGCCAAAGATATTCAAGAATATCATCATTTAGATCGAGGATGATGAAAATATTTTAAAGAAAAACGAATCCAAAGAAAAATAAAAGAACAAATAATAAGGATTCGTATTTTTAAACAAATTCAAGTTCAAATATACTTCATAAATAACCATAGTGAAGTAAAATTCGAGAATGATCAAAACATGGATACAATCAAAACTAGTATCCATAATAGATATTTTGGACAAAAAAACGAAAATTTAATTTTTTTTCTATGAATAGTATCGTGATTCGTGAATAGTGTCGTCAGACACGTGAATAGTAACCTTATTAATCGAAAGACAAGAATTTCACAAGAAAAATCTTTCCAATATTCCATCATAATGATATTGAAGGAAATAATATCATTTAAAAAAAATAATATCCCTTACCTCGAAAAGAATAGTACTTCTGGCTAGAATATCAGTTATAACGCTGAAGGAACTTGCACCGTATAACAACACTCAAAGTATCAAAATACTCACAAGAATACGCTCGATAATATAGAGAGAAAACTTCAGTTTCTGGTGTGATTTTCAATTCTAACCTAAACACCCTATTTATAGGAAAATGCTTAGAACACCAAAGCAGAAAATTTAATAAATTAATAATATTTTCAAAACTTATTCCTACGCACACCTTACCAGCTGATTTCGACCATTTAACACATGCCCATAAATGAAAAAAACGTTTTTCTTTTAAAAAATATTTAAAACTTCAAAAATCAATTATTTCAGAACTTCAATACCTCATAATAAATAGCCCTTTTATTAGAAAAATTCGCATCTTATGTCCATTCCATAGGAAATTTAATTATCTACGACTTTGCAGAAGAAAGTTTTTCTAAATTCCAAGCCGAAGTTAACCGAAATCCATATACGGACGATTTTACAGGCAATAATCAAATTTCAGTCAAGAAATGGGGTCCACGAACATAAAAAACACGTTTTAATTATTTTTAGTAACAAAATACTCCTCCTCATATACTCATATATCACACATTCATTGTAAAAATATCACCATTATTATATTATTAAAATATAATAATATATTTAAATGAATTATTTATTAGAAAAGATAAAATATCAATTTTTCAACAATTGTCACTTTAAAATTTTCTCCATCTATATCCACATAAAATAAATATTTTTCTTATCATATAAATCAATAATTAATTATTCATAAATAATATTATGTAATCACAATATCGGCAACCGTGTAGCTCCTAGAAAGAGGGGCTTCAATAAGGATTTCTCCTCATTGCCGCAATTAGGTGACCAAACCTCTCCTTAGATGTAACTTTCTAGACATTGCCAATAATGTTATCTAATAATATTATTCAAATAATATGAATTATTGCTCCGATAATGGAAAATAATGCGTAATGACAATTATTGAAACAACAATAATATAAAATATCAACGCAGCAATTATTGAATCAATAAAATAAAATATTGAACAGTAATTACTGTAACAATTATTGAGTAGTGCCTTCTTACGTAAGAATCAATAATTAGTGCAATACTATGTGCTACTGTATTTTAACCATCGAGTATTTCAACAATATTAACGGTAACAACTACGTCGTTATTTATAAACAACTTATACTTGTCATTTTCTTCATCCAATCGCTTTTCGTAATGAGGCCCACACAAGGTTGCGCCGTCGTACGAATATTCCCCGACAGCAACAATATTCAACGATTAAATGAATATTCCCCGACAATAATGAATATTTTATAAACACTTGCTTATTTGAAATATTTTTGCATTTTACCCATAACTAACCACATTAATCAAATCAACCCTTACTATTTCAAAATAATAAATAGAGGAAATTTAATTTCATTTATAATAAGTTGGGGTCTTACAGTAATAACCCGCCAATCCTAAGAAACTCCTTACCTCTGATGGTGTCTTCGGCTGATCCCAGTTTATTACAGCTTCAACCTTTGATGGATCTACCAAAATTTTGTCCTTATCAATATCGCGTTCAGAAATCTGACATCGCCCAACCAAAATTCACATTTTGAGAACTTAGTGTACAATTTCTCTTTTCTCAACGTCTCCAACGTCAATCTCAAGTGTTCCACATGTTCCTCCTCGGTCTTGGAATATACCAATATATCATCAAAAAACACCACCACAAATTTGTCTAAGAATGGTTTAAACACCCTATTCATGAAGTCCATGAACGTTGCAGGTGCGTTGGTTAAACCAAAAGACATAACCAAAAACTCGTAATGACCATACCAAGTTCTGAACGCCATCTTCGGTACATCTTCCAACCTCACCTTCAACTGATGATAACCACTTCTTAAGTCTATATTCGAGAAATATCTCGCTCCCTTCAACTGATCGAACATATCATCAATTCTAGGTAACGGATACCTATTTTTAATCGTAACCTTATTTAATTCTCGTTAATCAATGCAGAGCCGCATCGATCCATCTTTCTTCTTAACAAACAACACCGGTGCTCCCCATGGCGACACACTCGGCTGAATATACTTCTTGTCAATCAATTCTTGCAATTGCAGCATCTACTCTTTCATCTCTACCGGGGCCATTCTATATGGTGCCTCAGATATCGGGGTCATTCCTAGTAGTAGGTCAATCACGAACTCAATTTGTCGATCCGGCGGAAGACCCGACAAATCGTCTGGAAATACATCTGTAAAATCTTTTATAATCAGTATTTCTTCTAGCTTCGCACTCTTCTTCTGTGTATCGACTATGTAGGCTAAGTATCCTACACATCCTTGTCTTAACAACTTCTTGGCTTGCATCACCGTCAGAAAACTTACTTGTCGAGGTGACTTGCTGCCAAAGAACATAACCTTTGACGGAGTCATAAGGTTAACACATTTCCTTTGGCAATCAATTACTACTCCATAATTGAATAACCAATCCATTCCCAGTATAACATCAAACTCACCAAGTCTAATTGATATCAAATCTACCATCATCTCGTGACCTTTTATAACCACTCTACAATTCCTATATAGGAATTTAACAGGAATCACTTCCCTATTTGCAATTTCTATACGTAAGGGAAATTCTAATTCTTCTTGAGGCAAATCTAAATTCCGAGCAAATTCATCGGATATAAATGAACAAGTGGCACCCGAATCAAATAGTACATAAGCATTAATACTATTAATCGGAATGATACCTGACACCACATCCTTAGACTGTACAGCATCCTGCACAGTCATATTGAAAGTCCTCGCAGCAGGTCGGCTTGACTGTGTTGGTCCATTGATAGTCAATGCACCACCACCGTTGTTGTTTCATTTTCCACCACTTGCACTTCCCGCTGGCTTCTTGGGGCAATCACAAGCCATGTGATCCTTTGAACCGCAGGTAAAACTTGCTCTTTTCTTTGGACTAAAGCAGTTCAGTGCAATGTGTCCCTCCTGACCACAGTTGAAACACACCCTCTTTCCCTTTAAACATACCCCAGTATGGTTCTTTTCGTACGTCACACAAGCTTCAAACTTTTTTCTTCTGATGATTTCCCTGCTATCCTCCCGCAGTCGAATTCTCACTCCATTTCCTCTTCTGATTGTTACTTCCAACATTACTTCCACCAGCTTTATTCTCATTCTCATTCTTCCTCTTCTTTTGTTCTTGGTTGTACTTGGTCAAGGCATCGCTTCCACCTTCCGCGATAATTGCCTTTTCCAGTACGGCCGCAAATGTATTTAGCTGGAACATTGAAACCTTGCTGTAAAGCCAGGGTTTCAACCCTTGTTCGAACCTTCTCCCTTTAAGCTCATCGGTATTGACTTCATAAGTGGCAAACCTTGCCAACTCGTTAAACTTCGCAGCATATTTTGGTACCGTCATTGTTCCTTGCTTCAGCTCTAGAAATTGCACTTCCAACTGATTCCGAGAACTCGCTGGAAAGTACATTTCAAAGAACATCTCCTTAAATCTATCCCATGATATCACTCCTTGTCCCACACGAACCTTATTTGCTTGCCACCAGTAGCTAGCTTCAGACTTCAGCATGAACGTTGCGAACTCAGTCTTATGATCCTCGTTAACTCTAGCAACGTCAAACACCTTCTTCATTTCCATAATCCAGGTTTGGGCTTCCACTGGATTCATAGACCCTTGAAACTCTGGCGGTCCAACCGCTTTGAATTCCTTAAAGGTCGTGACTTGAGCTTGCGATTGATTCTCAAGTGCACCTGTCAACAGAGTTACCAACTGCTGAACCGGATTAGCATTGGTCTCGTTGTTATTATTAGTAGACCCCTCGGAAGGTGTTTGCTGACGTGGTTGTCTTCTTTTAGGAGGCATTTTCTGTTAAGATATACGCTTATTAGTTCATTACTCAACTTCTTGGGTATTTGATGTGAGACCCCAAATTTTATGAATAAAGATTTAAATTTCTCGAAATATTTTTTTTGAATATTATGGTATGGATTTGATATAATGTTATAGTTGTGGGTAGTATTTTAAATTTTTGCAAAGTATGCAAGTTATTTGGTCGGGGAATATTCTTTTTGTCGGGAATATCCATACGATGGCACAATCATTGGTGAACCCACAACAGAAGTATTGTCGTATTTAGAAAATGACATAATTATCTTTTTATAAAAATAACAACGGAATTTTACCGTTAAAACTGTTGAACTACTTGGTAGTAAAAGTATAGTAATACGCGTGGATGCATAGTATCACATGGTATTGGTTATTGATGCTTACGTGATAAGTCACTCAGTTATACTCAATTATTGCTACAGTGATTGCTGCATCATATCTCTCATATTAATGATTCAGTTATTGTCACAGTATCATCTACATAATATTTTATATATTATTAAATCAATAATTGAGATGACAAAGTTATTCATATTATTAAATTGTAATATTTACAATCTCTAGAAGGTCTGTCAAGGAGAGGTTTGGTCATCTCATTGCGCTCCAATAGGGAGAAATCCTTATTAGAAAGCCCCCTCTTTCCTGGGAATGACCTGGTTGTTAAATATTGTGAATTGTAATATTAATGATGAATAAGTTCGTGTTGATTAAAGATGAATTTGATAGTTTCATTGTGTTGGAATTATTTGTGTTAGTAGAAATTGACATTTATTTTGATAATAATTAATGTCTGGAGATTATATTGTTCAATCGGGTATTCAGGGTACTTTTCGTGTTAGAGTACTATTCACGAGTTACTATTCATGAGTTACTATTGAGTCACATTCACTTACTATTAGGGGAGTTGGTGCAAGATTGATGATACTTGCATGACTAAGTTAAAAATGGAGGTATAGATGGAGGTACTATACTGTAATTAATTTTTTCACATGTTTTGAACTATTGAGTCACATGATTTACTATTGATTCGCATGATTTACTATTAGGGGAGGTGGTGCAAGTTTGATAATACTTGGATGACTGAAGTTAAAATAAAAGAAAAGTTGGAAGTATTGTACTGTAATTTTTTGAGCCCCAAAATGTGCAATTATTGAAACTATGTTTTCCTATAAATAGAAGTTCATTCTTCCTTCATTTCTCACCAATTCACTAAAGCTATAGAGTAATTATTGTAGAGAGAAATTATAGAGAGAAAGAAGAAGAGAAGTCTGCTACCTCTCTACTCCAGTATCCAATTTTTTTCTAAGGTAAGGGGTATTATTCTTTTGTATTCATGAAGAGAGCTATTGTTATTCCATTCTTTATTATTATGTTTGAATAACCTGTCTATGCGAAGTATTGCATACATGGTGAAATTCTTCTGTTATTCCATTCTTTATTATTATGTTGGAATAACCTGTATATGCAAAGTACTACATACATGGTGAAATTCTTCTATTATTCCGTTCTTTATTATTTTGTCGGAATATCCTGTCTGTGCATTTTCGCCGGACCTGGTTCCATTATTTATTATTCTGTCGGAATATCCTGTTTGTGTGTTTATGCCGGACCTGGTTCCATTATTTATTATTCTATTGGAATATCCTGTCAGTGCGAATTTCGCCGGACATGGTTCCGTTCTTTATTATTCTGTTGGAATATCCTGTCAGTGCGGATCACGCCTGACCTGGTTCCATTCTTTATTATTCTGCTAGGAATAATCTATATGTGCGGTCTCTATTGCATGCATGGTGAATCCTTCTGTTATTCCATTCCTTATTATTCTGTTGGAATAACCTGTCTATGCGGATTACCACATGCATGGTGATTGATCCTTTGTATTCATTACTTATTAAATTGTGGAAATGATCTGTTTATATTGATTATGATGAGAGTCATAATAAAAGCATTGGACGAATGAAAATCATGGGTATATGAAGTATTAGTAAGTGTTATGATGAGTTATGTTGGTTATTGTGAGAAAACATGAAAGTTTCTTTGAAATCACAAAGAGTTAAAAATTAAATTTTGGTGAAAATGGAACATGAAATTCAATTGACCATATCTCCTATTATATTTTGAATTTTTGATAGCATTAGTAGTCCTCACTATTCTGCTAAATAGTGTGATAATAAATGTAATGAGGACTTCATTGAGTTTGTATACTGTCTAGATGACAATATACGTATTAAAACTCGTAGCATATGTTTTGTTGTATTTTACACGACTATTGTATAATTAAGTTTGTATTTGATTTATGTACCATGTATTTGGCGACTCAAAATGGGTGATGTATACCTATTTTGGGGGCGTCATATTTGAAGTTTAACTTAAACATTCCAAGATTAAAGCTATAACATATAACATTTCGAATAAACTTTTATTCATTCATAACGTTCTAGAACATACTAAACATAGCATAACCGCTATAAACATTCACTTTCCTGAACTAGACAAGTTTCAGGATTACATACTCATACTATCCCTTTATTTATCTCAAAATAAGGGATTCACATTTTATTTATTCACATAATTAACCACATACTATTATCACTCTTATTCTATCTAGGCATATTAAGACGTCGCAAGGCTTCTCGACGCTCTTCCTCCATGATACGATACATCGTTCTACGATTCATCACAAACCATGATGAGTCTTCAAATTGAGGTGGGTATTAATAGACTCGATCCTGGGCCCTATCGATCGCAGAATTAAAAGCGTAATCCATCTCGTTCATCTTGGCCTTCTTCACTTGGACCTTAGCCTCAGCACGGTCTGCACGTTGAGTCGCCTTCATCCAAGCATCCTCTACTCGTGCACGTTTAGTTGATTCCTCTTTGAAGTCATCTTTCAATTTCTCCATGTCAATCTTCATCTTTTCGTTTACTGCTAACAGGTCTTCATGCTGACCCTTGGTATGAACTAAGTCCCACTTCGTGTTTCCAAGGCGTGAGTTGAGTTCCTGAATCTCCGCATCCTTCTGCTCCATCGAAGCATGATGCATCTCAACCATCTCCTTCAGCTCCTCAACTTTGTCCTGTATTTCTATGTTACGGTCGTACAGAGTGTCATACATCTCAGCTGATATGGAGTTTGGTGGAAACTCCACAGGATCCTCCTCCTCGTCATCCTCCTCTATCTCCTCAGAACTATCCTCCTCGGGATCGGTTATAGGCTCATCCTCCTGGATCAACTGCTCCCGCACTACATAAATATCCCAGGGTTGGTCGTCTCTAGGTACCTGAGGTATCACCTCCCTAGCTGGACTGGATCCTCCTTCGTTAGACATCCTAACTACAAAATATTTTAAGTTTTACTTAACAATTTCGATACTCGCGAGCACATAAGTTATTAACATATAGCACATTATGTCTTTTATTGTTTAGCTTCAACGGATACCTTAATCCATTCCTTAAACTCTATAAGAGTTGAACACCTCTATGTTTTCTATTTCTTTAAAGGTTACTTCCTAAGGTTTCCCCACCTAAGGTTCATAACCTAGAGCTTTGATACCAACCTGTGACACCCCCAAATTCAGGTACTCCATTTCCACAGAATTTGGTGTTCACTATCTAAAACCATTACATCTAACAACCCATCATAAAGGATAAAGACATAATGTAAATAACTTAAACAATAATCTCTCCCATTAAAAGGTTACATCATCATCTCAAAGATAATCCCAGGTATTCTAACCTTAAATTTATTACATCAGTTTGCGGAATACATCATAAAATAAAACAAGTCTTAAAATGAAAAACATTTAAATAATTTCTCATATGTCTTCAGCACTTGGACAATTTGCCCTTTCCTTTGCTAGTAGACGGCTCATCAACTTTCTCCACTTTAGTTTGAAGAAAGATTGCAAGAGTGAGCAAACAAATGCTCACTGATATAGAAAGTAGTAATGACAACAACATGAAAATGAACAACGAAAGCTGAACAATAATGAACTTGTTCCACGGATCAAAATAGAAAACAAGTTCGAACTTTAATATATGAGGGTCTTAAGACCACGAACTATGTCCCCAGTACTTAGGTATTATTACCCAACCTTAACAGTCATTTAGACTATACGGACCCTTCTTAATGCACTTAGGGGGATCAGCCCTTTGTACCATGTATTGTTCACAAATATCTAAACGTTACACGTACAAAATCCCCTATGTTAGGGTTGTTCGTCTCAGCTTGAATTTAGAATTTCCGCACTAAAGAAAGTTTAGTTTGTAACTAGCTTATCAGTGTTTCTAGAATTTTAGAACACTATTCAATTATAGATTAACTTAATAAGAGTTTGCTTACAAATTGAAGGTCTAATACAAGAATGTATAACTGAACAAGGCTATCAAAGTCAAAGATCGGATATCAACAATATATAATTTAATAAACATGATATTCATGCAAAGTGCTATATCCAAAAGAGTTAGAACAATCTCATTTGAATCGACGTATTAGAACAATATATGCTTTGTATAATAATTAGGAAACTGAAACTCGCTCGATGTAACGAATTAGGTTACAAGAGCTTGCACAAACATACGCAAGATAGATTTGGCTTGATCAATTTTAAGAACTTGTACAATAATAATATAGGAATGGAAACTTGCTTTCAATATGAAAAGAATGAAGTTAGAAAGCTTGCTCAATTGTAAAGAGATAAGGTTTAGAAACTTGCGTTGATTGTAAGCTATGCAAATGAAAAATAATCTCTAATTACCCTACATATATCATTGAAATTGCAACAACAATTAGTTGTATGAATATTAGCACTATGGGTTTTAACCCATCAGTTAGGTCATAATAATAACCTAACATCTAACCATATTGGTTAACATCCTTAACGCCTCTGAAATCTCATTATGATCCAACATAACTTAATCATTCATCTCTAACTTTTAAAAACAACACGTTTAGTTTCATTATATAACTCAATTAACAATCACTTAAAAATCTTTTACACTTTGTATTACAATGCATGACAATCTGTTATTGAAGTTTATGTTATGCCTCGACATCATTAACATGCATGCTAAATTAATATAAGTCTGATACACATGACCGCAAATAAGCGTAAGTCACCGCTGGGCTCAGAGTACTGAGGAAGCATTCAAGGCCGTATCCCTTACCTCGCACCCAGATAGTCAGGTTGATGCTCGACTGCAGAAAACCTAGTGGCGCAAATTGCGTTGCTTTCGATTGTGGTAACGACAAATTGCCAAGCTGCAGGTATGATGTAAACCGCATACATTTCTACAATGCACCAGTCACCCAACTCATTCCAATAACCATTGATTTACATGAAACCTAGCAACTAAACTTTGTGATAACATCTATAAACATGCAATACTACATAATAACAACATAAACACTTTACATATTCAATTTTGAATGATCAAAATCCCAATTTTCCAAATTTCATCATATTTTACACTATTAGCGAATTCGATCACCACGAATTCGTTTCTCCATCAATTGACACGATTCAAACTATGCCACTTTTGTTTCTTAACATACAAACATATTCTAACTTCAATTTGCATAGTACAACACATATAGGGCACAAAATTTGGTACTTTCTAAAGCCACATCATATAAACATATCACTATTATTTATTTTTCTTACTACAAATCCATTTACATGAATTTTAATCATCAAACCTCACTCACATGCGATGATAAACATATTATATACCTTACATATATGTATATATATCAATCCTCGTAATTTAGAAATTTACAGAAAATAATCCTTGAAAACTCAAAGCATGAACAATAAGAGTAGAGTATACCTTTAATCCTTGATTATATGCTAGCAAAAGATGACAACAAGGTTAGCAATCCTCTCCTTCCTCTTGAAATCTCAGAGAATTCTCTCTTCAAAACCACTGAACTTCTCTCACCCTCTATGTTTTCTCTTAGCTTAGGATATAATCCACAAATAAACTATTATAGCCTCTTAATTTAACGCATCAGGTTAAAACCAAAGAGTTACGTTAGTTGGAATAAGCCAAAGGCCACAAGGCCTTGTTTGGCTAACAAAAATTTCCCCCAACTAGATTATTTTTTTTATATTATTTATATTATATAGTTACTTTGTGTCACACTCTAGTTAATTAAATAACTTTAGCTTAACTAATTTAAATAACTTGTAATGGTAATTAAAATAATTTCTATTATAATTATATTTACGAATAATAAATAATTATATATCTAATTTAATTAATAAATTAGACACATCACTTTATTTAATTTATTTATTTCCTTTAATATTAAATAATTCATTTAGTTTAATTATTTTTTTACATATTAAGCAATTGATTTAATTTAATTATTTCCTTAAATCAAATCCTTCAGATAAAATTATCATTACTCAATTTAATTAACACTAATCAATTTAGTTACTCAATTAATTCACCACAATTCATCAATTATTTATTTTTCTCAATAAATAAATTATTTAAAATATTTATTTAATTCAATAAATATTTAAATTAAATTACAAATTTCTTGATCGTTATAGTCGTGGACTCAAGAATCGTCGAATTTCGACTTAGAACGAAGAAAACGAGTATTGAACGCTCAAGAATGATAAACGAATGATCAATAATGAACTTAGAAGTGAATTTTGAGTTAACTGATTCAGGAATGTAAAATTCTTATATGAACACGTAGAGTATGTAAAATGAGAGTTATGGGCTTTTGAACGGACCAATTTGGGCTTATAACGAAGAAGTTATGAAGCCGGAAAGTTTATTAAAATTTTAGTTTGTCAAAATTTTTCGAAGTCGAGGGCACCGCACCGCAAACACCAGATAGAGCTATTTGTCTTTGCCCTCAAATACAGCATACCATGCACAAAGGTCGAGCTACTAAAGAGTGAAGCCATACAGCCATTCACACGTTTAAGTTTCGCGCCACCACGTCACGGACGAGAGCCCGGTATCAGAAATTGAAATGCAATACCAATCAAGTTGATTTATAATATGCATGGCGCCAAGGCAGGGAAATTGTTAGACAAGTTTGGTTTGAACTCAATTGTTTCAAGACCCTTATAAGATAAGTTTATATACTTAATGAACATACTAAAACCATTCCTATGTTAAATATACTAGTGTATATTATGATGAACTTAGGAATTGAACGTGAGTTGTTAATATGGAAATAAAGAACACTAAGTGTTAATAAGTAAACCGTGAATGGTAATCAACATTGGTACTTCACCAAGGATGATCGAGTTTCGGTTAGTAACGTAATAACGTTAACAAGCATAGAAGAGAAATAATGTGATTAATTGTTTGGTAGCTAATTACAGTGTTCTATATGAATATATCATGTAGATACTGTAAAGACTGAAACTGTTGAATATTTTATTCGAAGACGCTTGAAGGCAAGTTTTCTTAACCCTTGTCTAACCTTCGTCTTAGTCGAGTTTTCTGTGATTCATTATAATGAGTTGCATGAATGATTTTAAAGAAAGGGTCAATGTCAGTTTTAACTCGCCTAGACTATTCATATGAGATAGATTGATTTGTATACATGTTTTTCTATATAGAAATGATAATGCTATCCTATGCCAAGTATTTGGTATGGATTCAAAGGTAAGTTTGTCTATGAACAAACAAAAGTATTTTTCATCGTTTATTCGATGGGCATGCGAGTTTGCCAAATCTTAAACGTAAATACGTTTAACGGATGAATGTTGATTAACATAGAGTACTATAGGCTGATCACCTAGAAGTGCTCGTAAGAAATGTCAGATGTACAGCCTTAGTTCTGTGATGTCCTTTTCAAGTATGAAAACCGAAAGAGAATGCTCCTGGTCTTTCGACCGATTCAAAATTCCTAAGCTATTATTTACTATGGAATTGATGTTATGAATTGATAAGTATTATTCAATGTTTCATAATACTTCATGACCATTTGTTCAGTTATGGAATATAATTATATAATTCACGAATGTGGTATTGATATTATCCTTTGTTAGACTTGCTGAGCTTGTTGTGCTCACTTCTTGCGTGAATTATATGATTACAGCTAAAGTCGAACGTACTGAGAATTCTAAGAGAGATAAAGGCAAGGCTAAGATGGATAGTTAAACATCTTCTAATAGATTAGTATGGTTGTATGTATTATATTTACGAACATCAAATGATGTAATTGGTTTATGAACCTGGGAAAAGAATTTACTATGATTGTAATAAGAAGATAGTTAATACATTTATTATGTTGTATTTTCAATGGAATGATTGTATAATAATGAGTACCGTGTAGCACCATATGTCGGGTTGGAAGATACCCGAATTTGGGGGCGTCACAGGTGGCTTTTGGCTTTGAACCTCCCTTGTGAAAGATTATCGGGCTTAGTGGTTGTTCAGTGAATGTGATGTCTTGAACTATCCAACTGTTTGTGTAAATTGAGACAATACACAAAATCTTTCTAAAAGTTATTTGGTTTTCATGACTTTGTTCATTTTGGCCCTGAATATTCCTGAATTTATGTGTGCTCTATAGAAGTATAGCCTTGTCATTCTCATAGAATTGGCCCAGTTCACACATACCTCACTTATTTATAAATATATAAGAATAATTTAAAGCACAACTTATCCTAAAATCGATGCAGGTATCACTATCTCGTATCATATGAATGAGCACAAGAAATTTAATTTTTTCATAGTGTTTTGGTTAAATCGTTCACAATTTAGTTGTTCCTTTGAACCTAGATTTTAGGATCTCTAGTCAACTAGGTTGGGTTTTCACCATGAAGATCCTTATTTATAGGCTTTAAACCCATTCCCCTCGATGTTATTTTTACTTGCTCTCTAGTTAAACTCATTCCCCTCGATGCTATTTTCATGGATTCACTATATTTTCTTTTGACATTATGTACTCAATAGTCAAAATGTCATTAGAGAGAAATTATTTTGTGGTATTGTATCTACGAGAAATATGTCTAAACTTACCATTATACATGTGAATGTGCCCTTTCAATTGTTGATTAACTATTACAATGGATACAAATAGGAGGCACAACTTTAGGCCACATAAGAATATCTTCTAAAAAGTGACGAAGCCATTTAACTTCTTCTCTATCCGTATTCAATGAAATAAACTCAGATTCCATTGTTGATCGAGAAATGCATGTTTGTTTAAAAGATTTTCATGATACTGCTCCTCGTATTGATGATACTACTCCTCGTATTGATTTTTATGTCACCATCAAAAATAGGTAGTATTGATGATCTGTTTGACCAGTTGCAAGGCGCTAAATTCTTTTCAAAGATCGATCTTCGTTCTAGATATCATCAATTGAAGATTAAAACTGATGACATTCCAAAGACTGCTTTCAGAACTTGGTACGAGCATTATGAATTCCTACTCATGTCTTTTGGATTGACTAATGCTCCTGCTGCCTTCATGGACATGATGAACCGAGTATTCAAGGAATATTTGGATCACTTTGTGGTCGTCTTTATTGATGACATTCTCATATACTCCAAAACCCATGAAGACCATGAACAACACTTGAGGCTTATACTTCAAAAGCTTCATGAAAATAAGCTATATGCAAAGTTGAAGAAATGCGAGTTCTGGCTTGAGGAAGTTGCATTCCTTGAGCACGTAATATCAAATCATGGAATATCTATTAACCCAACAAAGATTGAAGCAATTCAAAGCTGGGAGCAACCTAAATCAGTGACCGAAGTACGTAGCTTTCTCGGCTTAGCTGGTTATTATCGGAGATTCATATAAGGGTTTTCTTGAATTGCTACACCATTAACGCAGCTAACTCGAAAAGATACAAAATTTGGTTGGAGCGAGGAATGTGAAAAGAGTTTCAAGAACTCAAGAGTAGACTCATTTCAGCACCTGTTCTGACAATACCATCTGGCACGGAGGGATTTGTTATTTACAATGATGCTTCTGGCAAAGGGTTAGGATGTGTTCTCATGCAACATGGGAAATTCATAGCATATGACTCATAACAAAAAGAATATGAGAGGAATTATCATACTCATGATCTAGAGTTAGCCGCTGTCATTTTTGCGCTTAAGATTTGGAGGCATTACCTGTATGGAGAGAAGGTGGAAATCTATACGGATCATAAAAGCCTCAAATATTTCTTCACTCAAAAGGAACTCAACATGCGACAATGACGTTGGCTTGAGCTATTGAAAAATTATGATCATACCATCCAATACCATCCTGGAAAAGCGAACGTAGTAGCTGACGCATTAAGTTGAAGATCATATGTGGGTATGAGTGCGATATTGTCAACGCAAAGGCCCATTTTGTATGACTTACAAAGGATGGAGATAGAGTTAAAGACTCCAGGGACCCATGTGATGATGGCGAATATACGAGTAGAACCGACTTTAATCGATAAAGTTAAAGCTGCTCAAGCTACCGACCTGGAGCCGATGCGTATGAAGAAGAAAGTGGAAGAAGGTGCTATTCCGGAAGCAAGAATCGATGAAGAAGGAATACTTCGAGTCAACTCCAGACTTTGTGTTCCTAACGATTCTGACTTGAAGTATAAAATCATAATGGAGGCGCACAACACACCATTTGCAATCCATCCTGAGAGTACCAAAATGTATCGTGATCTTTGTCATACATTTTGGTGGAGCAATATGAAGAGAGAGATAGCGCTATTTATCTCAAGGTGTCTAACTTGTCAACGAGTCAAGGCGGAGCATCAAGTGCCAAAATGTCCATTGCAACCAGTTGAGATTCCAGAATGGAAGCGGGAGCACATTACCATGGATTTCGTTACTGGTCTTCCCAAGGTTTCTCAAGGCATAGATGCTATTTGGGTCATTGTTGATAGATTGACCAAGTCTGCTCATTTCTTACCGATACGAGAAACTTTTACACTTGAACGTCTTGCTATTATGTACATAAATGAGATTATAAGATTGCATGGTATGTCAGTATCCATAGTTTCTGATCGTGGCCCAAGATTCACTTCAAGATTTTGGGTTAGTTTGGAAAAAGCTATGGGCACAGATTTACGATTTAGTTCGGCATATCATCCTCAAACGGACGGGCAATCAGAAAGGACTATTTAAACTCTTGAAGATTTATTAAGACTCTGTGTCCTTGACTTCAAGGGAAGTTAGGACAAGTTCTTACCATTGGTGGAGTTTTCCTACAACAACAGTTACCAAGCAAGTATTGGCATGGCTCCATTTGAGGTGTTGTATGGAAGAAAGTGTCGTTCTCCAGTATGCTGGGATGAGGTGGGTAAAGCAACATTGTTGGGACCGGAGTTAGTACGTATGACTACGAAAAAGATTCAAATAATCCGACAACGTATAAAAACCTCACAATATCGACAAAAGAGTTATGCTGATCTTCATTGAAAAGACGTGGAATTCAATATTGGAGATCATGTGTTATTACGTGTTACTCCATGGAAAGAAGTTACAAGATTTGGAAAGAGAGGAAAGATCAATCCTCGATTCATTGGCCAATTTATAATCCTCGAGCGAGTAGGAACTGTGGCCTATAGACTCGCCTTACCGCCAAGTATGTCTCGTGTTCATAACGTTTTCCACATATCTGTGTTACGTAAATATGTGAAAGACCCAAACTACATTGTTGAATTAGAACCAGACGAGATAGTGGAAGATTTAATGTATGAAGAGTTACCTGTTAAAATCTTAGATAAGAAGGATCATATTCTACGCTCCAAGGATATACCTCAAGTCAAAGTTTTGTGGAGAAAACACGATGTGGAAGAAATGACCTGGGAGTTAGAATCTGAGATGAAGTCAAGATATCCTCACCTCTTCGATATATCAGATACGTACCCTAATTTCGAGGACAAAATTTCATTAGAAGAGGAGGTTGTAAGACCTCAACTTTTATGAATAAAGATTAATTTCTCTCGAATTATATTTTTGGATATTATGGTGTGGATATTATTTAATGTTATAGTTGTGGGTAATATTTACAAATTTTGCAAAGTAAGCAAGTGGTTATATAATATTTGATTGGTCGGGAATATTCGCTTTTAACAGGAATATTTATATGACTAAGACAATCATTGGTGGACCTCACAACTAAGTATTATTCAGTAGTTAAAAATGACATAATTATCTTTTATAAAAATAACTCACAGTAGTGTTACCGTTAAAATTGTTGAACTACCCCAGTAGTAAAGTACGATGAATACGCGTGGTTGCATAGTAGTAATACCAGTATTGATTATTGATGCTACGTGAGAAGTCACCGCAGTTATACTTAATTATTGCTACATGATGATCACGTGATCATATCTCTCATATTATTGATTCAATTATTGTCACAGTATCATCTGCATAATATTTTATATATTATTAAATCAATAATTGAGACGACAAAGTTATTCATATTATTAAATTGCAATATTTGTAATGTCTAGAAGTTTTGTCAAGGAGAGGTTTGGTCACCTAATTGCGAGCCAATAGGGAGAAATCCTTATTGGAAAGCCCCCTCTTTCCTGGGAATGAACTGATTGTTAAATATTGTGAATTATAATATTAATGATGAATAAGTTCGTGTTGATTAAAGATGAATTTGATAGTTCCATTGTGTTGGGATTATTTGTGTTTATTTATGTTAGTAGAAATTGACATTTATTTCGATAATAATTAATGTCTGGAGATTATATTGTTCAATCGGGTATTCAGGGAACTTTTCATGTCGGAGTACTATTCACGAGTTACTATTCACAAGTTACTATTCACGAGTTACTATTCATGAGTTACTATTGTTGCCTCTTTTATAGTTCTAATAAAAGAGCTCTAACTCATGCAGGCATACATGTGTCAACAAGTAATAAAGAGTAAGTAGAGTATCGATCCCACAGAGAAAGATGTTAAATTTAAACTATCATGCATCAATTAACTCACCGAATTTATATGCTTAGACTAATAACTAAAGGCGTTGAATTAAACTAATAGTGAATAACAACTAAAAATAATAGTATAAATGGAATAAATATAATCTGGAAATAATGGGACCCTAACTTCATTTAATATTTCATCTAATCGCCACTATCATGCAAGAAGTGTTCACATATCACAGGTAAATAGCCAAGAGCACAAATAGAGTTATAACCAATTTTCAATGCACTATAACCTACTTACACAGCATCTACAGATGTTAGACTCCATGTAATCACCAATACAACCAAAATCACTATATGTCTATGTGAAATTGCAATTATATTGATTTTAAGCCCAAGCCCTTATTCTAGCTCATACGGTGAAACAGTATATGTCTATTTGGTTCACAAGATACGCAAGACATATACAAAAGCCCCATATTCGAATGTTATCATGACTATAATCCATACATTGTAGATGTTCATTGTCAATTCCATACAAATATCGAGATGAATGGTGATCAAGCATTCATACATGTAAAACAATCATGATAAATATCCCATATGATATGCAAAACAATCCTAGCATTTAAGCATGCAACCAAACTACATATTAAAATCCGTTAGAATCCCATAATGGAGTTTAGTTCATGACTGAACCAAAAGCCACTATGGGATCAACGCTAAACATGATCAATAAACAAGCAATTGAAAGAAGAAATATAGAACGATCAAACCCAATCGCTGAATAAAAACCAATGATCAACGTTTAAATCCTCATAGAAATCCAGTAAATATTAATAGAAATCCACAATTGCAGAGAATCCCAAGAAGAATTGGAGAAGTAGACGTTTTGGCTTCGTTCTACATTGGAATCTCTCCCAATGTGTAAACCCTAGTTTCTATGATGAAAATACGCTCAAAATTATCAAGTCTCTGTCTGACACCAGTTAGCATCGTTTAAAAACCAATTACAAATCATCTAATTAAAATTTAAAATTAAAACAAAATTATAAAGATTAGCATCGCGCGCGTCAAGCTGCTTCCCAAAGATATCGTCTCTCGCCACGGGCGACAGATATGTAACGTCTCGCCTCGCCCACCTGGGCTTCACGCGGCACGCGCCCTCAGACTTGTCCTACTCGGCAGCGTAACTTGCGAGAGGTATCATTGTTCCGCCGGGCATTTCATGGCGGCGCCACACGCTTAGGCTATTCGCCGCATGCGGACTTACACTCTGTAGGTTCTGATTCTAGTTTTTGGCTTCTGTCATGCTGCTGCTATTTACTCTTTCATGCTTGATCCTCTTGCTCGATGCTTGGTGTCCATGCTTCATTGGACCTCCATGTCATGCACATCTTCGTTTTTGCCTCGCCTTCACGCATCTATTAGCCACGTGCCTTCTAATACCACCAAAATTAAGCTAATTCCTGCACTTATTCACCAAAAGGAGTTTTAAGTAAATGCAATGCAAAATAACGTGATATACAACTAAAACACAATAAAATGTACTTGAGATGGGCACAATTAGATGAATTGGTATTTAATAAGTAGGTAAAATACCACTTATCAAATTCCCCCAAACATGAACCGTTGCTTGCCCTCAAGCAATGCATACTAATGAACAATTAAAATGCAACTACTTAAACTACGCAACTACTCTATGATGCAAACTAGTCTCACATAATCCCATGCTATAATGTAATTCCAAATTTCAAATTACCTCAAATAATTCTCTAGATCCAAGAATATGATTTCAAACCAAACTATAGACATAACATCATACACCCAGATAATTTCATATATGCTATAGAGATGTTGTGTGTGTGTGTGTGATGTTCACCAAAACTCGAACTAAGCAAAGAATACATATGCTATAATCGCTCCAAATGTAAAATTATAGTCTAAAGCAAGACTCATGTATATTCATGTAACGCTAAACTTTTTCAACATATCAACACAAACTAAGGTTCAACAATGGGTTTATTGCTTTATTGCTACACAGGGCGATTTATACTTTTCCACGGTGTTTATCGCTATTTTCTTTTTTCTTTTTTTTTTTATATGATTGTGCAATGTCTCAATCCATTAGGCACACTCGCTACCCCTTAGCGAAGCTTTCAACCAACGACTCCTGCACCATAAAAGACCTTAGGGTGCTAGGTGTAGAGACAATCCCCAAGCGTACTCTACTCAAGTAGTCGGGGCCCCAAATTAAGACTAGCCACTTTATTACTATTCGATTATTTTTTATACATAGCATACCCATGTTCTACCAAATTTTGCACGTCAATTTCATATAGTCTACAACACTTTCCATATGTTTCTCTTTTAAAACAACATGTTCTATCAAGCAATGCAAAGACACACTTCTTAAACCTACAAGTGATTGTGAACACGTTTGTGCATACCGAAAAGCATTTGAACAAAGAACATGAATCTCATCGTGTAAAACTTTATATCTAAGTTGTGTTATCCAACATGTTCTAAAATCCTTCACAATTCACTATCATCATTGGCTAGGCAAAAATTTCTATTAAGCAAAAATATGTGTGAGACATGCAACTAAAACATACTAACACAATCAATAATGAATAAATTTTCTGCAAAAAATTAACTAAACACATAAACATGCAAAATTAACTAAACATGCAACAATTAAATAAAACTAAACTACTATGACCCCAATACCCCTAAACTTAAAATATTCAATGTCCCCATTGAATGAAGGTAAAAGGTACTGAAAAACTCCCCTAATGATCGGCCGACCACCCTCCTCGAGTGGTGAATCGGTGGTGGATACTAAGATCATGCGGTTCCAAACCGAGGCAACTCTAGCATTGTTCCGTCTTTGCAAGGCTTCGCCAAGGCCGAGAGTGAGTCCTCAGAGCAAACGTCCCAAAATTGTTATATATGGCGTCGACTTTGCGCCCAACCTTCAAAGTTGTCGATCACTAGGAACCGGGTGTGTTTCGGGTGGATGGGCACTCGCCTCATCAATGAGGGGTCTTGAGATGGCTTTCGGGAATGTGGGCCAGAGAATAAATCCTCGTCCCCACGGGTGTGGCTCACCACTTGCCCAGTCCTCAAATTTTGCAATGGTGGCATGGGTGATGTCTTGGCTTGGATATTGCATTTGTTCGTTGCCCCAATTGCACCCCTGATGTGCACATAGCATGGCTACCACTGAAGCATGTGGAATGCTCCTAGTGGTAGTTCCCTTCAGATACTTCACAATGTTTTGATGAATCAAATACCCCACATCAATGTACTCGCCAGTAATTACGCCCCACAGTATTATAGCCCTTTCCGCCGTGATCTCGTGTTGATGCGATGAAGGAAATAAGTTGGCACAAATGAACAGATTCCACACCTTGGCGATCGATTCAAAGGTCTTTTCTTCACATGGAAATATTTGAGGCTGGGTCGTGCCAACTTTGTAAGTCCACTTCGTGCCTTGCACGCATAATTCAGTGATAATAAACTCCAAGTCTGTTTCCATATGTGCCCCTGTGATCCAATTGGCCGCCCCTGTTGGTAGTCTTGCGGTGATTCTCAGAACGTTTCGGATGGCAGAGGGTCTGTAGGCTATCTCGACACCACGAACCATAGAGGTATTGTTCATGGTGACTTTGGCATTGGCATAGAATTCTCGGACTATGCTCATCAGAATGGGCATGGGAGATGCAGTCAGTCCACCCCAGCCTCATTCCTGAATCATGGCGCAGAGGTGTCCGTCCTGACCTTCGGGTCTGAATCCTCTTTCCTTGATAAATGTCTTCGCTACAATACGGTAGTACTCCTGTTGCGCTTCTAGACACAAAAACTTGGTGTGGTCGACAATGTCCTCCTCGTGGCTGCCAGAGGAGGATGAGGAAGATGAAGATGGTCATGCTCTCTTCGGACCCATTTGTAGATAGTTGATTGAAAGTGCAAATGAACTTACTGAGAGAGAATGAAAATTTGAGAATTGATAACCTTCACGCTTGTTTATGCCAACCCAAGTAGGAACCCTAGCTTTATAGAGAGAATGAGAGGTGGTTGAGCTTTGAAAGTGGAGAAAGTTATGGGGATTTGATGGAGAGATATACGGCTTCAATCATCAACTGATAGAGAGATAGAGACGTGAGTTATGGAGAAGGAGAGAGTTTCGCATCTGTTATTATCTCAAATGAGAGTCCAAAGGGTCCCAAACTCTTTTTAAAAATGTTCAAACTTGACTTGATTTGTAATGCGGCATGCACAGCAAGGTGTGTATCTTGGGTTGGCGCAGAAAGGCGAGATTTGCAGAATAATGATTGTTCTGAGTGGCTTGACGCGCAGGCGTACAAGTTTATGCTACTTAGGCATCGCGACCGCGCGACCCTCATGTCCTCCGCAATGCTCAAGTTCAATTTTCTCTCGCCTCAAAGAATGTTTTCCAATTATTGTTCTCGCATAGACATTAATGCTCATTATTAAGACATGAATTAGCGGTAGATAATGCTAATCATCTTGCAAATATTCACAAAGCCATTCTTGCTACATACTTAAGCATGAAAATCCAATATCCTAGTAAAATTAAATTTAATAGAACTAACTAAAATAATCCAAAATGAACAACTAAAAGTTAATGGAGATAGAAATGATGGGTTGCCTCCCATCCAGCGCTAAGTTATAGTCAATTAGCTTGACTGTCTCTGAATCTCACGTCACATCAAGAATTGAGGTGCCTTCCTTACTATCTATTGCACCCCAAAATTTAATAACTTCAGCTTTCATCAACGGTTCTACCTTCGACTCTGAACTTTTCCCCGTTGCATAGTTCAACAGTCCATAATTTTCCAGTTTCTATACTTCATCCTTCGAACCCCAATCCACCAAGTTAACCAACAAGCATTCTTCTTCATCCGATGGGAACTTTATCGCCTTAAAGACATTAAATGTGACATCTTGATCATGTACACGCATCGTTAGTTCCCCCTTTTGTACATCTATTGAAGTCCTCCCTGTGGCTAAGAATTGTGTCCCCAGTATTATTGGTATTCTTTCGTCCTCCTCATAGTCTAGAATGATGAAGTCAGCCAGAAAAATGAACTTGTCCACCTTTACCAACACATCTTCAACAATTCCCTGTGGATACGTGATGGATCTGTTAGCTAGGTGTAGTGATATATTTGTAGGTCTTGGGGTCGGCAATCCCAACTGATTGAACACTGACAAGGGCATCAAGTTTATACTTTCCCCCAGATCACATAAACACTTACTAAAGTTCATCTTCCCAATTGTGCACGGAATTGTGAAGCTGCCCGGATCTTTCAGCTTTGGAGGTAATTTTTGTTGGAGCACTGCACTACATTCCTCTGTCAAGGATACCATTTCAAACTCGTCTAATCTCCTCTTCCTTGACAATATACCTTTCATGAACTTTTGCATGTAGCTTGGCATTTCTTCCAATGCCTCGGCGAATGGTATGTTAATCAGTAGCTTTTTGAGCAGCTCGTAAACTTCATCGAACTATTTGTCTTCCTTCGCTTAACTAACCTCTCGCGGATATGGTACTTGAGGGTGCATTGGTTGTCTTGGACTTTGGACCTTCTTTTCTCGAATTTTCCTTATCTTTTTCTTCCCGCCGAGCCTCAAAATTTTTCGGATTTTTTCTCCTCTTCATCATGTATTTCGCCTCGCGTGGGCCACGGCTTCCTTTAGTATTATTAGGCGAAAGCCTTGACGACTTACGTAACTCCGTCAAATCTTTTCCTGATCCTTCCCGTCTCTTCTAGGATTTTGTCTCGTGTTACTTGGCAATGAACCTTGGGGCCTATTGTTAAGCATGCTTGCCATCTTCCCCATCTAAGTCTCAAGATTCTTGATAGCCATTGCTTGGCTTTTGATCATGACTTCAGTGTTTGCCATCTATTTCAACATCATCTCCTCCATCTCTCGATTTCTTTTCCGCTATGGTGCAAATTGGAGTGTGGTGTTGTTGTTACGAGAGAATCTGGTGGAAACGGTGGTTTTGGTGTAAATTTTGGCTGAGATGACTGTGGTTGAAACTGTTGGTTTGGCTGAAACTGATGTTGTTGTTGTCCTTGGTTATTTGACCAACTAAAGTTTGGATGATTGCAGTTGTTGGGGTGGTATATGTTCTGGAATTGACCTTGGTCTTTTCTGTAGTTGCTCACATACTGTACTGACTCTGAGCTGATGGCACACTGATCCGTGAAGTGTGACCCCGCACAAATCTCATAAACAAAGGCAACTGTTTTCACTTTGCTATTTTCCAAAGTATCTATCTTCTTAGCCATAGCTGCCATCTGTGCAGACAACTGAGTAATGGCATCAACCTCCAACACACCTGCAACCTTGGGATGTGGCATCCGAGCTGTAGGATTCTGATAATCATTCGCAGCCATAGTCTCGATAAGCGTATATGCCTCGTCATAGCTCTTTTCCCATAATGCCCCTCCTGCGGCTGTATCCTCAATCGGTCTCGACTGCCATCCTAACCCATTGTAAAAGGAATTTATCACCATCCAGTCTGGCATACCGTGATGCGGACATTTTTTGAGCATCTCTTTATAACGCTCCTATGCCTCATATAAGGACTCGCCCTGTTGTTGCTCGAACTGAGAGATAGCCGTCCTCATCTTTGCAGTCTTTGCCATTGGAAAGAACTTGGCTAAGAATTTCTGTGCTAAGTCCTCCCATGTGGTTATTGACCCTGATGGCAAAGAATGTAGCCAACTCCTAGCCTTATCTCTCAATGAAAATGGAAATAACCGTAGTCTAATGGCATCCTCTGTCACACTGTTGTATCTGAATGTGTAGAAGATCTCGATAAAACTCAATAGGTGCTCATTCAGATCATCTGTAGCAGCACACCCAAACTAAACTGAGTTTTGCACCATCTGAATAGTTCCCGGTTTGATCTCAAAGGTGTTGGTTGCTATCATCGGTCTGACTATACTATACTGTAATCCGTTTATGTTCAGCATGGAATATTCCCTTCGAGCCCGATGCTCTTCTCTTTGCTCAATTCTCTGTTCTTCTGCCATATCCGATATAGTTCCTTCTAACTGAGCTTATAGATTTCTTTGCACACTAGCTTTCCAACCTCTTCCGTTTATGTTGTCCTGTGCTGGTGTTAATTCTGAGTTGGATGATCGCGTGTGCATAAAAATTCACAAGTACCTAAAACGAAAAATGAAACAAAAATAGAAATGAGAAATGATTAGAATTGTCTAAGTCATACAATTTAACTTTAAACTGATGATAATTATATAAATTAACGCCTTTCCCTAAGAACTGGCGCTTAAAAACTTGTTGCCTCTTTTATAGTTCTAATAAAAGAGCTCTAACTCATGCAAGCATACATGTGTCAACAAGTAATACAGAGTAAGTAGAGTATCGATCCCACAGAGAAAGTTGTTAAATTTAAACTATCATGCATCAATTAACTCACCAAATTTATATGCTTAGACTAATAACTAAAAGTGTTGAATTAAACTAATAGTGAATAACAACTAAAAATAAGAGTATAAATGGAATAAATATACTCTGGAAATAATGGGACCCTAACTTCATTTAATATTTCATCTAATCGCCACTATCATGCAAGAAGTGTTCACATATCACAGGTAAATAGCCAAGAGCACAAATAGAGTTATAACCAATTTTCAATGCACTATAACCTACTTACACAGCATCTACAGATGTTAGACTCCATGTAATCACCAATACAACCAAAATCACTATATGACTATGTGAAATTGCAATTATATTGATTTTAAGCCCAAGCCCTTATTCTAGCTCATACGGTGAAACAGTATATGTCTATTTGGTTCACAAGATACGCAAGACATATACAAAAGCCCCATATTCGAATGTTATCATGACTACAATCCATACCTGTATGTTCATTGTCAATTCCATACAAATACTGAGATGAATGGTGATCAAGCATTCATACATGTAAAACAATCATGATAAATATCCCATATGATATGCAAAACAATCCTAGCATTTAAGCATGCAACCAAACTACATATTAAAATCCGTTAGAATCCCATAATGGAGTTTAGTTCATGACTGAACCAAAAGCCACTATGGGATCAACGCTAAACATGATCAATAAACAAGCAATTGAAAGAAGAAATATAGAACGATCAAACCCAATCGCTGAATAAAAACCAATGATCAACGTTTAAATCCTCATAGAAATCCAGTAAATATTAATAGAAATCCACAATTGCAGAGAATCCCAAGAAGAATTGGAGAAGTAGACGTTTTGGCTTCGTTCTACATTGGAATCTCTCCCAATGTGTAAACCCTAGTTTCTATGATGAAAATACGCTCAAAATTATCAAGTCTCTGTCTGACACCAGTTAGCATCGTTTAAAAACCAATTACAAATCATCTAATTAAAATTTAAAATTAAAACAAAATTATAGCATTAGCATCGCGGCGTGCAAGGCCCTCAAGATATCGTCGTCTCGTGGCGGCGCGAGACATACTGAATCGTATCGCCTCATCTGTCAATCGGCCTCACGCACGCACGCGTCCTCAGACTTGTCCTACTCGGCGGTAGCGTAACTTGAGAGGTATCATTGTTCGCCGGGTATCATGGCGGCATGTATGCATACGCCTAGGCTATTACGCATACGCTTACACTCTGAGAGTTCGATTCTAGTTTTTGGCTTCTGTCATGCTGCTGCTATTTACTCTTTCATGCTTGATCCTCTTGCTCGATGCTTGGTGTCCATGCTTCATTGGACCTCCATGTCATGCACATCTTCGTTTTTGCCTCGCCTTCACGCATCTATTAGCCACGTGCCTTCTAATACCACCAAAATTAAGCTAATTCCTGCACTTATTCACCAAAAGGAGTTTTAAGTAAATGCAATGCAAAATAACGTGATATACAACTAAAACACAATAAAATGTACTTGAGATGGGCACAATTCGCATGAATTGGTATTTAATAAGTAGGTAAAAATACCACTTATCAAATTCCCCCAAACATGAACTGTTGCTTGCCCTCAAGCAATGCATACTAATGAACAATTAAAAATGCAACTACGAAACTATGCAACTACTCTATGATGCAAACTAGTCTCACATAATCCCAGCTATAACAGAATTCCAGCCCAAATTACCTCAGCGAATTCTCTAGATCCAAGAATACAGTTTCAAACCAAACTATAGACATAACATCATACACCCAGATAATTTCATATATGCTATAGAGATGTTGTGTGTGTGTGTGTGTGATGTTCACCAAAACTTGAACTAAGCAAAGAATACATATGCTACACTGCTCCAAACAGAAAATTATAGTCTAAAGCAAGACTCATGTATATTCATGTAACGCAAACTTTTTCAACATATCAACACAAACTAAGGTTCAACAATGGGTTTATTGCTTTATTGCTACACACGAGGGCGATTTACATACTTTTCCACGGTGTTTACTGCTATTTTTCTTTTTTCTTTTTTTTATATGATTGTGCAATGTCTCAATCCATTAGGCACACTGCTACCCCTTAGCGAGCTTTCAACCAACGACTCCCAGACCATAAAAGACCTTAGGGTGCTAGGTGTAGAGACAATCCCCTCGGGCGTACCTACTCAAGTAGTCAGGGCCCCAAATTAAGACTAGCCACTTTATTACTATTCGATTATTTTTTTATACATAGCATACCCATGTTCTACCAAATTTTGCACGTCAATTTCTCATATAGTCTACAACACTTTCCATATGTTTCTCTTTTTAAAACAACATGTTCTATCAAGCAATGCAGCACACACTTCTTAAACCTACAAGTGATTGTGAACACGTTTGTGCATACCGAAAGCATTTGAACAGCAACATGAATCTCATCGTGTAAAACTTTATATCTAAGTTGTGTTATCCAACATGTTCTAAAATCCTTCACAATTCACTATCATCATTGGCTAGGCAAAAATTTCTATTAAGCAAAAATATGTGTGAGACATGCAACTAAAACATACTAACACAATCAATAATGAATAAATTTTCTGCAAAAAATTAACTAAACACATAAACATGCAAAATTAACTAAACATGCAACAATTAAATAAAACTAAACTACTATGACCCCCAATACCCCCAAACTTAAAATATTCAATGTCCCCATTGAATGAAGGTAAAGGGTACAGAAAACTCCCCTAATGATCGGCTTGACCACCCTCCTCGAGTGGTGAATCTGGTGGTGGATACGGCACTGCGGTTCCAAACTGAGGCAACTCTAGCATTGTTCCTTGCTGCGCGAAGGCTTCTGCCAAGGCCCGAGTGAGTCCTGTAGCAAACGTCCCAAAATTGTTATACATGGCGTCGACTTTGCGCTCCAACCTTCAAAGTTGTCGATCACTAGGAACCGGGTGTGCTCGGGTGGATGGGCCT
The DNA here is from genome assembly GCA_020205615.1 of Panax quinquefolius. Lineage (NCBI taxonomy): Eukaryota > Viridiplantae > Streptophyta > Magnoliopsida > Apiales > Araliaceae > Panax > Panax quinquefolius. The sequence continues at coordinate 83,977,574 of CM035158.1, forward strand.
GCCTCATTGGGCTGAGGGGGCTGCTGAGATGGCTCTGGGAATGTGGGCCAGAGAATAAATCCTCGTCCCCACGGGTGTGGCTCACCACTTGCCCAGTCCTCAAATTTTGCAATGGTGGCATGGGTGATGTCTTGGCTTGGATATTGCATTTGTTCGTTGCCCCAATTGCACCTCGATGTGCATACATATAGATGGCTACCACTGAAGCATGTGGAATGCTCCTAGTGGTAGTTCCCTTCAGATACTTCACAATGTTTTGATGAATCAAATACCCCACATCAATGTACTCGCCAGTAATTACGCCCCACAGTATTATAGCCCTTTCCGCCGTGATCTCGTGTTGATGCGATGAAGGAAATAAGTTGGCACAAATGAACAGATTCCACACCTTGGCGTATCGATTCAGTGCTGCTGCTGGAAATATTTGAGGCTGGGTCGTGCCAACTTTGTAAGTCCACTTCGTGCCTTGCACGCATAATTCAGTGATAATAAACTCCAAGTCTGTTTCCATATGTGCCCCTGTGATCCAATTGGCCGCCCCTGTTGGTAGTCTTGCGGTGATTCTCAGAACGTTTCGGATGGCAGAGGGTCTGTAGGCTATCTCGACACCACGAACCATAGAGGTATTGTTCATGGTGACTTTGGCATTGGCATAGAATTCTCGGACTATGCTCATCAGAATGGGCATGGGAGATGCAGTCAGTCCACCCCAGCCTCATTCCTGAATCATGGCGCAGAGGTGTCCGTCCTGACCTTCGGGTCTGAATCCTCTTTCCTTGATAAATGTCTTCGCCACAATACGGTAGTACTCTGTTGCGCTTCTAGACACAAAAACTTGGTGTAAGTCGACAATGTCCTCCTCGTGGTCGCCGGAGGAGGATGAGGAAGATGAAGATGGTCATGCTCTCTTGGACCCATTTGTAGATAGTTGATTGAAAGTGCAAATGAACTTCGAGAGAGAATGAAAATTTGAGAATTGATAACCTTCACGCTTGTTTATGCCAACCCAAGTAGGAACCCTAGCTTTATAGAGAGAATGAGAGGTGGTTGAGCTTTGAAAGTGGAGAAAGTTATGGGGATTTGATGGAGAGATATACGGCTTCAATCATCAACTGATAGAGAGATAGAGACGTGAGTTATGGAGAAGGAGAGAGTTTCGCATCTGTTATTATCTCAAATGAGAGTCCAAAGGGTCCCAAACTCTTTTTAAAAATGTTCAAACTTGACTTGATTTGGTACCGCGCGCGGCCGCGCGTGTGTGTACTGGGTTGGGCGCGTAGGCGCGAGATTTGCAGAATAATGATTGTTCTGAGTGGCTTGACGCGCAGGCGTACAAGTTTATGCTACTTAGGCATCGCGACCGCGCGACCCTCATGTCTGCAATGCTCAAGTTCAATTTTTCTCTGCCTCTCAGTAATGTTTTCCAATTATTGTTCCTGCATAGACATTAATGCTCATTATTAAGACATGAATTAGCAGCCGTATAATGCTAATCATCTTGCAAATATTCACAAAGCCATTCTTGCTACATACTTAAGCATGAAAATCCAATATCCTAGTAAAATTAAATTTAATAGAACTAACTAAAATAATCCAAAATGAACAACTAAAAGTTAATGGAGATAGAAATGATGGGTTGCCTCCCATCCAGCGCTAAGTTATAGTCAATTAGCTTGACTGTCTCTGAATCTCACGTCACATCAAGAATTGAGGTGCCTTCCTTACTATCTATTGCACCCCAAAATTTAATAACTTCAGCTTTCATCAACGGTTCTACCTTCGACTCTGAACTTTTTCCCGTTGCATAGTTCACAAATCCATAATTTTCGGTTTCTATACTTCATCCTTGAACCCCAATCCACCAAGTTAACCAACAAGCATTCTTTCTTCATCCGATGGGAACTTTATCGCCTTTAAAGACATTAAATGTGACATCTTGATCATGTACACGCATCGTTAGTTCCCCCTTTTGTACATCTATTGAAGTCCTCCCTGTGGCTAAGAATTGTGTCCCCAGTATTATTGGTATTCTTTCGTCCTCCTCATAGTCTAGAATGATGAAGTCAGCCAGAAAAATGAACTTGTCCACCTTTACCAACACATCTTCAACAATTCCCTGTGGATACGTGATGGATCTGTTAGCTAGGTGTAGTGATATATTTGTAGGTCTTGGGGTCGGCAATCCCAACTGATTGAACACTGACAAGGGCATCAAGTTTATACTTTCCCCCAGATCACATAAACACTTACTAAAGTTCATCTTCCCAATTGTGCACGGAATTGTGAAGCTGCCCGGATCTTTCAGCTTTGGAGGTAATTTTTGTTGGAGCACTGCACTACATTCCTCTGTCAAGGATACCATTTCAAACTCGTCTAATCTCCTCTTCCTTGACAATATACCTTTCATGAACTTTGCGTAGCTTGGCATTTCTTCCAATGCCTCGGCGAATGGTATGTTAATCTGTAGCTTTTTGAACAGCTCCAGAAACTTACTGAACTATTTGTCTTCCTTCTGCTTAACTAACCTCTGCGGATATGGTACTTGAGGGTGCATTGGTTGTACTGGACTTTGGACCTTCTTTTCTGAATTTTCCTTATCTTTCTCTTCCTGCTGAGCCTCAAAATTTTTCGGATTTTTCTCCTCTTCAGTCAACTGTTCTGCCTCGCGTGGCCGCGCGGCTTCCTTAGTATTATTGGGCGCGAGCGCGCGACTTACAGAACCTGTCAAATCTTTTCCTGATCCTTCCCGTCTCTTCTAGGATTTGTCTCTGTGTTACTTGGCAATGAACCTTGGGGCCTATTGTTAAGCATGCTTGCCATCTTCCCCATCTAAGTCTCAAGATTCTTGATAGCCATTGCTTGGCTTTTGATCATGACTTCAGTGTTTGCCATCTATTTCAACATCATCTCCTCCATCTCTGATTTCTTTTCTGGCTATGGTGCAGCTGGAGTGTGGTGTTGTTGTTGCTGAGAGAATCCTGGTGGAAACGGTGGTTTTGGTGTAAATTTTGGCTGAGATGACTGTGGTTGAAACTGTTGGTTTGGCTGAAACTGATGTTGTTGTTGTCCTTGGTTATTTGACCAACTAAAGTTTGGATGATTGCAGTTGTTGGGGTGGTATATGTTCTGGAATTGACCTTGGTCTTTTCTGTAGTTGCTCACATACTGTACTGACTCTGAGCTGATGGCACACTGATCCGTGAAGTGTGACCCCGCACAAATCTCATAAACAAAGGCAACTGTTTTCACTTTGCTATTTTCCAAAGTATCTATCTTCTTAGCCATAGCTGCCATCTGTGCAGACAACTGAGTAATGGCATCAACCTCCAACACACCTGCAACCTTGGGATGTGGCATCCAGTTGTAGGATTTCGATAATCATTATGACCATAGTCTCGATAAGCGTATATGCCTCGTCATAGCTCTTTTCCCATAATGCCCCTCCTGCGGCTGTATCCTCAATCGGTCTCGACTGCCATCCTAACCCATTGTAAAAGGAATTTATCACCATCCAGTCTGGCATACCGTGATGCGGACATTTTTTGAGCATCTCTTTATAACGCTCCTATGCCTCATATAAGGACTCGCCCTGTTGTTGCTCGAACTGAGAGATAGCCGTCCTCATCTTTGCAGTCTTTGCCATTGGAAAGAACTTGGCTAAGAATTTCTGTGCTAAGTCCTCCCATGTGGTTATTGACCCTGATGGCAAAGAATGTAGCCAACTCCTAGCCTTATCTCTCAATGAAAATGGAAATAACCGTAGTCTAATGGCATCCTCTGTCACACTGTTGTATCTGAATGTGTAGAAGATCTCGATAAAACTCAATAGGTGCTCATTCAGATCATCATGCAAAGACACCCAAACTAAAAGCGAGTTTTGCACCATCTGAATAGTTCCCGGTTTGATCTCAAAGGTGTTGGTCAACATTATCATCATTCGACTATACTATACTGTAATCCGTTTATGTTCAGCATGGAATATTCCCTTCGAGCCCGATGCTCTTCTCTTTGCTCAATTCTCTGTTCTTCTGCCATATCCGATATAGTTCCTTCTAACTGAGCTTATAGATTTCTTTGCACACTAGCTTTCCAACCTCTTCCGTTTATGTTGTCCTGTGCTGGTGTTAATTCTGAGTTGGATGATCGCGTGTGCATAAAAATTCACAAGTACCTAAAACGAAAAATGAAACAAAAATAGAAATGAGAAATGATTAGAATTGTCTAAGTCATACAATTTAACTTTAAACTGATGATAATTATATAAATTAACGCCTTTCCCCGGCAACGGCGCCAAAAACTTGTTGCCTCTTTTATAGTTCTAATAAAAGAGCTCTAACTCATGCAAGCATACATGTGTCAACAAGTAATACAGAGTAAGTAGAGTATCGATCCCACAGAGAAAGTTGTTAAATTTAAACTATCATGCATCAATTAACTCACCAAATTTATATGCTTAGACTAATAACTAAAAGTGTTGAATTAAACTAATAGTGAATAACAACTAAAAATAAGAGTATAAATGGAATAAATATACTCTGGAAATAATGGGACCCTAACTTCATTTAATATTTCATCTAATCGCCACTATCATGCAAGAAGTGTTCACATATCACAGGTAAATAGCCAAGAGCACAAATAGAGTTATAACCAATTTTCAATGCACTATAACCTACTTACACAGCATCTACAGATGTTAGACTCCATGTAATCACCAATACAACCAAAATCACTATATGACTATGTGAAATTGCAATTATATTGATTTTAAGCCCAAGCCCTTATTCTAGCTCATACGGTGAAACAGTATATGTCTATCTGGTTCACAAAATACGCAAGACATATACAAAAGCCCCATATTCGAATGTTATCATGACTACAATCCATACCTGTATGTTCATTGTCAATTCCATACAAATACTGAGATGAATGGTGATCAAGCATTCATACATATAAAAAAATCATGATAAATATCCCATATGATATGCAAAACAATCCTAGCATTTTAGCATGCAACCAAACTACATATTAAAATCCGTTAGAATCCCATAATGGAGTTTAGTTCATGACTGAACCAAAAGCCACTATGGGATCAACGCTAAACATGATCAATAAACAAGCAATTGAAAGAAGAAATATAGAACGATCAAACCCAATCGCTGAATAAAAACCAATGATCAACGTTTAAATCCTCATAGAAATCCAGTAAATATTAATAGAAATCCACAATGGCAGAGAATCCCAAGAAGAATTGGAGAAGTAGACGTTTTGGCTTCGTTCTACGTTGGAATCTCTCCTAATGTGTAAACCCTAGTTTCTATGATGAAAATACGCTCAAAATTATCAAGTCTCTGTCTGACACCAGTTAGCATCGTTTAAAAACCAATTACAAATCATCTAATAAAAATTTAAAATTAAAACAAAATTACAATATCAAGATCATCACTCATCATCATAGCGCTCCAAAGATATCGTCTCGGCAGGCGTGAGACTTCTGAATGTCTCGCCTGTCATTTAGCTCTCTCGCGCGCGCGTCCCCTGCCCTTGTCCTGCTTGCGGCTGTGTAACTTGTAGTAGGTATCATTGTCTAGCCGGGTACTCGCGCGGGCGCGCGCTCCCCAAGCTATTCTGTCGCGCGGCTTGCACTCACAGGTTCTAGTTTTGGTTTTTGGCTTCTGTCATGCTGCTGCTATTTATTCTTTCATGCTTGATCCTCTTGCTCCATGCTTGGTCTCCATACTTCATTGTACCTTCATGCCATGCACATCTTCGTTTTTGCCTCGCCTTCACGCATCTATTAGCCACGTGCCTTCTAATACCATCAAAATTAAGCTGATTCCTACACTTATTCACTGAAAGGAGTTTTAAGTAAATGCAATGCAAAATAACGTGATATGCAACTAAAACACAATAAAATGTACTTGAGATGGGCACAATTCGCATGAATTGGTATTCAATAAGAAGGTAAAAATACCACTTATTCATGAGTTATTATTGAGTCACATTCACTTACTATTAAGGGAATTGGTGCAAAATTAATGATACTTGCATGACTAAATTAAAAATGAAAGAAAATTTGGAGGTATTGTACTGTAATTTTTCGAGCCCCAAAATGTGCAATTATTTAAACTATATTTTCCTATAAATAGAAGCTCATTCTTCCTTCATTTCTCACCAATTCACTAAAGCTTTAGAGCCATTATTATAGAGAGAAATTATAGAGAGAAAGAAGAAGAGAAGTCTGCTATATTTCTATTCCAGTATCCAGTCTTCTATTGAGGTAAGGGGTATTATTCTTTCGTATTCATGAAGAGAATTATTTCTTTCAATACTCGTAAGAGTTGTTATTCCATTCTTCATTATTATGTTGGAATAACTTGTTTATGTGAAGTACCGCATACATGGTGAAATTCTTCTGTTATTCCATTCTTTATTATTATGTTGGAATAACTTGTTTATGCGAAGTACCGCATACATGGTGAAATTCTTCTATTATTACATTCTTTATTATTCTGTTGGAATATCATGTCGGTGAAAATTTCGCCTGACCTGGTTCCATTATTTATTATTCCGCATTTATTATTCTCGCCGGAATATCACATCTGCATCGCGTTTACGTGGGACACGGTTCCATTATTTATTATTTCGCATTTATTATTACGTCAAAATATCCCATACATGCGTTTAAATGGGACTGATTCCATTATTTATTATTCCGCATTTATTATTCTGTCGGAATATCCTTTCTGTGCGTTTACGCCGGACCTGGTTCCATTATTTATTATTCTGTTGGGAATAACCTGTCTGTGCGGTCTCTATCACATACATGGTGAATCCTTCTATTATTTCATTCTTTATTATTCTGTTGGAATAACCTATCTATGTGGATTACCACATGCATGGTGAATGATCATTTGTATTCATTCCTTATTAAATTGTGGAAATGATCTGTATACGTGGATTACCGTATGGCGGGTGAAAATCCATTTGCAGTTTCATATATTCTTTATTATACTCAGTTGGTTAAAGTTTTTACTTCTATACTCCATGAAATTAGTGGAATATCCTTGATATTTGCGATTCATCCAGTATCTTTTCATGGAAATATTCTTTTGAGCATTCTTAAATTTTACTCTACAAAGAAGTATCATGTTGACAATTTGGACGTTATTAGTTCTTGGACAAATTAATTCTTGAACTTGTTTTATTGAATTATTATGTCATTGTCATCATCGTCATGCTTATATTGTAATGAAAGTCATCTTTGGCTTACGTGCATAGATGGACTTAGTATGATTATGACCAGGGATCATTCAGTATAATCATGACCTGTAATGTTATAAATGATATGGTAAAAGTCCTCAGTAGCCTGTAATGCATTGATGGACAGTTTTTGGTATGATTATGACCAGGGATTATTCGATATAGTCATGACCGTTGATGATTTAATGAATATCCTTGGCACGTAGTACAGGGATGATTAGAAGATGTGGTTTATTTATTAAGCTGAGTCTCAGCGATAAAAGTTGATGAAAATATTTTTAAATCATAGAAGATAGTAGGTTTTATTCTCTACTTAACTCTTCAAATGGATTGCTTATTCCGCTGCAGTTAAACTTGATGTCTATTGTATTTTATCAGTTTAACATTGTTGAAGACTATTGATAATTTATTCTGCATTATCTTAGTCATAATATTTCTTACTGGGCTAGTTGAGCTCACCCTTTCTTTCACTGTTCTCTTTAGGAAATGAGAATATAGCTAGGACGAGTCAGGGAAAGGAGTGACGGTCTAGAAGATAGCTTTAGTAGTCCTCACTATTCTGTTAAATAGTGTGACAATAAATGTAATGAGGACTCCTTTTAGTGTGGATATTGTCTAGATGACAATATTCCTATTAAAACTCTCAGTTTATGTATTGTCGTATATTACACGACGGTTGTATAATTAAGTTTGTATTTGTATTTTGTACCATGTATTTGGCGACTCAAGATGGGTAATGTATACCTATTTTGGGGGCGTCACAATAGGCATGCCGCCTTACGAAGTGTTGAATGGGAGGAAGTGTAGAACTCCGTTATGTTGGGATGAAGTGGGTGAACGTCGAATGTTGGGGCCTGAGATGGTACAACAGACGACAGACATGGTAAAGCTAATACGTACTCGATTGGTAGCGGCTCAAGATAGACAGAAGAAGTATGCTGATCCTCATAGAGAGAAGAGGAAATTTGAAGTAGGGTCTTATGTCTTTCTAAAAGTATCACCTTGGAAGGGGAAGATACGTTTTGGGAAGAAAGCGAAGTTAAGTCCAAGGTTTATAGGACCTTTTGAAATTTTAAGAAGGGTAGGAGAGGTTGTTTATGAAGTAGTCTTACCTCCAGAAATGGAACGTATACACAATGTGTTTCACGTGTCTATGTTGCGTCCCTATAAGTCGGACTATAAACACATAATAGAGTATGAATCTATTTAGGTAGAGAAAGATTTATCGTATGAAGAACTTCCGGTTCAAATTGTTGATAGGAAGGAACAAGTTTTGAGAAATAAAATAATATCTTCGGTGAACGTGATTTGGAGAAACCACAATACTGAAGAAGCAACGTGGGAACTCGAAAGTAAAATGAAGGGAAATTTTCCTCATTTGTTTATGTAATTATAGCAAGATTCTGGGGGGCAAAATCCTTATAAAGGGGGGGGGGGAGAATGTAAAGCCCGAGAAATCGAATTTATATGAGAATTAAATTTTTTATTTGATTATGTGAATTAAATGAATTTAATTAATTATTTATGTGAGTAAGCTATGTGAAGGTCGTTCTATGACCTAGAATGTGCGGATGTGGTTAGTATCCTGGCTATGTGCTAGAATTAATTGTTTTGAATTTCCAAGATGAAAATAAAAGTTTTCCGAGAAATTCCCGTAAAAACACTATTCATCTGTTTCTGCTCGGGAATTAAGTTTGAAATTCTGAGAAACGCGTAATGATAGAATATGAAGACGAGATGGAATATCTTATAATATTTCATTTATGGTAAACGAAGTTTTTGCCTGTGGACTTAAAACCTAAGGGTTGGGAAAAATGATTTCCGAGAAGGAAATAAGATACGTATAATGAATTACGATGATTATGCGTACGATATATGAGTGTGATACTATTTAGTATACGAGTATAGTATGAAGATTTAATACGACACACAATACGAATATCGTACGAGTATTATACGAAGAGAATACGTGAATTATACGTGTAGAATACGATTGGTGTTATTGGACTTAGAGTATAAGGACTTAGTATAATCCAATTGGAATTGGATTATATTAAGCCCAATGAATTATGTATTTAAGCCCAAGTCAAAGCCCAATGTTAGGTTAAGTGAAGCCCAATCCAAGAAATGAACCGCGGATCAAACTGATGGGTCACCGAATAGGTAAAACCCATGGGGCAACCCATAGAATGACCCATGTGGCATGTGGGCCGTCCACTTGGCCACCAAGTAAAGTCGTTACTTGGTGGCTAAGTTGTTGTGGAGGTGGAATAGTAAGGAGGTCACATTATGACCATTTTTTCCTCCATTTGAGTTGCCTATAAAAAGAAAGCTTATGTTAGTCATTTGTGGTTTTGCAAAGTTTGTCCAACATATATTGAGAGAGAGAAAGAGCTAGAAAAAATCAATCATCTCACTTTGAAGCATTTCATTAGAAGTTTTAGCAAGAACGTAAAGAACGGAAAGGTAATGTTCCGTAAATATTAGTTTTCCATCTTTTTGATTTCTTTATTATAAAGAATCATAGATTGGTGGAGCATGCCTCTTATGGAGGAATAAGGATGGCTTGCAATGGTTAAAACATTTATAAGTCATGTTTAAGTAGGAAAAGTAAGGGTTTGTGTAAGTTTAAACCATGGTAAATATTGAATGATGAACATGGTTGTTGATGGACAAATTAAAAACCATCTTAGTTAGGATATGTGCATCTTGCTTGGTTAAGATGTAGATATGAAATCAATGGAATTGTTCCATTTGGTTTGGCATATAGAACACGAGTAACGAAGTTATAGCGAATTTTACGGAATTAGACGTTAAATGTTGAAAACGTAAAAATCCCAGATTAGTAGTCAAAAGTTGTCGTGGGACTTGGAAACGTTGGTTTTTAATGTCAACATGTGAGATAGGGTATTCAAGAGTCGTCGGATTCTGACTTATAACGAAGAAAACAAGTATTGAATGCTCAAGAACGATAAACGAATGATCGATAATGAACTTAAAAATGAATTTTGAGTTAACGAATTTGGGAATGTAAAATTCTTATATGAACCCGTAGAGTATGTAAAATGGGAGTTGTGGGCTTTTGAATGGACCAATTCAGGCTTATAACGAAGAATTTATGAAGTTGGAAAGTTCAACAAAATTTTAGTCTGTCAAAATTTTTTGAGTCTGAGGTCTGGCGCCGCAGCTCGAGATAGAGCTATTTGTGCCGTGCCGCAGCGCCATGCACAGTGTCAGGAGCTACGGAAGAGTGGCGCCGTAGCGCCATTCACACGTTTAAGTTCCTTGCTGCAGCCACGGACAAGAAGCACAGGTATTGTAAATTGTAATATGCCAATACAGAGTTTATATAGGGGCCACGCCGCGGTGCCAAGGCAGGGGAATTGTTAGACAAGTTTGGTTTGAACTCAATTGTTTCAATACACTTATAAGATAAGTTTATATACTTAATGAACATACTAAAACCATTCCTATGTTTAATATACTAGTGTATACTATGATGAGCTTAGGAATTGAACGTGAGTTGTTAGTATGGAAACAAAGAACACTAAGTGTTAATAAGTAAACCATGAACGGTAATCAACATTGGTACTTCACCAAGGATGATCGAGTTTCGGTTAGTAACGTAATAACGTTAACAAGCCGTGATGAAGGGTAATAAGTTGAATTGACATTATTAATGAAATAAAGTGAACTAAAACATAGAAGAGAAAGAAGTTGGTAGAAACAATGTGATTAATTGTTTGGTAGCTAATTACAGTGTTCTATGTGAATATATCATGTAGATACTGTAAAGACTAAAAACTGTTGAATATTTTATTCGAAGACGTTTGAAGGCAAGTTTTCTTAACGCTTGTCTAGCCTTCGTGTTAGTCGAGCTTTCTGTGATTCATTATAATGAGTTGCATGAATGATTTTAAAGAAAGAGTCAATGTCAGTTTTAACTCAGCTAGACTATTCGTAAGAGATAGATTTATTTGTATACATGTCTTTTTATATAGAAATGATAACGCTATCCTATGCCAAGTATTTGGTACAGATTCAATGGTTAGTTTGTCTATGAACAAACAAAAGTATTTTTCATCGTTTATTCGACGGGCACGCGAGTTTGCCAAATCTTAAACATAAATACATTTAACGGATGAATGTTGATCAACATAGAGTACTATAGGCTGATCACCTAGAAGTGCTCGTAATGTCAGATGTACAGCCTTAGTGCTGTGATGTGATGCCACCAAAATAGGTATACATCACCCATCTTGAGTCATCAAATACATGGTACTAAATTCAAATACAACTTGATTATACAACAGTCATGTAAAATATGACAAAATACATGCTGCGAGTTTTAATACAAATATTGTCATCTAGACAATATCCACACTCAATTTAGTCCTCATTACATTTATTATCACACTATTTAACATAATAGTGAGGACTACTAAGACACCATCTCGGACCATTACTCCGTTCCACGACTAGTCCCGGCTACGTTCTCATTTCCTGAAGAGAACAGTGAAAGAAAGGGTGAGCTCAACTAGCCCAGTAAGAAATATTATGACTAAGATAATGCATAATAAATTATCATTAGTCCTCAACAGTGTTAAACTGATAAAATACAATAGACATCAAGTTTAAGCTATGGTATGAACATGCAATCCATTAAAAGAGTCAAGTAGGGAATAAAATCTACTATCTTTTATGATTTAAAAAGGTTTTTCATCACTTTTATCGCTGAGACTAAGCTTAATAAATAATCCACATCATCCACCTTTACTGACCGAGGATATTCATTAGGTCACGACCACAAATTATTCATGCGCTACGGGCGAGGATATTTGTGTATTCATCAATGGTCGTGATCATGCCAACAAGCATCCATCAATGCACTTCAGCCAATGAGGACTTTTACCACATCATTTGTAACATTACGGTCATGATTACATAGAATAATCCTCGGTCATAATCATACCAAGTCAATCTATGCACTACAGGCCACAGATGACTTTCAAAAATAATATAAATATGAGGATGATGACAATGATATAAGAATTCAATAAAACAAGTTCAAGAATTAATTTATTCAGGAACTAATAACGTCCAAATTGTCAACATGATACTTCTTTGTAAAGTAAAATTCAAGAATGCTCAGAAGAATATTTCCATGAAAAGATATTGGATGAAAGCGAAATATCAAGAATATTCCACTAATTTCATGGAGTGTAGAAGTCAAAACTTTAACCAATTTGAGTATAATAAAGAATGGAATAACAAAAGAAATCACCATGCATGCGGTGCCGCGCCAGTAAGGTTATTCCATCGAATAATAAATAACGGAACCGGTCAAAGCGTAATACGCTTCAATGAGGATATTCCAACAAAATAATAAAGAATGGAATACAATGAAATCACGGGCATGCGGTACTTACACATAGACAGGTTATTCCAATAGAATACTAAATGACGGAACCGGTGTGGGTGAAATTCACACTAACAGGATGTTCTAACAGAATAATAAAGACGGAACCAGGTCTGGCGTAAAGCATAGACATGATATTTCAATAGAATAATAAAGAATGGAATACAGAAGAATTTCACCAAGTATAGGGTAGCCCGCGTATACAAGTTATTCCAACAAAATAATAAAGATGGAATAATAGAAGTTCTCTTCATGAATACAAAAGAAATAATACCCCTTACCGTAAAAGAAACTTGATATCGGAGTAGTGAAGTAGCAGAATACTTTTCTTCTTTCTCTCTATAGTTTCTCTCTCTATAATTTCTCTCTCTAGAATTTCAGTGAATTCGTAAGAAATAATGAAGGAATGAGCTACTATTTATAGAAGAATGGAATGAATAGTAACAAATCCATGAACGGTCCAGATTGATTTACTTTAATCGGACAGTCCATATTTAAAGCAAAATCTTTTAAATAAAATATAATATATTTTATTTATAATCTAATAAAACGAATAACTTTTAAAAAGATTTTACTATGCAAACACTATGCATAATAAAATATAATATATTCTAATTATTGTCAAATAAAATAGATAACTTTATAAAAGTATTACATTTTATATAAAAAGATTTTACTATTAGCTTTAATAAAATGAATAACTTTATAAAAGTATTTTGTTTTATATAAAAGTTTTTTGCATTTTATTACGTTAATAATACAAATAAAACAAAATGTCATCATTATTATTATTATTCACACTATTAATCGACTGTGTCGTTCCTTGGAAAGAGGGGCTTTCAATAAGGATTTCTCCCTATTAGCGGCAATGTGATTAGGTGACTAAACCTCTCCTTGGCGAACTTCTAGACATCGTTAATAATGCAAATAATAATATTAACAACTTCGTCATCTCAATTATTGATTTAATAACATATAAAATATCGACAATAATTGAATCAAAGTGAGTGACTTCTTCCATAAGCATTAATATTCAATCTGGTGTGCTACTATGAAACCAATGCCAGACATCTTTGTATTTTACTACTACAGAGTAGTTCAACGAAGATCAAGCAGTAAAACTTCCATAGTTATTTTCATAAAAATATTTTAGTTGTTTTCTCAATCCGACAATAATTCTGTTATGGGGTCCACCAATGATTGTGCTGTCGTACGAATATTCCCTGACCAATCGAATATTATATAACAACTTGCGTACTTTGTAAAATTTATAAATATTACCCACAACTGTAACATTATATCAAATTTATTCCATAATATTCAAAAAGGATATTTATAGAAAGTTCATTTTTATTCATAAAAGTTGGGGTCTTACATGTGATGTCCTTTTCAAGTATGAAAACCGAAAGAGAATGTTCCTGGTCTTTCAACCGGTTCAGAATTCCTAAGCTATTATATACTATGGAATTGATGTTATGAATTGATAAGTATTATTCAATGTTTCATAATACTTCATGACCATTTGTTCAGTCATGGAATATAATTATATAATTCACAAATGTGGTATTGATATTATCCTTTGTTAGACTTGTTGAGCTTGTTATGCTCACTTCTTGCTTGAATTATATGATTGCAGCTAAAGTCAAACGTACTGAGAATTCTAAGAGAGATAAAGGCAAGGCTAAGATGGATAGTTAAACATCTTGTAATAGATTAGTATGGTTGTATGTATTATACTTACGAACATCAAATGATGTAATTGGTTTATGAACCTGGGAAAAGAATTTACTATGATTGTAATAAGAAGATAGTTAATACATTCATTATGTTGTATTTTTAATGGAATGATTGTATAATAATGAGTACCGTGTAGCACCATGTGTCGGGTTGGAAGATACCCGAATTTGGGGGTGTCACAGGTGGCTTTTGGCTTTGAACCTTCCCTTGTGAAAGATTATCGGGCTTACTGGTTGTTCAGTGAATGTGATGTCTTGAACTATCCAACCGTTTGTGTAAATCAAGACAATACACAAAATCTTTCTAAAAGTTATTTGGTTCTCATGACTTTGTTCATTTTGGCCCTGAATATTCCTGAATTTATGAGTGCTCTATAAAAGTATAGCCTTGTCATTCTCATAGAATTAGCCCAGTTCACACATACCTCACTTATTTATAAATATATAAGAATAATTTAAAGCACAACTTATCCTAAAATCGATGCAGGTATCACTATCTCGTATCATATGAATGAGCACAAGAAATTAATTTTTTCATAGTGTTTTGGTTAAATAGTTCACAATTTAGTTATTCCTTTGAACCTAGATTTTAGGATCTCCAGTCAACTAGGTTGGGTTTCCACCATGAAGATCCTTATTTATAGGCTTTAAACCCATTCCCCTCGATGCTATTTTTACTTGCTCTCTAGTTAAACTTATTCCCCTCGATGCTATTTTCATGGATTCGCTATATTTTCTTTTGACATTATGTACTCAATAGTCAAAATGTCATTAGAGAGAAATTATTTTGTGGTATTGTATCTACGAGGAATATGTCTAGACTTACCATTATACATGCGAATGTGCCCTTTCAATTGTTGATTAACTATTACAATGGATACAAATAGGAGGCACAACTTTAGGCCACATAGAAATATCTTCTAAAAAGTGACGAAGCCATTTAACTTCTTCTCTATCCGTACTCAATGAAATAAACTCAGATTCCATTGTTGATCAAGAAATGCATGTTTGTTTAAAAGATTTTCATGATACTGCTCCTCCACATAGTGTAATCACAAAACTACTTGTGGATTTACAGTCTTTTGTATTTGATATCCAATTCGCATCACAACATCCTTCAAGTTCAAGATATCTTAAGTAGTTCAATACAAAGTTTTGAGTGTATCTTAAATATCTTAAAACTCTTATAATCGTTTTCCAGTGATCTTGTCCTGGATTGCTTGTAAATCTACTCAATTTATTAACAATATATGTTATGTTAGAACGTGTAAAATTTATTACATACATAAGGCTTCCAATTACTTGTGCATACTCATGTTTTAATATGTTCTCTCATTTATTTTTAGAAAAAGGTAGATTTATATCTACCACAAGTGTTCTCACAGATTGTAATCATATTGATTAAATTTCTTAAGTATTTTTTTAATATAGTGTGATTGTGACAACACTAACCTATCCGATGTTTTGAAAAATTGAATTCCTAATATTACATCGGCAACACCTATGTCTTTCATGTCAAACATATTATTTAACATTTTCTTGGTAGTTTTAATGATTTCATTATTACTACCCATAATGAGCATATCATTTACATAAATACAAATAATAACAAACCATTTTGTTGTGTCCTTGACATATACAGATTTTTCACACTCATTTATTTTGAAACCATTTGACATCACTGTATTGTCAAATTTTTACATGACATTATTTAGGTAATTGTTATAATCCATAAAGGTACTTCAAAAGCCAAAAAAACATTTTTTTCTTATCTTGGAATAATAAACTCCTTTGGTTGTTCCAAGTATATTTCTTTTTCTAAATCACCATTTAAGAAAGCTATTTTCACATCCATTTGATGTATCTCCAAATTGTATATAGTTCCAATGACTATTAACATCCTAATTGTAGATATTCTTGTCACAAAAGAATAGGTATCGAAATAATCCAAAACTGTGACGCCCCCAAATTCGGGTATCTTCCAACCCGACAGATGGTGCTACACGATACTATCATTCACACATACATTCAATTGAAATTTCTCAAAAGATTGAATATGTCTTATTATATTCCAAAACAATATTCCCTTTCCCAGGTTCTTTATAACCAATACATCTGTTTCTTGTCATAATATCAAATAATTCCAACATTAAACCTATACTATTACATAAACAGCTTAGTGGTCTGCCTTAGCCTTTCCTTTATCTTTAGAGGACCCTTCGGGTCGTTCAGTCTTAGCTGCAATCATATGGTTCAAGAAAGAGTGAGCATAACTAGCTCAGCAAGTATCATAATTTCATTTAAACAATATGCTTGAAACATAGGAATCATATATCTTCAATAACTGAACAATAGTTATGAAGTACTATCGATAATTCAAAATATCACTTTTTTTCCTTTAAAACATGTCACAATGAACCACATTCATTAAACATATATTTTATTCCAAGACCTTGAACATTCGTTCTTTCTTTGAAAAGGACGACCCGACACTAAGTTCGTAAGTCCGGTATTACTTACGAGCACGTCTAGGTGATCAGCCTATAGTACTCTATGTTGTACAACACTTCTTCTGTAAACATATTTACGTTTAATTTTTGGTAACCTCATGTGTATGTCGTTTGATAACAAAACGTTTGTTTGTTCATACTCAGTCTTTCTTGGAAATCCATACCAAAATAGTTTGACAAAAGATAACAACTTTAATAACATTTCAATAGATTATAAGAAATCCAATAAATACATTAAGTCTAGCCGAAAGAACTGGGCTTCGACCTCATCATTCATTAATTCATGTGCAAAATACATGAATCGCAAAGCTTGTCCAGAATGAACATAGACAAGGGTTAGAACACTTGCCTTCAGCGTCTTCTATAGATTAAATACTTTTCCTTTTGAGTCTTTAAGGTCTCTACAATACATAACCATGTAACATACCACATTAGGTCATAGTCAAACATGTATGGTATCTAACTTAACTTACCCTTCTTCTCAATCTAATCGTTCATTAGATTTGTTAACTTTGGTTACGGTTTATCTTATTATTTTACATTCACGTTCAAGTAATCTTTCTTCAACCTTTAGTTATAATTCTCAACGTTATAATGATCATTGAGGATGCTTACTTTAGGTTTATTAATGTATTACTTAATTATTAATCAACCAACTTCCTTTTTATCTTTATAAGCTTTCTTTTCTATGCCTTATCTAGTGCTGGCGCTGCTGCGCCAGCTTCTCTTTATAAGTCTCGTGTTGTGGCGTGAATCTCCAGTAACTTTTACCTAGACCTAGTGCTGCGACGCCATCCTCAGTACAATTGGCCGCGCTGTGGCGCCAATCTCCAGTAGGTATTGGGCACGGCTCGGTGCTGCGGCGCCACCTTTTAAGCCTTAGCTAGCACTGTGGTGCCAGCTCTGTGCACCAGATAGTCTTGTTAGTTTGTTTACTTAGTGAACTTCCTGGACTCATAATTTTCTCATTTTAAGTTTGAATTGGCTCGTTCAAAAGCCATTAGCTCACTAATCACATGAACTAAGTGTTCATGTAATAATTTCACATTTTTGGATCCGTTAACATAGAATTCACAGTTTTAAGTCTATTTTTACCAAAATGATAAACGTTCGTGAACGTTCATAGATCGTTTCTTCGTTCTAAGTCAGAATTTGACCATTTTCAAGTTCGCAACTCTAAAATGCAAACTTAGACTATTCTCCATCGAAAACTAACATTTCCGAGTTCAATGCAAACTTTTGACTTCCATTCTAAGAATTTCACGATTTCGACGATTATCGTTTAATCTCGTAAATTTTGCCATAACTTCGTTACTTAAGATTTTTACTCCGTTCCAAATGGATTCATTCCATTGTCACAACATGTATTATCTAAGCCTACAAATGATGGTTTTAAACTTGTCCATCAACAACAATATTATAATTTTTCAATGACCTTCAATGGTTTATAACTTTTATACTTATGATTTCACTTTCACATGGTTTATTAAGGTTTCATCCACTAATAAACATCCTTATCACTCCTTAACAAACATGCTCTACCACTACTCACTTCCCTAACAAATGAAGAGAGGGAGAATCATTGGTTAGGATGCTTACCCTTGAAGTTCTTTAGCTTAATTCTCCTTCTTCTTTCTTGATATAGCAAAGTCTAGCTTTTACTCACTTTTCTCTCTCAATATATAAACTCTAAGATGTTGGTGGAAATTAAACAAGAAAATAATCTAGCAAGCTTCTCTTTTTTATAGGATTTCCAAAATGAGGGCATAATAGCCATTTAGGCCATCCCACCTCCACAACTCCACCTCCTTACTATTCATCCTTGGTCACCAAGTAAAACCACTTTACTTGGTCACCAAGATGGTTGCCATGTGATCCATGGGGCCCCCATGGGTTTCCACATGGGTTTTTCTTACCCGTTTACCCATCAGTTCGATCCACAGATCCGGTTCTTAATTTGGGCTTAAGTTTAACTAACTTTTACTTAACCTTTGGGCTTGCATTAATTCACTTAGGCTTATAAAATTCCTACTCAAATCCTACAAGTCCAATACCATTGACTTAATACTTATAACGTATTGTCTACGTATTCCTCTCATATGCTAACTCGTATATTAATTCATCATATACGACATACCATCATTTATACATACTCGTATAATACCTCGTATCATACTCGTATTCATTACCTCGTATAATACTTACATATCATATGATCATCGTTTACTCATTAACGCTTTACTTTCCTTAACGTTCTCGAATTTAGTACGCAGGCGAAAAACTGTGTTTCTCATACTTGAATTATTATTACATAATTCATCCTTCCTTGTTATTCTATCATTATGTATTTCTCGGAAGTTCAAAAATAATTTCTGAGCAGATATCGATGAATAGTATTTTTTGGAAAATTTCTCGAAAAACTTTTATTTTCGTCTTAGAAATTCAAACACTTTAATTCTACCACGTAGCCAAAATACTATGATATTCCAACACTAGTAGGTTATAGAATGACATTCATCTTGCTTACTCATTATAAAATAATTTTATTCATTATTTAATCAAATAAAAGTATTTTACAAATAATCTGATTTTCTCAGTCGTTACACAAACCCTCCTTTTATTTGTATCCTTTGATTACAAGTCTTGTTTTATATTTATCTATAGATCAATCTGCTTTCATTTTCTTCTTTAATATCCACCTTTATCCAAGAGGTTTATAGCCTAGTGGGAGATTTACTAATTCCCCACGTATGTTTGTGCAATATGGATTCTACTTCACTGTTTATAACCTCTTTCCAATATGGAGTTTAAGACTTGATATCGCTTCTTTAAAATTTTGAGGCACATTTTCTAACAAATAAGTTAGAAATTCTGAACCAAAATATTTTGATATTACTACGTCTAGGTTCATCAATATCTTTTAAGCCATGTTCACTATCACTAACAATGTCATACGTTCTTTTGTTTGAACTTGTTTCATGTTCATTAGAACATGACTCTTGTTCCTTTTTATTAGGAAATATTGTTTCCCCTATTTTTGATTTATTAACCTAAAATCTATATGCACTGCTACTATTAACACATCCAATGAATATACAATCTATTTTTTTGTTCTATTTTTACCTTTCTAGGTGGGAGGAAAAATTACTTTTACTAAGCACCCTCGCACTTTTAAAGGTTTATAAGACGGTTTTCGTCTTTTCCATAGTTCAGAAGGTGATGCATTAAACTTCTTTTGAGGTATTCGATTGAGAATATAATTTTCTGAAAGAATTGTTTACCCCCAAGAAATTCTGAGGTAGCCCAGAACTTAATAACAATGCATTCATCATTTCTTTTAAACTTCTATTCTTTCTTTCAACAACATTGATGAGTGGATTTTATATCTGCAAATCATGTAGTCTTAGCTTAGTTATTTTGCAAGTTCTTAAGTGTTTTAGTTCATTTTTATTGCATTTTATTATTTATTTTTGCAAGAATCAAAAGTTAATCCATGATGGTGAAAAGAGCATAATTGATAAATATTCAACCTTGTTATGAAGCTACGACCATTGATAAGTGTCAGGCGTTCGCATGGAGTAAGTAATTGGGCATGACATTGGCGGTTTGGTGGACCAATTGGGCGTGTAAGGAAGAAAAGGAAAAATTTTAAGAATGTTGAGCGCCGAGACGTTATGCTTGAAAGTCGCAGCACTGCCCTAGATCATTCTCAAGCGATGCGACACTAGAGAGGAAATTTGCGGTAATAAGGCATTTCCCAAGCGCGTGCAGGAGCATGATCGGTCGAAAGGAGGTTTTTTAATTTTTGATTATATTATAATTTCAATGGGGCACTTACCATAGGAGGCCTAAGGATTTAAAAAGTCTAAATAGGATGGAATTAGTATTATTGTCATAATCATCATCATCCACAAGGGTTAAGCGAAAATAGGCTATTATCATCATCAACATAGAACTATCTTGGGAAAGAAAGGAGAAGAACGAAGATTGAAGACTAGAGTATTTGATTGAGAGCTGTTTTGCAGATTCTTTCTTTTACTCATCCTCTTAGATTTTTGTACTTCGAAGATGTTTATGGATTATATGATGATGTCTTATTTTTTTCTTATAAACTAAATTATTGTTCAAGATTGCAATGGAACCTGATGATTGGATTTAGTTGAATTATTTTCTATTTGATTATGATTGATTGTATGAAAGTTATTTACCATATTTTTGTGCTTAACATAATAATTGTTTGACCAATAATTAATCTAATAACCTAGATGATATTAGGGAATATAATCTAGGTTTATATGGGAATATGATACATGTGTTGGAATTATTCTTCTTACGATTTAATAATCAATTTTTATGTAGGATATGAATATACCTATATGTCGCATGAACTTGTATGAGAATTGTAAGACCCCAACTTTTATGAATAAAAATGAATTTTCTATAAATATCATTTTTGAATATTATGGAATAAATTTGATATAATGTTATAGTTGTGGGTAATATTTATAAATTTTGCAAAGTACGCAAGTTGTTATATAATATTTGATTGGTCAGGGAATATTCGTACGACGGCACAATCATTGGTGGACCCCAAAACAGAATTATTGTCGGATTGAGAAAACAACTAAAATATTTTTATGAAAATAACAGCGGAAGTTTTACCATTGATACTGTTGAACTACTCGGTAGTAAAAGTACAATAATACGCGTGGTTGCATAGTAGCACACGGTATTGATTATTAATGCTTATGTGAGAAGTCACTCAGTTTGATTAAATTATTGTCGATATTTTATATGTTATTAAATCAATAATTGAGATGACGAAGTTGTTAATATTATTATTTGCATTATTAACGAGGTCTAGAAGTTCTGCCGAGGAGAGGTTTGGTCACCTAATTGCGCGCCAATAGGGAGAATTCCTTATTGGAAAGCCCCCTCTTTCCTGAGAATGACTTGGTCGATTAATAGTTTGAATAATAATAATGATGATGACGTTTTGTTTTATTCGTATTATTAACGTAATAAAACAGAAATTTTTTTTATATAAAACAGAATACTTTTATAAAGTTATTCGTTTTATTAGGCTAATAGTAAAATCTTTTTATATAAAATAGAATACTTTAATAAAGTTATCTGTTTTATTAGACAATAATTAGAATATATTATATTTTATTATGCATAGTGTTTGTATAGTGCTTGCATAGTAAAATCTTTTTAAAAGTTATTCTTTTTATTAGATTATAAATAGAATATATTATATTTTATTTAAAAGATTTTTCTTTAAATATGGACCGTCCGATTAAAATAAATCAATCTGGACCGTTCATGGATTGGTTATTATTCATTCCATTCTTCTATAAATAGAAGCTCATTCCTTCATTATTTCTTAAGAATTCACTGAAACTATAGAGAGAGAAACTATAGAGAGAAAGAAGAAAAGTATTCTGCTACTTCACTACTCCGATATCAAGTTTCTTTTACGGTAAGGGGTATTATTTCTTTTGTATTCATGAAGAGAACTTCTATTATTCCATCTTTATTATTCTGTTCGAATAACCTGTATACACGGGCTACCCTATACTTGGTGAAATTCTTCTATATTCCATTCTTTATTATTACGTTGGAATATCACATATCATGTTTTACGCAGGACTGGTTCCGTCTTTATTATTACATTGGAACATCCTGTTGGTGTGAATTTCACCTGACCTGGTTCCATCATTTAGTATTCTGTTGGAATAACATGTCTATGCGAAGTACCGCATGCATGGTGATTTTTGTTGTATTCCATTTTTATTATACATTTGGAATATCACTGCTTGCACGTATTACGCTTTGACTGGTTCCGTTATTTATTATTCGATGGAATAACTTTCATCTATCTCAAGCACCGCATGCATGGTGATTTCTTTTGTTATTCCATTCTTTATTATACTCAGTTGGTTAAAGTTTTGACTTCTACACTCAATGAAATTAGTGGAATATTCTTGATATTTGCACTTCATCAAGTATCTTTTCTTGGAAATATTCTTCTGAGCATTCTTGAATTTTACTTTACAAAGAAGTATCATGTTGACAATTTGGACGTTATTAGTTCCTGAATAAATTAATTCTTGAACTTGTTTTATTGAATTCTTATATCATTGTCATCATCCTCATATTTATATTATTTTTGAAAGTCATCTGTGGCCTGTATTGCATAGATGGACTTGGTATGATTATGACCAGGGATTATTCGGTGTAATCATGACCGTAATGTTACAAATGATGTGGTAAAAGTCCTCATTAGCCCGAAGTGCATTGATGGACAGTTAAATAGTGTGACAATAAATGTAATGACGACTAAATTGAGTGTGGATATTGTATAGTTGACAATATTTGTATTAAAACTCACAGCATGTATTTTGTCGTATTTTACATGACTGTCGTATAATCAAGTTGTATTTGAATTTAGTACTATGTATTTGGCGACTCAAGATGGGTGATGTATACCTATTTTGGGGGCGTCACAAGAATTAATATTTATGGATTCATTTTTAATTGTTCATGTGATGACCTGAGAATTTAGAAAATTAATTAAATCTTAAATGATAGATTAAAGGTTGAATAATAAACCTAGACAGAAAATAAGTGAATGGATTTGAGTTTTCTAGTAAGGAATTTTGTGAATTAAAAATTTCTTGTAGTGAATTATTCAAGATTAAGGGTATATGTGTATATGTTCTGTGAATAGGGTATTATATGTGTACAGAATGTGGTTCAGGCTCAAGGGTCGACCAGATAAATTTTATCAGTGTCCAAACCATATGTATATATTTAGAACGTCCACGTTCAGTTATAAAATTCTTCAATTTACAAGAAAACCCTAGAAATCAGTTCTGGAAACCGTAATTTCAGTTTCGGAAATTTAAAACACTAATTCGGATATTATAATCCTAATTTGGGAATTTAAATGCTATGTATAAGGTTTTTATATTTTAATTGCAAACCTAACTAGGGATAACCCTAATTGACTATTTGCGAAACCCTGATTTTAAGGTTTAAAACCCTAATCGTTCCGTTTGAAACCCTAATGGACCAAATTGCTAAATTAGCAATTTTAATTAGGAATTATTAATCCTAATTATCAATATTAATTTATGATTGGGAAATTAGAATATAATTAGAAAATCCTAATTATAATTTAGAGATATTAATTTTCTATTTAGAAAACCTAAATTGAAAATATTAGAAAATTGATTTTTGGGAGCCTTAGGTTTTAACCCTAAGGGTCAAACCCTAAGGGTTTGCTCAATTACTAAAATGCCCTTAAAAATGTATGTAAAATGTCTAAAATGCCCTTGGTGCATTATTGATGGTAGCTTTCAATTATTGTCCTATTTGTAGACTAGCTAGGATACACCATGTGCCTTAAAAATCAGAAGATCAGCCCCTAATCTCAGCCATTTGTATTGCATTCAATTACATAAATAATAGAAGAGAGAGAAAGTGCTACTTTATTTTTCATTTTGTCTAAGACCTTTCTTTCTCTAGAATTCAAGATTTGAGGGTGAATATGAGTGTTAAATTATGACTATATCAACCTTAAACTTTCCAATATCAGATCAGAGATCAAAAGTTCAAGGATCAAAGCTTAAAGGTATAAAAAAAAACCCTAATCTTGAAATCCTTAAATTTGAAGTTAGATGTTATGATTTGTTGTTTAGAAGTGTGTTATAAGGTGTTAAGAAGTTATCTGGGTTGATAGATCATAGATCTATAACATCTAGATGCACGATTTTGATGTTTAGAAAAATCTGGAAAAATTTCAAAAAGTTGCCTGATAGTCATATGTCTGAGGCCTTAGATCTGTGTGTTTGATGTTTGGTGTACTTTATGTTATAGATCTGTTCTTTGATGTTAGGACTTTGATCTGAGACTTGAATCAAGCTCAGATCATACTTAGATTGCAAGATAAGGTCGATCAAAGTCCATTGGCCAAGCACAAAACTTGAATCTGGGCAACCCAGAATTTTTCCAGGTGGTCTGACAAGATTTTCAACATCCCTGATCTTGCTTTCTGTTAATGTTTTGGTCCAGTTGTTGTTTTATATTTGTAGCCTGTATGTAATCTACATACTAAAGTCATTAGATCACCATTATCTTGCTCAGAATCACAAAAATATTTAGTCAAACAACCGTTGACCATCAGCCGGAAGAACAATCTGGAAAACCCAGATTGTTCATAATCCGTTTTTTTTGCCAGACTTTTACCAGCTTATTTTTCTCTCTTGTGTTGATGTTAGACTGTAATAATGTATGATGTGTGTAGTATAACATATGGACTACGGTCTTGGACCCTTACATCACATAATCAATATTTGGAAGTCAACGATTTAAGGCTTCAAAGTAGCACCTTTGGCACTGTTTGAATTTCTGGGCAGCCCAGAAATTCAAGAACATGCCTGACAACGTCTTCTGCAGCTTAGATCTCATAGATTTGTTATGTTTTGGCCATGAAACTCGATTAAGGTTGTAGTGTGTCAGTAATAATACAATATTAGTTGAAAAGCAAACCTAGAATCATTTTATATTGTGAATTAAATCCAGTCAAACTAGCTACCTCGAACTCTAACATGAAGATCTTGGTTTGGATTGATGAACACCAAGAACACCTATAGCGATGGGTCTGTCGCTATAGGGCCCTTTAACTATAGTTTATTTAGAAAATTAATTATTTAATTAAATAAATTGAAATAAATGGTTTTTAATTATTAAAAATACAAAATAAATTCCTAAAAATTATTTTAAAGTTTGAAAATTAGTTTTTAATTATTTTGAGTATATTTCATAAATATTTAATATTTTTTGAATATAAATGGTATTTATTTTATTTAATTATAATATAAAATAAAATTATTTAAAAATGGTTTTAATTCATGAAAAATTATATTATTGTGTTAGAAAATATTTTAATTTATTTTTGATGACTTTTGATATTTTGTGATGAAATTCATTAATAAATTAATATTAATGGTAATTAGTTTATTTAATAAATATATTAAATAAATTATGGAAAATGGAATTAATGATTAAAAATCATATAAAAATGATTTAAGTATTATAAAAATATTTTAAGTTAAAAAATATAACTTTTGATATTTTTTCATGAAAATTTTAATATTTTAATATTAAAAGCAATTATTGAATAATGAATTTAATCGTTTAAAAATCATTTAAATATGATTTTAAGGTATTAAAATACTTTATAATATTATAAATATATTATAATATTATGTTATAATTTTCATTAATATTTAGTATTGAATAAATATTAATGATAAAGGAATTATGTGGTATTTAATTCATTTAAATATGATATTAATGATCAAAAAATTATGATAAATGATATTAATTATCTGAAAATTATTTGAAGTCTTTGAAAATTATTTTGACTGATAATATGATTATCTAAGATATTTGTTAAGTGTTTATGCAAAGTTTAGTTGAACTTAAACTCGATATTTGTCTGAGTAGACCGTCGGGATGTTAGAATTGTGTCGGTTTCAACTCGGACTTAAATAGTGTGACTTGATGCTAAGTTTTTTGTGCTGAATAGACTGATAGGGTTATGTGCTATGTGTTTAGGTTATTTTGTGTGTGTGTGTGTGTATATATATATATATATATAAAATAATATTATAATGTGATAATATTATTCTAATATTGGAGATCTATATTGCTAATATTAGGTCTTCGGATAAAGTGATATAGAATGCGTAACGGTAATCAACGGTTCAAGCAAGTTTTACTTAACTCTACTAAGAGTTATTTCATTCAGATATGTTTATGGTTAATCATTGCTGATTGCCATTGTAGAATTGTATTCTGTACATATTGCATGTATAAGTCAAGTATGAAAGGCTGATCACCTTCATTACCAGTTGGTCTAGATATATTTGTTCATGTTCAATACTTGTTCAGTCAAAATTTTGTTCGTGCTAATTCATAACTATATTGATGAATTGTAGCCAGCTTATTATTCAGACTCTTTCAATCATGACATATCTTAATAAATTTAAACTTGCTGGGCAACTTTCATGTTCACCCTTGCTATATCATGATAAACATTGCAAATTAAGACGATTGCGTCGGATACAAGGAAAAGATAAAGATAAGTTCAACTTGGGATTAAATGTGCAGCTAATTTGTAATAGTATAGTTTGATAAATATGTTATATGTTAGATAGTTTATGAATTGTGTATAAGTTAAGGTTACTCGATTTTGGGAAAATAATGTGTACGTTTTATGTATAAACAATTTATGTTTATATCTTCCGCAATTAGTTATAAAATGATTGTACCGGATCCAAGGTGATTTGGGACCTGGATTCGGGGCTTTCACAGTTGGTATCAAAGATGTTGGTTATAAACCTAGGGTAGTGATACCTTAGTCTAATAACCGCAGTGATTAAGATAAGTACTAACTCAGATAGAGTTGGTGTGTCGGTAAGATTCAAAGACAGATCTCGGCGAGTTATAAGATACAGTGTTTCCTAACTCTGATAATATAGTTGAACAGTAGTGGTGAGTAGATAGAGTCTAAAAGACTAAAAGTACAGGGATAGGAGATCGTCAAACAAAACTATTATAGTATAGAAATGAATCGTAATATATACGATGAGATCACCCCATGATCTGATGTGGATCAATCGAATGATTGACAAGTTTACAGCAAGATTTCTGTGTGTAAATGGTACTACGAATTGATACAGATTCAGGAAAGGTTTATGAATACCAGTTGAATGAAACTCGTATTGAGAAGGGAGTTAGTATTAGGTGGGGATTTTAATTGAGGACTCATGTTAGCAGCTAAGTTGTATGATTCTTTGTATGGGAGTTGAATTGTACTTGGTGTAACAACCACTTAGTTTCTGGCACTGATACTCATTGAAATGTTTGTGTCGTGCTATTTGTTATATGCATGTTAAGAGGGTGATTCCTTTCTCAGGTGTATAACAGATACATAGGTTCTAAGTAGAGAATATTAGGATAAGTACGAGTTCTTAAAACTCATACTTATGGTACGTTCGTGACTCATGATCATATGAAATGTTTATGAACCCCTCAGCGAATGGACGCGAAAGGTCTGACTAGGAAAAGTTCCTAAACTCATAAGTGTGATAAGTTTGACGAACTGGGAATAGTGATGTGTGAATGGAGTATTGAGGATAATATGAATAGATAGATTACTAAGCAAATGATTATTAGTTGAGACATAAGTTTTCCAAAACTCCTAGCTATGCTAGACTTCAAAATTTTGACATCAAGCTAAATACACACTATGTGCTTTAAAAAAAAATATGTAGACTCGTAATCATTTTTGAAACGGTTTAAAGTATAGTCTATGCTACTTATTTCAGCTAGACACAAATGATTTGAAATATCAAAATATATTCTTATTTATCACGTATGTACCATGTAACCTGGTGCAGAGATGATAAAAAGGTGATGGAGTTATAAATATAGGAATACATAGTGTGAATTTGATCTAAAATTGTTATTCCACTATTGTATGATGTGTTATGACAAAGTCATACAATGACGGCATCCTCAAACGGACTAATAATACAGTACATCATCATGACGTCATTCTCGAAAATGTTTTCAAAAAATTTAATTTCCCAACGGGGTTTGGCTACACTTAAATAATTCGATTGAATTGAATTATTGATATGAGTCTAGGTTATTCGATTCAGCTAGACTAATGTTATGAAAACTCAGTGTTCATTGAGAAAAATTTCTCGAACCAAATTATTTTGGTACGGAATTCTATAATAAGACTAAGGTAAAATTTTGTGCCTATGGCAGTCATGAGATACAGATCAGACCAGTAGTACTTGGCCAGTACAGGGCATACCGGGCTAATTACCCTCTATGTCTGTAAGTTATGACGGTTTGCGGATGAATTTCCATAAAACCTTTGTGAAAGTGACAAATAAATAGTCTATGTAACTCCTCAGCACAATTTTAAAATATTACTCTTGTGAGTGGTGTATTGGGTAGCATGTGATGATGTGTATGAATGGTGTAAGTTGTATGGTATACGGTGTAAGTTGAATTTCGGGGACGAAATTCTTAGAAGAAGGGGTGAATGTGACAACCCGAGAATTTAGAAAATTAATTAAATCTTAAATGATAGATTAAAGGTTGAATAATAAACCTAGACAGAAAATAAGTGAATGGATTTGATTTTTCTGGTAAGGAATTTTGTGAATTAAAAATTTCGTGTAGTGAATTATTCAGGATTAAGGGTATATGTGTATATGTTCTGTGAATATGGTATTATATGTGTACAGAATGTTGTTAAGGGTCAAGGGTTGACCAGATAAATTTTATCAGTTTCCAAACCCTATGTATATATTTAGAACGTCCACGTTCAGTTATAAAATTCTTCAATTTATAAGAAAACCCTAGAAATCGGTTCTGGAAACCGTAATTTTAGTTTCGAAAATTTAAAACCCTAATTCGAATATTATAATCCTAATTTGGGAATTTAAATGCTATGTATAAGGTTTTTGTATTTTAATTGCAAACCTAACTAGGGATAACCCTAATTGACTGTTTGGGAAATCCTAATTTTAAGGTTTAAAACCCTAATCATTCCGTTTAAAACCCTAATGAACCAAATTGCTAAATTAGCAATTTTAATTAGGAATTATTAATCCTAATTATCAATATTGATTTATGATTGGTAAATTAGAATATAATTAGAAAATCCTAATTATAATTTAGAGATATTAATTTTCTATTTAGCAAACCTAAATTGAAAATATTAGAAAATTGATTTTTGGGAACCTTAGGTTTTAACCCTAAGAGTCAAACCCTAATGTAAGACCCCAACTTATTATAAATGAAATTAAATTTCCTCTATTTATTATTTTGAAATAGTAAGGGTTGATTTGATTAATGTGGTTAGTTATGGGTAAAATGCGCAAATATTTCAAATAAGCAAGTGATTATAAAATATTCATTGTTGTCGGAGAATATTCGTTTAGTCGTTGAATATTCTTGCTGTCGGGGAATATTCGTACGAAGGCGCAGCCTTGTGTGGGCCCCATAATGGAAAGCGATTGGATGAAGAAAATGACAAGTATAAGTTGTTTATAAATAACGGCGTAGTTATTACCGTTAATACTGTTGAAATACTCGGTGGTTAAAATACAGTAGCACGCGGTATTGCATCAATTATTGATTCATACGTAAGAAGGCAATACTCAATAATTGTTACAGTAATTACTGTTCAATATTTTATTTTATTGATTCAATAATTGCTGCGTTGATATTTTATATTATTGTTGTTTCAAAAATTGTCATTACACAGTATTCTCCATTATCGGAGCAATAATTCATATTAGTTGAATAATATTATTAGATAACATTATTGGCAATGTCTAGAAAGTTCTGTCTAAGGAGAGGTTTGGTCACCTAATTGCGTGCCAGTAAGGAGAAATCCTTATTCGAAAGCCCCCTCTTTCCTAGAACTACCGGCTGGTTTGCGATATTGTGATTCTGTAATATTATTTGTGAATAATTAACTATTGATTTATATGATAAGGAAAATATTCATTTTATGTGGATATAGATGGAGAAAGTTTTAAAGTGACAATTGTTGAAAAATTGATATTTTATCTTTTCTGATAAACAATTCATTTAAATATATTATTATATTTTCATAATATAATAATGGTGATATTTTTACAATGAATGTGGGATATATGAGTATATGAGGAGAAGGAGTATTTTTGTTACTAAAAATAATTAAAACATGTTTTTTATGTTCGTGGACCCCATTTCTTGACTGAAATTTGATTATAGCTTTGTAAAATCGCTCACGTATGTGGATTTTGGCCAACTTGACTATTGAAATTTGGGAAAACTTTCTTCTGCAAAGTTTTAGATAATTTAATCTCCTATGGAATGGACATAAGATGCGAATTTTTCAGATAAAATGGCTATTTATTATGAGGTATTGAAGTTCTGAAATAATTAATTTTTGAAAGTTTTAAATATTTTTTAAAAGCAAAATATTTTTTTCATTTGTGGGCATGTGTTAAATGGTTGAAATCAGTTGGTAAGGTGTGCGTAGGAATAAGTTTTGAAAATATTATTAATTTATTAAATTTTCTAATTTGGTGTTTTAAGCATTTTTCTATAAATAGGGTGCTTAGGTTAGAATTGAAAATCACACCAGAAACTGAAGTTTTCTCTCTATATTATCGAGCGTATTCTTGTGAGTATTTTGATACTTTGAGTGTTGCTATACGGTGCAAGTTCCTTTAGCGTTATATCTGATAATCCAGCTAGAAGTACTATTCTTTTAGAGGTAAGGGATATTAGTTTTTTTTATAAATGATATTATTTCCTTCAATATCATTATGATGGAATATTAGAAAGATTTTTCTTGTAAAATTCTTGTCTTTCAGTGTCGGGGTTACTATTCACGTATACGGCACTATTCACAAATACGACACTATTCACAGAAAAATTAAATTTTTGTTTTTTGTCCAAAATATCTATTATGGATACTAGCTTTGATTGTATCCATGTTTTGATCATTCTTGAATTTTACTTCACTATGGTTATTTATGAAGTATATTTGAACTTGGACTGTTTAAAGTACGAACCCTTATTATTTGTTCTTTTGTTTCACTGGATTCGTATTCTTTAAAATATTTTTCATCATCCTCAGCCCTAAATGATGATATTACTGAATATCTTTGGCCTGTAGTGCAAAGATGGTTGATTTTCTTATGAATATCTTTGGCCCGTAGTGCAAAGATGTACATGTGTTAAGATGAACATGACTAACTGATGAATATCTTTGGCATGTAGCGCAAAGATGAATGTTTGATTCAAGTTGTATATTGATTGATGTTACATGGATAAAATATTGATGATGGACTTTTAAATTCATATATTATAGTAGATTTCATTCTCTACGTAACTCATCTATGAATTATTATTTTCGCTGCAAATATTGATCTGAAACTTGTTGTTTATTGTATTTTATCAGATTTTTTCCTGTTGAAGACTAAAGATAATTTGTTCTATATTATCTTAGTCATAATATTCTTTACTGGGCTAGTTAAGCCCACCCTTTTCTTTTTTGTTCCATTTTTCTTCACAGGAAGCGAGAATGTAGCGAGTTCTAGTCGTTCTAGAGAGTTGTTTTAGTAGTCCTCATCATTTTTGTAAAATAATGTATCAATAATTGTAATGAGAACTTATTTGACTGTTGATATTATCTAGAAGTTAATATTTGTTTTTAAACTCACAGTTTATGTGTTGTCATATTTTGCACGACAATTGTATTAATAAAGTTGTAGTTGTTTCTGTACCATGTATTTGGCGACTCAGAATGGGTGTTGTATACCTATTTTAGGGGCGTCACAGTTGGTATCAGAGCTTAGGGATATGATCTCTGGCAGAGATCGGGGAATAGAACTAGGAGGGGAGAGACGAGTAAATCTTTCGCTAGTGTGTCCTACCTAAGCTTATTTGTTGGTTGGTCAGAATATAGGGATATTATGTGATATATTAATTTCTTCAATTACCCCTTGTTTTATGACAGTATTTGAGAATGGCAACCGAGAATGTTAACAGTGGAGTAAATGAGACCGTGGAGACTCCTTTACTCACCAATAAGGAGAACGTGCAACAGGCCGACAATGTTCTTCCTGTAAATAACACCACTGATCAGACGATGAACGACAGAATATTTAGAAGCTTTTTGCAGTTCATGCAAAATCAGACAAGGGAGACTCGTGCACAAAATACAGGTGGAAATGATAACAAACACGGTTTGTCACAGCCAAGCAGTTCAAAGAGTTGGGACCACCAGAATTTTGGGGAAAGCCGGATCTGATTATGGAAGAAATGTGGGTCAAATAAATTACCAAGATATTCGATGTCTTGGGATGCACAGAGGAACAAAAGGGTCCATTCTCCACCTTTATGTTCCAGTAATGAGGCGACATTGGTGGGAATCGTAAGCGTACTCCATCCGGTACTTTTCGGCATGTCTTGGGAGACGTTTCAAAAACTGTTCAATGACAAGTACTTTCCTAAAAGTATTCGTCATATGAAGGAAGTGGAGTTTATTAGATTGGAACAAAACAACATGACGGTGTCCCAGTACGAGGCGAAGTTTGCAGAGTTATCCAGGTTTGCATCTCATTTGGTGGAGAATGAGGAAAGTATGATGCGGATGTTTCTGAGAGGTTTAAAACCCGGCATACGCCAATATCTCATTTCTCATAAATTTTCTCTCTATTCAGATATTATCAACAAGGTTCAATTATTAGAGCAAGATAACGAGTACTTTCAACCGAGGGACCACAACCAGGATTATACTGGTGACAGCAGTCATCAGAACAATGATAACCAGCGGAGAAAGAAAAATACGGACAAAGGCGGTAACCACTCTAGTGGTAATCATGGCCATGAAAATAGAACAAGCGAGTCGGGGGAGATTTTAAAAAGAGGAGATTCAACAATGACAATGCAAAGACGTCAGCACCAGCAGCAACCGGTTCTAAGGGAGGAGAACGACCACCGGTTGAATACTATAAATCTTGGGAAAAGAGGACATATCACCCCAAAGCGCCCACAACAGATTCAAGGTATGTTATAATTGTGGAAAGGAAGGACATATCGCTTCAAGATTAGACGATATGAAACCAAGTCCGGTGAGGATGGTGACTCAAAAGGCTGTCCCAGAAAAGTCAAAGTCAACAGTTCCTAGGAGAACGTTTGTCGTGACTGGTTAAAATGTGAGGAACCCAAATGAGGTGATCACGGGTAAGCTAATCATAAATTCTTGCGAAGTTTATACCTTACTAGATACCGGTGCTACCCACTCATTTATCTCTCCTGCTTGTGCTCAACGTTTAAACTTGACTTCGGAGAAATTAGACTTTGATTTATCTGTGGAGACTCCATTTGGAGAAACTTTCATCACATCCACTGTTTATAAATCTTGTTTGATCCAAGTTGGCACCATCACATTACCTGTTGACCTTATCTCTTTAAAGATACTTGCTTTTGATGTGATTTTAGGGATTGATTGGTTAACTACTCATCATGCCAAAATTGAATATTTTCATAAGGTTGTTAGTTTTCATATTCTTAACCAACCTGTTTTATGAATTCAAGCAACTAAACCGCTAAAATCAATCACTGTTATATCAAGTCATAAAGCTATTCGTTTATTGAAAAATGGATGTCAAGCTTTCTTAGCCCATGTTATGGATTTGAATAAAGACACGTCGGATTTGAATAATATTCATGTTGTTAGTAAATTTCCTAACGTATTTCCTGAAGAACTTCTCGGTCTACCCCCAGAACATGAAGTTGAATTCTTTATTGATCTTGAACCTGGTACAAAGCCCATTTCTAAAACCCCATATCGAATGGCTCCTATTGAACTTCAGGAGTTAAAGGTCCAACTATAGGAGTTGTTGGACATCGATTTCATTCATCCTAGTACATCTCCTTGGGGTGCTCCTATTTTATTCGTAAAGAAGAAAGATGGGAGTATGCGACTTTGTATTGGCTACCGGGAATTAAACCATGTCACTATCAAGAATAGGTATCCGCTACCTTGCATTGATGACCTGTTTGACCAGTTGCAAGGAGCAAAATTCTTTTCAAAGATCGATCTTCGTTCTGGATATCATCAGCTGAAGATTAGAACTGAGGATATCCCAAAGACTGCCTTCAAAACTCGATACGGGCATTATGAATTCTTAGTCATGTCTTTTGGATTGACTAATGCTCTTGCGGCTTTCATGGATATGATGAACCGAGTATTCAAGGAATATTTGGAACAGTTAATTGTTGTCTTTATTGATGACATCCTCATATATTCCAAAAGTCGTGAAGATCATGAGCACCATTTGAAGCAGGTACTCCAAAGGCTTCGTGAAAATAAGATTTATGCCAAGTTGAAGAAATGTGAGTTCTGGCTTGAGGAAGTAGCATTCCTTGGGCACGTGGTGTCAAAACATGGAGTATCTGTTGACCCGGCAAAGATTGAATCAATACAAAGTTGGGAGAAACCGAAGACGGTGACCGAAGTTCGTAGCTTTCTGGGCTTAGCTGGTTATTATCGAAGATTCGTGGAAGGGTTTTCTCAAACCGCTACTCCATTAACTCAGCTAACTCGGAAAGATATAAAATTCGTATGGAGCGAGGAAAGCGAGAAGAGTTTCCAAGAGCTCAAGAGGAGACTCATTTCGGCACCTGTTCTGACAATACCATCTGGTTCGGATGGATTTGTTATCTACAGCGATGCTTCGGGAAAAGGGTTAGGATATGTTCTCATGCAACATGGGAAAGTCATAGCCTATGCCTCGCGACAACTTAAAGAATATGAGAGGAATTATCATAATCATGATCTAGAGTTGGCAGCAATTGTTTTCGCGCTAAAGATCTGGAGGCACTATCTATATGGGGAGAAAGTGGAGATATATTCAGACCATAAAAGCCTCAAATATTTCTTCACCCAAAAGGAACTCAACATGCGGCAATGACGTTGGCTCGAGTTGTTAAAAGATTATGACCACACCATTCAATACCATTCTTAAAAAATCAAACGTGGTAGCTGACGCGTTGAGTAGAAGATCATATGCAAGAACGAGTGCGATGATGTCAGGTATACGCATAGAACCAACTTTAATCGATAAAGTTAAAGTTACTCAAGCCACAGACCCGGAGCTGATGCGTATGAAGAAGAAAGTACAAGAAGGTGTTATCCCAGAGGCAAGAATCGATGAAGAAGGAATACTTCGAGTCCACTCCAGACTTTGTGTTCCTAACGATTTTGATTTGAAGAACAAGATCATGATGGAGGCACAAAATACACCATTTGCAATCCATCCTAGAAGTACCAAAATGTATCGTGATCTTCGACATACATTTTGGAGGAACAATATGAAGAGAGAGATTGCAAAGTTTATCTCGAGGTGTTTAACTTGTCAACGTGTAAAGGCGGAGCATCAATTGTCAAAGGGTCCATTGCAACCACTTGAGATTCCGAAATAGAAGTGGGAACACATTACCATGGATTTCGTTATGGGTCTTCCCACGGTTTCTCAAGGCATAAATGCTATTTGGGTTATTGTTGATAGATTAACCAAGTCTGCTCATATCTTGCCGATACGGGAGACTTATTCCCTTGAACATCTTGCTCATATGTATGTAAATGAGATTGTGATATTGCATGGCATGCCAGTATCCATAGTTTCGGATCGTGACCCAAGATTCACTTCATGATTTTGGGTTAGCTTGCAAAGAGCTATAGGCACGAATTTACGATTCAGTTCGAAATACTATCCTCAAACGGACGGATAATCAAAAAGGATTATCCAAACTCTTGAAGATCTATTAAGACTCTGTGTCCTAGACTTCAAAGGGAGTTGGGATAAGTATTTACCATTGGTGGAATTCTCCTACAACAACAGTTATCGGGCAAGTATAGGTGTAGCTCCATTTAAAGCATTATATGGACGAAAGTGTCGCTCTCCAATATGTTGGGATGAGGTGGGTGAAGCAACATTGTTGGGACCTGAGTTGGTACGTATGACTATGGAAAAGATCCAAATAATTCGACAACGTATACAAACGGCATAGGATCGACAAAAGAGTTATGCGGATCTTCATCGAAAGGATGTGGAATTTAGTGTTAGGGATCATGTAATATTGCGTGTAACTCCATGGAAGGGAGTAACAAGATTTGGGAAGAGAGGAAAGCTCAATCCACGATTTATTGGTCCATTTCATATTCTTGACCGAGTAGGAAATGTAGCCTATAGACTCGCGTTACCTCCAAGTATGTCTCGTGTTCATGATATTTTTCACATATCTGTGCTTCATAAATATGTGAAAGATTCGAATCACGTTATTGAGTTAGAACCAGACGAAATAGCCGAAGACTTAACGATTGAAGAGGTACCTGTCAAGATCTTGGATAGGAAGGAGCATGTCCTTCGCACAAAGGTCATACCACAAGTCAAAGTTTTGTGGAGGAACCATGTTATTGAGGAAATGACCTGGGAGTTGGAAACGGAAATGAAAGTGAGGTATCTTCACCTTTTTGAAACACCAGGTACGTATGTCAATTTCGAGGACGAAATTTCATAAGGAGGGGAGGTTGTAATACCCCAACTTATTATAAATGAAATTAAATTTCCTCTATTTATTATTTTGAAATAGAAATGGTTGATTTGATTAATGTGGTTAGTTATGGGTAAAATGCGCAAATATTTCAAATAAGCAAGTGGTTATAAAATATTCATTGTTGTCGGGAAATATTCGTTTGGTCGTTGAATATTCTTCTTTGTCGGGGAATATTAAATGCGACTGAGTGTGACCTTTGTGTGGGCCCCATAACGGAAAGCGATTGGATGAAGAAAACAACAAGTATAAGTTGTTTATAAATAACTTGGCGTAGTTATTCACAATTAATCTTGTTGAAATACTCTATTGGTTAAAATACAAGATGTATTGCAGTATTGCACCAATTATTGATTCTTACGTAAGAAGGCAATACTCGATAATTATTACGATAATTCTTTATTCAATATTTTATTTTATTGATTCAATAATTCTTTGCGTTGATATTTTATATTATTGTTGTTTCAATAATTGTCATTACAATTGTATTTTCCATTATCAGAGCAATAATTCATATTATTTGAATAATATTATTAGATAACATTACTGGCAATGTCTAGAAAGTTCTATCTAAGGAGAGGTTTGGTCACCTAATTGCGGCGCCAAGATGAGGAGAAATTCTTATTGAAAGCCCCCTCTTTCCCAGAGCGGCTGGTTGCCGATATTACGATTCGTAATATTATTTGTGAATAATTAATTATTGATTTATATGATAAGGAAAATATTCATTTTATGTGGATATATATGGAGAAAATTTTAAAATGACAATTGTTGAAAAATTGATATTTTATCTTTTCTGATAAATAATTCATTTAAATATATTATTATATTTTAATAATATAATAATGGTGATATTTTTACAATGAATGTGGGATATATGAGTATATAAGGAGGAGGAGTATTTTTATTAATAAAAATATTTAAAACATGTTTTTTATATTCGTGGACCCCATTTCTTGACTAAAATTTGATTATAGCTTGTAAAATCGTCTGTATGTGGATTTCGGTCAACTTCGGCTTGAAATTTGGAAAAACTTTCTTCTGCAAAGTTGTAGATAATTAAATTTCCTATGGAATGGACATAAGATGCGATTTTTTTTGATAAAAAAGCTATTTATTATGAGGTATTGAAGTTCTGGAATAATTGATTTTTGAAGTTTTAAATATTTTTTAAAAGAAAAATGTTTTTTTCATTTGTGGGCATGTGTTAAATGGTTGAAATTAGCTGGTAAGGTGTGCGTAGGAATAAGTTTTGAAAATAATATTAATTTATTAAATTTTCTACTTTGGTGTTCTAAACATTTTCCTATAAATAGGGTGTTTAGGTTAGAATTGAAAATTACACCAGAAACTGAAGTTTTCTCTCTCTATATTATCGAGCGTATTCTTGTGAGTATTTTGATATTTTGAGTGTTGCTATATGGTGCAAGTTCTTTCAGCGTTATATCTGATATTTCAGTCAGAAGTAATATTCTTTTAGAGGTAAGGGATATTTTTTTTTTATAAATGATATTATTTCCTTCAATATCATTATGATGGAATATTGGAAAGATTTTTCTTGTGAAATTCTTGTCTTTCAGTGTCGGGGTTACTATTCACGTATACGACACTATTCACGTATACGACACTATTCACGAATACAACACTATTCAAAAATAAATTAAATTTTTGTTTTTTGTCCAAAATATCTATTATGGATACTAGCTTTGATTGTATCCATGTTTTGATCATTCTTGAATTTTACTTCACTATGATTATTTATGAAGTATATTTGAACTTGGACTGTTTAAAGTACGAATCCTTATTATTTGTTCTTTTGTTTCACTGGATTAGTTTTCCTTAAAATATTTTTCATCATCCTCAACCCTAAATGATGATATTATTGAATATCTTTGGCCTGTAGTGCAAAGGTGGTTGATTTTCTTATGAATATCTTTGGCCCGTAGTGCAAAGATGTATAGGTGTTGAGATGAACATGACCAACTGATGAAAATCTTTGGCCTGTAGTGCAAAGATGAATATTTGATTTAAGATGTATATTGATTGATGTTACAGGGATAAAATATTGATGATGGACTTTTAAATTCATAGATTATAGTAGATTTCATTCTCTACGTAACTCATCTATGAATTATTATTTCCACTGCAAATATTGATCGAAACTTGTTGTCTATTGTATTTGATTAAGATTTTTCCCTGTTGAAGACTAACGATAATTTGTTCTATATTATCTTAGTCATAATATTCTTTACTGGGCTAGTTGAGCTCACCCTTTTCCTTTTTATTCCATTTTTCTTCTCAAGAAGTGAGAATGTAGCGAGTTCTAGTCGGGGTGTGGAATGATGGTTCTAGAGAGTTGTTTTAGTAGTCCTCATCATTTTTGTAAAATAATGTATCAATAATTGTAATGAGGACTTATTTGAGTGTTGATATTGTCTAGAAGACAATATTTGTTTTTAAACTCACAGTTTATGTGTTGTCGTATTTTGCACGACAATAGTATTAATAAAGTTGTAGTTGTTTTCTGTACCATGTATTTGGCGACTTAGAATGGGTGTGGTATACCTATTTTGGGGGCGTCACACCTAAGGGTTTGCTCAATTACTAAAATGCCCTTAAAAATGTATGTAAAATGTCTAAAATGCCCTTGGTGCATTATTGATGGTAGCTTTCAATTATTGTCCTATTTGTAGACTAGCTAGGATACACCATGTTCCTTAAAAATCAGAAGATTAGCCCCTAATCTCAGCCATTTGTGTTGCATTCAATTACATAAATAATTGAAGATAGAGAAAGTGCTACTTTATTTTTCATTTTGTCTAAGACCTTTCTCTCTCTAGAATTCGAGATTTAAGGGTGAATATGAGTGTTAAATTAGGACTAGATCAACCTTAAACTTTCCAATATCAGATCAGAGATCAAAAGTTCAATGATCAAAGCTTTAAGGTATAAAAAAAACCCTAATCTTGAAATCCTTAAATTTGATGTTAGATGTTATGATTTGTTGTTTAGAAGTGTGTTATAAGGTGTTAATAAGTGATCTGGGTTGATAGATCATAGATCTATAACATCTAGATGCACGATTTTGATGTTTAGAAAAATCTGGAAAAATTTCAAAAAGTGGCTTGACAATCATATGTCAGAGGCCTTAGATCTGTGTGTGTTTGATGTTTGGTGTACTTTATGTTATAGATCTGTTCTTTGATGTTAGGGCTTTGATCTGAGACTTGAATCAAGCTCAGATCATTCTTAGATTGCAAGATAAGGTCGGTCAAAGTCCGTTGACCAAGCACAAAACTTGAATCTGGGCAACCCAGAATTTTTCCAGGTGGTCTGACAAGATTTTCAACGTCCCTGATCTTGCTTTCTGTTAATGTTTTGGTCTAGTTGTCATTTTGTAGTTGTAGCCTGGTATGTAATCTACATACTAAAGTCATTAGATCACCATTATCTTGCTCAGAATCACAAAAATATTTAGTCAAACAACCGTTGACCATCAGCCGGAAGAACAATCTGGAAAACCTAGATTGTTCATAATCCGTTTTTTTTGCCAGACTTTGACCAGCTTGTTTTTCTCTCTTGTGTTGATGTTAGACTGTAATAATGCATGATGTGTGTAGTATAACATATGGACTACAGTCTTGATCTCTTACATCACATAATCAATATTTGGAAGTTAAAGATTTAAGGCTTCAAAGTAGCACTTTTGGCACTGTTGGAATTTCTGGGTAGCCCATAAATTCAAGAACATGCCTGACTACATCTTCTGTAGCTTAGATCTCATAGATTTGTTATGTTTTGACCATGAAAGTCGATTAAGGTTGTAGTGTGTCAGTAATACTACAATATTAGTGGAAAAGCAAACCCAGAATCATTTTATATTGTGAATTAAATCCGGTCAAACTAGCTACCTCGAACTCTGACATGAAGATCTGGGTTTGGATTGATGAACACCAAGAACACCTATAGCGACGGGTCTGTCGCTATAGGGCCCTTTAGCGACAGTTTATTTAGAAAATTAATTATTTAATTAAATAAATTGAAATAAATGGTTTTTAATTATTAAAAATACAAAATAAATTCCTAAAAATTATTTTAAAGTCTGAAAATTAGTTTTTAATTATTTTGAGTATATTTCATAAATATTTAATATTTTTGGAATATAAATGGTATTTAATTTATTTAATTATAATATTAAATAAATTATTTAAAATGGTTTTAATTAAATGAAAAATCATGAAAAATATATTATTGTGTTTGAAAATATTTTAAGTTATTTTTATGACTTTTGATATTTTGTGATGAAATTCATTAATAAATTAATATTAATGGTAATTAGTTTATTTAATAAATATATTAAATAAATTATGGAAAAATAGAATTAATGATTTAAAAATCATATAAAAATGATTTAAGTATTATAAAAATATTTTAAGTTATAAAATATAACTTTTGATATTTTTTCATGAAAATATTAATATTTTAATACTAAAAGCAATTATCGAATAATGAATTTAATCGTTTAAAAAATTATATAAATATGATTTTAAGGTATTAAAATATTTTATAATATTATAAATATATTATAATATTATGTTATGATTTCCATTAATATTTAGTATTAAATAAATATTAATGATAAAGAATTATGTGGTATTTAATTCGTTTAAATACGATATTATTGATCAAAAATTATGATAAATGATATTAATTATCTGAAAATTATTTCAAGTCTTTGAAAATTATTTTGATTGATAATATAATTATCTAAGATATTTGTTAAGTGTTTAGGCAGAGTTTAATTGAACTTAAACTCGATAATTGTCCGACTAGACCATCGGGATGTTAGAATTGTGTTGGTTTCAACTCGGACTTAAATAGTCTGACTTGATGATAAATTTTATGTGCTGAATAGACTGATAGGGTTATGTGTTATGTGTTTAGGTTATTATGTGTGTGTGTGTATATATATATATATATATATATAATAGTATTATAATGTGATGATATTATTCTAATATTGGAGATCTATATTGCTAATATTAGGTCTTCGGATAAAGCGATATAGAATGCGTAACGGAAATCAACGGTTCAGGCATGTTTTACTTAACTCTACTAAGAGTTGTTTCATTCAGATATGCTTATGGTTAATCATTGTTGATTGTCATTGTAGAATTGTACTCTGTACATATTGCATGTATAAGTCAGGTATGAAAGGCTGATCACCTTCATTACCAATTGGTCCAGATATATTTGTTCATGTTCAATACTTGTTCAGTCAAAATTTTGTGTGCAGATTAAGATGAATGCGTTAGATACAAGGAAAAGATAAAGACAAGTTCATCTTGGGATTAAATGTACAGCTAATTTGTAATAGTATAGTTTGATAAATATGTTATATGTTAGATAGTTTATGAATTGTGTATAAGTTAAGGTTACTCGATTTTGGGGAAATAATGTGTATGTTTTATGTATAAAAAATTTATGTTTATATCTTCCGCAATTAGTTATAGAATGATTGTACCGGATCCGCGATGATTTAGGACCCGGATTCGGGGCTTTCA
Organism: Panax quinquefolius; assembly: GCA_020205615.1. Lineage (NCBI taxonomy): Eukaryota > Viridiplantae > Streptophyta > Magnoliopsida > Apiales > Araliaceae > Panax > Panax quinquefolius. Next base: position 84,020,280 of record CM035158.1, read on the forward strand.
CAGTTCACATAGGAATACAATGAATTAATTAAAATCGATATTGTTTTCTAACTTTGGGAAATGATAGATAATTAATTGTGAATTCTTGGTTAGGAACTTGTTATAATTGATTAGTTGAATAGAGAATAAGTAAAATATGGGTACTTCATCAAGGGAAATTGTAATCTTGATTGTCAAACTCGATAATTATTTGTGTTAATTCTATCGATGTAGTTTAATTAATTTAATTCATTAGTTTATACAATTGAATTTATTCGTTTAAATAAAATTAGATTAATATAAAATTGGTACTTGGATATTTTTTAGATTATTCTTTGTGGGAACGATTCTCTATTTACCTCTATATTACATGATCAATCACATATACTTACGTGAAGTTGCTAGTATAGATTTAGGCAAACAAGTTTTTGTCGTCGTTGTTGGGGATTAATTCTAGTAAATTTTTCAATATCAGTTACAATTAATCCGATCTTAGTTTAAACACAATCTTTTGATTTGTTTCTTTATAGATACTCTTGAAAATTGCATTATAATACAAAATTTAGAGAACATAGCTATAGAAGAACAGAAAGTACTACGATATTATGTTATTCCTCTAGTAACAGATATCTAGTCAAGTATTTGACGACCGACAATTCAAGTGAATAGTTTTGAGATACAACCAGACATGATGCAGATGATTCAGAGTTTAGTGCAATTTAGGGGTTCCCTTTATGATGATCCAAATGAGCATTTGATTAATTTTCTAGCGATCTGTGATACATTTAAATATGAGGGAGTTATTGAGAATGCAATCAGAGTGAAACTTTTTCCTTTCACACTTTATGACAAGGCAAAAGGTCAGTTACATTCACTCCTGGTAGGTTCAATTACTACATGGAATGATCTGACACAAAAATTTCTAGCCAAATTCTTTTCGCCGGCTAAAACTTCAAAGTTAAGGAATGATATTACATCGCTTGCCCGGTTAGACTCCGAATCTTTTTATGAAGCTTAAGAAAGATTCAAGAAACTACTCACAAAGTGTCCAATCATGGTATTCCAAAGTGGTTGCAAATTTAGACATTTTACAATGGTTTGAGTGGTACAATGCGAACCAACATTGATGCAGCCGCATATGGAGCTTTAAAAGGGAAGAATAATGATAAAGCTTATGAGTTATTGGAGACAATGGCGGAGAACAATTACCAATGGCCCACAATGAGAAATACTCAATTTGGGACAACTGGAATGTATCAAATTAATTATAATTTCAACATTAGTGGAACATGTGATTGCACTAACAAAGAAAATGGATTCTTTTGGAGTATAATCTATTCAGAATGTCGTGATGGTATGTGATATTTGTTCGGGAAATCACTCAAATGAACATTGTGCTATTGTAACGATTGTAATTTTGTAAAATAATTAAAAATATTTATTTAATAAAATAAATATTTTTGTTGAAATATTTATCGAATAAAATAAATATATTTTAGTTGGAATATTTATCGAATAAAGTAAATATTTGATAGAAATTATTTATGAAATAATTGAATTAAGCATGATTATGTTGATTAATTATATGTGAGTTAATTTATATTTGGTGTGTGTTTTATTATTACAATAATGTGATGGAAATATTCTAATTTAATTAAATAATTACATTAGAGGGTTAGTAATTGGTTAAATGAAATTATAATTATATTGGCTAAATAATTTAATTAAATTTAGTATGACATATGCATCATATGGTAAAGAAATAATAAAATCAAATGAAATTAAATGAAAAGGAGTCTAATTGGGTTTAACCAAACATGGCATAGACCTTTCCATTCTATAATAGTTGAGACCCCTTGTTGCTAGTAACTGATAAACCAAGTAAAAAGCCATATTAAATTATTCATCGGTTTATGTTGTGCTCATTTGCAAAAGAACAGAGCTTAGTAAAGACAAAGATTCTCTGTGAATTTGAGAAGGAAATCTAAAAATCAAGGAGGAATGAGGGGATTAATCAACAATCCTTATCATCTAGCTAAGTCTAAGAAGGAATCAAAAGGTAAAAACTAACTATAAATTTCATAGTATGTATTTCTTTAAGTTCTTCACTATAAATGGATTTTGATGGATGATTTATTGAGAAATTGGATATATGTGTTCTTGGGTTTAACTAATCTATTATATATCATCTAGAATTGATTTTGGAGTAATCAAATTCGTGTAAATGTGTTTACGAAGACGAATTAGACTTTTGTTTGTAATATGTATATTATGGTTTGTTTAAACGCTAAAATTGGTTCTAAATCCATGCTGGAAATTATAAATTGATGGTTGGTTGCTATAATACTCTAAGAGAAAATATTGCAACTTGAATGAATCAAAATGGTTTAAAATCGAGTTTCTGGTGAATGATTTCGCTAAGTATGTCAAAATATGAAAAACTAGCATGAACATAGAATTCAAGTTCTTAATTTGGTTGTTAAAGTTGTTTGAGATGTTAAAACTATTCTATAGACATTTAGTTTCGTGTTTACTAAGTTTATAGCTTTTGAAATTGGTTAATATGGAGTTTGGATGAAGAAATTGGGAGTTTTTGGGTTGTAGCAGAGTGGAAATTGAACTGTAGAATTTGGCTCTGAGTTCCAGCGCGGTCGTGCTGGAATAAAGAACAATTGGAGCTTCACTACGCACTAGGGCATTACCGCGTAGTAAACAAGAGTAAAAGTGGTGTGGTCGTGCCTAATGCAGAACAGACCCATAAATGAATTTTTATTTGTTTAGTCTGGGAGATGTCTGCTTAGTCTAATATAATGAGCATAATGATGTATTAATCATATAATAAGACATAAAAATATATTATAATCACAAAGTTGATATTCTAAGTTTAGAACTCATAAGGTATGAAACTTCTTTAACTCGATGTTGTGAGAATTGGAGATGTCGTTTAAATGCTTTGTCTTGTGTTATGTTCGAATAGGAAGTTTAGATTCATGATTTATGAATAGTTAAAATATTCAGATCTTGAACTATGATAATAAAATTAAGTAAAATGGGAACTAAATCAATAAGGTTAGTTTTTATGTGATTAATTGGTATTATGATCCTAATGATATATGTAGGACATTTGAAGAACATGAATTATAAGTTTGTAATGAACGTGCGAGACAAGTTTCCTAACCTTTGCTACTTTATTATTCAGCAAGGTTTCTTATGTTGATTCAATGCTTATGTGCTTGAATAAGTTTTCTAATTCTTTTGAAAGCATTACTTCGATATATTATATTTATTCGATTATGAATCATTGTATTCTATCATTGTTAAAGTACCATTTTAAAAGATTATGTTGTTATCAAACTCTGAAATGGCTATCAAACCCTTATTGATTCGACTAGTCCATAGGTTATGAAAGTTCTAAAGATCTAAGTTTCTTTTAAAGCTATTCCAAACCAAATTACCTTTGGTACGAATCCTTATGTTAAATATTGAGATGAACAAACCTAAAATAGGGGATTATGTTATCGAAAATTATAATTCTGAGCTACGCATTAGCGATGATATGTTTGTGTACAGTATATAGTATAAAGGGTTGATCATTTGGAGTACGAGATTAATAGTCCATAATCTCTAAGACTGTTAAAGGTTACGGTAGAAATACTTGTTAACCTAGGACATAGTTCATGGTCTTATGACCCTTTGTGTATATATATATTGATCTTGATATCAAAAATTCATTTAAAAGTCAATTATTCTATTGAACTCATAGTTCTTGACTTAAAGTTTATTGTTCCCAATAAAGGTTATAACATTCAGTTAAAGCTTATTCTTCTGTTCATTCATATACTGTTGTTATACATTGTTCTACTTGTGAGCAAGTTGTTTTGCTCACTCTTGTATAAAACATTTCAGTTAAGGTTGAGAAACCTAAGGAGCCATCTACCAGCAAAGGAAAGGGCAAGATGCATAAGTAGATGGAGTTTAATTTATCTTTCATTTATGAAGCTTATGTAATGAACCTATGGATGTTTATGTTTATATTATTTTCCAATGTCAAGTTGTAATAATTAAGGTTAGATAACCTAGGATTTTGTTTTAAATATGTAACCCTTTAATGGGATTATTATTTATAAAGTTTATTATCCTTTATTATGGGTAGCTTAGATGTGATTGTAACAGATAGTGAGCACCAAATATGTGGGATTGAAGTACCCAGATTTGGGGGTGTCACAACTATTAGTGCTAAATCGGTACAATATGTCCGAGGCTATAACAAGCAAAGTAACCATAACCTCATCAATTGTAATCAAGGATAGAGCAATAGTCAATTTTAAAATGTTACTCCTAGACAAATAATTTCACTGGAGTTTCAAGGGTAACAAATACTTCAGTAGGAACAAAGACCAATGATGGAGGAGCTACTATCTAAATTTATAGAACAAAGTAAGGCAAAGATGAATAATCAAGATAAGGTAATGCAAAAATGGGAGATGCGAATGGAACAATTCATGAATACCATAGATGGTCAACCTTAAGGCTCTTTAGTTAAAAATGTAGAATACAGTTTCAATGTAGATGATAAAGAACATTACAAAGTTGTTGTATTACAAAGTGGGAAAGAGCTACTAGATATAGTGGATGAATCCACAAAGGTTATAAATAAAGAAGAGGAGATAGTTGTGGAAGAAGTTACTAAGAAAGAGAAGCAAGTAAAGAAAGAAGACAATCCAGCTGTTAATTCTGATAAAAGTAAACAGATGCATAATGTGCCTCCTATGTCGTTTCCACAAAGGCTATAAAATAAAAGGTTGGATAAGCAATTTTTAAAATTGTGACACCCCCAAAATAGGTATACATCACCCATTCTGAGTCGCCAAATACATGGTACAACATTTAAAATATAAACTTCATTAATACAATACGACAAACGTAAGCTGAGAATTTTAACACAAATATTATCTCGTAGACAATATCCAAACTCAAATAGAGTCCTCATTACAATTATTATCACACTATTTCATAGAATAGTGAGGACTACTATAGCCACCATCTCAGACCATCACTCCATTTCCCGACTAGTCCCAACTATATTCTCATTTTCTGAAGAGAACAATGAAAGCAAAGGGTGAGCTAAACTAGCCCAGTAAGAAATATTATGACTAAGATAATGCAGAATAAATTATCGTTAGCCTTTAACAGTGTTAAACTGATAGAATACAATAGATAATAAGTTTAACTGCAGCGGAACAAATAATCCATTAGAAGAGTTAAGTAAAGCATGATATTTACTATCATCTATGATTTAAAAGTTTATCATCAATTTTAACGCTGAGACAAAGATTAATAATTAATCCACATCACTAAATTATCCATGCAATATGGGTCAAGAATATTCATTAGTATCACATCCACGAATTATCCATGCACTACGGGCCAAGGACATTCGTGTTATCACCAATGGTCATGATCATGCCAACAACTGTCCATTAATTCACTACGGGCCAATGAGGACTTTTACCACATTATTTGTAACATTGCAGGTCATGATTATACCAAATTATTCCTGGTCATAATCATACCAATCAACAGTCCATCTATGCACTACGGGCCAAAGTGACTTTCATCACAATATAAGCATGAGGATGATGACAATGATATAAGAATTCAATTAAATGAGAGCAAGGATAAATTTTATAGATTTATAATTCAATTTATCTAGAATTCAATAATGTCCAAATTGTCAACATGATACTGCTTTGTGGAGTAAAATTCAAGAATAATATTGTATCAAAAATGATTTGGACAGAAAAGAAATCAATTTTTGTCATGAATAGTATCCTGGGTGAATAGTACCTGAGTGAATAGTACCCCGTGAAAAGTACTTCGGGAATAGTACTTTGTGAATAGTACCCCGACATGAAAAGATTAAAAATTATCAAGAATGTTCAGAATAATATTTTCGTGAAAAGATTCTAGATGAAACATAAATTTCAAGGATATTTTATTAATTTCACGGAGTATAGAAGCAATACTTAACAAAATGAGTATAGAATTCAGAATCTGAAACGAAATAATATTACTTACATACTACAGAGTATGGAAGAAAAAATTATTTCATACGAATATTGAATAAAAATAATATCTCTTACCTTAAAAGGAGAGTATTTATGAGTGGTATGGACTGGTATAGAGAATATATTCTTGAAGAAAACTTATACTGTTTTCTACGCTCAAAGCTTCCTTAAACTCTAAAAAAATACGCTCAATATTATAAAAGAAGAATTTTCTAATCCTAGTGTGATTTTCAATTCTAAACTAAGCATCCTATTTATAAGAGAATGGAAGGATACTATTTAGAAATACTAACGGACGCACAGTGCAGAAATTCGGACAAATTCACGGGCGCCGAATCTGAATTCACAAGATTTACTATGTAGACACTATGCAAACACTATGCATATTAAAATATAATATATTCTATTTTTCATAAAAAAAATAAAACTTATAAAATATATATTTATATATATACTCCCTCCACTTCACATAACCCTTCCCCCCTTTTTTTCCATTATATATATATATATATATATATATATAATACTTATATATATATATATATATATATATATATATATATAAACAAAACTGAGATAACTTTCTACCGACGGTTTTGAAAAAATGGGTACGTGGAGGTCCATATAATAAGTAAAATTTACAACAAATACTTCATAAAAATCCCCTCAATTTATCTAAACCCAATTGGCTTCACAAAACATATTTTTAAACAACAATTATTAATTAATAATATAACTTGCAATATTAATGACCAGATCATTCCCAGGAAAGAGGGGGCTTTCCGATAAGGATTTCTCAGTATTAGCGCCCTATTGGCGAGCAATTAGGTGACCAAACCTCTTTCCTCGATAAGACTTTCTAGACATTGTCAATAATGCAAATAATAATATGAATAACATTATCATCTGAATTATTGATTTAATAATATAAATTATTATGATAATAATTTAATTAATAATGTGAGATACTATGCAGCAATTACTGTAGCAATAATTGAGTATAACTGAGTGACTTCTCACGTAAGCATCAATAATCAACATTGTGTGCTACTATGCAACCATGCGTATTATTGTACTTTTATCACTGGGTATTTCAATAGTTAACAGTAAAACTTTCATCGTTATTTTTATAAAAAGATATTTCTATCATTTTCTAACTCCGACAATAATTTCGTTGTGGGGTCCACCAATGATTGTGACACCCCTAAATCCAGGTACTCCATTCCCACAGGATTTGGTGCTCACTTATCAAAAACTATTATATCTAACTACCCATTAAAAAAGGATAAAGACATAATTAAAATAATTTAAACAATAATCTCTCCCATTAAAGGGTTACATCATCATTTTAAATTAAATCCCAGGTAATCTAACCTTAAAACTTATTACATCAGTTTGTGGAATACATCACATATTTAAAACAAGTCTTGAAACATAAAGCATTTAAATAAAATTATCATAAGTCTTCATCATTTGGACATCTTGCCCTTGCCTTTGCTAGTCGATGGCTCATCAACTTTTTCCACTTTAGCTGCAGTGTTAATTGTAAGAGTGAGCAAACAAATGCTCACTGATATAGAACGTAGCAATGATAATAACATGAGACTGAACAACGAAAGTTGAACAATAAGGAACTTGTTCTACAAATCAAACTAGAAAACAAGTTCGAACTTTAATTATCTGAGGGTCTTAAGACCACGAACTATGTCCCCGGTTCTTAGTTATTATTACCCAACCTTAACAGTCATTTAGACTATACGGACCCTTCTTATCGTACTTAGGGGGATCAACCCTTTGTACCATGTATTGTGCACAAACATCTAAACGTTACACGTATAAAATCCCCTATGTTAGGGTTGTTCGTCTCAGTATTTAGAATACAAGTCCGCACCAAAGTAAGTTTGGTTTGGATACATTTCAAGGGTAATTTAGAATTCAACGGTCATCAACTAAGGATTAGTTGAATACAATATTGATAACATCATGTTATGGAATAATCATAACTAAATCGACACTGAAATTTAAGGTCATGCTTTAGGAATAAACTAACAGCATCAACATCGAATAATTATAATATGCCTTGCTTGAACAATATTAAGCCAAGGTTAAAACCTTATTTAGAGTTGACTCTTAAGCATGCATAACAAATAATAAGTTAAATGATAAAACTTGTACAACATTAGTGCGTTAGAATGTAGAAATTTGCATGCTAATTAACAAGTTAAAGATTGGCTCAAAATTAAGAGATAAGGTTTAGGAGCTTGCACAATATAATTAGGGTTAAGAAACTTTCACAAAGAAAGCTTAGAGTTAGGAAAACTTGCTCAAAGATAGTTAGATACTTGCACAATTATAAAAGTAGGGTTAGAGAACTTGCCTCGTGCATAGGTTAAACAATCACTACTCACGTTCACCCAAAGTCCTACACATACCATATGTATTGACAATACACATTAGTTATACTAACATTACCTTCATGAGTTTCTTTCTTACTTTTAGTATAGCTACTAACTAAGTTTAAGTTTAAATAACATCTCACCTTTCATGAACATTACTTTTTAGCTTTATCACAACTACTTAAGTGATCATGTCATTGCACCACATACACATTAACAACTTGATACAACATCCTATTACATGTCCAACATGTTATCATTAAGTTATACTAACACCCGACGAATTGCACTTGCATTCTCGCATCCCGACGCCTTCTGATTGGCTCTAAATACACAACAGTCCTAAATATGACCATTTTAACCCTTCATAACAATTTCAAATTAAATGTAATAAAGAATAAAAGTTATAGGTCTATTCGTCCTCTTTCCGAATCATCTTGAATCACCTCAATCGGAGTTCGTATACAAACGTTATGGCCATTTTGCTATAGGAGGTCAAAACTGTCCAACCCATACCACATTTCTCGCGCCGGACGCTTGAGTCGAGGGCGCGCGGGCGCGAGTTCCAACATTAGGCGCAGAATTATCGGGCTCGTTTGGCATTTGTCAAGACACGAAATTTGGTATTTTGGGCGCCAAATTGCAGAACACCCATAACCAGAACAAAACCAAGCTTCTATATCTTAATTTCTAACACCAATTAACATGTATAACTTATGCAAATTACACATAAACTTCACCAAGCATACAAATACTAAATTAACACAACTAAAACCATTTTAATTTATCAATTTTCATATTTTCTTATGAAAACTCCATTTTTGATAGTTTGTCCGAAAATCATCCCTGTGAACTCATTTCTTTACCAAATCATTCAATTCAAATTGTGTTATGATCATATCTCAATGGACTACCATATGCAAGCATAAATTTACAGATTACTACACATATTGAACAAGAAACTTGGTACTATCTATGGCCATATCACAAGAACACAAACATTGTGATTTTCCTTCCTCAAACCCAATTTCACGTGATATGGAAATCAACAATTACGTATATATATATATATATATATATATATATATATATATATATTGATAATAACAGATTCTACAACACCATAACACAACACTTAAACAACAAATCCATAAAAATCCAATTTACAAAGAACCTAAAAAAAACTACAACTTAGAAATTTAAGAATGAATTATACCTTAATCCTTGATTATTGAAGCAAAAGATAGTGTTAGGCTTAGAAATCCTCTTCTTCCTTTTGCCAATCTAAAACTCTGTGTTTTACTCTACAAACCCTCTCTGCTCTATACTAGCCTTAAGAGAGAAGAAGAAGAATGCGTAGAAATAACATGGCCACTTCCCCACGTAGTCTTTCAGTTAAAGAACAAACAGACGCGTCAGTTGAAATAATGCCAAACGCCATAAGGCCATGTTTGGCTAACCAAAAAAACTCTCCCAACTAGTTTATTTAAATAATACTTATATCATATAGTTTCCAATTGTCACACTCACGTCACACCATTAACTTAATTAATTCAAATAACTTATAATAAGAATAACTAATAATAATTATAATCTTATTATACAAATACTTATAATTAATAAATAATTATATATCTAATTTAATTAATAAATATTTATTTAATAAATTAGACACATCACATTATTTAATTTATTTAAATTAAATCCTTCAGACAAAATTATCAATACACAATTTAATTAACAATAATCAATTTAGTTACTAAATTAATTCACCACAATTCATCAAATATTTATTTTCCTCAACAACTAAATTATTTAAAATATTTATTTAATTAAATTACAAATTTTTCGATCGTTACATCTTTCCCTCCTTAAAAGGATTTTGTCCCTAGAATCACAACTCGAAAAATTTATTCGCTACATTCTTCCCTCCTTAACAAGATTCTGTCCCCCAGAATCGCTATACAAAATCACGCAAACAACTGAGGATAATTCTTCATCATAACACTTTCAAGTTCCCACGTAGCTTCTTCAGCATTATGGTTCCTCCAAATTACCTTAACAGAAGGTATCACCTTATTCCTCAGGACTTGCTCTTTTCTGTCAACAATTTGAACAGGGACTTCTTCATATGAAAATCTTTCTCAAACTGTAAGGGCTCATATTCTATAACATGTTTATAGTCAGGCTTGTATGGTCTCAATATCGAAACATGGAAACCATTATGAATATGCTCTAACTCTGGAGGTAAGGCTACCTCGTACGCCACCTCGCCAACTCATCGAAGCACTTCGAAAGGTCCTATAAATCTAGGGCTCAATTTCCCTTTCTTACCAAATCGAATTTTCCCCTTCCAGGGAGATACTTTCAAGAAAACATAACTACCGACATCGAATTCCCAATTCTGTCGATGCTGATCGGCATATTTCTTCTGTCTATCTTGTGCAGCTTTCAGTCTCGCTCGAATCACTTTGATGATCTCAACAGTCTGTTGCACTAATTCTGGACCCAATAGCTGACTTTCACCAACCTCATCCCAACATAATGGAGTTCTACATTTCCTGCCGTATAACGCTTCGTAAGGCGGCATGCCAATAGTTGCATGATAACTATCATTATAAGCAAATTCTAACAATGGCAGATAGTCATCCCAATTCCCTTTAAAATCCATAATACACGCTCTGAGCATATCCTCCAGTGTTTGGATGGTTCTCTCACTTTGTCCGTCGGTCTGAGGATGGTACGCCGTGCTCATTCTCAGCTGTGTTCCCAAACAATCTTGTAATCGTTTCCAGAAATTAGATGTGAAATGTGGATCTCTGTCTGATACAATAGACACAGGTACACCATGTCTTGACACAATCTCTTTCACGTATAGTTTTGCTAACCGATCTAGAGTAAATCGAATCTTGATTGGCAAAAAGTGTGCTGACTTCGTCAATCGATTGACAATCACCTAAATGGCATTGTAACCTCGCTGAGTCCTTGGAAGACCTACCACAAAATCCATTGTGATATGCTCCCATTTCCATTCTGGTATCTCTAACGGTTGTAATAATTCGCTTGGCCTTTGATGTTCAGCTTTGACTTTCTGACATGTTAAGCATTTTTCCACACACTCAGCCACATCCCTCTTCATATTCGGCCACTAAAAATGATGTTTATGATCTTGGTACATCTTTGTACTCCCAGGGTGAATAGAATATCGTGAGTTGTGAACTTCATTCAGAATTTCTTCTTTAACTTCCATTACTGGCGGAACCCAAATCCTCCCTTCGAATTGAAGTAACCCTTCCGAATCGATTTTGAATTTGTCTCCCCCACCTACAGATATCTTCTATTTTATCTTTTCACAGTCTTCATCCTGAAGTTGTGCATTTTTCACCTTATCTACCATCGTTGAACTATTTCCCATCTGGAATAACTTTTCATCGGATTCTGTCGGATATTTAATTTCCAACTCCATCTTAGCCATTTTTGACACTAACTTTTCTTGATCAGTTAACATCATTAACTTCTCTCGTCCCTTCTTACTTAAGGCATCAACAACAACATTCGCCTTTCCGGGATGATAGAAAATCTCGGTATCATAATCTTTGATCAGCTCCAACCATCTTCTTTGTCGCATGTTCAAATCTTTTTCTGTAAAGATATACTTCAGACTTTTATGGTCGGTATATATCTCACACCTTTCTCCATAAAGATAATGTCTCCAAATTTTCAGGGCAAACACTATCGCCGCTAACTCCAAGTCATGAGTCGATACCCTTCTCGTAATCTTTCAATCGACGTGATGCATATACTTAATAACTTCTCATTAGATTCGCATAAGCACACAGCCTAGTCCTTTATGCGATGCGTCACTATACACTACAAAATTTCCTATATCACCAGGCAACGACAACACAGGTGTTGAACTCAACCTCTTCTTTAACTCTGGAAAACTTTCCTCACACTTCTCTGTCCAAACAAACTTAACCACTTTGCTAGTTAAATTTGTCAACGGAGTTGCAATCTTGGAAAAGTCTTGAATAAAACGCCTATAGTAACCCGCCAATCCTAAGAAACTCCTCACTTCTGATGGTGTCTTTGGCTGATCCCAGTTTATTACAGCTTCCACCTTTGATGGATCTACCGAAATTCCATCCTTATCAATATCGTGCCCGAGAAACTGTACACGTTCCAACCAAAATTCACATTTTGAGAACTTAGCGTACAACTTCTCTTTTCTCAATGTTTCCAACGTCAATCTCAAGTGTTCCACGTGTTCCTCCTTGGTCTTGGAATACACCAATATATCATCAATAAACACCACCACAAACTTGTCTAGGAATGGTTTAAACACCCTGTTCATCAAGTCCATGAACGCTGCAGGTGCGTTAGTTAAACCAAAAGACATAACCAGAAACTCGTACTGACCATACCGAGTTCTGAACGCTGTCTTCGGTACATCCTCCGGTGTCACCTTCAATTGATGAAAACCACTTCTCAAATTTATCTTAGAGAAATACCTCGCTCCCTTCCACTGATCGAATAGGTCATCGATTCTAGGTAATGGATACTTATTTTTAATAGTGGCCTTATTCAATTCTCTGTAATCAATGCAAAGCCGCATCGATTCATCTTTTTTCTTAACAAACAACACCGGTGCTCCCCATGGTGAAACACTCGATTGAATATACTTCTTGTCAAACAATTCTTGCAATTGCACCATCAATTCCTTCATCTCTACTAGTGCCATTTTGTATGGTGCCTTAGATATCGGAGTCATTCCTGGTAGTAGGTCAATCACAAACTCGATTTGTCGATTTGGCGGAAGACCCGACAAATCGTCTGGAAATACATCTGCAAAATCTCTTATGATCGGTATCTCTTCTAACTTTGCACTCTTCTTCTGTGTATTGACTATGTAGGCTAAATATCCTACACATCCTTGTCTCAACAACTTCTTGGCTTGCATCACCGTCAGACAACTTGCTTGTCGAGGTGACTTGATACCATAAAACACAACCTTTGACGGAGTCATAAGGTTAACACACTTTCTTTGGCAATCAATTACTGCTCCGTAATTGAATAACCAATCCATTCCCAATATAACATCAAATTTACCAAGTCTAATGGGTATCAAATCTACCATCATCTCGTGACCCTTTATATCCACTCTACAATTCTTATATATATATATCTAACAGGAATCACTTTCTTATTCACAATCTTTATACTTAAGGGAAATTCTAATTCTTCCATGGGAAATTCTAAATTCTGAGCAAATTCATTGGATATAAATGAACAAGTAGCACCCGAATCAAATAGTACATAAACATTAATACCATTAATCGGAATGATACCTGACACCACATCCTTAGACTGTACAGCATCCTACACGGTCATATTAAAAGTCCTCGCAGTAGGTCTACTTGATTGAGCTGGTCCAGTGATAGCCAATGCACCACCACCATTGTTGTTTCCTTTTCCGCCACTTGCACTTCCCGCTGGCATCTTAGGACAATCACGAGCCATGTGATCCTTTGAACCGCAGGTAAAGCATGCTCCTTTCTTTGGACTAAAATAGTTCGGTGCAATGTGTCCCTCCTAACCACAGTTGAAACACACTCTCTTTCCCTTCAAACATACTCCAGTATGGTTCTTCCCGCAAGTTGCAAAAGCATCAAACTTTTTCTTCTGTTGATTTCCTTGTTGTCCTCCCATAGTCGAATTATCGCTCCATTTCCTCTTCTGACTATTACTTCCAACATTACTACCACTAGCCTTATTCTCATTTTCATTCTTCTTCTTCTTCTGTTCTTGATTGTACTTGGTCAAGGCATCGCTTCCACCTTCCACGATGATTGCCTTCTCCAGTACGGCCGCAAATGTGTTTAACTGGAACATTGAAACTTTGCTGTAAAGCTAGGGTTTAAATCCTTGCTCAAACCTTCTCGCTTTACGCTCATCGGTATTGACTTGATAAGTGGCAAACCTTGCCAACTCGTTAAACTTCGCAGCATATTCCGGCACCGTCATAGTTCCTTGCTTTAACTCCAGAAATTGCACTTCCAGCTAATTCTGAGAACTTGCTGGAAAGTACATTTCGAAAAACATTTCTTTGAATCTATCACATGCTATCACTCTTTGTCCTCCACGAACCTTGTTTGCTTTCCACCAGTAGCTAGCTTCAGACTTCAGCATGAACGTTGCGAACACAGTCTTTTGATCTTCATTAACTCTAGCAACGTCGAACACCTTCTCCATTTCCATGATCCAGGTTTGGGCTTCCACTAGATTCATAGATCCTTGAAACTCTAGCGGTCCAACCGCTTTGAATTCCTTGAAAGTCGTGACTTAAACTTGCGGTTGATTCGCAAGTGCACCCGTCAATAAAGCTACTAACTGCTGAACCGGATTAGCGTTGGTCTCATTGTTATTATTAGTAGACCCCTCAGGAGGTGCTTGCTGACGTGGTTGTCTTCTTCTAGGAGGCATTTTCTGTTAAAATATACGCTTATTAGCTCATTACTTAACTTCTTCGGTATTTAAAGTTTAATTTAAACATTCCAAGATTAAAGCTTTAACACATAACATTTCAAATAAACTCTAATATTTTATTCATTCATAAAGTTTTAGAACATACTCAAAATAGCATAACTGCTATAAACATCTACCTTCCTGAACTAGACTAGTTTCAGGATTACATACTCATACTATCCCTTTATTTATCTCAAAATAAGGGATTCACAGCTTATTTATTAACATAATTAACCACACAATATTATCTATCTTATTCTATCTATGCATATTAAGATGTCGTAAAGCTTCTTGGCGTTCCTCCTCCATGATACGATACGCCATTCTGCGATCCATCACGAACCACGGTGAATTCTCAAATTGAGGTGGATAATAGTAGACTCGATCCTGGGCCCTATCAATCGTCGAATTAAAAGCAAAATCCAACTCCTTCATCTTGGCTTTCTTCACTTGAACCTTAGCCTCAGCACGGTCTGCACGTTGAGTTGCCTTCATCCACGCATCCTCTGCTCTTACACGCTTAGCTGACTCCTCCTTGAAATCATCTTTCAATTTCTCCATGTTCGTCTTCATCTTCTCGTGTGCTGCCAACAGGTCTTCATGCTGACCCTTTGTATGAACTAAGTCCCACTCCGTGTTCCCAAGTTTCGAGTCGAGTTCTTGAATCTCTGCATCCTTCTGCTCCATCGAAGCGTGATGCATCTCAACCGTTCCTTCAGCTCCTGAACGTCATCCTGTAACTCTACATTACGGTCATACAGAGCGTCATACATCTTAGCTGATATGGAGTTTGGTGGAAACTCCTCAAGATCCTCTTCTTCATCATCCTCCTCAACCTCCTCAGAGCTATCCTACACAGGATCCGTCACAGGCTCATCCTCCTAGATCAACTACTCCCGCACTACATGAATATCCCGGGGCTCATCATCTATAGGTCGCTGAGGTATCACCTCTCTAGTTGGACTAGATCCTCCTTCGGTAGACACCACCAAATCCAGGTACAAAGGACACCCCCAAATCCAGGTACTCCATTCCCACAGGATTTGGTGCTCACTTATCAAAAACTATTATATCTAACTACCCATAAAAAGGGATAAATACATAGTTTAAATAATTTAAATAATAATCTCTCTCATTAAAGGGTTACATCATCATTTCAAATTAAATCCCAGGTAATCTAACCTTAAAACTTATTACATCAATTTGCGGAATACATCACATATTTAAAACAAGTCTTGAAACATAAAGCATTTAAATAAAATTATCATAAGTCTTCATCATTTGGACATCTTGCCCTTGCTTTTGCTAGTCGATGGCTCATCAACTTTCTCCACTTTAGCTGCAGTGTTAATTGCAAGGAGCAAACAAATGATCACTGATATAGAACGTAGCAATGATAATAACATGAGAGTGAACAACGAAAGCTGAACAATAAGGAACTTGTTCTACAAATCAAACTAGAAAACAAGTTCGAACTTTAATTATCTGAGGGTCTTAAGACCACGAACTATATCCCCGGGTCTTAGGTATTATTACCCAACCTTAACAGTCATTTTGACTATACAGACCCTTCTTATTGTACTTAGGGGGATCAGCCCTTTGTACCATGTATTATGCACAAACATCTAAACGTTACACGTAAAAAATCCCCTATATTAGGGTTATTCGTCTTAGTATTTAGAATATAAGTCAGTACCAAAGTAAGTTTGGTTTGGATACATTTCAAGGGTAATTTAGAATTCAACGGTCATCAACTAAGGATTAGTTGAATACAATATTGATAACATCATGCTATGGAATAATCATAACTAACTTTAATAATCGAAAATTAAGGTCATGCTTTAGGAATAAACTAACAGCATCAACATCGAATAATTATAATATGCCTTGCTTGAACAATATTAAGCCAAGGTTAAAACTTTATTTAGAGTTGAATCTTAAGCACGCATAACAAATAATAAGTTGAATGATAAAACTTGTTCAACATTAGTGCGTTAGAATGTAGAAATTTGCATGCTAATTAACAAGTTAAAGACTGGCTCAAAATCAAGAGATAAGGTTTAGGAGCTTGCACGATATAATTAGGGTTAAGAAACTTTCACAAAGAAAGCTTAAGAGTTAGGAAAACTTGCTCAAAGATAGTTAGATACTTGCACAATTATAAAAGTAGGGTTAGAGAACTGGCCTCGTGCATAGGTTAAACAATCACTACCCACGTTTACCCAAAGTCCTACACATACCATATGTATTGACAATACACATTAGTTATACTAATATTACCTTCATGAGTTGCTTTCTTACTTTTAGTATAGCTACTAACTAAGTTTAAGTTTAAATAACATCGCACATTTTATGAACATTACTTTTTAGCTTTATCACAACTACTTAAGTGACCATGTCATTGCACCACAGAAACATTGACAACTTGATACAACATCCTATTACATGTCCAACATGTTATCATTAAGTTATACTAACACCCGACGGATTGCACTTGCGTTCGCGCATCCCGATGCCCTCCGATTGGCTCCAAATACACAACAGTCCTAAAGATGGCCATTTTGATCCTGCATTAAAATTTCAAATTAAACGTCTTAAAGAATAAAAGTTATAGGTCCATTCGTCCTCCTTCCGAATCATCTTGAATCACCTCAATCGGAGTTCGTATGCAAAAGTTATTGCCATTTTGCTACAGGAGGTCAAAACTGTCTAACCCAAATCACATTTTTTCACGGCAAGCGCGAAGTCAAGGGCGCCATGGCATGAGTTCCAAAGGTTTGAGGCGCGAGTTCCGATCTTTGGGCGTGAACCATCGGCTTTTTTGGCGCCTGGGAGCGAACAATGGCATCAGTAGCGGAAAATGGCGCTGGGGCACGAAATTTGGCGTTGGGGCGCCGAATTGCAGAACACCCATAACCAAAACAAAACCAAGCTTCTAAATCTTAATTTCTAACACCAATTAACATGTATAACTTATTCAAATTACACATAAACTTCACCAATCGTACAAATACTAAATTAACACAACTAAAACCATTTTAATTTATCAATTTTCATGTTTTCTTGTGAAAACTCTATTTTTGATAGTTTGTCCAAAAATCATCCCTGTGAACTCATTTCTTTACCAAATCATTCCATTCAAAATGTGTTATGATTGTATCTCAATGGACTACCATATGCAAGCATAAATTCACAGATTACTACACATATTGAACAAGAAACTTGGTACTATCTATGGCCATATCACAAGAACACAAACACTGTGATTTTCCTTCCTCAAACCCAATTTCACGTGATATGAAAATCAACATATATATATATATATATATATATATATATATATATATATATATATATATAATAAAGATTCTACAACACCATAACACAACACTTAAACAACAAATCCATAAAAACCCAATTTACAGAGAACCTAAATAAAACTATAACTTGGAAATTTAAGAATGAATTATACCTTAATCCTTGATTATTGAAGCGAAAGATAGTGTTAGGCTTAGAAATCCTCTTCTTCCTTTTGCCAATCTAAAACTCTGTGTTTTACTCTCCAAACCCTCTCTGCTCTATACTAGCCTTAAAAGAGAAGAAGAAGAATGCGTAGAAATAACATGGCCACTTCCCCACGTAGTCTTTCAGTTAAAGAACAAACAGACGCGTCAATTGAAATAATGCCAAAGGCCATAAGGCCATGTTTGGCTAACCAAAAACTCTCCCAACTAGTTTATTTAAATAATACTTACATCATATAGTTTCCAATTGTCACACTCATGTCACACCATTAACTTAATTTATTCAAATAACTTATAATAAGAATAATTAATAATAATTATAATCTTATTATACATATACTTATAATTAATAAATAATTATATATCTAATTTAATTAATAAATATTTAATTAATAAATTAGACACATCGCATTATTTAATTTATTTAAATTAAATCCTTCAGACAAAATTATCAATACACAATTTAATTAACAATAATCAATTTAGTTACTAAATTAATTCACCACAATTCATCAAATATTTATTTTCCTCAACAACTAAATTATTTAAAATATTTATTTAATTAAATTACAAATTTCTCGATCGTTACATCCTTTCCTCGTTAAAAGGATTTTGTCCCCAGAATCACAACTCGAAAAAATATTTCGCTACATTTTTCCCTCCTTAACAAGATTCTGTCCCCAGAATCACTATACAAAATCAAGCAAACAACTGAGGATAATTCTTCATCATAACACTTTCAAGTTCTCACGTAGCTTCTTCAGCATTGTGGTTCCTCCACATTACCTTAACAGAAGGTATCACCTTATTCCTCAGGACTTGCTCTTTTCTGTCAACAATTTGAACAGGGACTTCTTCATATGACAAATCTTTCTCAAACTGTAAGGGCTCATATTCTATAACATGTTTATAGTCAGGCTTGTATGGTCTCAATATCGAAACATGGAAAACATTATGAATATGCTCTAACTCCGGAGGTAAGGCTACCTCGTCTGCCACCTCGCCAACTCGTCGAAGCACTTCGAAAGGTCCTATAAATCTAGGGCTCAATTTCCCTTTCTTGACAAATCGAATTTTCCCCTTCCAAGGAGATACTTTCAAGAAATTATAACTACCGACATCGAATTCCCGATTCTGTCGATGCTGATCGGCATATTTCTTCTGTCTATCTTGTGCAGCTATCAGTCTCGCTCGAATCACTTTGATGATCTCAACAATCTGTTGCACCAATTCTGGACCCAATAGCTGACGTTCACCAACCTCGTCCCAACATAATGGAGTTCTGCATTTCGCGTCGTATAACGCTTCGTAAGGTAACATGCCAATACTTGCATGATAACTATTATTATAAGCAAATTCCACCAATGGCAAATGGTCATCCTAATTCCCTTTAAAATCCATAATACACACTCTGAGCATATCCTCCAGTGTTTGGATGGTTCTCTGACTTTGTCTGTCGGTCTGAGGATGGTACACCGTGCTCATTCTCAGCTGTGTTCCCAAACACTCTTGTAATCGTTTCCAGAAATTAGATGTGAAATTTGGATCTCTGTCTGATACAATAGACACAGGTACACCATGTCTTGACACAATCTCTTTCACGTATAGTTTTGCTAACCGATCTAGATTAATTCGAATCTTGATTGGCAAAAAGTGTGCTGACTTCGTCAATCGATCGACAATCACCCAAATGGCATCGTAACCTTGTTGAGTCATTGGAAGACCTACCACAAAATCCATTGTGATATGCTCCCATTTCTATTCTGGTATCTCTAACGGTTGTACTAATCCGCTTGGCCTTTGATGTTCAGCTTTGACTTTCTGACACGTTAAGCATTTCGCCACACACTCAAACCACATCCTCTTCATATATTCTACCACTAAAATGATGTTTAAGATCTTGGTACATCTTTGTACTCCCAGGGTGAATAGAATATCGTGAGTTGTGAGCTTCATTCAGAATTTCTTCTTTAACTTCCGTTACTGGTGGAACCCAAATCCTCCCTTCGAATCGAAGTAACCCTTTCGAATCGATTTTGAATTTGTCTCCCTCGCCTACTTATCTTTTCACAGTCTTCATCCTGAAGTTGTTTATTTTTCACCTTATCTACCATCGTTGAACTATTTCCCATCTGGAATAACTTTTCATCGGATTCTGTCGGATATTTAATTTCCAACTCCATCTTAGCCATTTCTGACACTAACTTTTCTTGATCAGTTAACATCATTAACTTCTCCCGTCCCTTCCTACTTAAGGCATTAGCAACAACATTCGCCTTTCCGGGATGATAGAAAATCTCGGTATCATAATCTTTGATCAGCTCCAACCATCTTCTTTGTCGCATGTTCAAATCTTTTTGTGTAAAGATATACTTGAGACTTTTTATGGTCAGATATATCTCACGCCTTTCTCCATAAAGATAATGTCTCTAAATTTTCAAGGCAAACACTATCGCCGCTAACTCCAAGTCATGAGTCGGATACCCTTCTCGTAATCTTTCAATCGACGTGATGCATACGTTAATAACTCTTGTTGTTCGCATAAGCACACGACTCTAGTCCTTTATGCGATGCATCACTATACACCACAAAATTTCCTGTATCATCAGGTAACGACAACACAGGTGCTGAACTCAACCTCTTCTTTAACTCTCAAAAACTTTCCTCACACTTCTCTGTCCAAACAAACTTAATCGCTTTTCTAGTTAAATTTGTCAATGGAGTTGCAATCTTGGAAAAGTCTTGAATAAAACGCCTATAGTAACCCGCCAATCCTAAGAAACTCCTCACTTCTGACGGTGTCTTCGGCTGATCCCAGTTTATTACAGCTTCCACCTTTGATGGATCTACCGAAATTCCATCCTTATCAATAACGTGCCCGAGAAACTGTACACGTTCCAACCAAAATACATATTTTGAGAACTTAGCGTACAACTTCTCTTTTCTCAACGTTTCCAACGTCAATCTCAAGTGTTCCACATGTTCCTCCTTGGTCTTGGAATACACCAATATATCATCAATAAACACCACCACAAACTTGTCTAGGAATGGTTTAAACACCCTGTTCATCAATTTCATGAATGCTGCAGGTGCGTTAGTTACACCAAAAGACATAACCAGAAACTCGTACTGACCATACCGAGTTCTAAACGCTGTCTTCGGTACATCCTCCGGTGTCACCTTCAATTGATGATAACCACTTCTCAAGCTTATCTTAGAGAAATACCTCGCTCCCTTCAACTGATCGAATAGGTCATCGATTCTAGGTAATGGATACTTATTTTTAATAGTGACCTTATTCAATTCTCTGTAATCAATGCAAAGCTGCATCGATCGGTCTTTTTTCTTAACAAACAACACCGATGCTCCCCATGGCGAAACTCTTGGCTGAATATACTTCTTGTCAAGTAATTCTTGCAATTGCACCATCAATTCCTTCATCTCTACCGGGGCCATTCTGTATGGTGCCTTAGATATCGGAGTCGTTCCTGGTAGTAGGTCAATCACAAACTCGATTTGTCGATTTGGCGGAAGACCCAACAAATCGTCTAGAAATACATCTGCAAAATCTCTTATGATCGGTATCTCTTCTAACTTTACACTCTTCTTCTGTGTATCGACTATGTAGGCTAAATATCCTACACATCCTTGTCTCAACAACTTCTTGGCTTGCATCACCATCAGACAACTTGCTTGTCGAGGTGACTTGCTACCACAAAACACAACCTTTGACGGAGTCATAAGGTTAACACACTTTCTTTGGCAATCAATTACTGCTCCGTAATTGAATAACCAATCCATTCCCAATATAACATCAAATTCACCAAGTCTAATGGGTATCAAATCTACCATCATCTCGTAACCCTTTATATCCACTCTACAATTCCTATATATGTATCTAACAGGAATCACTTTCTTATTCACAATCTCTATACTTAAGGGAAATTCTAATTCTTCCATGGGAAATTCTAAATTCTGAGCAAATTCTTTGGATATAAATGAACAAGTAGCACCCGAATCAAATAGTACATAAGCATTAATACCATTAATCGGAATGATACCTGACACCAAATCCTTAGATCTGACATAAAGATCCTGCGCATTGGTCATATTGAAAGTCCTCGCAGAGGGGTTTCATTGATTGAAATTTGGTCCGATGATAGCCAATGCACCACCACAGTTGTTGTTTCCTTTTCCGCCACTTGCACTTCCCGCTGGCTTCTTAGGACAATCACGAGCCATGTGATCCTTTGAACCGCAGGTAAAGCATGCTCCTTTCTTTGGACTAAAACAGTTCGGTGCAATGTGTCCCTCCTGACCACAGTTGAAACACACTCTCTTTCCCTTCAAACATACTCCAGTATGGTTCTTCCCGCAAGTTGCAAAAGCATCAAACTTTTTCTTCTGTTGATTTCCTTGCTATCCTCCCGTTGTCAAATTATCGCTCCATTTCCTCTTCTGACTATTACTTCCAACAGTACTACCACTAGCCTTATTCTCATTTTCATTCTTCTTCTTCTTCTGTTCTTGATTGTACTTGGTCAAGGCATCGCTTCCACCTTCCACGATGATTGCCTTCTCTAGTACGGCCGCAAATGTGTTTAGCTGGAACATTGAAACTTTACTGTAAAACCAGGGTTTCAATCCTTGTTCAAACCTTCTCGCTTTACGCTCATCGGTATTGACTTGATAAGTGGCAAACCTTGCAAACTCGTTAAACTTCGCAGCATATTTCGGCACCGTCATAGTTCCTTGCTTCAACTCCAGAAATTGCACTTCCAGCTGATTCCGAGAACTTACTAGAAAGTACATTTCGAAAAACATTTCTTTGAATCTATCCCATGCTATCACTCTTTGTCCTACACGAACCTTGTTTGCTTGCCACCAGTAGCTAGCTTCAGACTTCAGCATGAACGTTGCGAGCACAGTCTTTTGATCTTCATTAACTCTAGCAACGTCAAACACCTTCTCCATTTCCATGATCCAGGTTTGGGCTTCCACTGGATTCATAGATCCTTGAAACTCTGGCGGTCCAACCGCTATGAATTCCTTAAAAGTCGTGACTTGAACTTGCGGTTGATTCGCAAGTGCACCCGTCAACAAAGCTACTAACTGCTGAACCGGATTAGCGTTGGTCTCGTTGTTATTATTAGTAGACCCTCAGAGGTGCTTCTTCTGATTGGCGGTTGTCTTCTTCTAGGAGGCATTTTCTGTTAAAATATACGCTTATTAGCTCATTACTCAACTTCTTGGGTATTTAAAGTTTAATTTAAACATTCCAAGATTAAAGCTTTAACACATAACATTTCAAATAAACTCTAATATTTTATTCATTCATAAAGTTTTAGAACATACTCAAAATAGCATAACTGCTATAAACATCTACCTTCCTGAACTAGACCAGTTTCAAGATTACATACTCATACTATCCCTTTATTTATCTCAAAATAAGGGATTCACAACTTATTTATTCATATAATTAACCACACATTATTATCTATCTTATTCTATCTAGGCATATTAAGACGTCGTAAAGCTTCTCGGCGTTCCTCCTCCATGATACGATACGATGTTCTGCAATCCATCACGAACCACGGCGAATTCTCAAACTAAGGTGGATAATAGTTGACTCGATCCTGGGCCCTATCAATCGCCGAATTAAAAGCAAAATCCAACTCCTTCATCTTGGCTTTCTTCACTTGAACCATAGCCTCAGCATGGTCTGCACGTTGAGTTGCCTTCATCCACGCATCCTCTGCTCTTGCACGCTTAGCTGACTCCTCCTTAAAATCATCTTTCAATTTCTCCATGTCCGTCTTCATCTTCTCGTGTGCTCCCAACAGGTCTTCATGCTGACCCTTTGTATGAACTAAGTCCCACTCCGTGTTCCCAAGTTTTGAGTCGAGTTCCTGAATCTCTGCATCCTTCTGCTCCATCGAAGCATGATGCATCTCAACCGTTTCCTTCAACTCCTAAACCTCATCTTGTAACTCTACATTACGGTCATATTGAGCGTCATACATCTCAGCTGATATGGAGTTTGGTGGAAACTCCTCAATATCCTCTTCCTCATCATCCTCCTCTACCTCCTTAGAGATATCCTACACGGGATCGGTCACAGGCTCATCCTCCTGGATCAACTGCTCCCGCACTACTTTAATTATCTGAGGGTCTTAAGACCACGAACTATGTCCCCGGTTCTTAGGTATTATTACCCAACCTTAACAGTCATTTCGACTATACGGACCCTTCTTATCATACTTAGGGGGATCAGCCCTTTGTACCATGTATTGTGCACAAACATCTAAACGTTACACATACAAAATCCCCTATGTTAGGGTTGTTCGTCTCAGTATTTAGAATACAAGTACGCACCAAAGTAAGTTTGGTTTGGATACATTTTAAGGGTAATTTAGAATTCAACGGTCATCAACTAAGGATTAGTTGAATATAATATTGATAACATCATGCTATGGAATAATCATAACTAAATCAACACTGAAAATTAAGGTCATGCTTTAGGAATAAACTAACAGCATCAACATCGAATAATTATAATATGTCTTGCTTGAACAATATTAAGCCAAGGTTAAAACCTTATTTAGAGTTGAATCTTTAGCATGCATAACAAATAATAAGTTGAATGATAAAACTTGTTCAACATTAGTGCGTTAGGATGTAGAAATTTGTATGCTAATTAACAAGTTAAAGATTGGCTCAAAATCAAGAGATAAGGTTTAGGAGCGTGCACGATATAATTAGGGTTAAGAAACTTTCACAAAGAAAGCTTAGAGTTAGGAAAACTTGTTCAAAGATAGTTAGATACTTGAACAATTATAAAAGTAGGGTTAGAGAACTTGCCTCGTGCATAGGTTAAACAATCACTACTCACGTTCACCCAAAGTCCTACACATACCATATGTATTGACAATACACATTAGTTATACTAACATTACCTTCATGAGTTGCTTTCTTACTTTTAGTATAGCTACTAACTAAGTTTAAGTTTAAATAACATCGCACCTTTCATGACCATTACTTTTTAGCTTTATCACAACTACTTAAGTGAGCATGTCATTGCACCACATACACATTAACAACTTGATACAACATCCTATTACATGTCCAACATGTTATCATTAAGTTATACTGACACCCGACGGATTGCACTTGCATTCGCGCATCCCGACGCCCTCCGATTGGCTCTAAATACACAACAGTCCTAAAGATGGCCATTTTTACCCTTCATAACAATTTCAAATTAAATATCTTAAAGAATAAAAGTTATAGGTCTATTCGTCCTCTTTCCGAATCATCTTGAATCACCTCAATCGGAGTTCGTATGCAAACGTTATGGCCATTTTGCTACAGGAAGTCAAAACTGTCCAACCTAGACCACATTTCTCGCGCCGGGGCGCGAGTTCCAGTGCTGGGGTGCGAACTACTGGCCTGTTCTTGGCGCTGGGGCGCGAACAATGGCGCTGGGGCGCGAAAAATGGCGTTGGGGCGCCGAATTGCAGAACACCCATAACCAGAACAAAACCAAGCTTCTAAATCTTAATTTCTAACACCAATTAACATGTATAACTTATGCAAGTTACACATAAACTTTACCAAACATACAAATACTAAATTAACACAACTAAAACCATTTTAATTTATCAATTTTCATGTTTTCTTATGAAAACTCCATTTTTGATAGTTTGTCCGAAAATCATCCCTGTGAACTCATTTCTTTACCAAATCATTCCATTCAAATTGTGTTATGATCGTATCTCAATGGACTACCATATGCAAGCATAAATTTACAGATTACTACACATATTGAACAAGAAACTTGGTACTATCTATGGCCATATCACAAGAACACAAACACTGTGATTTTCCTTCCTCAAACCCAATTTCACGTGATATGAAAATCAACAATTACGTATATATATATATATATATATATATATATATGTTGATAATAATAGATACTACAACACCATAACACAACACTTAAATAACAAATCCATAAAAACCCAATTTACAGAGAACCTAAATAAAACTACAACTTGGAAATTTAAGAATGAATTATACCTTAATCCTTGATTATTGAAGCAAAAGATAGTGTTAGGCTTAGAAATCCTCTTCTTCCTTTTGCCAATCTAAAACTCTGTGTTTTACTCTCCAAACCCTCTCTGCTCTATATTAGCCTTAAGAAAGAAGAAGAAGAATGCGTAGAAATAACATGGCCACTTCCCCACGTAGTCTTTCAGTTAAAGAACAAACAGACGCGTCAGTTGAAATAATGCCAAAGGCCATAAGGCCATGTTTGGCTAACCAAAAAAACTCTCCCAACTAGTTTATTTAAATAATACTTGTATCACATATATTCCAATTGTCACACTCTTGTCACACCATTAACTTAATTAATTCAAATAACTTATAATAAGAATAACTAATAATAATTATAATCTTATTATACATATACCTATAATTAATAAATAATTATATATCTAATTTAATTAATAAATATTTAATTAATAAATTAGACACATCACATTATTCAATTTATTTAAATTAAATCCTTCAAACAAAATTATCAATACACAATTTAATTAACAATAATCAATTTAGTTACTTAATTAATTCACCACAATTCATCAAATATTTATTTTCCTCAACAACTAAATTATTTAAAATATTTATTTAATTAAATTACAAATTTCTCGATCTGTGATAATGATTTGTGTAAATGCATTTAATATTCCCTAATAAAACGAATATTCCCTGACCAATCGAATATTTTATAACAACTTGCTTATTTTGCAAAATTTATAAATATTACCCACAACTATAACATTATATCAAATCCACACCATAATATTAAAAAATATATTTCGAGGAATTAAATCTTTATTCATAAAAGTTAAGGTCTTACAACCTCCCCTTCTTATGAAATTTCGTTCTCAAAATTGGGGTACGTACCTGGTATGTCGAAGAGGTGAGGATACCTTGATTTTATTTCAAATTCCAACTCCTAGGTCATTTCCTCAACATCATGGTTTCTCCATAAAACTTTTACTTGAGGTATAACCTTGGAGCGTAGAATATGGTCCTTCTTATCCATGATTTTAACATGTACCTCTTCATACGTTAAATCTTCCACTATCTCATCTGGTTCTAACTCAATAATGTGGTTCGGGTCTTCCACATATTTACGTAACATAGATATGTGAAAAACGTTATGAACTCGAGACATACTTGGCGGTAAGGCGAGTCTATATGCCACAGTTCCTACTCGATCGAGGATTTCAAATGGGCCAATGAATCTAAGATTGATCTTTCCTCTCTTTACAAATCTCGTAACTCCCTTTCATGTAGCAACACGTAACAACACATAATCTCCAACATTGAATTCCACGTCCTTTCGATAAAGATCAGTATAACTCTTTTGTCGATCTTGTGAGGTCTTTATACGTTGTCGGATCATTTGAATCTTTTTCGTAGTCATGCATACCAATTCTGGTCCTAACAATGTTGTTTCACCCACCTCGTCCCAACATACTGGAGAACGACACTTGCGTCCATACAACGCCTCGAATGGAGCCATGCCGATACTTGCTTGATAACTATTGTTGTAGGAGAATTCTACTAATGGCAAGAACTTTAACAAAATTCCCTTGAAGTCTAGGACATAGAGTCTTAATAAATCTTCAAGAGTTTGAATAGTCCTCTCCGACTTCCCGTCCGTCTGAGGATGATATGCCGAACTGAATCGCAAATCCGTGCCCATAGATTTCTGCAAACTAACCTAAAACCGTGAAGTGAATATTGGGTCTCGATCAAAAACTATGGATA